>JAUJYP020000614.1:815000-2015000 GCA_030674075.2 Linum usitatissimum
GTGATGGGAAACCTTCCCGCACGGTTCAGAGAGCACTGAATTAGAATGAGAGGTTCACCACCACATCATTGCATGCAAGGGGAGCGAAAGAAAGTCGCCCAATAGGCAAGAATATGCTCGACCGAAGGTTTATAATATGTGAGACTGAAGGGCGATCCATAATTGAGTGGTCTTCGATCCTGCTCGCTCGATTCGTAAATTGGTCCGACTCGTAATTCACTTCGACTCCGTGTTCGATAGCCCGACCGTAGTGATGTTAATTGTGGTTACATTCATAAGTAGCTTGGTCCATCTTTATTCTATTTCATATATGTCTGAGGATCCGCATAGCCCTCGATTTATGTGTTATTTATCCATTCTTACTTTTTTATGCCAATGTTGGTGACTGGAGATAACTCTCTTCAATTATTCCTGGGATGGGAGGGAGTAGGTCTTGCTTGATATTTGTTAATTCATTTCTGGTTTACACGACTTCAGGCGGATAAAGCGGCTATAAAAGCTATGCTTGTCAATCGAGTAGGTGATTTTGGATTAGCTCCTGGGATTTCGGGTTGTTTTACTCTCTTTCAAACAGTAGACTTTTCCACTATTTTTGCTTGTGCGTCTGCCCCCAGAAATTCTTGGATTCCTTGCAACATGAGATTGAATGCCATAACTCTTATTTGTATTTTACTTCTTATTGGTGCTGGTTGGGAAATCTGCACAGATAGGATCGCATACTTGGTCACCCGATGCTATGGAGGGTCCCACTCCGTATCCGCTTCGATTCATGCCTACTATGGTAACGACGGGCGTTTTCATGATAGCAAGATGCTCTCCTTTATTTGAATACTCACCTACGGCTTTGATTGTTATTACTTTTGCGGGAGCTATGACGTCATTCCTTGCGGCAACCACTGGAATATTACGAACGATCTAAAGAGGGTCATAGCTTATTCAACTTGCGATCAATTAGGCTATATGATCTTTGCTTGCGGCATCTCTAACTATTCGGTTAGCGTCTTTCACTTAATGAATCACGCGTTTTTCAAAGCATTACTATTCCTAAGTGCAGGTTCAGTGATTCATGCCATGTCAGATGAGCAAGATATGCGGAAGATGGGGGGCTTGCCTCCTCATTCCCTTTTACCTATGCCATGATGCTCATGGGCAGCTTATCTCTAATTGGATTTCCTTTTCTAACTGGATTTTATTCCAAATATGTGATCTTAGAGCTCGCTTACACTAAGTATACCATCGGTGGGAACTTTGCTTTCTGGTTGGGAAGTGTCTCTGTACTTTTCACTTCTTATTACTCTTTTCGTTCACTTTTTCTAACATTTCTAGTACCAACAAATTCATTCAGGCGAGACATCATAAGATCTCATGATGCGCCCATTCCTATGGCCATTCCTTTAATACTTCTGGCTCTCGGGAATCTCTTTGTAGGATACTTGGCCAAAGTGTGACCCGTTAGCCCATAAGTAAGTACTGTGACGAAGCGGTTGTTGCTCACCCGACACAATCGTACGAGGTCACAATTCATCCAACACGATCATCCGGGGTGAACAAAAATTGGGGATCGGATGCGGGCGAAATTCCCGCCAATGGCTGAGATGTTCAGTCGACTCCCTCCCCCTTTGTGGGGGGTCGAACCCCTACGAGTGAGCGAGAAAAGGGAAGAGGAAAGAGGCCCCGGCGAACCGTCATAATTAGTGAACAAGTGTAAGCTTCGCTGCCCGACAAGTATGGAGTACCGACCACACCGAGGGACAGGCCCTGAAGCGAAGGACGGGAACGGGCGGAATCAATGTCTTCAAATTTATGGCCTTGCACCGACCATCAAATGGACCATGGACTAAATGGCCACCGACTGAAAGGACTATGTCCAGGGGACCGCCGCCCCCCCCCCCCCCCCCACAAGGTACATCTTGCGCCTATGGGCCACTATAACTATCCAAGAAGACGCTCGAAACTGGAAGGATAAGCAAACCCACCCGGTGGACTCGCCGAGCTACAAGTCCCACGACACAAGAATGGGATTCTCTAAAAAGCCAAGGTCGCGGGTGGCCAAGAGGGCCCACTTGGAGACTTGGGATCTCGGCGAGAAATGCGAAGGTTGCTTAAAGCCGGCCGATAAGTGAAAGAGAATCAACTAGTTTAGTCCCGATCCGAGTAGGTTCATAATAGGGAATACTCTAACCCCGGGAACCGGGGCTTGGCCATCCTTCGTTTGTGGTCGACGTTTCGGCAAAGTTTGTCCGTCGACAACCGAATCTTTCGATCCGCTTCGATTCATGGTCGCATCTGCAAACGTTTTCCCGTGGGCCTACGCCCCCCAGCCCAGGCATTAATCTATATCACTTAAGAAGAAACAAAAAAAAGACTTATCTTCCCCTTGGTGAGTCAAAGTGGGGTGACCGGAACCCTTAATTCTTGCTTTGGGGCAACCACTTCCCAATCGTCATCCTCATGGAGATCGGGGTCTCCCCGCATTCTATCTCCATCTGGGCTATTGACGGCTACCAACCCCCGCTCTATCTCTTCGAGTCATCGGGGATGACCCAAACTTCGGTGTCCAGAGGATCCATCTAAGGATATAGAGGCCGGTTGCGGTGGTTTAATGAAAAATGGCTTCTTAGTTGTCCGTTCGTTTTATGATTGAATTTCGCTCTTTCCTACTTGATTGAAGCGTAAGTCCTGTTCAAAGAAAAGATCTGATAGGGGGATGGAAGCGGGAAAAGGTATGGATTTTATGGCTATATCGTGCAAAATAAAAAAGAGCTTCGCCTTAGTAAGCTAGCTTTCTAAGCCGGGTAGGACGTGGCTCGATCATGAGGAGAATGTACTTCTTCGTAATGTAATGGAATAGAAGAGTCGAGTATTTTCTCGCCCGCATTAATTCCATTCAGGCTTGGCTTGACCTTGCCGAAGCTCATCATTCGGTGGGGGAGATCCGGATAAAGTCTCTCTCATAGATAGATAAAGGAATAGTACGCGCGCTAGCTACGGCTTAGGCGGTTGATCGGATCGATAGCCTTTCGGGCAAGTAAGCCCACATCAAATTCCGATCAAGAACCCGTCGGAGGGATGGCCGAGTGGCTTAAGGCATTGGTTTGCTAAATCGACATACAATCTTCTTGTATCATGGGTTCGAATCCCATTTCCTCCGGAGAAAAGTCTTGGTGGAGTCCCCCAAATAGCACTACTTAGTGACTAGGTGATCGGCTCAGATAGCCTTCTTTTTCTTTGACCGGCCTATCTTCTTTCTATAAGCAAGCTCCCTACGGAACCGGTTCTTGAACATGTTGGGAGATTAGGCGGCAGTTGAAAGAGCGGCTCGAAAGCTTGATGAACAGGCGAAAAAAAAGCCCTATATATTTTCTTAAATAAAGTAAAGCACTTTTCCCTTAGACGTCAAGTGGTAAGGTAGGGCGCTATTCGATGAAGAAAACGGTGACGGAAAGTGGTTAAAATCCACTTCTAAGCGGGCGAAGGGTAAAAAGAACGGGTAGTCGGGAGCGAAAGCAAGTCGCCCGAAGGCAAGAAGTAGCTCGACCGATAGGTTATAATTCTATAAATAACCTATCCCTCCGAACCCTATTGGTCGAGCTCTTTCTGCGAGCCGATTTAAAAATGAAAGTGAAAGAGGAAAGTAGTAACCAGCACTATATGGCTTTTTGGCGTTGCCCTATCTTGCTGGAGGCAGATTTTCTAAAAAAGCGGTTGATTCCTCGGATTGGTTCTCGCGTCCCTGTGCCCAAAAGAATGGGCGAGTTTGGTTCGAGTCTTCATCGATCGGGCTATATATATGCTTCGGGGAGGTGAGACGAGGTGTACCGCGATGCCGGTCGCCGCATCCGTTTTGGGTACAGAGGGCCATAGGTTCGAATCCCGTCACCTTGATGTGACGGGCCGATGTGATGTGCACAGCCTTTGATTTTAAAAAATAAACAAATAACACAGCCGCTCTATCATTGTCTCGATTTTTTGTTGTCGATCACACTCGAAATTATGTATCTACTTATTGTATTTTTGCCTCTCGCTCGGTAGTGGAGTAGCGAGGGTTTTTCGGACGTTTTCTAGGAAAAGAAGGAAGCGCTATGACCGGAAGCTTTTTTATTATATCCGTACTCATTCTTCTCGGCTCCATCTTTCTCTTTCGACCGTATTTTTTCCGTTGAAAGAGAAGGGCGGCTTTCGACTTATAGTTTTGTTTTTTTTTTGTTCTCTCGGAATATCTTTATTAGGGTCTTTTATCCGGATCTACGTCTTTTCCCACGTAGGTCGGATTTGACCACCCTAGTCCCCCTAGTCTTTAGTGTGGGGACGGGCGGGGGCTTCCGGAGCAATCACCACCCGACCCATCTAGTGAGGGGAGATGGAGTGGTTCGTGGATAGATAAATGGATGAATCCGGAGGTGGGATCTTCGGCCCCAAACCCGGGGGCAACCACGGGAGGATGAAGCTTCCGATCAACCGGAAAATAAACACTTTCTTAATGAGCGGTAGCGGTATCATGCCGTGCCGGCGCCTGCCGCTCCATGTGAGGATCCTTTTTGGAAAAATCAACACCAAAGGATCTCGCATCGGATTGCTACTCTTTCCCCTAAAAGAGAAGTGAATGACGCAGAGGTTGATGCCATAATAATGTTGAAGAGAGATCTTATTGATCGCATGGCTCGATTAGATGACCTAGATTTTTGGACACATCACAAACAAGATCTAGTCGCCGACGGCATATTAAATAAAGGGGCCGAGTTTACTATGAAAACTCTCGACGATTATTCAGCATCATTGACCACCGATGGCGGTGGGGGCTCTCAAGTTTTTCAAAAACTCCTTCAGATAAGGAAAACGTTCGAAAGTAAGGGCACATTTTATTAAGGCCATGATTCGTATCATGGAATTCTTGAAAAGTACTCGTTTTCTAGGGTTAGGGATCTCCCCGCGTAGAGGGAGTCAAAGTTGGTAGGTTGAATTGCGTAGGGCTTGCTTTTGGAGAGATAGACTTGGGCCGCAAGCTATCCGTTCCCAAAAGCAAAAGTAGCTCGAGCCAAGCTCCAGGAAAAAGTCCGGAGGCTCCCTTAAATGGTCGTCTAACGACCCATGTACGAAGGCGGCCTGCCTGCCCGCTAACCGAACTCGCGTAACCAAAGCCCTTGTTGGTGTAAGATAGGTGTAGGTCCTTTTCGCCTATGTCGGTTCGAACCTGACGGATCGTTAGTTCGTGTGGAGAATATCTCAGGATTTCTTGATCTTCGAGGCATATGAATATGTCAAAGAAGGACCATTTCCGCTCATAGAACCTGAAAAAAATAGAACGTCAAGGACCAAGGGCGCGATGTGAGAAGCGTAGGTCGGAATAGCAGGAGTATGCGACAAGCAGTTGCATGCATGTTCGGTGTGGGAGATCTTCGTAACGAGATGAATTCTAAGACTTGGAATCCTCGCGGATAAAGCGTGTGTGCCACGAGTGCTCGTCTTCGAAAAGGCGAATCGTTATAGAATCCCCGCGGTTTCGAATAGAATACGCCGTGTGTCCTAACCGGATGCCGCGAGGCGATAAGCCGTTCTTTATCTAAACGTTGAAGGATAGCTTGGATCACTTTCCTACTCTTTCTTAAGCGCCGGTTCTGCTTTCACTATATTATGTTCGTTCTTTTTCACACATCCCTTTCTAGTAGACTTCTTTTTTGTCTAGGGCTAGAAAAGGAAGGGAGACGTTTTAGCCTTCCTTAGCGGAGTCACTTCCGGATTCACTGGTGAAAGAACTCAAGTGAATAGATCCGGTTCCCTTTTTTGAATACGTAATGCTCATAGGCAATCTACTTAGGTGAGGTTGTTATCAGATATCGTGGACGGTACAGAAATCGAAATGAATCGTCTAGCTACTTCTATCTACGGGATTGGCTCAACAATCTCTATCTCGTTCCATGGAGTGGTAGAAAATTTAAGCCGTTTGGAGTGCTGGGGCAAGTAAGTTATCAACGTTTTCGACGAAACGACAACTCTTGTTCAATCGGGTATTATGGGGTCTTATAGCTAAAAAAGCTTAGCTTAATCCGCTAAGGGAGGACAACATCAATTTGTGACTGAGATACCGACATTGATGAATCGAACCTATAGAAATGCAGCTATCGTTGCCTGCCCCATCCGCCCTTAGTCGGATAACCAAGAATCAATGGAATTTTCCCTTTCTTCCTGATTTCCCTCCCTGACTCTTGGCTGGATCGATATCTTGGTCGACGGGCCCATTCTCAATTATTCTTCCTAGACTATGTTTCTTACCCACCCCTGCTAGCATAAAAAGAAGAGCTTTTCAGGCAGCGAGTCAGATCTTGGAATGTCAGTATGCGTCTTGACTTTTTCTGTTCTAATCGAGATTAGCTTAGGTTGGTCAGTGTCTTTGTTAGGTCAAGGGGCGGTGGGCCATCCAAAGAGGATCGGTAGGGAACCGGTGCTGTTTAAGAAAAAAAAGAAGCATGACGCATTCCTCCTTCGAGTGGCTTGAGTTGAAGAAGCAGAGCTAGAAGATATCAAGTATCTTGGGATTGAACCTCTAGTTAAATCTTCTTTTCCCGCCTTTCATTCTCTTCCCGGGTAATTAAATGGAATATCCCAGCGAAAAAGTACTATTCTTTTATTATGTTATGGAAATGCCCTTTCCTAGGCCGTGCTTTTCTTTCTTAACAGTAGAGCTCTTATTACTGGGTAAAGAAAAGATTAGATGAGGCATTCCCCCTTTTTTAGTACTAGTAAGAGCTTCGTACTTAGCTCAAGGGGATTGAAGAAGAAGGTTAGGGTTAGTTAAAGTAGGTTGTAAAGTAAAGGAATTTACTTGATAAGAGGGAAAGAAGGGAATTTTAAAAGACCGGATGAATGTGTAGCCTATTCTATACCAGTCACAGCAGATCTGATTCCAAATCCTCAAAAGGGAGGCGAATCTCTTTCAACTAAATATCATCGGGAAAGAAATTAAGGCAATGAATATTATATTGAAAGCAGTGAAAGAATGCCAGATGCTGCTGGCTGGGGAGTTATAAGGAAGTTAAGTCCTTATTTTCTATTAAATTAATTAATTAATTATTTCTATTAAATTAAGGAAAAAAAAAAGAAGTATGAGATGGAGAACAAACCAGAGCTATCTTATTTTCTCGAGCATCGAATGGCTACCATGTTAGGGGCTTTTAACGTGGCTTTGTTGCCTTTCGGGAATGGGAGGTTCGAAGAAGATTAGTTCAATAGCCAAAATACAAAGCTGACCAGAGAAGGTTAGTTTAGTGACCTGCGGAGATAGAAAAAAAAGTTCTTCGAAATCTTGGAAAAGTATTCTTTAAGTGATACGCATTACCCAGCTCATGAGCCATCAGAACATTATCCCCAATATGTCTCCCCTTCACAAAAGCTAACTGACTATTACTGATCATATCTGGTAGGCAAACACTCAATCTATACGGAGGATGTTTCGCAATGCATTTGTAAAGGACATTACAACAAGATATGGGACGAAAATTGACGAGCGAATTTTACCCCTTTAATCAAATACCCACTAGAATGAACTAATGGAATCGTGTTTTCCTAGGGTCTTTCTAATGCTATTACTCAAATTGATTAAACTAGCTAAATCAAGTAATAGTGAATGATTGTTTGTTTCATTGTTGAAGTATCCAATTATCAACTAAGAAAGCAAATCAAAAGAAAGAAAATGCAAGAGATTGAGTTTCAAGTATGGAATAAAGGTTGTTCGAATTCGAATCCACTAAAACAAGCAATGCAGGGATGAACGACAAGTTATCTCAATTATTCAGGTTCTAATGGTTTGGCAATTTCCTATGATAGTCTTAGATCACTCTCACACCTCTAAGGATCTATTCTGATCAACCATAGACTCCGCTCTCGAGCTAATCTACACCTAAGCAAAACGAAGTAAAGGTGTTTGATGAAATGTCACAACGATAAATGATGCAAAAAGCCTAAACGATATGTTCCTCTATCGAGCTAGCGAATAATCTAGAGTTCTTCCTAAGCGACCTATCAATCTATGTTCGTCTCGGACCTACAAATCAATGACGATGATTCAATCAAGACTGCCAGACGAAATTGAATAAGAAATCAGGTTTAGCAAGAACACATCATAAGTATGAATAACCTTGATAACAAATCAAAGGGATTAAAACCCCATCATCCATACAAAAGCTAAGCTAAAGCTTCATCTCATCCAAACAACACGAAAGGTTTAGATACTCATGGTTCGGGAAATAGGAAGGGAAGAAGAAAGGAAAATAACCCGGGAAAAAAACATCTTTGGTAAAGAAATCTCCGTCTTGGCGTCGATCTTCAATCCATCACCAATTATTGATGTTCTCTCGCTTCAATCGATCTCTGGAACTCTGTCTCTCACTAAAGCTCGAATCTCTATCTATAATAATGTGTGTCTCATCAAAAGGATTGTTCGGGCTATTTATATCGTCTCTTCCAAGTCGGAGAAGGATAATAAGTAGAAAACCTGTCTGAAGGTAGGACACGCCATGTTCCTTAAGGACACGAGCGTGTTCTCCAAAATTTATGTCTCGGCCGTGAGTTCCAGAGAAAAGGACACGACCATGTACTTGAGTAACACACCGTGTTCCATAGGACATGTCGTGTTCTCAAGGAACATAACGTTTTCCTCTTTAATTTCAGTACACCTTTTTTCTCCAAGTAGCTCAAAAAGTCCATCTTAGTCCTTGCTTATCCCAAATGCCGTAAATCACCTGAAATGCAAAAAAACATCCAAACAATGTAACACGGCCCCGGGGGCAAGAGAACTAAACGTGTACTTAAAATCCTGAGTTTGAATACATTTAGACTCACAAAAATAGAGTTTTTGATGAGAATAAGTGTGTTGATAATACAACACATCAATCACCCCACACTTAAATGCTTGCTTGTCCTCAAGCAAATCTACTATAAAGAATGTAGTTTATGGTGATTGGAAGACAAAGCTCGGGTCCTTAATTCTATCATGGTGTTCAGAAATGCAAATCAATCACCAAACCACGCAATTAGGTATGAAACACCGAATCCCCTTGATGAGTATAAGATATATACATATGATATAAATGACTTAACACCTAACCACCAGAGTGTATCCATATCCCCCAAACACTAATACCTTCTAGTTGTGGCAGAAGTAACAGACCGACGGCTCGTCCTAGCCAGTATTTCTCTTCTGTCCTGAGGAAGGAGGTGCTTCAATTTTTAACAGCACTCAAGTTATGCTAGCGCCTCCCACTTATTTTGAGTTGCTTACTTGTCTATTTAACACTACATACTACTGAAAACATATACACTAGTATACTAATTTTCAGGTGGTTCAAAAATGACATCCTAACATCCAAAACATCCACAAATAGAATGAGAAAACTAAACATGCATTCACTAACATCCACAAGCTAAGCTCAAGAGGGAGTTTCGAAAAGTAAGGACATCAATTCAGCAATATTACTCAAAAATTAAATACCCGAATTTAGAAACACCCTAATTCACCCCATACTTGAACAAGACATTGTCCCCAATGGACCAAACAGTGAAGGTAAACAGGGCAGAAAATATGGTACTAACTTGATATCGTGAGAGAGAACCAATATAGAGCTTGTACGAGGACCAGGGCTCCGGTCGGATGGCAATTAAGATCGAAAATTCCTCGAAATATGTAAAGATTCCTAAAGCCACAGAGACATGAAAGAAGCAAAAGAAGAAAGGCTACTACCAATACGTTACATCAATCCATAGCAAACGAAATAAAACAAAAACTCACATAAGTTCACCCACAAGACAGGAAAACAAAACAAAACACAACACAAGTTCTGGATATGACAAACAAACATCATGAAACTAATCAGGCTCGTTACTGCTCATCTATGTCATGTAGTGGCGATGGTGGAGGATATTAGAACGATGCGGCTGGAGGAAAATCTGGGTGAGTGAAGGAGTAGTAGCGCTGCTGCTCCTGAAATGCATAGTCCTGATAGGCGTAGAGTGCATCTAAGTGCTGATCCACATGAGTCTAAAGATTGCATATCTGGGCATCGACACGCTCGCTCAAATCCTGATCACGCCCTTTGTTGTTCTTCTTTGAGGAGTGGTGGCGCTGAGAAATGACAAATTTCGGGACCAAGGGTGCCAAATGAACTCGCTCCTTATTGTAGACATTGTACAAGACGAAGAGATCACGGGAGGTGCAAACACCACCCGAGCTCCCTCATTGGGTGAGAGTGGTGCGTAGGAAATGGTGTAGAAGTAAGAGTAGTGGTCGCTCAATTGCTACTGTTTTAGACTTGCTGGAGTTTTAGGTGCTATATCTCCCGCTCTTTGAAGGTTGTAGGGGCTCAGAAGGAGCAATCTCATGCTAAAAATCCTCCTCAACACTAGTAGTAGAACCTGAATAGACAGTCAAAGATGGACCGAAAAGTCAGTTCATCGTCTATGTAGAAGCCAAGATGGACACTAAACTCAATGAATGACCAGGAATGTGGAACTCCTCCACATTGTAACCTGACAGCACTAGCTAGAGTAGGGTAAGTGGTCACCTTGACCTTGATAGTTGTGATAACTTCCTTAGTTGACCATTCTTGAGCGTCCTCTTTCACACCAAACAAAGGTCGAAGGCTTGCATCATTAACAAAAGCCCAAAACAACTCTCCAATTCATACATCCTCCAACTCGCCCTAGTCAACCCATCCTGAGGCAGTGATAGCTTTCTGCGTAATCTCCTTCCTTTCTTGTTGGTGAAGTTAAAACACTTTGCTCTGACTGCGTTGGGCAGACCCTTTACTTGAAACAAGGTAGATTGAAGCACACCACGACCTCTCTTACCAACAGATTCCATCCTGCAAGATAGAAAACAAAAGGAGATAATCTTCGGAGATCCAATCCAAAATAGAACACGTTCTCAAGATAAGATCAATAGCACTCGTCTAAACACTCATCGCAAACCAAAACCACATCAAAAGGCTCACATGAATAAAATGGGATCACCCCACACTTAAGTAACATCATACAGTGCAAAGAACAAACTATAAACACTTAGGCACAAAGTACACAAGACAAGCATCCTCATCCTGTAAACAATGTCCTAAGAAGTCATACAGCAAAAACAATTCACATATTGAGAGCTACTTAATAAAAACATGCAATTTATGGGAGGGAAATCACCAATAAGAATCATTAACCAAAACTGGTATGGCAAATGGTATGCAATTCAGTTCAAATTCGTTCCACAATCCTAATATATCATAAATGTCAGAAAGGCAAGGTCACTAGCAAAAAATCAAAAACTTCAAATTTAGGATTCATGAGTTCATCCTAGATTCGACATTCTGCAATTAAGAGCACAATTGAAATCCAAAATCATCAAATTTCATCATATAAGTTCGCTAAGATACCAACTGCACATATCCAATTTCAATTTCAAAAAACTACAAATTTAAATTTCCAGGGTTCTTGAGGATAATCCCCAATTTCAAAAAATCTTTCAATCTAGTTTGAACTCGGCCAAATGATTACCATGATATGCTCAAGAGGGAGTTTAGAGAGTGATTGTACCTTGTTGGTGACCTTAAATTAACTGAAAATGAGATGGAGAGGAGAGACTTGAGTTGGGAGTTTTAATGGAGGAGAAAGCTTCTTTCTTCAATGGTGGATGGAAAACAAGGAAGAAAAGGGGGAGATGAAGAACGAGAATGTCTATGGGTGGTGAAGGGGAAGTGGTGGTTGTTGTTGGTGCAAAATCGGCGATTATGGGTGATGGCGGTGAATTCTCATCGGACTTCTGGAGGAGGAGGAAAAAATGAATGATGAAAATTGAATGAAGAAGAAAGAAGAAGGACATGCACCTGGAAGGAGAACATGACGTGTTCCTAAGGATACTCCCATGTTCTAGCTACTGTCAACTTTGTCTGAGAGCCCCTGTTTAAAAGGACATGCCCGTGTTCCTTAAGGATACAGTGTGTTTTGGGGAACACGCCCAAGTTCTAGCCACTGTCGACTTCGTCCGAGAGCCCCTGTTTAAAAGGATACGATTGTGTTCCTTAAGGAACAGCGTGTTCCAAGGAACAGGGCGTGTGCTGCCCTTCTTCAGCCAATTCGATTTTTGCCCTTCCAGCAACTCTTGCAATCATACATAGTAACCGAGACCAAACCCCAACGTCTAAATAATGTTCATCACCCAAATGCTATTGAATCGATACTATAACATTGAAAAATTAAAGAAAAGGAAAGACTCAAAACTCAGGTTGCCTCCCAAGAAGTGCTTTTTACGTTCTGAGCTCGACACCTGAAGTCTATGGTTTGGCTGCCTCGACCTCTGGAAGGTCGAGTTTCATTTCTTCAAAAGTTTTGAGGTATTATCCTATAACATACAGCTTCAGACGATGCCCGTTTACCTTGAAAGGGTCTTCGTCGAGGCGAGTGATCTCCATAGCTCCATGAGAAAAAACTTGTGTCATCGTGAGCAGTCCAGACCAGTAGGATCTCAGCTTCTCTGGGAAGAGATGGAGGCTTGAATTGTATGAAATCACTTGATCTCCAACTTTGAATTCATTGACTCCTTTCAGCTTTGAATCGTGGATCCGTTTGGTTCGTTCCTTATACAGCTCCTACATTTTTCTTTCCTATCCAGCAACACTAGCATCCAAGTTAAGTGTTCTCAAATCCCACCAAGCATGGTGTTTGAGTTCTATAGGCAAATGACAAGCTTTCCCATACACCAACATGTAAGGGGAAGTGCCAATAGGAGTTTTGAAAGCAGTTCTATATGCCCACAAGGCATCATCTAGTCTAATTGACCAATCAATGCATGAGATCGCCTTTTCTAAGATCTGTTTCACCTCCCTATTTGTTACCTCGACTTAACCACTCAACTGAAGGTGGTAAGTCGTGCCAACTCGATGGGTAACTCCATATTTTGCACACACCTTGTGAAATTGACTATGGAAATGAGTTCCTTGGTCACTTACAATCATTCTAGGCGTACCAAATCTAGAAAATAGCTTCTTCAAGAACTTTCCAGGTCAAGTAGTTATTTACTTAAAATAGTCATTTCTATGTTTAGTAAATTCATCAATGGGTGTGTATAAAGAGAAGTTATCATTTAACCCACCCATTTGGCCTCCTGCTTCCCTGTATAAATAGCCATAGTCTACCTTTTAAAATAAGGTAGAAGAAAACAGTGAGATAAGACAAGAGATAAAGGTCTCCTACTGTGCAAAAGAAGAGGAGTTGATTTCCCCGTATAACAACAATGTAATAGTTTTTTTTGCCACTGTGTATAAATTGAAATTGGGTTTCAATCTTGTTAATTTCGGAAGTGGTTCTCTTCCGAGACAGAGGCACAAATTATTAGGAATTTGTTGTTTGGGTTTTGCATTTCTTGAATCTGCATCTTCCTACGTCGTGTAATAGGTTGCTTCATATTTCTCAAGTCTAGATACGAAGGTCAATAGTTTTATGTTATAAGTTATTTCTTGTAACTTGGGGCATTGAAAAAGGGGAGAAATTCGCTTTAAGGAGAGTGAGTTTGTCCAAGACTCTATCAAACATCTTTAAATCAAAGATGGTGAAGACCGCTAACGCGACATACTCGACAAAGTATGTAAACTCAAACTACATACGAGGACTTTGATCTCAATCTTATTGGGTATGTAGGCAGACGTAACAATGCAAGTCCATCAAAACTATATTTCCAATAGAAACAAAACACGAACAAAGCACAACTAACACTCAATCAAGCAAGTTTTATTCTTCAAAATTTAAAACTAGGATACGCACGGGGTACCTCCCGAGAGCGCTCTTTCTTTTTCGCCTTTGAGCTAGACGATACCTAGATTAGGCTCCCAAACTTAGAACCTCCTTGAATTCCATTAACTTCTTCAAGGATTGGAGTTGAGTGCCAAGTAGCACCCTTAGAGAGGTATGGAGGAGTTGAATCGGCCTTGGAAGACAAATCTTTCTATGTGGAAGCCTCCCCCATGTGTGTATACACTTGAGGAGAGTAGAGGAAGAATGGCGAATGAACACCAAGCTCTACAGGGCTCCCCAAGCTAATGGTGGTACTCGGGCGGTCGGTGTGGTCATCTAAGGGTGGTCCCAAGATGGAGGAGTCCGTTCTAGACCAGTTTGGGGCGTACTATTGTGTTTCCTCACATAAGTCTAGAACCAAACACGAGTCTAGAACGGTCGTGTTTGGTCTCATTGGAACCATGAATCGAGGGAAATGCTAAATGATGGGTTGCTCAATGGGAGGTGCAACATCAAACTTGGGAGGAATCATATCTTCATGTGCTTTTACCTTCAACTCTCCATCAGCTTCCCTTTCAGACTCTTCTACCCCCAGTATAAAAAAGAGGTAGCTTGTCTTCGAGGAAAGTTGATGCATCCACTTCTTTTTCCCACCATCTACCATACACCTCCAATCCCGAAAACAATCAAAGTAGGTAGTCTCCAGGGGAAGGGACTTCTTCCCTTTCTAACTCCTCTCCCTCACCATCATTATTTGTGTATTTATCCTTTGGGATGGAGAAGTTTTTAAGGTAGATTTTTTATTTACCTTCTTCCTCGCTGGCTTGTGTGTATATGTCCAATCCCAAATATCATTCAAGTAGGTGGTCTTCATATGAGGAAGCTTCATCCTCTTCGAACCCCTCTACCTTTATCATAATGTGTCGTTGGTTGGTCTTTGGTGATTGAAGGTGCTTCCACTTCCTCATCCATTGCTTTAGATGTCACGCCCAAATCATGATAATCCCTTTCAACCTCGTCCATTTTTTATAGAGATAGAAGTTCATCCACAACTTGGGTCGAATGTGAAGCGTTTCCTCTAATAATTCCTCAATTAGGTGGTCATTCTTCTTTAGATGCATAAGGATTTGCTCATACGCGGAAGGAGTTAGTTGATATGAATAATCGGGTGTTGAACATTGATCTTGAAAAGGTGGATGATCTTCATTGTAGCCTTGGTAGAAGTAGGTTGAAATTGAGTCATGGTAAAAAGGTGGTGGAGATTGGTGTTCCCTACTTGGCATTGCTTCTTGCCCAAAGTTCCCCCATTTTTGTTGCTCTCCTCCATAGTTAGTTTGGTAGTAGCTTGGTAGACCTTGATGCTCATAATGTTGGTGTTGGTTAGGATAAGAGCCCCATCCCTCATTTCCATTACTTGCACCATAGGGACCTTGCCATTCACCATTCCAACTATAACCTTGCATTACACTCAAACATCAACACGACTAATATTGAGGTGGAGAGGAAAGACAAACAAAAGCAAACTAAAACTATAAACAAACAAAAAAGGAAGCAAAAAGGAAAGCAAGGTGAATGACTAGATCGGCGATCACTAGGCCTTTCAAAGAATCACAGAAGTTCCCCGACAACAGCGCCAATTTGATCAAAGGGGATTCTAAAGCCCCAACAACCAAATGAATCCCGAGAAGTATCGGGGTCGTTTTGCACTTGATGTCCCTTCATTAGACTTTACTCAACCTAGATTTTACGGTCTAGTTCCACAAATAAGAGATATAAACTATCACTATAAAGAAACTACAAACTACCTACACTAACTAGATGAGTAAAAGAAAAGCAATGGTCAACAATGAAAATGAGATGTTGTTAGGTTTTGAGAAAATTTGATGCTCAATACCATTCACAAGTAGAGTTGGACACAATGGAAACCGACTATGACACTAATTCTCCTATAGGCATTTGAAGGAATCCAAGACAAGGTCTTGCAATGGACTACCACTACCAATTCACAAGTGGTCAAGTCAATTGGTAGTGAACACAAACTGGTCGATGAAATGCCTATAAGCAACCAATATTTACAACCCCTCATCACGAGGGGATCATCCTTGCAACAACATCACCTCTAATCTAGCAACAACACAAACTAGCCTACCATGGCAAAACTCAAAGTAGAAAAGAGAGGTTACAAACACCATTCTTGACAGGTGATGCTTCTTTGATCCTCAATCTTGACTCTAAGCTCCACCCAATCAAAACTAGCTCCAAAGCCTTCCATTTCTCCTCAATCTACTAATCTAGGGCTCTAAAAACGGTAAGAGAATAGGGGAAATAGTAGGTGTGATGAATGAACGGATATAGGTTAAGTTATGATTATGTCTGGCTTTAAAAAACCCTGTCTAGAGCCTCCACACGTGCCCAACACACCGTGTGGTGTCATTTCCAACCCAGGAATTTCATCTTTGATTGCCCGTATCTTCCTTGCCTGACATCCAATTGAGCTCCAGTTGGTCTCATTGGAATCGTCTCTTTGTCCTCTATCCATCACATACCTGCAAGCTAAATGAAACATTGAGAAAGAAAGTCGAATCAACCGAAATGGTATGTTTGAGAAAACACAAGACAAAATCCTTGCTTCATCCAACTAATCACACAAGGGAGTAAAAAGTCAGTTAAACAGAGTCAAGAATCAGTCAAGATGGTGTCAAAATGGCTACCAATAACTGTTCTATTAGGTCACTTTTTTAAAATAAGAATTGTAATCACTATGCTAAGGTTCAAATCGAAAGATACCTTAGTTTATGTCTTGTCTTATAATTTCTATTGATTCTCTATAAAATGTTTTTCAAATATTCAAGTGGGGGATTGTTAAGGAAACTGACAATAATTGAAAAGTTCTCAATATCATATTCGATTTGTTTTGACTCAGTGTTAATCAGTTAATGAGATTGGTTTAGATGAGAGTTTATATTTGAAGAGATAATTGTTAAATTATCTTTATAGATCCACTTTGTATGTGATCCTTCTTCATTTGTAATCACCATCTCCATGATTGCCTACTCACTTGATCATCTCATTGATTGCATAATCACATTTTTGCTCCAATCGATTAGCTTGTTTGAGAAACCATATGTTATTATAAATAACAAAGAAGGCTACCCCAAAAAGGGACGAGAAAAGGAGAGCAACAGAGAGGGAGTGTATTCGGAGATCTTCTTGTTTCGCACAAAATATTGAGAGACTTTTTTTATCATGGTGGCGACCCGATTGATAGTCTGATATGCACAATTGAAAAATCGAGGAAGTGTCAAGAGAGAGACCTAATCCGCGGCTCAGCCAGATTGGTAACCCTTAATTTTTTGTGTTCGGTTTCTAAAAATTTAAGACGTTGTGTTACTACTATGGTATGGAACATGATATCAATATGGAATGAGGTGCTTGCTAGAAACCAAGATTGAGGAAATAATATTTGGGTTCATTACCTAGCTGCATGATGACGCTCGATTCACCGTATTCATTGCCCTCATTTAAGCGACATTCTACGCATATTTGTAGTGTTTTTGGTAGAAGTTTATGATATTTTATGCATTTCTAGCTTCTATCTCGATTTAGTTTCTCAGACCCGTTTGAGGTTTGTTTTATGTCATTTTGGAGTGTCTTGGTAAGATTGCAGGTACATGATGATGTCGGGGAACTATTGGAAAAATACAGGTATGCCTGGATGAGTTAGGATGGATCGAGGTGTGGAGAAAACTTCAAGAACTGACGTTTGTCACACTATGCACCTAAAATGGTGCATGTCGTCTATAATGCATAGTGTGCCAGGTTAAGGGGCATGGATTCTCTGGAAGTTTTTCACACTATGCGCCTAAAGATGTCACACCATGCTCCTAAAACAAAGCATTTAAGGCATATAATGTGACGGCTAACAGCAATTAGGTTCCTATTTAAAGGCCTTTCTTTCCTCATTCGAAGTCAAACTTCCTCAGACGAAATTCATAGCAATATTTAAGAGATTTGAGAGTGACTTTAAGGAAACTCCAAGGAGCTCGAAATCTGCGAAAGGATCAAGATAGCGAATCAACTTCCCAAGAAGAATGGCAAAATTAGGTTTTTCATAATTAATTTGGGTAAACCTAGAGTCAATGTCTTCCTTCTCTGATTTTGATTTTTCTTCTCGAGTCATAAGCAACTAAACTTTTCTTGCTTAGATTAGATGAACCCTAGGTTAATCCCTATAAATAAATGTTTTGATATGTTTGACAATTTATGCGAGTTGGGTGGATTTCAGTTTGTGTTTGATTTCGATTTCATTTTCGTCCTTGCCTGATCAACTTGAATGAATCTTTGGTAGATTTTTCTTAGACTCGAGAGAGCTTGGATTTATAGAACACCAAAATAAAACAACTAGGTTAGACGTTAACCCTCACACGGGGGTGAATGAAATAGTCTTTTGTGTGAGCAATTCTTATTCGTTTAATCATCTAAAATTGTGACAGTTTATTGAATCTATCATGTTTCTTTTTAAATCGTGGAATTTTTCTGTCATTCGTGACTATGAATTGCCTAGCGGGATTCGAAGTCTAAGCAGTTTGACCCTTGATTGTCTAAACGATATTCATGCAGTCTTGCAAACTTTTCTTTTAAAGTAATTTTCTTTTTCTTTTTTATTGTTCGATTGGTTCTCGTGGCACCTACACCATACTTCTTGTTACATTGATTGATACTTGTTACAACTTTGAGTAAGACACATTGAGAAAGCCTAGGGAGAATTGACCATGATTAATTCGTTAATTAGGTTTATCTTGAGACGTGTAAAACGTGTTTATCAAATTGGCACCGTTCTTTGGGGACTTCTTAATTGTATTTGAAAGTAGTTCCATCAGTATTAATCATTCACTTCTATTTTAAATTTTTGTTTTCATAGTTACTTTTTACGTTTTTATTGTTTTATTATGCCGGTGAGAACTAGTGACACGATCCCAAACAAATCAAAAAACTCATCAGGACTCATGCTCATAAGAAGAAGAAGGAGTGGTTGTTGAATCTCTACAAAGTTTAGAAGGAAGCGAAAAAGAATCCTGGAACGAAGAGGCTTCAGAATTAGGCTCAGATCACAGTTACACCTCACGTCTTACCGAACCAACGGCGGCCCAAACTCTTGCCGATTACACCAAATGTGGTTCCACCCGAACAGGATGATGCTAAGTATGAGATCAAGGGGAATTTCATCACCTTAATTCAGCAGAACCTGAAGTTCGAGGGGAGGACCAATGAGAATCCTTGTGCTCATCTCATGGACTTCTATGTGTATTGTGAGACTATCAAACTGTGAGGTTTGACTGACGAAGCAGTGACGTTCATAATGTTCAAGTGATCTCTTCGAGGAGCACCATGAAGAAGGTTGACTAGTCAACTTGGTGGCACATTTAGAGATTGGAAAACTCTAACCTAAGCTTTTGTGGAGGAATATTATCCGCCGACAAAGATTGCACCCATCAGAGAATTGATCTTTCAGATGCATCAGAGAGAGGGAGAGAGCTTATATGACTTATGCAATCGGTTTTAGAAGCTGTTATCTAATTACCCTCATCATGGTTACACCAAATGTCAGGTGGCAGACATGTTTAGTAGATCTTTGGATCGAGCAACATCAATGCTAGTACATAAACTAAGAAATGGAGACATCACTGATCTTACTCCTACAAATGCTTTGCAACACTTTGCCTCATGTGCAACGAAGCCTAGAAACTGGTCGAGGAACATAATTCAGCCAGCAAATGCAGTATCCTATGACAATGCAGATAATATTGCTCTAAGAGCTCAAGTGAAGGCGTTAGAAAATAAGATAAATGATGTCAGTTTGAAAGTTTCTAACCCCCCTATTGCTTTCGTTTATACTTGTGTTTGGTGTGGTGTTTGTGGAAGCCAGGGAGAATGTGATAACTTCCTCACATCCAATCCATGACGGTAGAAGAAGTGGATTTTGTGCAACAGGGTTTCCTCTTTAGTCAGCAGGGGTACAAAGACTTCAGAGCAAAGAATGTCGGAGGGCGACAGTACAACTTCACATACCCAGGTGGACGTTCGTACTTCTACAAGATTACATCGGAAGATTACAATGTCAACAATAACACCACTCCACAAGAGCCACCAGGATTACCAGTTAAGCCAGCTCAGTAGCAACTGCAACAAAATTTGGCCCCTTTAGGAGGAATCAATGAAAACATCCTCTAGATGATGAAGACCATGAAGGCGCAATTAGCTAACTAAAACTACTTTGCAGGGTTAATAGGCAATGATTCAACGGATTGACACTTCATACACATCTTTGGCACAAAAGGTCTATCAAAGGACTATTGGAGAGCTCCGGGGGAATACTGAGCAGAATCCCAACAACAATCAACGTCGCGTATAGGGGCACATGGATGTGAACTCAATTACATTGAGGAATAGGAAGATGATTCAGGGAAATTCCAGATCTATGAAAGAGCCAGAGATGGTGCCAGATGAGATTGCAATTGGCATTCCAGAGGAAAAGGAGGAGACACCAGTGGCGACTGCTACCCCTACTCCTACAGCTTAGAAGCCTGCCAACACCAATTTTGTGCTCACTCCTGAGGAAATCAAGACGCATGCTTGCATTCCATACCCATTGGTAGTCAAGAAGAAGGGGCTTTTCGAAGGCGTTTGAGAGAATTGTTGAAATCATCAAGAAGCAAGAGGTTACACTAACCTTCCTGGAAGCTTTCACAAAGATTCTAGCATATGCAAATTTCTTAAAGGATGTGCTCAACAAGAAGATAAACCTCAGTGATGCTACAGAGGTTGCAATCCAAGTCAGACCAAAAAAGCAAAAAGACCTAGAGAGTTTTACTTTATCATGCACAATTAAGAATGTTAAAGTTGGTCAAAGTCATAGAAGATGTGCCAATTTGTGTTTCTGTAAGGCCTTTTGAATTTCCTGTTGATTTTGTGGTTTAAGACACCCATAAGCATGATTGCAATATCTTGTTAGGACGTCCATTCTTAGCTATTACTGAAGTTGTGATAGATGTTTGCAAAGGGTGTCTGACTTTGAAAGTAGGATAGGATTCGGTTACTTTTCACTTGAAAGATGGCATGAAATATATTAAGGCTCAAGATGATGATGATGCTGATATTTCTGAGAACTACCAAGATGCATCTAAAATGTTTGAATTGTCTCATATACTTGTTGGAGATGTTTGTGTTGTTACAGGTGTATAGGGAGACTGGATGGACGACATGGAGCAAGGGCACAAGCAAAAGCCCTTGAGCAACTCGAATTTTACTCTGGCACGCCAGCCCCTCTGGAGATACCGAAGATAACTACTCCATATGAGGAGCCACCAAAGTTGGAGCTGAAGCTACTACTAGAGCATCTTGAGTATGCCTTTCTCTTAGAGGACTTCAAACTGCCATTCATAATCAGCTCGAAGCTTGAACCTTGACAGAAGGAGCAGCTTTTAGCCCTTTTGAAGAAGCATGAACAGGCCATAGCGTGGAAGCTTTATGACATCAAGGGAATCAGTCCTTCATTCTACACCCACAAGATAAATTTTGAAGTTGCTATCAAGCAGGCAGCACAATCGCAACGCCAAGTGAATCCAGCTATGAACGAAGTCGTGAAGAAGGAGTCGCTCAAACGCCTAGATGCATGTATCATTTATCCAATTTCTTACAGTCATAGGGTTAGTCCTATGCAGGTTATACCTAAGAAGGGTGGTTTCACAGCCTTGCCGAACGAGAAAGGAGAGTTCATCCCTACTTGGACTATCACCATGTGGAGAGTGTGCATAGATTACAGGCGCCTCAGCGACACTACAAAAAAGACCACTTTCTATTGCCGTTCGTTGATCAGATGCTGGAACACCTCACCGGTCATTAGTACTATTGCTTCTTAGATGGGATGTCGAGATACTTTCAGATCCCAATCGAGCCAGAGGACCACTAAAAGACTACATTCATAGGACCCTTCATTACTTTTTCATATAGGCCCGCCCCCATCGCCTATGCAATGTACCCACGACTTTTCAAAGGTGTATGACAGCGATCTTTGGGCACCTATTAGAAGATGTTGTCGAGGTCTTCATGGATGACTTCTCTATCATGGAGATTTTTTCTCATGATGTCTTACCAACTTATAGAAGGTTCTAGCAAGGTGTGAGGAAACTAACTTAGCTCTAAGTTGGGAGAAGTGCCACTTCATGGTGGAGAAGGGGATCGTGCTAGGCCATAGGGTCTCCAAACAAGGTATCAAGGTGGATCAAGCTAAGCTCGAAACCATCTCTCAACTTCCACTCCCTGTGAATGTTAAGACGTTTGTAGCTTCTTAAGACATGTTGGATTTTATCGTCGATTTATTAAGGATTTCTTTAATCACATTGCCTATGACTAGGTTGTTTGAGAAATAGGTGCCCTTTTTGTTCGATTATAACTGACTGCAGGCATTCAATATTCTCAAGAAGAAGCTGACGACTACACCGATATTTGTGTCCCGGGATTGGGGAACCCCTTTTGAACTAATGTGTGAAGCTAGTGATTTCACAATGGGAGCAGTGTTAGGACAGCTAAGGGAGAAGAAATTCCATCCCATCTACTACATGAGCAAGACACTTAACGATGCACTGAGAAACTACACAACCACTAAGTAGGAGCTCTTGGTGATTGCCTTTGCGTTCGATAAGTTCAGGTTCTACTTAGTGATGTCTCATACTACTATTTTCCCTAATTATTCTGCTCTAAAGTATCTTCTAGCGAAATAGGATGTGAAGCCGAGAATAATTTGGTGGGTGCTACTCTTTCAAGAGTTTGACATCACTATCAAGGACAAGGCGGGAGCAGAAAATGTTACAGCGAATCACCTTTCGCACCTTGAAGGCCTCCTCCGGGTCAATTGTCTGAAGCAGAGATTAATTAGCTCTTCCTGGATAAACAACCTTTACTCTTGGAAGAAGCAGTGGAAGTCTCGGATCATCATCCAATCAAACGTCCATGGTTTGCCGAGATAGAGAACTTCCTCACCTCCAGGACATTTCCAGAAGGAATGAAATGCACATGGCTATATCTATGTCTGTAGAAAATTTTGAAGTGTGGGGGATTTATTTAATGGGTCCTTTCCCACCATACCATAGCAATAAGTACATTCTTATTGCAGTAGATTATGTGTCAAAGTGGGCAAAGGCGCTAGCGCTACCTACTCACGATGTTGGAACAGTGGAAAAGTTTATCACCCGCCTTTTCATGCGTTTCGACGCTCCTCTTGCTATCATTAGCGATAGGGGTATGCACTTCCAGGGTCAATTTGATCGAGTTTCCAAAAAAATTTGTAACTCATCGGTTGACCACCACTTACCATCCACAGGCAAGCGGTGAAGCGGAGGTGGTTGTGCTTGAGCACAAGGCGTGGTGGGCCATGAACTTACAGAACATGGATGTTATATGACGGAATATTATTAATTATTTATTTTTAATAAAAAATAATGTTGAATTAATATCCAAATATATCACAATTAAATTATTCAAATTTTAATTTGGAATCCAATTTTGGTAATTTCAACTAAACACAACTTTTTCCTCAATTTGAAACTAAACATAAAAAAATGGAATCACAACAAATAGAATAGGTACGAAACATGGGTTAAATCGTTTGTCTTCGTCTCCGACATCACTAATGTAAAACTGACGAGACCTCTCGTCTATGTCAATGGAGGTTAAGATAAAAAGTCCGTCTTTGTTTTCCAACATGTAAATATAGGGGAGAAGACGGGTAACAGTCTTTGACCATTTTTGCTTAATCATGGAGCTAAGACAAAAAAAGTTGTATGTTGAAATTATAACTGCGTTTGACGTTCTTAGTCTTTCTAAAGAGAAAAATGACGAAAAAAAATTTATTGTATTTGTGTGTGGTATAAGTCTCAACAGGGTTAGCCTGCCAAACCAAAATAAACATGGTTTGCTTAACCAAGCTCAACAAGTAAGTTTGTCGTGGGGTTTTTTAATCCTGGAAGTTCACATCCTTGTAAAAAATACTGCATAGAACGATTTGTTATCTTCTCCGTTTCACTATCAGCTCAACTCCATGACACAAAAGAAGGGAGTGTTCAGAGCACCACAAGAGAAAGGTAGTTTGTTCGATAATAACCAAAAACTTCATTGGGAACTTCTAGGGAACTCCGATCGGTGTCGATGGACAACACTTGTTTGGTTGTCGCTTCGAATGGCAAGCTCATGTTTGAACAGTTCTCCAAGCTTGTCAACAACTTCTACAAAAACGGCCAGTCGTCGAATTTAACAGGTGGACGCAATCCCGGCTTCAATTATGGATTCAAAGGAGCCAAAATCGCGATGGCTACATACTGCTCCGAGCTGCAATTCCTCTTGAATCCTGTGACAAACCACATACAGGGTACATAACAACATAATCAAGATGTTAACTCGTTGGGATTGATTTGTCTAGGAAGACTGCGTGATGTGATGTATTTTCGACACACCTTTTCTCGTTATAAACTATATTTTTGTGTGTCGAAATGTATTCAAATTTGGGTTTTGAGTACATGCTTGGTTCTCTTGGCCCTCGGGGCGGTATTATGGTGTTTGGTATGTTTTTGGTATATTTCAGGTGTCATATGACGTTTGGAGATAAACCAAGACATGATGGGGAGGCCGGAACAACTCAAAGCGTTCAACTTTGGAAGAAAGCGTCACTGTTTAGTATTTTGAGCATAACTCATCGCTCCGAAGTCCAATTGATGCAAGGTCAGCGACGTTGGAAAGATAATTCGATTGTCTACAACTTTGATGTTGACACTATGGTCAAATTCCGTATAATGAAGGAACACGGCGTGTTCCTCCGCTGAAATTGCCCGAGAAAGTTACAGGGGCCGAACACGGCCAGGAACACGGCCGTGTTCATGGAACACGGCGTGTTCCATATGGAGCACGCCGTGTCCTACCCCTAGACGGGTTTTCAAGTCCTTTTCCTTCTCCAACATGGTCCAGAAGCCTATAAATACCCCAGAGACCCCCAAGGACGAGATATACTTCATTATACACATATTTTCGAGCTCTTGGAGAGAGCTAGAGTTCCAGAGAGACGATTGAAGCGAGAGGATCAACCACGACTGGCGAAGGGCAAATCATCAAGTCGAAGATTGGGATTTCCATGAAGAACATGTCATCTTCTCTGGTTTTTCTTCTCTTCTCTTGTGATTTATTTTCCGGAACCGTGAGTAGCTAAACTTTCTGTGTTGTTCGGATGAGATGAAGCTTTAACTAAGCTTTGTATGGATGTTTTGATTTGTTATTGAGGTTTATTAAGACTTATGATGCGTTCTTCCTAAAACCTAATTTTTAGATTCTTTCTTGTCTGATCATCTTGATTGAGTCATCGACATTGATTTGTGGGTCCGAGAGGAACATAGGTTGATAGGTCGCTTAGGAAAAACCCTAGATTATTCGTTAGCTCGAGAGAGGAGCAAATCGTTTAGGCTCTTTGCACGTTTATCGTTGTGGCATTTCATCGAACATAATTAATGCGTTTTGTTTGGGTGTAGATTAGCTCGAGAGAGGAATCTACAGTTAGACGGAATAGATCCTTAGAGGCGCGAGAGTGATCTAAGACTACATTAGGAAATTGCCGAGCCGTTATGACTTGAATAACCGAGATAATTAATCATTCATTCGTACATTGCTAGCTTAGGTGGATTCGATTCCGAGCAACCTTCATCTTATCTTTGAAACTCGATTCCTTGCATTTTGATTTGTTTTATTTCAGTCATTAGTTCATAATTGGATACCAAAATAATAAAACAATTTCAATTTGTCACTTGGTCTAGTTAGAAAATCAACTTGAGTAATAAGAATAGAAAGACCCTAGAGAGATTTACGATCCCACTAGAGCAATCTATTGAAAGCGGGGTAAAATCCGTCACTGCGGAAGTTGTGGAGATATTAAAGCTGATGTCCATAACTTACTTGGTTGCTTTATGCCAAGCAACATACCCTCTGATGCAGAACCGAAGAGTGAGAGGGGTGCTAGTGGAGCACGTGTTGCTAACAATGCGAGCGAAAGGACTTGAGCACTTCCATCTTCTACAAGATTGCGGTGTTTAAGGAAGAGGTGATGGCGGTATTGCCTAACAAAGTGGAGAATGCGGGGAGGGAGATTGAGAGTTTCAATCCGGTTATTCCGAACATGATTAAGGAACTGATTCTCTAAACGACGCCCTAGTTTTCGAATTAAACAACGCCCTAAATATAGTGAATTACGTTATTGTCCTTGCGTAAAATCGAAATCTATGTAAGAATTTGTGTATACCGATGAACTAAACACTGTCAAACACCCTCAAACAAAGATCCGAAGAAGAAATCAAAGATTCGTCAAGCCTCTATTTAGGTCCGAAATCGAGAAAAAAAAATTTGGGGCCGGACGAAGCAAGTACACATCCAGAACGACGTACCTGCTAGGACATGCTTCGACCGGAACCAGCGCCCGGCGGAGTTGGTTCCCTGCTAGCCCAATTTTTTTTTTAATTTTGATTATTTAGATAATTAATTAATGTAATTGTTAGTGACTAATTATGTGATCGGAAAACATGCCGGTTCGACAGAAATTATTTGGACAGTTGGACCCGATTTTTGTCATTACACTTTTTATTTTTCAAAAATGTAGGAGTAGGATTACCATCTCTACTAATATCACAATTTGATTGAAACATGCATGTAATTGATAATAATAAACATTAAAATAACTAATTAACACTAAAAAGTAGCATCTTATCATAAATATGTAAATTGTACATTACATCTCAATTATTTGGTCAATAAAAACTTCAAACATTTATATAATTTGAAACTTCTTAAAAAATGATTCAATAACTATATTTTTTACAATCTAGAGTATGATATTGAACTCTCTATACTATCTGGTTTAAGGTTAAGGTTTTAGGGTTTAGTGTTTTAGCATTTTAGGGTGTTAGAGTTTAGGATTTAGGATTTTAGGGTTTAGGGTTTAGGGCTTAGGGTTTTAGGATTTTAAGGGTAGGAGGTTAATGTTTAGGGTTTAGGGGGGTTAAGAGTTTAGGGTGTTAGAGTTCTTGTTTAGGGTTATAGGGTTAAGGGTTTCAAGTTTAAGGATTTAGGATTTATAATTTAGGGTTTAGGGTTAAGGGTTTAGGGCGTTAGAGTTTAGAGTTTAGGGTTTACAACTAAAGATTTTAGGGTTAAGTGTTAGGGTTTATGGTTTAGGGTTTACACCGCTAATCCAAAATTTCGTTGTAGGATTGTTGGTTTTGCTTACACTGCCAATCCAAAATTTTCATGAGCCTTCTATGACCATTGACAGGTTTTTGGTTTTCGGGTTCTAATGTTTATATATATTAACCCTATTTTTATTTATATCTTATTAAAGATGAAAGTTGTATCAAACTTCTAGAAACAATAGATTTTTGAATTAGTTTATAGACTAAAGATAACATTGTTATAAGTATTCGTAGTAAGATTTTTGCAATAATCGTTGTAAGATAAAAAAACAACCCAAACTCATATATTAATGGTGAGACACCTAAACATGGCATACTAGCTACTAGCCCACTACGTCATAAAAATACTGGGAATTTTGTTAGCATGACAATTATAAGTTTATAAACCATGACCCAACATAATTTGATTTGGTCAAATATAATGAAATATGAGTTGACCGGATACTTTTAGCCTATGATTTAACCCTAAAATCATTACGTAAAAATTAAAGTACACGAACCGAATATGAACTGACCAATTAAGGTTTATTAAAATATTTCCGTAATAAGGTTTTTATTCATGAATAATTAATTAGTTTCCGTATCTAGGTATCAAACAATCAAATGAGTTATATAATTTGGTATTAATATATTAGTGATTTACAAAGTTTAAGTGTCTGAAAAATGATATTATTTTTTTATTTCATGTCTTCAAATGTAAAACTAAAGGTGTAACTAAAAGCCGACAGATATACATATAGTTTGAACAGAAATGTTATTAAGGGCTTTAAATGTTGGTTACGAATAATAATACGTAATTAACCATTAACAAAGATTGTTAAAAATTAAAATTAAAAATATTTCCGATCTGACCGAACTTCCGGCCAATAACACTACCCGGTCGGAGCTGGATTCAGCCGGCCGGCAATTCCAACTGGGAGTGTCTTAAAGAATGGAATGGTGCTCCTGTTCCCATCTACTAGAAAGAACATATATAAGCATGCATTGCTTTGATGTAATCTTTTGTATTTTCCTACTAATAAATTATCTATTCGGTAATTTAGTTGCATTGTTCAATATATTTAAATGTTAACTCAATATTAATTTTTATTAAAAAATAGTCAATAATATTTCGCCACTTAGCGTTTGTATCGTGTGCATGTTTCCATGTGAGTAATACCCTTAAATTAAAACTAACCTATCAAAATCGAGTTTGAATCATCTACTTTATGCTCACCTGGTTGCTGTTCGGATTGTGATTCAATAGCAGAACAAGAATCTGATTTGATTCAGTTGTGGCATGGAGATCAATAGATTCAAAACGTAACATGAACTGAATCATAAGGTGCAATGTTTAGATCATCAGATTCAGAAGGTGTGGCATTATTAAGATCAACAAAATCAAAAGCTGCATAAGTTGATCCAGCTGCTGTTGCATCGTTCAGATCAATGGATTCAGAAGCTACGAGAGTCAATCCAACTACAGTTGCATCGTTCATCTTGATTATCAGATACAAAGAAGAAGAGAAGGATGGATATAGAGAGAGACGGCGATGGCGTTTGAAGATGTGGTTGATCGAGAAAATTTTGATCTAGATAGAATTGTGTGGAGAGAGAGATTGATTTGGAAGTCTTTGACAGAGGAGGAGTTTGAATTTCGTACGATCACAGGGAGATCTGGTGTGTGGCTTAGCGTCGGAGATATCACCACAAATGATTTTTTAAGTGTGGACAATTTTGCCCCACATCATTTACATGTTTGATTTGTGCATTTGAGGAGGATTTGGAGTGGATTTGGTGGGCCTTGATCATTTTGACAAATCACCCATTTGGACCGAAGAAAGAAATGAATTTGAGGGAGATTTCAAATCTCTATTGAGATTTTGGAGCCCAATTAAAATTATTATTGTTGGAACCGGATTCGGCAAATTTTCGCTAAATTTGAGTCATAAATTACAATTTGTAGTTAGATTATCTCTATCTTAAAAAAAATTAATTAGCAATTTCTAATATGAACTTTATTATTACGTCAGTAATTTTAACAATTAAGTTATTCGATAATCTTTAACCTTCATCTCAGCAATTGATTAAAAAATTTTATTCATCATTTTTATAAACATATAACAATTTGTCTATGTGAGATTGTTAATTGACTTGTTAATATGCACATTCCTAACAATTGTTAAGAAATATCACATCACCCTCCAACTTACTTTAAAAGCTAAGGATGAAAATATTCAAAAATACTAATAATTAGAGAGAAAAGCTATCCAGACAAATGAATCCAACAATTATTGTTAATTTCGGCCTTTAACTCAAATCTGACCATCATCTTTTGTCCAAACGTAGTGAGGAGGAAATGTTTGTATTAGTTTTGTTTTGTTTTTAAATTTGAATTTTGAAAATTAATGGCTTTTAAAAATTCATTTACCATCATTTCTTTTTTCATTTTTTCAAATTTATTTCTTTCTCTTTTCACTTTTTTCTCTATCTTTCTCTTCTGTATCTTCTTTTTTTATTTATTCTCTAAACTCATATTTAATATTTCTCCATCACAAAGACGATGAAGAAATCACGGCGAAAATTATAGGATCATCAATTTACTTTGATTTACGTTTTGAAATATTTTTTTCTTCTCAAATATGTTTTGTTTCCATTTGATTTTACTCATTTTCGTCTTCATCATTGATTTACTTTGATTTATATTTTGAAATAAAATCTGATTTCATGTATTATTAAAGGTATAGATTTATCAGACCCCGTTGAGGATTTGGTCTTTTTGAAATCAAATCTAATTTTTTTAATTTTTTCATCTCTACTATAATTTTTTATGCAGTTAAGGTAGAGATTAATGATGCCGGAAGAAAGAATTTTGGCTAGAGCCATGGTTACAACAAAAAAGTTATATTATTTTTATTTTGATTTTTGTAAAGGTTGTGTTTATACAGATGAAAGTAACAAAGATTAATTTTTGTTTCTATTTTTTTCTATGTTATATATATATATTATTTGTAATATATATTGATTTGTTTTGGTTTGAACAAAAAACATATATATTTTTAAATAAGGAAGAATGAAAGCAGATCTAGATCTATTAGATTTAGATATGTTATTTGTTGTTGAATATTTATGCATTAGAGGATTATAATATTAACATAATTACCCGTCAAATGGATATAAGACGGTCATACCAGTTTTGTAAAAAGAGTATAATGTAGACATAATAGACTCACAATGTTGAAAGGATGGGGCTGACATATCAGACTCATAATAATAGACACAACGATGATCAAATAAAATACTCGTAAGGTAAACATAACTATGACATAACGATCTTATATAATGGACATCATTTAAGTGACTTACATGCTCATAAAATGAACATAACAAACCTTTTAAAGTGGACATAACATTACCATAACAACCTCATAATGTGGATGCGTAATCACCACCAAAATGAAGATAAAAATAGTATAACAAATTATTATAGTCGTCATAACAAGTGGATAATTGACTAAAAATGTTGTATATATAACTGACTTGTAAAATAGATATACAAAATGGCATAAAAATGAATTATGGACCTGTGATGAGAGAATAATTGTTAAAAGACATATATAAAAATACATAGGTTATTTTTTGTACAATGTGACATACTCTATGCGTACAAAACGTAGACATAATGGACTCATAAAATGGTTGTAAAGATGCTAAATTTATTTTACTCACAAAGTGGACATAACGATGATATAAAGGAGTCGTAACAGATATATAACGAACCCATGACCAGGATGTATCCGCGATATAATAGTTGCGTAACAGACTCAGTTGCATAGCATTTATGTAAACTTAACATAACAGTGACATATTAGATATTAACATGATTACATGTGCAATGGATAAAACGATGACTTAACAAGTTCATAAAGTGGACATAACATAAATATAATTGTCTTATAAAGAGGACCCATAACGAGTGGATAATTATTCCATAACAGTTGTAAAAATATTTTGTAAAAGACTCATAATATCATTTTTTTTAATTTCTCTCAGAAAGTTAAAAAAAATCAAGATTGGTCTCGTTAGATTCGAAAAATTAAAATAAACAACATTTGTGAACTGGAAGTTATATTTTAAGCATTGTGTTATTAGTTATGTTGATTAAATTAGAGTTATGGGAAAAAAGAGAGAGAATGTATCTGGAAAAAAAAAGAAATATCTATTTTCCAAAATTTTATTTCCCCGCCCATTAATGTGACACTTTACAAAATTGCCCTTGAAGAATGTGACCATTAGATAAGAACATGACATCATCATCCACATCCGAAGGCTTGTCGGATGCCCCTGTCTGGAGCATCTGTTTGATTGCTAGCCGGGCTGGGAAATGCTCTTAGATCATGTGCACCCCACTAATTGTCACATCACCAACTTCAACAATTAACTCTTTCAATAATTTCTAATCACTTATATCCCTAAAATCCTTTAGAAATTTCTTATGTAGAGAAATTGTTCCAATATGCTTATGTGTCATGACTAACATAAAAGTTTTCTCTTAGAAAGTTGGTCCATATCTTATGTGGCATTGCTAATTTAACAACCTTGCTAATTAGCAATCACCCCTTACATCCCTAGCAATTACTAATAGAGGTGCCACTTCACTTTTCACGTCACTTAGAAATTGCCAAGACATTAGGGTTTGGTTGTGTCAGAACTAGAAATAGCTAGTCAGAGTCTCGACTATCTTGTTACCAGGTCTTGAGTACTAAATTATATGTAAAATTTTGATGATTACATAACTCGACTAATAGTATTTGAAGTTATGTTCTTTTAGACTAACTAACAATCATAAATTTAGTTAAAAAAAATTTAAAATATAGAAAAAAAAACTCGGCGATGGCACATATATATTATATTTTCAACTAAAAGTTATATAATGAATTTGTTTTAATTTTAAATTAGTAGTAGGATTAATTCGTTAATTAATTACTAAATACACATATACATTTTCGATTGAAGTCCAATTTTCCATTCCACTATTAATACTTAGTAGTGTTATGCGCACTAGTCACCAAAGTGTTATTCAATCAAATCGCACAAGGAATAAAGGGGACTGCTAAACATCGCCCTAACTTTCAAAAAAAATCGCCCTAACTTCAAAATGTGAACAGTAAAATTATGAAAATACCCCTGATGTTGGCTTTAAATATTAAAGGACCAATGAAGTCCATTCGTATACTGCCCATTTGTTATTATTTTCTTCCTTGTCTTGCCGTAGTTTCGCCGGACACCGCTGTGATAGAATTTCGCGGATTCGTCGTATTCGTCATACGGTGAAGGTGAGTATAAAAAAATCGGAAAAATGATCCAGCCGCCCAAACCGGACGGCCGGTCAATTTAACCGATTTTTATGTCAAAATATTATATAAATTAAATATTTTATAAGTACATAGTAATATTTATATTTTTAAAATTATATTCTGATAATGATATAATTAATTGTAATTTTAGTGAATTTTTTTCGTAAACAATTAATTAGCCGTCCAAATCGGACGGCCGGTTTGAAAACCAGCCGCCCAAACCGGACGGCCGGTTAAGAAACAAGCCGTCCGATTTGGGCCGTTGGTTTCTTAACCGTGCGTCCGGTTTGGGCGGCTGGTTTCTTAACCGGGCGTCCGGTTTGGGCGGCTAGGTAATTTAAATCGAATTTTTTGTCTAAATATTATAGAAATTAAATATTTTATGATTACATAATAAAATTTACATTTTTAAAAATTATATTGTAATAATAATATGATTAATTCTAATTTTAGTGAATTATTTTCGTAATTATGGATGTTCCGCCCAAACCGAACGACTGGTTAGCAAACCGGCCGCCCAAATCGGACGGTTTGTTTCTTACCTGGCCATCCGGTTTGGGCGGCTGGTTTCTTAATTGGCCGTCCGATTTGGGCGGCTCGGTCAATTAAATCGATTTTTTATCTAAATAATGGAAAAATTAAATATTTTATAGTTACATAATAATATTTATATGTTTTAAAATTACATTGTGATAATGAAATAATTAATTCTAATTTTATTGATTTTTTCTGTATTTATGGATGTTAATAATTTAATTTTAAATAATTATTATCTTAATAATGATATGTTTAATGAATTAATGGATTATAATTATAGTTCATTTACATAACAACTACTTTTTTCGTAAGTGGTTTTATCTATGATATGCTTAATTATAATAAATTTATATTTTATGATTACATAATATTAGTCATATTTTATGGTGATAATGATATAATTAATTATAATTTTGTATACTTGTTTTCTATTCTTTGTGTTAAATTGTTAAAATTAATTATCTAAGTTCGTAATGATTATATATTTTGCAATTATATCCTACTAATTCAATTTTAAATAATTTTATTGTAATAGTGATATGATTAATTGAATTAAGTGTTTATAATTACACTTCATTACGTGTGTTACATAACAATTATTTTTTTCTTTAGTAGTTCTATATGAAATAATTAAATGATTAATTAGATTAATTTGTCTGATTTTATAACGAGTAGTTTTTGTAGATTAGTTTTATATGTAATTGTTATGTGATTTACTTAAATAATTTATTATAATTGTATATTAAATACTAATTACGAGTAGTTAGATTACAATTAATTTTGTTAGATTAGTTTTATATGTAATTTTTAGATGATTAATTTGATTATAATTATATTTAATTATGTTAAATATCCATTATTAGTTACATTACAATTAGTTTTTTTTGTTTACATTAGTTTTATATGTTATTTTTATGTAATTAATTTATTATAATTTTATTTGCTTATGTTAAATACCCATTATGCGTAGTTATATTAAAATTAGTATTTCACCATATGAATATAAAAAAGATTGTCTTCAATTATTCCAGGATACAATCTGAAGTGAATGTAGATATAAGTCATACAATAAGTTCTCATAAACCATAAATCCTACCCTAAACATTGAATTATAAACCCTAATCTAGCTCCATAACCTTAAACCCTAAACCCTAAACACTAGTAGGTTTAGGGTTTAGGCTTTTCAAGTTAATACTGTTTACGCTATACTTTAAACCATAAACCGTAATTTGTATACTGAACACGTCCCCTGACAACATTATTCTAACTTGTTTAGGGTTTAGGATTTAGGATTTAGGATTAGTACCATTTGCGTTATTCCTAAAATCTTAGTTCCATGAAGCCATAAACTCTCTATTTTAAACCTTAGTTTCTACACTGAACACGTTCCCTAATACATTACTCTAAAACACTAAACCTTTTACCCTTAACCCTAAACAGATTAGTATCGTTTATGTTATTACTACAAAATCATAAATCATATACCCCCAATTTGTATACGGAACACATTCCCTAAAATTGTTACCCTAAACCATAACCTTAAATACTAACGGGTTTAGGGTTTAGGATCGTTTACGCTATTCCTATAAACCATAAACCCCAATTAGGACACTTGACAGTTTCCCTAAATTCCAACCCTAAACACTAACAGGTTTAGGGTTTAAGGATTAGTATCGTTTACATTATTCCTAGAAACCATAAACCCTAGACCTTAAACCCAATTAGGACAATGGACACGTTCCCTAAAATGGTTATCCTAAACCCTAACCTTAAACACTAACGGGTATAGAATTTAAGAATTAGTATCGTTTACGCTATTTCTAGAAACCCTAAATACTAATGATAATGTAATTATCCATATTGGTATTTATAATAATTAAATAAAATTATAATCAATTAATTATATTAATCACATAACTATTGCATATACAATTAATTTTTTATTTTTTATGAATAAAATTATCAATTTAATCCTTTGTGTTCTAAATTTGTATAACACTATTTAATTAGTCACATTTACATAAATTAACATAATCATCATAATGAAATATCATAATGTCACTATTTAATTATTACTTTAAATTATCATCAACAAATTTTATTCATCGTAATTACTATTTATTAAAATAAACAAATACTTAATTCATTCACTATCACTCTAAATTATCTTATTTAATTTCTAATATTTCGAAATATTTTTACTAATTCTATTTAATAATTAAAACAACAAACAAAAAATGTGCTAATCTTAATTATAATTAAATATGCATATTTAGTATTAATTACATTCTTAATTTAATTAATATCTAATAATTTAAATATTACGAAAATGTAAAAAAAAAAATTGGCCAGCCGCCTAAATCGGACGGCCCGATTCAAATCCAGCCGTCTGATTTGGGCGGCTGGCTTTGACTCGGGCCGTCCAATTTGGACGGCTGCCTTTGAATCGGGCCGTCCGTTTTGGACGGCTAAGACCAGATTCCGGCGTACCTTGCGGCGGCGACGGTTTTTAATACGAAATTGAAAGGTATTTTCGTAATTTAACTGATCAAGTTTTAAAGTTAGAGCGATTTTTTTAAAAAATTAGGGCGATGTTTAGCCGTGGCGGGAATAAATGATATTCACTCCAGCTCATATTCCCTCCGGAGCACGTTAGGCATATTTCATAGGTTGGCATCGGCCGCATGCAATCCAGCAAAAGTAAAACAGTGGCAAGTAATTAATAAAAGTAATTATCAAAGATTCCCCATGACCTAAGGCTATAACGAGAACCTCATAAAAAAATCAATCACAACTATGGCATATTGGGTGATTTTAAATTATGTATTTCAAAATTTATATATTTATTTGAATTTTTTATTTGCTATACAAAAATAAAAGCTCAAATACATATAATTTAAACTCTTAAATATATATTTGTGAAAATTCTCAAATCTTACCAATATAAATAAAATTTCAAATCCTACCTCAAAATACACTTCTCAAATCTCACTTTTAACTTTTTAAATCTTATTTTAATATAAATACCAAACAAGATATTTTTATAAAATTCTTACTATCAATCTATTACATTTTAAATACATACTATTTAATCAAATACGTGATTCCATCCAACAAAGCTTATATAGTAGGACCATAGGTTAAAAAGGTAAAAAGAAAAATGATTTTCCTCCGTATAGAGGGTTAATTCCCAGCCTGGGCACACGTGTATTTCGCACGCACCATCCAATCTTTCAACCTTGCTCAGATTTCCCCACCACCTACAGCCACCACACCACTTGGTCCTGCGCCGGACTTGCGACCACTTTTTTTTACCCTTCTCCTTTATCGTCATTTCCTTCCTCTTTCCTCTTTCACTTCTCCGAACTCCGTTTTCACTCTCTACCTTCTCCGTACTCCATCTCCGAGGTTCTCAATTAAACATCAACGAGTTGAACGGAAACACCGAAGAAGACTGGATTACCCGGGGTCGTCTCCGTTTGTTCCTGCAGCTCGCCCAATTTACGGTGGGACGTCTTTTTTTTCATTTTCATTATGGCTTCGGCGATCTCCGAGCGTGTAGAGCTTGCCAAGCTTTGTAGCTCGCGGGATTGGTCCAAGGCGATCCGAGTTCTTGACTCTCTGCTCTCCCAGTCCTCTTCCATTCAAGATATCTGGTCTCTACCGCCTTCCTTTCTTACTTCTCCCTCCAATTCAGTCTCTCTTGTTTTGTTTTTGTTTTTGTTTTTATGGTTGATTGGTCTTTCAATGACTGCTAATAATTTTTTTTTTGGTGGGGTTATGTTTCGGCTTGTTTGGTTTTGATTTCAGCAATAGAGCATTCTGTTATAGTCAATTGGAGCTCCACAAGCACGTCATTAAGGACTGTGACAGGGCGCTCCAGCTTGATCCTATGCTCCTTCAAGCTTATATACTGAAAGGTGTATTTCTTATGAATCTTCTCATGTTTTACCTGAAGATCAGCATGAGTTGTGATTGCGTTGGTTGAGCGTTGACTTGGAGATTGTGGGATTATCTTTGTTGCTTTTGAGTTTGATTATTTCGCTTAACAATAGGAGAATCGTGGTCAAGTACATGGTTTACTTACACAGATAGTATCTCCTTGTAGCTTTCGCTGCTATCTAACTAAGTCGTTTTTTGCACTTTCTTGTTTGATTGGGCCCCAGGGATTTCGCCACTTATATATTGTGATTAATAGAACTAGCTTAAGAGTTGATGTTTTGGTATAACAATACGCTTGCCCACTTATGTATGTGGTCGGAGTGGTTACCAGCTTACAAAATCTAAATTTAATACAAGATATCATAGCCTTGTTGAATTCTTAGTTCATGGTCTTTGGCTTATTTCTAACATATTGAATGTCTACTATTCATCCATAGCATTGGTGATCTAATCAGGTGTGGGGTAGGCTGTGAGCTTCTGTGATATGTTTGATAGTGTATGTTGCATAGTTGAATTCTCAGTGTGGTTATGAATGTAAAAATGTGTCGCTTGGCTTCTTGCTCGACATTAGTGGTAAACCATCTAAACATGAAATTGTGATCCAAATAAATGAGAATGGATGTGAGTCTCCACAACATGCTTAGTCGTTCGTGTAGGATAGGTGTCAGACATGTCACAGAATTGATGATGTGAATAGTTTCAATCTTGCCTGTCTTCTTTTGATTCTTTATGTTTTTGAGGAAAGTGGTTACTCTTATCTGATTACACTATATTGCCCGAATAAGAAACCAATCAAGATCAGTGCTACACCATCCTATTTGCTGTCTGTAATTAGTGGGATTAAAAGTTCGTTTTTCTTCCCCAGCCAATTTGGTTCATAATTTACTTCAGTATTTCAAGATGCAAATATCTTTTTTCCTGAAATTATGTTCAATGTTATTTAGGTCGTGCCTTTTCATCCTTGGGCAGGGCTGATGATGCCCTGACAGTGTGGCGTCAAGCTTATGAACATGCTCTGTGTCAGTCTACTGATCTGAAACAATTACTAGAGCTGGAAGAACTTCTTAAATTTGCAAAACAAGAGAAAAGCTTTGGTTCTGATAGCAATGTTACAAAATCTAGACAGTCAGTTGAGGTTGCTGATTCTGGACATCTTACCAATGGCAAGTCAGGGGATGTTGTTAAGAGCCATATAAAATTAAGCGAAATCTCTGACTGCAGTGACAAATCTAAATTGCCAAACGGAACAAGCAGTAGAGGTGGAATGAGATCTCTGAATTCATTACCTGAATCAAGACCATCAGCCAATGGGAAAGCAGGGGAGAAAGATGCAAGCCATAGTAGATTGAGTGACAACTCTAAGTTATGTGGGGAGTTAAGAGATGTCACTGATGTGGATGGGAGATCTGGGGAAACTGTTGATCCAAATAATAATCATGTTGCTGGAAATGGCAAAAAGCTAGAATGCCCAACATATGGAGCTTATGACAGTCTCCAAAAACCACATAGTGTTAGTTTAAGTGACTCAAGCCATATGTCTGAGCTTTCCAGTACGTCAACTTTTGTTACTGGCAACTCAGGTATAAATGGAACTCGAGGCAGTTCGAGTAGTAACACCGGTGCGCATGACGAAGCGAGTGAAGAAGTGAAGAGGAATAAGAAATTTTGTGTAACTAGGATTTCAAAAACTAAGTCTATTAGTGTAGATTTTCGACTATCAAGGGGTATAGCACAGGTAATTATTTTGAACATTGGGCCATTTGTGGCAGCTGTGCACTTCGCGATGACATATTTAAAGTAGATTCTATTTTAAATTACTATATATAATCAATCCAGGTTAATGAAGGGAGATACAATTCTGCTATTGCCATTTTCGACCAGGTAAAATGTTGTGATAATGATCCTGCTGTGGTTTGTTAGGAACTCAATGTTGTGTTTTCGGTCTTAGTTATTACTTTTATCAATAAGATCTTTTTGGCCTTCTTTCTTAGATACTGAAAGAGGATCCCAATTATCCCGAAGCACTAATAGGGAGAGGCACAGCTCATGCATTTCAAAGAGAATTAGAAGCTGCTATTGCTGATTTTTCGAAGGTATTGCAATTTTCTGAATATGCTGTTCATCTTTTAGTATAAACAGTTGAAGCCTTGAGTTGGGTTGTAACTTTCATGTAGGCAATAGAAGTAAATCCATCAGCTGGTGAAGCATGGAAGCGAAGGGGACAGGCCCGAGCTGCCCTCGGGGAATCTGCAGAGGTGAGAATATTAAAACCATTTATTGACTGTTATACATCCAGAAAAAAGAATTGTAAGTCTTCAGTGGCTTTATTTAAGTTGTTCAGTTCTTCGAGTTACGAATATTGAGTGGTCAACAAGAACTCGAAGATATTTCTAATTTAGCCTTTCGACGAGCTAGCGATCTATGAGCTAAATTGGAAGTCATGCAAGCTCAGATTTGTGTATTGAAGTGGTTTGGTTAACCAGCATACACGGCAAGTTCAAACTTTGATTTGGAATGACAATCTCTTTGCCGTGACATTCTTTCAATAATGTTTTATTCCCAGGCTATTGGAGACTTGACTAAGGCGTTAGAGTACGAGCCCAACTCAGCAGACTTATTACATGAAAGGGGTAAGTTTCTTGCAAACTGCATCTATATATGCATCCACTAAGAAGTCACAATCTATTTCTGATGTGGAAATGTCCCTCATTCTTTTCTGTTTCTTCTTTTTACTTCTAATCTCTCTAATTAGCCAAAACCACATAATAGGCTTTTGATGTTGTGATTGCATGCAAATAGGTTCCACTTTATAACAATTTTCTTTATCTGAGTTTGTCTCTTATTTCTAGTGTATGACTGTGTCTCATGATGTGATTATCATTCTGGTTCAGTATCGAGTTTTATCAACTTGCTATTGTTGCCAATACATACCGAGGAATGTGAAGTTTGCAAGTTCTTGTATTTACAGAAATAATAGATGGTGGCTTGTCTAGAAATGCTCAACATAAGCTACTGTTGTAGGTATTGTAAATTACAAATTCAAGGATTTTGATGCTGCCATTGAAGACCTATCATCATGTGTGAAGCTTGATGAGGATAACAAGTCTGCCTATACATATTTAGTAAGCCAAGAAGATATGAAGTTTTGCTTGTCGGAGATTTCTTTCATTCACTTGTTCAGCTGCATTAATGCTCTGCCTCTCTCCCTTGACTGATAAAAATGAACTTTGACAGGGTTTGGCATTGTCTTCAGTTGGAAAACATAAAAGGGGAGAGGAGGCACATTTGAAGTCAATTCAACTTGACCGTAGCTTCCTTGAAGCATGGGCACATTTGACACAGGTAAACGATGCAGTACTTCTAGAAGTGCCTTTTTTTAAAACGAAGTAGTACCTTTTCTAAACTGCTGAAAGATATAATCTATTATCTTGTTGTCGCCACCTGATATTGTTTATGTATTTGACTATTTGTTCCATTCACCAAGTACTCGAACAAAATCACTTATCGAGTATTCATGACTTTCCGATGGATAGATTGTCTGCCTAGCTTGTCCATAGATGGGAGATACCTTTTTGTGATGTTTTCCCTTTATATCGATATGCGTTTTTTTTTCTTCCTGCTACCAGTTCTACCAAGATTTTGCAAACTCAACAAAGGCTTTGGAGTGCATTCAACAAATTCTTCAGATAGATGCAAGGTTATGTCATTTGAACATCTTCATTCTTCTTTTCCATGGTTAATGGACTGGTGTTTGATTGTTTCTCTTGTTTGCTTTTCCACATCATTTCTAAGAGCTTCTCATTGTAGTGCCTACATCTGAAACTTGAATATGATTCATTTCTTTGTAGGTTTGCCAAAGCATATCATTTGCGAGGGATGCTGATGCATGGGATGGGAGAGCACAGGTATTATTTGCAAGATGCATTTTTCTTCATCTGAAGTTTTCATCAAAGGAAGCTACCTAAATGTAGCTTATATTGTGTGTTATCTAGAAATGTAACTCGCTGACAACGGATTGAATGAGGCCAAGTGTATAGGTTTTCTTGACCTAAGATTGATTAGTTTAGTGCCCAGAAGAGCAGGTTATTTGGTCTTGTGTCTATTTTTACTTCCTTTTACTGGCTTTAGTAGTTATAGGAGAGCTGAGAGCGGCGCTGCAACATCTTAAGTTGGGGATATTAGACCTCCAAGACTTTCTATTTGGAAATGAATAGTCTGTACAAAACACGAAGAGGGAATTAGTTGGTGTGAATTGTGATATGGAATTGGATGACGTCACTTTGTATGTTGGAGTTAATCGTTAGCTTGATGCTATCTGCTAAATTTTTGTGGGATTTACAAGACTTTTATGGATGACACATAAGAATGATATTCAGCTCGCTGTGTAAATAATATGCTATCTATATTGGTAAGAAACGCTCAGTCATTGGATTAATATCTGATGGCATGAATTGGCTTCTGAATTTTCAGGAAGGCTATCAAAGATTTATCCATTGGGTTGAATATTGAAAGCTCAAACATTGAGTGCCTGTATTTACGGGCTTCTTGTTATCACGCTATAGGCGAATATGCCGAGGCGGTAACCTTTTTTTGCTCTCATTTTTGTTCTGGTATTAGATGGTGATGATCTTGTTCCTATTTGAAGTGCCAAAGAAAAAGTGTTTTCTCCATTATGCACTGTTTCAATTGTTTTGGGCTTACTTACGAAGCATATTACAAATGGTATGCCAAACATTTCGTCAGATATGATTTCTTGAGTTTAAACATCTCGTCATTTTACCTTCACAGGTAAAGGACTACGATGCCACATTAGATGTGGAACTAGATTCTATGGATAAGTTTGTGCTTCAGTGCTTGGCCTTCTATCAGGTTTTCTTTGCTTCAAACTGCATCCCTGTTAGAGTTGTGCTTCACAATTTTATTGTTTTCCAAACCTGAGATTATGAACTGTCCTGCTTTAATTTTGGATTCCAGTTGTTTTACTTTGGAAGAACATTCCGAGCTGATATCTTCTGTAGCAAAGTTTATATATTTCTACATTCTTTCCTCTGCAGAAGGAGATAGCTTTGTACACAGCTTCAAAAATTAATAGCGAATTCAGCTGGTTTAACATTGATCGTGATATCGATCCTCTCTTCAAGGTAACTATCAAGAATTGTCTTGAATGCACAGCAAGGAAAAAATGGTTCTTTTTATCATATATATATATCAGTCCTCATTTATGGATTTTAAGCAATAGTTGGCAGCTATAAGATTCTCCGACTTGTCAATCATGCTATCTGTTTTTTTTGGGTAAAATCACTCTCCAACCTTTGTTCACTGGTATACGATAATGGAATATGCAGGAATATTGGTGCAAAAGATTGCATCCAAAGAATGTCTGCGAAAAGGTTTACAGACAACCTCCTTTGCGCGAGTCTTTAAAGAGGGGTAAACTTAGAAAGCAGGAGTTTGCTATTTCAAAGCCAAAAGCTGTTCTTCTGGCGGCTGCAGATTCAATTGGCAAAAAGATCCAGTATGACTGTCCTGGCTTCCTAACCAATAGGCGTCAGGTGAATATATATTTATATTCATTGGCAGTTCCTTTATGTCTTAACTACCTTAACCTGGCGCTTCTGATGAAGCTTGTGCATCTCTAATAGTGCTTCAATATCATGATTACTGGTAATTTATTGCATGTTTGCCCAATCAGTTTGGTATTTCCTGTATAGTTGATAGCTTAGTCAACTTAATGTTTCATAAAGGTGCATTGCTGTTCATTTTGACAATCAACTTACAACTTGCATGACACTAACAAGGTCTGTCTAACATTGTCTCAGCACCGGATGGCTGGACTGGCTGTTATCGAAATTGCACAGAAAGTGTCAAGAGCCTGGCGTTCCTTACAAGTTGAATGGAAACATTCAAACAAAACCTCAACAAAGAATGGCAAGAGACCTAGGAGAAGGATCAATTTGGCCAGTCAAAATAGAGGTGGTGCTGGTTGTAGCACGAGCAGTGGCTCAGAAACATCATCCTCGTATAGCATTACCGAGGATAGATCATCTGCACGTTACATGTTGTCATGGCATGATCTTTATTCCTTGGCTGTTCGATGGAGGCAGATTTCTGAACCCTGTGATCCAGTTGTATGGATTGACAAGCTAAGGTTTGCTGTTTTTGCTGCTGGTTGTAATTCTCCAGTTCTTCTGAAGTGCACCAACCTCATAGCCTATGCTTAACACAAGTTATTTACCTTGTACTTTGCATGTGATTGGGTACCGTCATTTCAACAAAGTGAGGAATTCAATTCCGGTTTTGGGTCACACACTCCCATGATTCTAGGACAAGCAAAGGTTATTCGTTACTACCCTAACTATGAAAGGTCAGGTTACTTGGGTTATATTTCAGTGTACTTATTTTGAGTGATCAATAGATGGCTATTGGGTGGTATTGAGATTCTTTTATCAATTCTTAAAGGTTGTTTCTGGTTAGCGATACAGGAACCAGAACTATAAACGTGACTTACAACTTAGGACTTTTATATCTAACATTTCAGGCCTCCAAATTATTCATTTGCTAGCAATATTTCACTGTGCAGGACGTTAAAGGTAGCAAAAAATGTCATGAAGGAAAAACTGTGTGTTTACAGTAAGACTGACAGTATCATTGACATATCCAGCGATGAGAAGTTGAAAGACGTGAGTGCTTCTTTCCTGTTTGGCCATCGTAATGTTGCCTTCTTGTATGCTAATAGGAATGTCATACTCATACGCCATTCTTTAATTTTTTATTATCTATGTCATTTGGCATGCGAGTAAAGCTGGGAGAGGCAAAGTTGACTTCATGTGCTGGCCATTTAGGCCTATTTATGAACTTTGCTAGCTTTCGACTGTCTAGTTTAATATTTAGTGAAATGACTTTGTTTGGATTGAGACAGTGCATCTTCTTGGCTTGTGTTCATTTAATTGGTGGTTTTCAGGCTATAATGACTATTTTTTTTCCTGGATAGATTATGGTTGCAGAAACCTGTTCTGATCTTTATAGAGCAGTTGGTGAAGACTTCTGGTTGGCTACATGGTGCGATAGCACATCCTTTGAGGGGTAATTTCTTTTCACTTTAAAATGCAGAAGGAAGGGTTCCAGCACTTATGAGGTGGTCATCATAAAAGCACTGTTAATGGTTGCAGGAAACAACTTGAGGGGACGAGAATTGCCCTGATGAAAATGTGAATCCTCATTATCATTTCCTATATTACGGTTTCATCCAAATTGGTTTGTTTCTATTCATTGTAGTCACACATCTTCTATTTGGTTGGTAAATATGAAACATTTCTTGCAGGGGAGAGCGTGGATTTGACTTTGCAATCAGAACGCCTTGCACACCTTCTAGATGGGAAGATTTTGATGCAGAGATGGCTATGGCATGGGATGTAAGTTCATAAATCAATTCACTGAAAGGTGTTGAGCTTCTGCCATTTCGTTTGACATTAGATTTGTGATCCCGAAATCTGAATTTGTGGTTGTGGATGCTTCCATCCCTACTATACCTCCACACCAACTCCCTGCCTTTAATCCCTACAATACGACCACACCAACTCCCTGTTTCTGCTTCTTGGGATTTTTCTCTCTGTTATGTGGTTTCCGCCTGATGAAAAGCAGAACCATCCTTGTCGATAAATTGTCTTCAGCTAAGTTAGTCTGTCAGTTCTTCTCTATTGATGACTACAATACTTAGCACTTGCTGTTATTCTCTACATGACATGATTAGTTTAGGTCTTGCTTGCAAGTGATGCACTTAGAATTTGACGTTTCGCATGATGCTAATGCATGCCCTGTTACCACCGAGTCACATAGTACTCCTAGTGCTTAACCCATCGCTTTAAACTGCAGGCTGTGTGCAATACCTACTGTGGGGAAAATTACGGATCCACAGACTTTGATGTCCTTGAGAATCATAGGGATGCGATATTAAGGATGACATATTACTGGTAATGACATAGATTAAGTGACGTTTGTACTTGTTTTGTTTTTCTGATAGACGAGAGAATGATTCATCAGTTAAAAAGAATTGGGTTGATGTCCAGGTACAATTTTATGCCGCTATCTAGAGGTTCTGCTGCGGTAGGATTCGTTGTGTTGCTAGGGTTACTTCTTGCTGCCAATATGGAGTTCGCGGGACAGATTCCCAAGCATTTGCAGGTGGATTGGGAAGCCATTCTTAACAGTGATCCAAACTCTTTTGTGGATTCGGTGAAGAGTTGGTTGTATCCATCTCTAAAGGTGACGACATCTTGGAAAGATTATCCAGAAGTTGCAGCGACATTTGAAACAACAGGATCCATTGTGGCAGCTCTTAGCGCTTACAATGACTGAAGAATAGGTGAGATATTTATGCAGTGGTAATTTTATTATCCTATGATTGCCTCTGCATCTCTGAAGGTCAACAACACCTTCCTCACTGTCATGCATTATTATGATATGAAACTCCATGCAGCAAGGAGGCGACCTGTTTTAGGGAGTTGGTCTTCCTTGTGTGAGTTATGTGTTATCACTGGTGATCCATTTACAAAAGGAAGCCCCTATTTGTTGTTGTAATTCAATTCCCCTTGTACATGATCTTGACAGAATACACATGTACTTTTCTTCTCTTTTATTCCACCTCTTGACCTAGCTCAAATTGGTGTACATCCCAAAGTCGATAGCATACTTTATAATCAAATTTCGTTAACATTTTATTCCAGGATACTCAATGTCTTTCAGATATGATTTTGATTTATGACGTTGCTTCAAACATGCGTTCTTTGTAGTAGTTGAAACAGCCACTTGAACCATTTCTGATGAAAATGCCATTTCTGATGGTTACTTGCGTAGACTAGGTTAAGCGTTACGAAAAGACTCGGTGCACTTGAGACACTAAAGCTATGCTTAGTGTTATTCCATCATTTCGATTAAGGATAGATTTGATTTAATGGGTGAAAATGAGGTCAATGGACCAGTGGGTAATTGAATTCTTTTGCCTTTCTATTATGTCATTTGTTTATCCTTTTTTAGTATTGTTATTATATATTTTGTTTTCATTCTGTTTTTACTAACATAATTTTGTCTAAGTTGTATAAAATAAAATGACAGATTTTTTTGACAAAATGTATATTCTTACTACAATTTGGAAGAGTTAAGAACTAACCATATTTATCAAAATGCAGCGATAATCATAAACTCATAGCAATAAAACCTAGAAAACGAAAATATAGAAATAAGATTTAGGATGGGGTGTCTCTTATTAAGTTTCCTCTCGTTTGCGAGCTAGGGTGTCTCTTTTTGCTGTCACTATATAAGCATCTTATGCTGGAATTGCCAGGGATTGGGGAAACTAACAGCACTGCAGGTCGTGGATGACGTTGTCAAATCCTATTTGTTGGATTTTTCTAATTCTAATCAAGACCCCAGCTACAGGCCTACAGCAGAAGGTATGGACCAACTAAAAATCAGAATTGGCTTAGAGGATTGCCTTGTGATCGACGTGGTTGGACACATCAGAGGTTTGGCTTTCTTATGGTGCACGACTAACCAAGGAGTTCTACATAACTTCAATCAAAATTTGATAACCTTTTGAATAGACCACGACGCAGGAACCAAATTGAGACTCGCTGGATTTTATCGGTTCCTAGAACGCACAAGAAGACAGGAATCGTGGAGCTCCTCCGAGCCCTTAACACCATGGTGAGCGAACCTTGAGTGTGTATAGGAGATTTCAACTATATGTTTACGTCAGCAGATAAGAGAGGCATTCACCCCCACCCAACACAACTCCTTACTGGTTTCCAACAAGCAGTCACAGACACTCAACTCTATGATCTCCCCATGAAGGGCTACCAATTTACGTGGTCGAAATCCTTGGGACTACCTACTAGTGTGGAAGAAAGGCTAGATAAAGCCTTGGTCAACGGAGAATTCCGAACTCTATATCCCTTGGATGGTTTCGACCCAGCTTTCTACCAAGATTTATGGGACATTGTAGGTCTGAAAATCGGCAATGACTTAGCTGGCTACGAGATGACAACATTCCACCTCAAGTTCAACACACCAACATAATACAATTGCTGAAAGTAGACAATCTGACGTCAATGAAGGATCTCCGACCAATATCCCTATGCAACGTCAGATACCGCATCTTGCTAAAAGTCCTGGCTAATCGATTTCGAAAGGTGATACCAAATCTGGTGCAAGAGGAACAATCCGCTTTCATTCACGGCAGGTCCATTATGGACAATATTATGATTGCCTTCGAATCTCTGTATAGTATGACCACGAAACTGGCAGCGAAAGTAGCAAGTGTAGCATTAAAGATTGACATCTCTAAGGCATGTGACAGATTGGAATGGTAATGATGAGGTTCTCCCCTACTTGGATCCGATGGATGTTACTCTGTGTTCGATCGGTTACTTACTCGGTATCGATAAACAATAAGGATTTTGGCTCTATCCAACCTGGATGTGGCCTCCGTTAGGGCTGCCCCTTATCACCATTCTTATTTATCTTGTGGATAGAGGGACTTACTGCTATGATCCGATATGCAGCCTTGACAAAACAGCTACAGGGCTACAAAGTTACTCGTAGAGCACCAACAATCTCCCATCTCCTTTTTGCTAACGATTCTCTCTTTTTTATGGCAGCCATAGTGACTAAAGAAGGAAAGATGCGAGATATATTTACACTTATACTCTCAGGCCTCAGGATAATCAATCAACTATGATAAGTCTGGAATCCTCTTCAGCAAGAACATCAATCAAGGAATGACGACAGCAATTGCATATAATCTGACATAGTAGTGAAGCAAAAAGGAAACACATTATGCATACGATCGCTGGTTACGAGAAGGTTTGGATTCCTATTTGACCTCCAAGCTCACTAACATGTCCTTCTAGTTTGCCCAAGAAGACCGCATAGGGCACATATTGTTTGCACATTGGTCGGTCAATTTGTTGTGCCAAAGGATGAATTGAAGCTTACAACTAAGCACTAACCATATGCATACACCTATTTTGCAATATATTTTTGGACTTGAAGTTTCCTATCATTTTAAAGCGCTTGACATATCTTTTGTTTATGAAGTGACAATGTTGAAGACAAGTTAGGATCAATACACGTGTTCACTAGTTTATAGGACCCAACTTGTGCGGCGATGAGCTACCAACATAAAAGATGTCCTCTTTCTATTGTGCACCAGAAGAAACATTAACATCCTCTCTCTCTTAGACTTTTTTTTAAGGTTGTGGGTCGCTTTTCCTTCTTTTTTTTAAACTCTCAAAATTTTTTAAGCATGCTTTTTGGGCTTCTTTGAGGCAACTTATGCATTTAGCCACAAAAGATCCTTTATGAGGTATCTATTACTTGAAACAATTTATACCTCCACCGCTCACATGCTGATAAAAGTTGCACTTCACTTTTTCCTGGTTATTAGGATCGGCTATTTTATCGTATCTCCGCCTTATATCTGCCGACTTCATTTCAAAAGCATTTCCACCATCAACTTCTGCATCAAAAGCCGCAACATCTTCCACGGTAACCTGCAATCTCGTCACCATATATATTAATAATATATGATTCTAGGTTCAACCGTAGTAGTAGCATCATATATTATTGAATAATATATAACATATGATTCATATTATTATTGTTATTGTCAATGTGTCAAACTTCACAATAAGAAACAAGGGCAATGAATGAGAAAAAGATGAGGAGATGAAGAAGTGAAGAACGCACTTAAGGTTTGAATAGAGGTCGTGGTCGAGTAGAGGGAGGAATAGAGGTGACCAGAACTGATGCAGAGAGGTGACTAAAACTGATGGAGGACCGAGAGAAGCGGTCGAAACGGATGGAGAGAGGCGGCGACGAAACTGATGGAGAGAAGGGGAGGAAAAGGTGCAGCCCGAACTGATGGAAATAGGCGGCGACGATGTAACTGATGGAGAGATGTGGCAACAATAGCTCTTTGATGGCATCGTGCGAGTGTGCGAGAGAGGGAGTATGCATAATGGCCAAAATAGTGAAGGGGATGCTGAGAGGAGATAGATTTCACTTAAGGGTTAGCTTTCAACTGCCTATGTGCAACTTTCGCTGCCTTGCATCGCGGAATTCGATTCCTCATCGATTCCACGTCAAATCCTGAACGATTCATCCACAGTTCGCTTTTTTATGTATGTTTTTCCCTATGCGGGGCGTTTTGCCAGCGCCCTGGAGTTTTTTCAGCCTAGGCGAACCTTCTTGAACTTTGGTTTAGTCACATGTGCTAGAGCTGGAGGTGGGAGGAGCTAGTCGGTTTGGTTTTCACGTTTTCATATATTTCTGAACTTGGAGTTGCACTTTTCTGTTTCTACAGCTTGTATTCAAGGTTCCAAGTTCTTTACTTAGTCCGTTAAGTCAAGGTTTATTAATTGATTTGCTTCTACTTTACATGCATCTTCATTGAATGTTATGCTAGTTTAGGTTAAATTCTAACCAGTAAGAGCTCGAGTAGCTTACATGGGTTGAACCATTGGTTCGACCAAGTCTTCTAGAATTGGGTCTTACAAGGCAGAAGTGCAGCTCACTGTGTTTCTCGATATGACCCATAATACCACAGACATAGCAGAAGGTCTAGAATTTTTCATACCTGAATTTACAGGTCACGGCCGTATCGTGTAGACGAATGAGCCACTCCATCTTGAGAGGCGTGCAGACATCCAACATTACGCGCACATGTAGGGTTCCCCAAATGAAACATCATTCTTATCGTTGTACCGTAGGTAGTCACCGGCATAGCTTCCTAACGCACGACCCACTATTTCTGAGAAGTAGCCAAACAGAAGGGCGTGAACCTGAATCCATCGAAATTCTTGGGGGAGCTCGTGAATGATGAGCTGGAGACCATCGAAATTCCATGGCCCGTCATCCATCACTCGACGGGCACGAGGATACGGTTGAAACGGAATGGGAAGAAACGGCCCTCCAAAGCATCGGTCTCAACTCCATTTCTCGGTTGCCAGATGCTCGGCAGTGTGTGGCGCATAGCATGGAAGTTCACTACCTTCTTGATGAGGAAACTGCCCACCATGCACAGCTCGTAGTCCCAGACCGATTGTTTTTCGACCAGGTCGACGCGAGAGAGGGTTTCCTCTACCGGGTATGTGAGCGCAAAGCAGCAAATTGTTGTTCAATGGGAATCACGGTCGCCATTGCCATCTAGTGTTGTTTGGTGCGGTAGTGGCAACAATGAGGCAAGAAGAAGAAGAACCTTGGTCGAAAACCCTTCAGATAAGAGAAATCGCAACTCTCCTCTTAAAAACATGTTTTATATCTCCTAATTCAATTATTCTCTTACAGTCCCAATTCAATTTTCTTTCAAAAATTTTAATTAGAAAATATAACTTAAGTTGCGAAACCAAACATTGATTTTATATTTGAGTTGCACCACTCCAAAGGCATGACAATTTTATAAGTCACACAAACTACAAGGTGGGGAAAGCAGGAGTATATAGTGGTAATTACGAGAGTCTCCAGAAGCACCGCTAAATTAATAAGACAAGATATGGCTGCATCTGCATGTAGCAGTTACCACCTGCAGCTACATCAACCCACGTAATTGTACACCTATATCCATCGCATGTGGTCAAGTTTGTTGGTTTCCCCCCATTCATTTCCCCACAAACCATCATACACTATTATTATCTTTTGTTTCAGTACTCAAATAAATTGCAGTGCACTTGCTAGCTTACACCACTTCCACTCCAAAAGAAAGAAAGGAAAATGAAGCTAGTTCCAGCAGTGTTATCAACTCTGCTACTCATTGTTTCCATGGTTGTTGCCTCCTCATGTTTCATTCAACTCTCAGTTGCTCATGTTAACCCCTCCTCTCCAAATCAAGGTATCTCTATAAACTATAAATAAGGCTAAATAATGTATATGGAATCATATTTTTCTCCCATAACTGCATGCCCTTTTACCTTTGTGAAGCAACGGACGTAGGAAGAAGGTGCGAGTCAAAGTGTGAAGGGAGGTGTGCTGCGGCAGGGTACAAAGAGAGATGCTTGAATTACTGCAACATCTGCTGTTCCAAATGCAGATGCGTCCCTTCTGGTACTTACGGCAATAAGCAAGAGTGCCCTTGCTACCGTGACCTTAGGGATAACAAGGGCAGACCCAAGTGCCCTTAAAATGCATGTACCCTTTGTTTACAGTTTCTGTTATGTAAAATGGTGAATTGAAGTCTGAATAATGACTGTGTTCAGAATAAAAAAACAACAAATCCCACAACTTTATTCCAGACACACACAACCACAAAGTTGGATTGCATTGGCAAATTTTGGCAGACACGTAGATAAAATCTTATGAAGACGCAAAACTCCCAGCGAACATTCTTTTGGTGAGCTTAGCAGTGACAATGGCGAGTACAGTGGCAGAAGGGACAAAGACAACATCAGGAATGTACTTGATCATCTTCAATTGTGGCACATTCTCTCCAGCTCTCTTAGCTGCCATGGCTGCTGGGGGTGTCACTATCCCTGTCACCATCGTCGAGTCATCTAACCTGCTTAAACTCACCTTCTTCTTCATAAACCCTATGAACACCTCTTTCCTTGCCGCTCCATCTCCAGCTTTTGTCCACCCCTCGTAACATTCCTGTGTATTTTGTTTTTTGGGTTGATAATATTAATCTCACAAACCTGGATGGACAAGTAAAAGACAGAACACACAAACTAAACAGAGATATATAAGACCTCGACTTCCTTTCGGGAGGGAGCATCGTAGTGTTTCCCCGGTAAAGCTGAGTTGAAATTGCTTAAAAAACAGAGAGACTTGTTATAATTGGAAGGAAGATGGAGTAAAAAAAGAAAGAGAGAAATTAAGTTTGATTGATACTTGAAAATGTCAAGAATGGCAACATGGAAATCTTCAAAGGTCTGGATGTCTCTGTCAACAAATTGCTTGTATAGAGTTCCCATCACAAATCCTATCATCTGGGTCGACGGCACTCCTATCACAACAACAAATATTGACATGATTTTTGTTATAATTCCTGTCTCGGCTATAAAAGGAGACGGAGTAAATCTGATAATCTCCAACACCATACCTTTTCCCAGGGAACTCATCAGCATCCCCATCTTTCTGGAAATTGTTGTTAGTAGAAAGCTTCTTTGTTGATTGTTGATCAGAGGATGGTGCTATCATATACTTTATAATTGGCCGAAAAGCACAATTTGGGACACAATTTGGGGACAGTGCAAGAAAGGAATCATTCATTGAACAGCCAAATCTGATTCCTGCCTTGGACAAAGCCATTAGCTTCACCCAGGAGCTGAGGGGAGAGGAGTATATACCAATTTCTCTGCGAAAATTACTTTACTTTTCATTTCACTTGTGCAAGATTTCATCGGACTTCCAAACCTTGGAAGCTACATCTAAACAAGGAAGCTTTTAGAATCTGCTCATCACCAGAAATCAATATTTTATCATTTCATTTACATCTCAAGACTTAAATAAGCACTTCTACACGAATGGGATCGATCTACAGCAGCAGCAGAAGAAAGCAGCATCAGCTAAATAATACTATATACGTTGTTTTGTTTGGGTAGACAAAGGAGAAGAAATGATGCAGTGCTTCCCCCAAGTGGGTTCTTTATTCAAGCCCTGCGACTCCATCCACTTGCTCCAGACCTCCTCTTCCCCCGTTTTCGCTTGTTGCTAGTAGGCCTAGACCTGGATTTCGGAAGCGATTTACCAGGGTATTGCGTCTGCAACAATGGTGTCTTTGCTTGGGATTGTGGATTACTGGTGTTCTTATTATTCCCTTTCTGCTTTTCCATAGCTAAGTGAGGCTTCTCCTCCGGCTGACTCCTCCGATTCTCCACCACTGGCATTTCCTCCCCAGTTGGCTGATTATGAGTCACAACCTCTTCCTTCTTCTGAAAGTAGAGAGGCAGAAAAGATTACTTACAAAATCAAAAGACAACATTTCTATTTTGGAGCCCAGCTGCATGTATTCCGACACCAACAAGGAAAGAAGCAAGTGGGCAAACTAGTGAGATATCACCTCCTCCCGTTGAGTTACATCAATGGGATGGCAAAATCACTGAACTTTCCAGAAAATCGGGTAACAGAAGAACTTACAATTTCAGCAGAAGGTCCATATTTGCTGTCAGTCATGTTGGGCTCATGGGTTGAAACCGCACTTTCAGGCATAAGACCTTCCAATTGATGCTCAGAGCCAGGGTGGGATAAGGGTTGTAATGAACTAAGAGCTCTCTCTCCATTCTCAGTTCCAGTACCGGCCAACACATCTGATGGTTCAGGAGAAGAGCTAGCAACATAGGAGAACTTTCCGGGATTTTCCCTCACCACAACATCAAGTCGGGACCTCAACTTACGGACCCGGGATTGTAAAACCACAATTTTCATAAGGACTTTTTCATCCCTGTTATTGGAGTCTTCTGAATGGAGTGATGTCCATCCATCCCGAAATTCGGACTTGTCATCACCCGTCATTTTCCTATCTGCAAAAGATAGAATACCTATGTAAGACCTATAAAGACTTGAACTGCACTCTTTATACCTTTAATTCACCTCAACAAAAGTTCCTGACTAACATAACAATGATAGTATAGCTCTCCACGGAATCTTATATCTATAATCAACCAACAGTAAGTCTTTGACTTCTCACCTAGCAGAGGGAGATCACCGTCCATAGTAGCACCATCATTGGCTGCCTTCTTAATTTCTGGCAAGGAAAATAAATAATAAAGCTATTATTTTCCTCAAAAGGGCATCTAAAGGCAACACAAGGAAGATAGGTCAAGTTCACACCATAATAAGAGAGCAGGTTATGCTGCAACGTATATGATGCCATATCATTCATCTCTTCAAATCTCTTTCTTTTCTTTCTCTTCATGACCTTCTTCCTTGGAAGAGACCAAGAATATGGTTTTGACTTCCCCTCAAAACCTTCTGCCATTAATAACTCGTTATCGAACTTCTTTCTTTGTTCAATTTCTGCAAGTTCTCTCTCATACTTCACTGCCTGTGACTGAAATTCTTTGAGCCGCAATTCTACCCATTTGCAGCGCCACATTAGAGGATGTATGAATCTCCTCCAATGTTCAGTCAACCTTCTCCTCCTGGAAATTGAGATGGAGAAAAAAAATTAGAGCTGGCAGCATCAACTTTGCAGCAAGAGTATCAAGGATATCCATCTAATAAACATGCAGACGTTTGTCCTGGAAACTTCAACTAATTTCTGAAGCATCCCCCCATTGGATCTTTGATCAAGATATGACACCCTTCAACAGCAACCGAGAGAAGAAAATTTCTCAATAGGTAGTGATAAAGTGGGAGAGGGAGACAGCGATGATAATAAAAACAGTCTAAACCAGTGGCTCGTGCAAAATATATTGCAGTCTGACAATTGTTCTACACTATATCAGCAAGCAAGCAATGTATTGAAATAGTAAAAATACCTCGTTTGTAATGCTCCGCCACATCCAGCAACCAACGAAGGTGCCATGTCACCACCATGCATATGTGAATCAACCTCAGCATCACCCAACATCAAGCCACTTTCCGGCTCAGACACTGCCCCACTAAATGAACTCATGCTCTCGGCAGTGTCATCATTTTCAGTTTCTAATCTATGAACTTCAGGAGAATTCATACAATTAACTATATTAACTTCCAAATTCTCAGCTTTGTGTAGTACCCCAGATTTGGTGCCAGCCAGATCTTCTTCAAAAACTACATTGCCTGTGGGAGGCACTATATTTCCATTGCCATACTGGGGAAGACTTTGAAATTCTTTCTGAGGCAAGCCTTCCATTTCCTTCATTTTACCATCCAGCTCCACCTCATGATCCATGCTCACAGACTATTGTGTAGCAATCAGGAGCGGCAGAAGGATCAGACAATTGATGTCTCTACCATAATACACTGCTACTACAAAATGAAAGAAACCCTAGAGTAAAAGTGAATTGAGAACAAACGATGCTGCAGAGACAGGCATCTTAGTACCAACTAGCATACATGACAATTTTCCGTACTCCAATTACCCACGAACACGAAGGACCGACAAAATTAATTTCTTTATCGAGGATAAACAAGGATTGATTCAGAAGAAAGACAAGTGTTCCAAAAGTGAAGGACTTTGCGATTAAGCTTGATTCTTCAGTCATCAACGAAAAGAGAAAGCATGAGTCCCGGCAATGAAACAAAGTAATGAATATTGAGATTACAACAACTAAAAAAACAAAAACCTCTGACAGTCCTCATTTGAAGAGAGCAGAGAACTGTCTAGAGTCGCAATTCAACAGAAATCAGAGGACGAGAAGCAATTACCTGACTAAGTTTAGGGTTTGCAGCGATCATATGTCAAAAGAGGTAGAAGAAGCTCGCCGACGGCATCTGGTCAGGTGCTGGTGAAACGGCGGAAAAGGTCGTGTTCTGCAACCACGGTGGGTGACGGGCGGAATACCAGAGAGACTTGTGGAGTAAGGAACTGTCTTATCTCGAGAGAGAGAGAGAGAGAGAGAGAGAGAGAGAGCGAGGACGGGGAGAGTTTCTTTCGGCGGTTGGAAGGAACTCTTCTTTTTCTTTTTTTTAAGTTCTCATTTTCTGGGGTCGTTTATTTGTTTCTTTTTAGATTTGGAATCTTCGGAACTACAATGTTCACACTTTCTGAAATCAACGAGGCAAGCCGGTCTTTCGAGTTCCTACTCGGGTGTTGAAACACAGGTGCTGAATATCGGAAAGCCATCGGATCTATCGTTAGGACTGAACTGGGGGGTAATCTAGGAATGAAAATTAAATTAGATCTCTCAAGTCTCAACCCTTTGAGAAATTCAAAATATTTCTAGATTTTGTACATGTCCTCCTTGTTCTGATTTCTTCTCCATCCAACTAGCACAATTCTCCGTGTCGCCATCTCTGCTCTAATTAAAACTATTTATTGCCTTCACCCTCCATGCTTCCATCTCTTCTCCTTTTTTCGAACATAGATTCAGACTACCTACAAACACGTGGCAACGAGCGACGAAAATTCAACCTCTAATTTGCACACTACTAAAGGAAAGTCAATCCTCTTTTTCGTTGATGTGAATTTCGAAGATATCACATCAGTAGAAACAATATCTTCTCTACCTAAAAGTTGGATCAAGCAATCAGACTGGATATAATCCAACCCCGATCCAAATTGGACTGATTTGGTTAGTGGAGGTGTAGTTGTTTCCGTTAGAGCTCGATTTCAGATTGATTTTGGGCCGAGTTTTTGGCCATTTCGGCTCGGTTTGTGGACCCGCTACTCTTGACCCCAAGGGGCCAGTTCATCATCACGACCACTCCTACAAAAAGTCTGCCGGCCACCCGTTCGGTGCACTTCGTGCCATCCTCGAGCCAGCACACTACTTCCTTGTGGTTTGCCCAGTTCCTCAGTACACTTCTTATGGGCGGCGCCACCTTTTAGGTACCCACAACCAACCTATTCTTTGGAGGACCAAATACAACTTTAGATATTAGCTATCATGACTCTAATATTGTTGAGGAGCTGGACGCAAGACTATCCTCGGAGGCCATTAATGATACTTTCATGCGGGATGAGATGGGTCTAGAACAAGCTAACCACATAGAGACCCATGAGGTGACCCTTGCCACTAACAATGCGAAAGAAGACAACCAACCCAACCCTTTTGACATGGTAAGCACCCCTCCTCCCCTAATACTACTTATTAGAGACATGCCTAGCATTTATTTGATGTACATAAATCATACAAGTTGCCAAGTCCTACAACAACTAGAGAGCTAGTACCAACTGACGGCTCTTAGCCAGGCACCCTCCTCTATTCTTCATCCGGAAAGGGCCCCTAGTGATTGTTGGCAAGTTCCTCACACATGCCATGGGAGAAGTTGTTGGAGCTGATGATTCAGTATGGCCGTACCAAGCCTTTGATGTCTTGTCATAGCTGGAACTCTACCTCCCATTTCCCGGTGTTAGGCTAGATCAGATGTTATACATGCACACTACCTCTGAAAGCATCAAGTCATGGATGGAGGCCATTTAGAGAGCTAAGAAGCTTCAAGACACCATGGTCCATGAGCAGGGCAGGGGGACCTCTACATCCACAAGCATGCAAAATAAGTTGGCCAAAAGCAAGGCGATATCACATCATGTCACCACATCACAAAACAAGAGAGCTGCCTGCTTATTGAGGATAGCTGAGCTACAAGAAGAGCTTCAACAACTCAGCACTGAGGAAGCCAAGGAGAAAACCGAGACAAAGACTCTCACCCAAAATTTTAGCACCATGGTGGCTGAAGTGTGTGTCCTAGTTAAGAAGAAAAAGACCCTCACCCCAATTAGAGAAATAGCATTCCAACGGACTAAGGCAGGCCGAGAAGAGTGTGAGTATAAAGCCAAGCTAGCCATGCTGAAAAACACTCTCGAAGAGATCATGAAGACCCTCACCCCCAGATCTTCCACACTTATATGTTATTTCCCTTCTTTTGTTTTGTTTTGTTTAATCATTTTTAGAATATTCAGTTTGGCCATTTTAGTTGGTTTGGCTTTTGTTTCTTTTAATTTTAGTAATAAAGTGGTTTCTTTTCTTTCAACTTATTCATGTTGCTAACACAACCCATGCACACTTACTTCATCTCATGCTTGCCCTCGTACCCACAAATCATAAACACTCATGCCACTTGCTGGGTCATCCCCAAGCGACCTCATGGGGGCATGACTTGGTTTGGCACGGTCAACCACCATAGTGGCTTGGGAGAATTTAGACATGACGACAACCTACATAAGGGGACTTTAGGCTTTAGGTACTTTCCATTTATCAAACGGTCATATAGCATGTCGTTTAGATCTTTCAAGAGGTTAGCCCCGTTAGGATGAGTGGCATGAACAATAAAAGATCCACGACAGTTGAGGGACCACTTACTAAATTTGGGGTCCTTTTCCTGAATAGGCAATTGAAGCTTTCAACTAGCTCAACGTCTTTGAACGATTTATGCTTGACCCGCTTATTGTATGCACGAGATGTCTTATGTTTTTGTACCTAATAGTATCAAGAGACTTGAGTTGAAGCTCATCAAGGTAACATAACGCCAACATTATCAACTCATAGTACTCATCGGGGGCATAATATGATGTGAAGTGTATGATCTTAATGTCGTGTTCCTCGATAAATGCCATGATTTCTCTTCCAATTAACATAATACCTTGGTCGGTCGTTATGATGATGGCAACTCAAAATTTTCACAACCTCCTACTAACTTGTTTGTTTTAAAATAAAACAGCGAAGCAATAATAGGGTGCTACGCTACTTATACTGTATATATCATTTAATGTTTACACTCATCCAATTAATTCCTTCATCATAATCTAGGATTGTGTTTATACGTACTCATATAATTAATTCATCAACACAAAAACTGCTCACGATGTCATATATGACTTATTGATTTTTCACAATACAGTACACTATACCAGAAGTCCAGCAGGATACATATACATATAGAGCAGAAGTCTTGAGCTTCATAGGCTCGGACCAGAGTAACCATATACTTGCCATCAAGGCCACTATATTTTACAAAACCATATCTCACATTATACTAGTAAACAACCACTCATAACATATGCACATGATGGAAGTAAGAGTCTCAAACGATCTTTAAACACAAAATGAGGATCAAGACACAATCTTCAATATCTACCTAGCGTCGTCACCATGATGACCAACCCCGGAGCTCGATGATACCATTTTGCAGTGTGTGAACCAGTAAAGCCTATTGTCACTCTGAAATGGAAAGTAAGGGTTAGTGCTAATCACTGAGTGAGGATCTCTGTCCTAGTCACTCTAAGGTACAAATAATCATATAGAAAGTATATAGCATATAACACATAAGGCTAATTATATAATCTAATTTATATCCATATTTTATTTGGGATCCCGGCTCACATATGCTGACAACCCACGTAGAGTTCGTGGCACTAAAATGGGCAACTTAGAGTTAGTGTGGCGCTTATCAAAGCCCACAACAATAGTTAGTTGTGGCGCTTACCAAGGTCCACCGCATAACAGAAGTGCAATAAGCACAATCGCCAGCATACGAGCCCTAACTAGGTGATCATCAATTACCAGACTTATTCAATAATCAGTACTAGCTGCTGCCAAGATTAACACATATATTAAATCAGATATATCAGCAAAGTAACAGAACTTGTACCATATTAAGTCATAAATAGGGTAAAGAAGCATATATAATCTTAGCGTTAAATGGACGTTACCCTATCATGCATATGGCATTTAATAATAATAAATTCATAATGGAACGTCTAACCCGGTCGGATGCGCATGAGACCCTCACCAGAAATAACCCTTGAGAAAACCGGTAATAACTTCCGAGTTGAGATCGTACGTAATTCCAAGGACTTGAATTATGAACCAGGTATAAGGCATTGGCTTCTTCTATATTTCCTCTATTTAAGTATCCTACCTCAAACTATTTCTGCCTTACAAATTAATGGATAACGTACTATTTATAATGGAGATTGGGGATGCACTACTGCTACAACGCCTAAAAACAATGAAACCAATTACTTTAACTTATCCATAACTTATTTGTTTGTATCCTAGGTATCTGGACATACCACACATCCAAAGAGATGTCCCCATGCATGCATGGGTGTAATCTCCCTACACTTGCCACATACACTCTTTTTTTGTATGGTAGTGCATGGCTAGATAAGTGAACCTAAAAATCTATTTGTGTAGATATATATCAATATCTGTGTAGAAATCATTCTTGTATCTGTACATTACCATGTACCACGTTAATTTAGTTGGTACTTTTGGTATGATCGGGCTGGAATGTTACAAAAATGTTGGGCGATGTTTTCTTTGATAAATTTGATCACACTCCCTTGATTCACCATTGACATCAGGTTAGCCTCTACCCACTTGGTGAAGTAGTCTGTCGCCAAGATGACATAGGTATGCTTATCAAAAGAAAGATGGTAGATTTGACCAATCAAATCCATCGCTCAAACAAAGAATGATAGGGGCTTAATGACAGACTTAGGTTAATGGCGGGAGCTCTATATACAGGTTTATGACATTGACAAGCCTCGCACCCCTTGGAATAAGTAATTAGAGTATAATTTCCCAATGGGTTTAATGTAGTGTCTACTAAAAGTTGTGAAAAGTGCTAATCGGTCTATAAAGTTTTATGGTGTAGGTGTCACGATTATCAATCTATTAGTTAAAACTGCAAATAATAAGAAAATAAGACAAGCTTCAAGACTGCACGATAGGGGGTTTAACAAATTAGGATGAAATACTTAGACTTTGAATCCCCTTAGACTATCCAAATTAACAAACGACATTCAACTTCAAAAATTTATGCAAAACAAGATAAATTCAGTTCACTGTCGCAGTTCTTCTCTACTCCTTTCAGGTTCTAATCAGTTACCTATCTACTATCCCAGACCGCTCTTTCGAGACAAAGAGTTGAAATCCTCTAGGTGATAAAACAAACAAGAACTACTCACACGATAGACTAGTCTATTCACTCCCGGATGAGGGTTAACGACTGACCTAGTTGTTTAATTTTAGTATTCTAGATATGCAAGCTCTTTCGAGACAATAAAAAATCTAGCAAGATCCTATTCAAGAAGTCCAAGCAAGAATAAGTACGGAAACAAAGTTAAATATAAACCAAAAATTCATGCAACTCGCATAAATCATAAAAGTCAAACAATCATCCGTTCATAAGGAATTACCTATGGTTTATCTAATCTAAGCACAAGGATTTTAGCTACTCATAATCATGAAGAAAAAATTAAAATCATCAAAGGAACACGTTGAAATTAGGTTTATAAGAAAAAATAAAAAAAAATAATTTCGCTGAGAACCCTATAAGAAATCGATCTGCCAATCTTGATTATGTGTTCCGATCCGAGCTCCTTGAATTTTATACATTCTCGTCCCTCCGAAGTCTATGAAATATACTTTGAATTTCGTGCAAAAAGAGTATGTCCTAGAATGGAGGAGAAACGATCTTTAAATAGAATTTGAGATCCTTTTTCAGCCGGATTTGTTAATAATTGTGCCTAACCCTTGTCAAAGATTGTGTCTAATTTAGGCGCAATTATTGACCAATTTATCCAAAAATTTTGACAAAATGTCATGGATAAAATTTGTAGATAATTAAACTTGCTTTACAACACCGCAACCCTTGCATCAATCAGACTTATAAGCCGGGAGATATGTCCAAAATACAAAACTCTGAGGTTTTCCGACCAAGTTGAGATCCTTGTACTTCATGAGTTGTCTCGAAATGTCGAAATGCTACTCATTTATTGTCCTATATCATCCATGCATTCCGTATCACTCTGATTAATGCCCGGATGTCACCATGTACCTGAAATCTATAATAACCTCCGAAACGACATCAAATGGACCCCGAACGGGTTTGGGACACTAAACCAAGATAAAAGCTTAAAATGCATAAAGCATCTTAAACTTATACCTAAATAAATATAATTATGCATGAAATATCACTTAAATGAGGCCGATAAACGTGACAAATCTAGCGTCATCAATGGGCAATAATAGCCATATATACGGAGAACCCATCCCATGGAGGGTCCAGCTTGATGAGCCCCACATATCTCTTCATGGATCTCAGAAATGAGAGTCAAGGCCTCTTTGAACCCCCAAGCATTTCAACATTAAGCCATAAAGCCTTCTTTTGAACTGGATTTCATATAGCAGGACGTAGTTCCTTGCCTTAAACTTGTTGTTTGGGTTGACCTCCCCGTTTGGATTCTTTAAGTATGCTATGAAGGGGGTATGGTACTCGTTTGCACCTTAATCATCTATATTGAACACCTCGACCCCATGTTTTAAACGTTCACGTAATAGATTAATCGCCTTAACAAAAGTTTGATCTACTCTTGCATGGGCAAACTCTCTAAAGCTGGAGGCTAGCTATGCTAAATAATTGGCCTTGCCATTGTCTTGGGGAGGCACATACCTAATGGAGACATTATCTAAGTGAGAGATTAAAGTTTGAACATAGTCGAGGTATGTCTCTTACACATAATTAATACAATAAAATTCTCCAGGCACTTGGTAAACCACCAATTGAGAGCCCCCCTTGATATTGACACTCCTACCCTTCAAATCCATGACTATTTCCCCGGGGTTTCAAAATTTGACATGTTTGTAGCGAGCGCCCAAACTAACCTATAAACCAAAATAACTAAGGTAAAATTACCTGGGGTTTTGAAGATGTATTCTACTTAAATGCGCGAAAAGTATTATTCGAATTAACCAAGTTTTTTGGTGTGAGATCCAAGATTTCTAAAACTATTAATCAAACTAAGACACAAAAGAGAAATAACAATAATTACAAGACGACACGAATAAGGGGTTTAACCAATTATGATGAAACTCCTCAGACTTCATATCCCCTTAGGCTATCCAGACAAACAAATGATATTCAACAATTTGATTTATGCAAAGTAGGAAACACAAAATTCACCATTGCAATGCTTCTCTACTTAGGTCGGGACTGCTAACATGCTACCAATACTGGAATATCAGTCCGCTCTATCGAGCCAAAATCTGAAACATGTACCGCAATTTATCAATTTATAATTGCACTCACAACATACTAGTCTAATCAGCCCCCCTCTAAGAGTTAACGACTAACCTAGTTGATTAATTTCGATGTTCTAAGATAAACAAGCTCTTTCAAGACAATATAAATCTAACCAGATCGTATTCAAGTTGATCACACAAGAAAAAGAGCGAAAACGAAAAATTAGTCATAAACTGCAATTCATCTAACTCGCATAAATCATCAAAGTCAAATAATCACTCGTTCATCTAGCATCAACTAGGGTTCATCTTATCTATGCAGGGAGGAGTTTAATTAGTTATAATCTCGAACACCAAAACAAGATCTACAAGAGAAATCATTGAAACGAGGTTTACACAAGAAATTATGGAAAACCTAATTCTGCCAATCTCCATAAAAAATGTTGATCAACAAATCTTGATAATGTCGTCGCTGATCTAACCTCCTTGAAGTCGATGCTTTCTCATCACTCAGATCTCTATTCTTCATTTCACCCAACTTTAGTACTTGATATTTTCTTCATTCGTCTGATGTGTCCAACTCATCCACGCTCGTTGTATTGCTCTGAATAATGCCCCAATGTGGTCAAGTAACCTGAAATTTATAAAAATCACTCCAAACTGACATCAAATGAACCCCGAGCGGGTCCGAGACACTGAAACGAGATAGAAGCTTAAAATGCAAGAAACACCCTAAACTTCTACCCAACTCTATACAAAAATGCATGAAAATGTCACTTAATGAGGGCGATGAACACGATGAATCGAATGTCATCATATGACCGAAGCAATTTGAGATGAAGCGTCGAATGTAATTAACCTGACCTAAGAACTTCTGTAGCTCCTTCTTATTACTTGGTGGCATGGCCTCTATTATGGCCTTGGTCGTACTTTGGTCAACCTCAATGCCACGTTGGTTCACAAGAAACTTGAAAAACAAGAAGAAAAGCCGTCCGGACCCGGACATTTATCGTCAGGGATGGAAAAAGGAGAACTCTTAATCTCTGCAGGAGTGATAGTTGCACAAAAATCAACATGATTACTATTGGGAAGTTTCTTGAGGATGTGAAGTCACAAGTCATCAACAAAGGTAGGCATCACTACCGTATCCACATGACCAAGGAGAGCACCATAATAAGTAAGAATAACATTAGAGATGTCATTTATGGTAGTGGCCAGATCACCCTTTGCATCTTCAAGGTGAGTGATCTAATTTCTAACTAGTTACATCTTCACTAACTTGTGGAAAACACTTGTATTAGAGTCTCCAAGCTTTAACCAATTGTCTTTTAAATTTTGTTTGTACAAGGCTTCCTCATTATTCTTAAGAGACATCCAAGTGTTATACTTGTTTTGCGCCTCTTCAAGGTTGGCTGTATCCGGGCTAAGCAAGGCTTGATCTTGCACCAATTTCAACACATTTTCAGCAGCCTACACTCTCATGCCAATATCAGAGAACTGACGTCTGTTTAGCTCCTTTAGAGCAACTTTAACATGTCTAAGACGAGGGTAGATCCTCTAGAAACCGTGTATGTGAGTGAGTGGGGATTCCAAGCTGACTGAACAATCTTCAAATAACGATCATCCTTACTTTAAAAATAAAAAACCCTAAAAGGCTTGGGGAGAGAAACCATGTTTGTAAATCAAGGAAGGTCCCACAATGATCTGACATCCTTGACTCCATGGGAACAACACGAGAAGTAGCAAAGTGACTCAACCAGATATCGTTTACAAAACACCTATCAAGATGACGAGCAATGGGCATATCAACACAATTATTGTGTTAGGTAAAATTAAGGCATGCATAGGGGTGGTCCACGAGTTCATTTCCGTTGATCCATTCTCCAAATTCCACCATTGAGCTAGTGAATCCGACATCATTAGAAGCATCAGCCGGATAAAAAATAGCATTAAAGTCACCAAGGATGTAGATAGGAATGTCAAAAAGAAGTTTCCCGCAAGTTTCTGCATAAAAACGGCTCCTCTCTCATTGAGTATTAGCCCCATAAAACAAATAAATATAAAAGGGAATATTCCCACCAACATAAGCGAGCACGTGCTGAGCTAAAGTATAAATAACAGTGAGATGAATGCCAGGCTTCCAGTGTATCCAAATTTTTTCCGGCTGCCAAAAGTTGAATAAAAAAGAACATTTTCTTTCCTTTCCTTCACTTGAGTTTCCAAAATGTCAAAAACATTATAGTTACTAATATAAGACTTAAAGTAACTATATGCTTGTGTGGGGGGGGAGGGGGCACCACACTCTTTGTTCTATTATTTGTGTTTTCTTAATCAATGAACACTCTTGTATTCTAGAAAAAAACAACTTCAAACACTCTCTGCACCCTTTTTGGGGATTGCTACACAAGCCTTTTTGAACTACTCGATTTTATGAGCGTACGATATCGCTTATGCGTTTATCAATTAGTTGGTGTTAAATGTATGTTTGCTCATTCATTAAAAAGAGAACGACATGTCGATAGGAATTCAGGAAAATGCATATATTAACAGCACTTAGTAGCATTACCTAGATGAAGCTGGTACATCCGTACATGTATATGAGGTGTGAAACAAAGTTGTAGGTCGTCCCATATAAAAACAAATTCACTGGCAGCCAAAAAATAATAAATCACTTACTTCCCATTTGCAAAGATAATATTTCCCAAATATTCTGGAAAAACACAAAGAGAGAATGGATTCAAAAAAAGGAAGGGAGAAACAACACAACCGAATAAGTATGGGAGATAAAGAAAAAAAACAAAAGGAAATAACTAAAACTAAACCACTTATTCAATGATGGCTCTGTTCTTTGCAGACCTTAGCTATTCAATTACATATGTTTGGCTTGGCTCCGTCTTAGTACTTCTTGAAGAACATCTATTATTTCAGCCAACTTTACCTCAAATTAGAGAATCTGAACCCTACAAGTCACAAAGATGATCTAGTCTTCAAATGGATAACTTCTTTCACTATAATGAGACAATAAGAACATTACACCACCATCTTAATCCATAATGGAATTGATATAGGAGACTGATATAAGATGCAACAGCGGAGGAACGAATCTAATAAGTAGGAGTACTTGGTACACCGGGAGCATTAAAGTTTTTTCCTTACAAAGTTGGTTAGTAATGCCACACATGCATATTGGATCGATTTTCTAACCAAAATATATATAAGGGTTAATTTTAGGTAAATTATGTTGCATGTTTTAATAATAGAAATTACTAATGAATTTTTGGGTAGAAGTGTTTAGAAATTGCTGAACGAGTTAATTACCAAAGTTACTAATGTGGTGATAAAGTTCCTATTAGAAATTGTCAAACCATTTTGGGATGGAGATAGTATTTTTTGTCATCGATAGCTTTAGGAGGGAGAATCAAGATAGCAAATCATCCAAAAACTAAGCATCAGGTCAAGCCGTGAGATTGGTTTCCATACAATATGAGAGATATAAAAGAGTTTGGCTTGCCATTTTATGGGCAGCTCAGTTGGCGTCATGCCTAAACACCTGCACTTGCAAATATGAGTACATCGCCAAAAAGGCAAGAAACCCAACCACTACTGTGCTACCTGCTACACAATGAGTGCTACTAAAAGAGAGTTTTGACAGAACAGACTCAACATCCCCTTCAAAATCTGCCAAACTTCGTTACAAAAGGATCTCTTACACGAGTCGTGGGCGGCCATAGCTCCATGACATAGAGGCCAAAGAGCCCTGGATACGCCCCTCAAATTCCTTTTAAACCACCGGCATTTCAAAGTTTGTAGGTCTAGTTTCAGTAGCTCCGAGCTAAAGTGAGGTTCCCGTGAACTCACGTATCCGTCTTAACTTCGGTATCACACCAAGGTAAAGTCCATGGTGCATATTTCCAACGTTCCTCCCCCATTTTAGTGAAGTATGGGATTTTGCTAAAATTACAACAAATATCCAACCGAAAACTCTTGCATCAATGAAAATGTAATGAAGATTGAATTTCCATCTAGTATATTACACATTCCATAATACTCGGATATAGGGGTGTCGCTATGGATTGAATTCGTCTACTCATTTGAGTATCTTTAGATAATATACACAAGATTTTATCCTATCTATTCTAAGATATCCTGACACTATTGACCGCCATGTGTCTCAATCCTCTCACGAGCGCACACAAAACCAAGTCCAAGTTTCTTGAATCTGCTACACTTCATGCTCACATAGGTTAATTCCTTACTCGTATACCTGCGTATACACTTTGTCAAGACACTTTGTCAAGGAATCAATTAAGAAGTTAAACTTCAACCTCTATCACTCGTAGGTTCCGGAGCACATACCTTCGGGATAGTGCAAACCTTGTGGTCCAGTTTCCTTTTATAGGCTTTCCACATTGAATTCAGCCTCTAACATTATATTAAAGGGGAATTGGGTGTCCTACGTTTGGAGAACTATACAGACTTAAGTCCCACCCCTCTTGCCGATTTGGCAACGAAATCTCTTGCTAATCCCTTTGTCAAGTGATCAGCCAGATTTTGTTCAGACCGAACATATTACCCTGTGATTGTCCCGTGAGTGATCAGTTCACGAACAGCACTATGCCTCACCCCTAAATGACAAGACTTGCCATTATAGAACTGACTATATGCCCTAGCCAGAGTAGCATTGCTATCACATAAGATAGAAATCAGTGAGATAGGTCTCGGCCATAATGGAATCTCATAGACCAGGCCCCTTAGCCATTCTGCCTCCTTGCCAGAAGCCGCTAATTCTATGAATTCAGATTTCATAATTGAAGTTGTGATGTAAGTTTGCTTCTTGGAAGCCCACAAAATTGGTCCTCCTCCAAGTAAGAATATCCATCCAGTATTGGAGGTGTGATCCTCCTTATTGGATATCCAACTTGCATCCGAGTACCCTTCAATAACCGATGGGCACCCCTTATACGTTAAACTGTAATCCATGGATCTTTTAAGGTAACCAAGTACTCGTCTGATTGCATGCCAATGATGAGTACGTGGATTACTTGTATATCTGCTCAACTTGCCAACCGCATAAGTGATATCAGGCCTTGTGCTTGTCATGGCATACATCAAGGAACCAAGCACTTGTGAGTACTCGAGTTGAGATACTGTCATCCCCGTGTTGGGCATCAACTTCACACTAGGGTCAAATGGAGTTCTCCATTCTCGACATCACTTACTACTAAACTTAGTAAGCACCTTCTCAATGTAGTGATATTGACTTAACGAAATTTCCTTCCCATTTCGTTTAATCCTAATCCCAAAGATCACATCTGCCTCCCCCATGTCCTTCATGGAAAACTTTGATGATAATAATTCCTTGGTACTATCAACTCATTCTTGATCAGTTCCAAAGATGAGCATGTCATTCACATACAAACAGATGATGACTCCTATAACGAGTTCATCAAATTTTGTATACACACACACTTGTCAGCCTGATTTAAATGAAAACCATGTGACAAGACAACATAATCATACTTCTGATACCATTGTTTAGGTGCTTGGTTTAGTCCATACAAGGATCTGATTAGTTTGCACACCTTATGCTCATTTCTAGGCATAACAAAACCTTCCGGTTGTTCCATGTATACCTCTTCATCTAGATCTCTATTCAAGAATTTTGTATTGTCATCCATTTGATGGATCACTGGATCATGGATTGATGCTAGTGCTATTAATAATCTAATAGTCGAGATCTGAGCCACCGGAGCATAGGTATCAAAGTAATCAATTCCATGTCGTTGTTCAAAACCCTGAAGCACCAACCGAACTTTAAACTTATTGATAGAACCATCGACTTTCATCTTCTTTTTGAAGATCCACTTACTTCCCAACGGTTTACATCCCACGGGGGATCCGCTAATAGCTAAGTGTTATTTCCCAAGATGGAATCCTTTTCCTGATCGACTGCCTCCTTCCAAAAGGCGGCGTCTTGCCATCACATAGCCTCTTCATACGTACTAGGGTCATCGTCAACATTGTGGCAGTACAAGTATTGCGATCCTAGTTCCATCAGGACCCTTCGATCAGATATACGTTGAAGTTGGTATTCAACAAACTCTTTAAGGCCAGTCTCTGACTCCTACAAGGCAGAGTGTGCTCGTCCATAGGGACGGGGACATTATCCTTTGACGATGGCATTAAATCCTTGGGTATTTGGATCGATGAAAGACGATTTTCATCGAAGATGGCATCTCTAGACTCAATTACTGAATGCACTGTATGTGCATCGTTAGATTCTACCACATAGAACCTATATGCCTTTGAATTCTCAGAGTATCCCACAAAGATGAAATCAATGCCTCTTTCTCCTAAAGTCTTTCGTTTATGATCAGTAAGCTTTACCACATCCCTACAACCCCAAACTCGAAGGTAACTCAAGTTTTATTTTCGCTTATACCACAATTTGTATGGGGTAGTTCTGTTCCTCTTGTTAGGAACTCGGTTTAGTAGATAACAAGCCGTAAGCATGGCTTCACCCCAAAAACCATTACTCAAAGCTGAGTATGACAACATCAAGTTTACCATCTCCTTCAACGTTTGATTCTTCCTCTCAGCCACACTATTCTGATGTGGTGTGTATGGAGCAGTGGTTTCATGGATGATCCCCACACTTTGAAAGTACGTTGGATCATAGAACTCCCCTCCTTGATCAGTACGAAATACTTTGATCGAGATATCTTGTTGCTGTTTAACTTCGGTTTTGAACACAGGAAATTTCTCAAGGGCTTCATCCTTTGAATTCAACAAGTAAGTATAGTAATATCAAGAGTAGTCATCAATGAAGTTGATGACATACCTCTTACTTCCAATGGTCGAAGTGCTATGAAAGTCAGACAAATCGTTGTGTATCAACTTAAGCATCACTTATTTCCGTTGGATACTAGTGAAAGGCTGACGAGTAATCTTAGTGAGCATACACATTTTAAATCATCGAGCATTGACATCAAAAAAGGGCAGAAGCCCTTCTTTCGACATATCTGTTAGACGTTTATAGTTAACGTGTCCTAACCGAGCATGCCATAAGGAGAAGTCAGAGGTACCAACCATGAAAGAATGATCATTAATAACAATATTATTAATATTCAACATAAACATGCCATTGTTATAGTGGCTGAAGCCTACAAACAGACTACCCTTAGATAATACATATCTATCAGATTCGTACACTTTTTTTGTAGCTATATCTATTAAGCATACTACCTGACACTAAGTTCTTCCTAATCTTAGGGACATGCAGTACATCTCTAAGCTCTAGGCATTTTCCAGAACTAAGTTCCAACACCACCAATCCACGTCCAACAATAGGGGTTGTTGACTCGTTGCCCATGTGAAGTACAACATTGTCATCTGATCCCTCGTATGTTTTGAACCAGTGACGATTCTTGCATACATGTCTGTTGGCACCCGAGTCATTCCACCATGCCACTTCATCATCCTGCACATAGAATGCTTCCGATATTAGTGAAATAGAATTCACATCAATATCTAAATTTATGACCTTTAGAAGTGGATGTCCCTTGATCTTTCAATCCAGGCTTCTGACGCTGTTTGTTGTCGTCATTCTGACTCTGTTTGTTATCATGATTCTGACTCTTCTTGGTGGGACAGTCATGTTTGAAGTGACTCGCTTTCCCACATATCCAACAAGAAACTTTTGTTTTGTTGTTAGAATCTCCTTTGGTGTTGTTCTAAGGGCGCTTCTTGCCCTTCTGTCGAGCAGATGGATCTCCTTATTTTGTCATATGAACAGATGAAGAATCCTTCAGTTTCCCACCTTCTTGCATCCATAGAGACTCCTCTATCCGCAAGTGGCTTCCAAGTTGGATCAGGGACAGTTCCTCCTTCCCATGCTTAAGCGTGTGCTTAAAAGTCCTTCCATGAATAAGGAAGTTTTTCGATTATGCACGACACAGAGATGGCATCTTCCATCTTCATATCATGTTGGGAAAACTATCCCAAAATTCGAAGCATCTCATTGTATTGCTCCGTGACAGGTTTGGTCTCGACCATTTTGTAATTTAGGAAATTACTAACCAGGAACTTCGTGCTCGAAACATCCTTAGCCAAATACTGACTCCAGCGCATCCCAAAACTCATAGGCCGATTCATAATTTTGATAGATATCAAATAATGAATCCGTCATGCCATTCAGAATATTTCCACGACATATGTAGTCGTCATTGTCCCACTTTTATTGCTTCCGTATTCTTTCCTCCTCTTCTCATCCGCCTCAAGCTCCGGAGGATAAGGTGTAGAGAGAACATACACGACCTTCAAAGTAGTGAGAAGGAAGTGCATCTTCTTCTGCCACCGACGGAAATCCACACCTTCAAACTTCTCGAGTTTTTCAAATGACGTTGTCATTTCCTTGATTGTTGCAACCTTGGACATGGTAAGTACTCTTTTCGAATGTTAGCTTGGGAGGTTCCAAGTAGCAATGCTTCGAGTTTTGATAGGTGATGAGATCTAGGATCAAGACGGAATCATGGGTACCACTTTCCAAAAAGAGTATTTCCGCCCTTACAAGTCTTGGGTATCAGGAAATCCCTTCCAAGGATAAGACCGTTTCCACTCAAGTTCTTAGACTTTAGATACTAGAGTCACTTTAGAATCGTAGGCTAGGATAGATGTCTGTTTTCTGTGTGTGTTCTGCCAGACTACTGCCTCCTTTATATAGGAAAAGGGGTTTAGGGACGAAAAGGTGTGAATGCCTTGCACCAAGAGGTGCCATCATCCCCAAGGATAGACTTGTAGGCAACTGCCTTGAAGTCCCACGGGTTTTGGAGGAAAAACAACTCAGAAAGAGTTTGAATCAAATGAAAGGGTGTGTGCCCATTCGTCCTAGGAGAGAGAGTTATCACTCCAACTACCTAGCTCCCCACCATCACTCTACCTCAGCTAGTGACACTATCATCCAGCTCAAAGTTGAGCTGGACGACCTTCAGTGTCAGTCCCTAGCTTCATCTAGCTCACAGAGGAGCTGATCCCAACTAGTTTCAGCTAGCTCCGAGCTAAAGTGAGGTTTCCCGTGAACTCACGTATCCGTCTTAACTTCGGTAGCACACCAAGGTCAAGTCCATGGTGCATATTTCCAACACATAAAACATGCATAACCTAAGTAAATCGCCTATAAGAAATTACCCCCTTAAACCACCCACCTTTTAAATTGAACGGTGAGAGTCCAAAGCGAGGCCATCGAGATGCAATCTGAAAGCTTGACCGTCTTTATGATCCTAAAGATGAATACTTAAATACTAGATTAAATTCCAATCTAAGTTCGAGTAGTGTGGCGACGACTTGGGAACGGTCATTTTATAATCAGTTATGAAGTGTAAGAATGAACCTACTCAAAAGTATTTTAATGACACATGTGATCCATTTAGAGCAAATATGATATCATGAAGAAATATTAGTAATGATATTTAAATCTCTAATTTTAAGATGGGAAGAGAGAGTGTATTATCATATACTATGAATGATTTTCCTATTAAGTTTGATAATAATATCATCAGTAGCCAATTCACTCTTTTTATTCTACATTCGATTAGAGCTAAATCATAATTCATCAATACTTTTCCTTTTTACTCTATAGTCAAAAGAAGTATATTATTTCCTAATTTCTAATTAGAGAGAGTGAAAGAGATATTCAACATATCACTTCTTCTAATTAATTAGTTATAATCAGATTTAAGAAACCTCTTTAATATTCTGGGAAATACCAATATTCTCATCTAGAAAATTTGATATTGGCTGTCTGTTTTTGAGATTTAATCTCCACCGTCCTTATTTATTTTCTATTTTTGTAGAAAATCTTTAATAAAATTATCTAATAGTCACATATCTTAGTTATTATAACATCCTCTGTTCAAAAAAATTTATTTTTCTTTATTGATATTCCGGCCTGCCAAATTAATATATTAACAAATTGAAATTAGTATTGCACCTACCAGTCACTTTTGTTTTGTGTTTATAAATATTTGGCGTGGTTCTGTAAGTATTTTTCTTTCTCCTTGTCGATAAAACAAATTGATAGCCTATTTGTTTTCCTGTGTAGAAAGGTTATAACAATCTGTGTTTTGCAAGATAAAGCTTTGATAGTTTTGACGTTACAGGTGTTGGCAGATTCAATCAACTTACCATGTAGAATTGCTAAAGGTTGCAAATATTGTACACGAGACGTTGCTTCTTGTTGGCTTGTTCAAGTTGGTAACGAGAGGTAGGAAGTGGAATCGTGTAACATGTTAGTAATCATAGTGTTTACAATATGTCAAGATCGCCCAATTATGTTGGTTTGAGAACCTGATCCGAAAATGGATGACTTAATTGATCTGCATGTCTGTACATGGAGTACTTAGTTGATTTGTTCAGGAAGCCAGACAATTTAAGCCATCCTGTTTCCTCGCTCAATTGTAAAATTGGGCAGTCATGACATATTGTAAACACTATGATTACTAACATGATACACGATTCCACTTCCTACCTCTCGTTACCAACTTGAACAAGCCAACAAGAAGCAACGTCTCGTGTACAATATTTGCTACCTTTAGCCATTCTACATGGTAAGTTGATTGAATTTTCCAACACCTGTAACGTCAATCACGGGCGTGCCAGAGCACTAATTACAGGCACGATTAAAGGCTAGCCATATGCGTGGTGGGTGACAGACCACAACCATGGTGGGAGGAAGGTCACGATGGTGATCGACAGGTGACAACGAGTGTGGTTGCGCTTGAGCCACGGTCGTGATGAACCCGTAACCATGGGTGTGGTGAGTTGGAAACCATGGGCATGGTGGTACAAAAGAGGAGCATACAGATAGAACATAAGCTGAAGTTGGAGAATTACGGCTAAATTTTAAGTAAAATGATCAGTTCTAGTAGCTTACACCAGCAAAACCGGTCAACAAGTCAAGCTCACTCCTAGAAAGAATAGGAAATGCATTAGCAAGGGGGAAAAAGGAAAATTCCAGAAGTCATGGCTCATTCATCCTCGTCCTCCTCCTCTTGGACACTGATGTTCGCATCCATGGGGGAGAATGCTGGTGAAGTCAGCTAGTCAACGTACTACTGAATAAGCCCAGACCGCTTCCTATCAAGTCAAGTGTCCATAGAGTTAATATGATGGTTCAATCGAGTGAAAAAATGTTCGGTCGCCATCAATACCTGATAGTTCGGGCCCCTCCTCTATTGAGAAGTTGTTGGAGGAATAGGCACACCCCCTTCGCACTCTTCAGGTTGGGCAGCTTCAGCAATGTTGGTCTCCACAAAAATCATATGACCACCGTGATGAATCATCTACAGCATCTGCATGTTTAGCAAGGTGGTCTTACCTATGCGGGGAGGACGAAGGCTTCGGGCAATGCATTCATTAGCTGATTCCAGAGATTTCCAAAATTTAAAATTAAACACAAAATCGACAATTAACCCAGAATGGGTGTCACAGCTCTTGATTCCTACAAAAGGTTTTGGACAAAACCTGAATGTGAAAAGTTTAATAAGGCAGAAGGATTTTACCTGCTAGGTAATCCTCCATAAGCTCCAAGTAGCGCTCCTGCATGCTCGTGTCGGTCTCCCATGTTGCAGTCGTAACATCCTGTTTCCGCTAGATCACCTTCAACATAGGCGTCTCCTTGCTCCTAAGTTTATGGATCTTCCTATCCACAATTTGAGCTGGTTGCTCCACGAAGGTCATGTCTCTCGTCAACTGAACCTCATCTGGGTGGATCACTTGGTTAGGCCTACCAATGTATGCCCGGAGTACCCCCATGTGGAATACATTATGTATCCAATCCAAATTAATAGGAAAACTAGCTCATAAGCCACTGGTCCTATCCTCAAAATGATATCGTAGAGACCAATGAACCGGGGAGCCAACTTCCCCTTCCCGCAAAACCGCATCACTCCTTTCCAACAAGATACTCGAAGAAAGACCTTGTCCCCTTCCTTGAAGCTAACCTCTCTAGCCTTCTTGTCTACATACTACTTCTGTTAATTCTGAACATCACCCACATTGTGCTTAAATCACTCATACTCGATAGGCTGTCTCCTGAACAATCTATGGTCCAGTCAACAACTTCTCTCTGTCTCCATCCCAGAAGAGAGGGGTCCTGCACTTCCTGCCATAAAGGGCCTCGAACGGAGCTACCCCGATACTGTGATGGTAGGATTTATTATAAAAAAACTCCACCATTGAAAAAATCTTCAACCAATGTTCATCAAAACTCTAGTACACATGAGCGAAGTAGCTCCCCCAAGGTCAAAATGGTCCGCTCCGACTAACGATCCAAATCGAATCAAGAATCTCATCAGGAGTCACGCTCATCTGAAGAAGAAGAAGAAGAGTGAGAGATGGTTGAATCTCTATGAGGTTTAATTGAAAGCAAAGAAGGATCTTTGTACGAATCATCTTCGGAATCATACTCTGACCATAGCTACACTTCACGTCTTACCGAACCAATGGCAGCTCAAACTCTTACCGATTACACCAAGTCGAGTGTTTCAAATTCCACATCAAGTGTGTTCAACCCGAATAGGATGATGCTAACTATGAGATTAAGGGGATTCTTATCACTTTGATTCAACAGAACCTGAAGTTCGAGGGGAGGGACGATAAGAACCCATGTGCTCATCTCATGGATTTTTATGTTTACTGGAAAACTGTCAAACTGCGAGGTTTGTCTGACAAAGCAATAAAACTCAAATTATTCTACTTCGACAGGCCTACTCTTGTTAGCCCACTTCGATTGGCCTACTCTGATTTCAGGTTGTTCCTTTCACAGATTGCCCCCTCCACAAACGCAGGTTAGGCATGGGACAGGCTCTTATACAAGCTGTCACATGCCGATTTTGACTGCGGGACTACGGGCTCGGGTCGTCGCCAAAGTCTATGACCCCAACGCAATTCCTTGATTTATTGACGTGGAATTGTCGTAGCTTGTGTATGGTTTAATGCTTGTTTGGTGGATTTGGACAAGAATGAAGAATAGAATTATAGACTTGTGATGTGAGAATGAGTTAAGAGGAAGAAGAAAGTTGCAGAGGATATACGTTAGGAGAAGATAAGAGTTTTGGATATCAATTGTCTGTTTCTTTATTTATTATTTCAACTACTTATAGCCTAGAATTACACTTATTGAATAATCTAGATGTTGAAATATAAATGCAAGCAATGGTCCAACTACCAACAGAAGAGGCCCATCGACCACTACCCAATGTGAATGCAATAACCGATCTTATCACCCATTTATGAAGCCTATGATTCTTAGTTACGGGTGAGCCCGTGACACTCGATCCATGAGTTCCAGGTGGTCTTGAGAAATCAGGTGTTGTGGATCAGCTTCGGAGCAAGGTGGGAAGGCTTTTTGTAGGTCTAGCTCCATTTTTTCGATCGAGTTGGAGAATAATTATACCCTCAGTGGAAACGATTCCAAGATATCTGGGTAGACACTATTTAGTATTTCAAGCCATCTGAACTGTTGGTTTAGTTCGATCTAAGGTTAGCCTTCGATCCTTTGCTTCAAGTCGGTTTTATTTTCGTATTTTGGTGGAGTTGCAACCTTTGCCGAAATCTGGGTTTCCTTGCTGGAGTTCTCTACCAATCCCACGTACTGGGAAGAAGATGGCCTATTGACCTCGGAGAAATTCCAATTGCGATCACTGGAAGAAACATAGTGACTATTATGGTCACCGGATTTTCCAGTAATAATGTATTGGTCCTCGGTTATGAACAGTTAGTCTTGAATGTTTTAAACTTGTCAGTCGTAGTCTAGTCCGTTTTTGAAACAATATACCCAACTGACATTCTTTTGGGTTCGATCAATTCGAATAATCGTAGTTCGATTAATTTGATAAATTGTAGAGTAATGAATTATAGTTTGACTCTATATGTATAAATTTCTAGAATGATAATGATTTTAACCATTTACAGATTAGTTTATTTTATATCTGATCATGATTTCGGTTAAATGATTAATTTGGATTTTTGAAATGGATTTTAGTAGTTTGATATTGGTACAAGTTGAAATATGATAAATAGAATTAATTTAACACTATTAGGTATCTTATATTGTGAATGGAATTTTTGTATAATTAGTAGAATTTGATAAATCCGGTTAATTCAAATTATTAAGTCGTTGGAATTGATTATAGTTAGTTAATTCGATTATAATTTAATAGATGGATGAATGGTTAGTAATCATTGGTTGTAAAATTGATTTACGAGAATTAATTGATTTATAAATTAATATCAGTATTAATGTAGTAAGTAGAAACTCCTTATAAATAAAGATTGATTAGCAGTTAATATGATTAAAAAGTAAGAATTAGAAGTTACTTGCATAAGGGTTATCGAGTAAATAGAATCCTTTCCTCTCACTTCATAATTGATTATGAAGTGATTTTTCTGAAATTGTTTAATGTTAAGTCGTCGCCCTAAGTTCATTCCACTCCTCGATGAAATTCAATTTAATCGAATTCTCTCGTTTCTAGGTTTATAAAGATGATATGCTCTCTAGATAAGAGTCTAGCGCCATAGCCTTCTTCTGAAAAGGTGGGTTGGTTTAAGGGGATAAATATTTATTGTTAATGTACTTAGGTTATGATTTATGATTTAATGCATTTAATATTATGCCACAATTCCATAATTAAATGTTTACATTATTTTTTTATGTTATTTTTTTATAATGAAGTGGTTTTCCTATTAAATATAATAGAGCTAGATTAATGATAACATTAGATGATGATAATTTTAGACATGATTAGTGAATAAAAACAAGAAAACCTCACCTAGATGAGTAATATGTTGATTAAAAGCATGAAACTCACTAGCTAGATCGCGCCCCCATGATTTGGTTTTGCTTTTCCCACCATGATTTACGGGCCAGAATTTTACCCCTCCATGATTTACGATATTGTTTGATGGATATGTAATCGTAGACCTCCATGATTTAGCACTAGTGTGGTTGGGCTAGTTAGTTACACTAAGCGGGACTTGAATAGAAATTTTGTATGTGTATTTAGTAACTAATTCATAAATTAATACTAATACTAATTTAAAATAAATAAAATCATTATATATGTGCCACATACGAGTTTTTGTCCTATATTTGAATTTTTGAGCTAAATTTATGATTGTTACTTAGTCTAAACAAATAAGTAGAAAATCATAACTTCAAAAACTATTAGTAAAGTTATGAAATCATCAACATTTTACATATAATTTAGTACTTGAGACTAGAAAATAATAAAGTCGGGACTCTCAATGGCTCCCTCTAGTTTTGACACGACCAAGCGCTGAGCGGAGCTCAAAATTGCCCTGAGTCGAACTTGTAAAAGTTGTAAATATACACCCAACATTAATGGTCGAGATCAGAACTAGGATGGGTCGAAACTCCCCCCAACCACCCCCTAGTTCCATCCCTTGTTAGTTGAGTTGGGGGCGCCCCAGAAGAAATAAGATACTTTGATAAGGTCAAAGATTAGAACAAGAATAAAAGTCATGTAATTTGACTTCAACGAAGTCGATGTTAATTATATGAAAAGTTATGAGAATCATGATATCCATGATTCAATAATGTACCTAACTTGGTTGATTTCAGTTCTAATCTTTGATGATGATTATTTGTCATGATAAGCTTAAATATGTTAGGATTACATAAAGATGTCTACGTTATCTAATATGTCTATTTTTTAGAATGCATTCATGATTGATATTCAATAATGTGTTATTTATTCCAACGAATCCTCTTTTATTATTTGAGCACAAAACAATAACCTCGAACCATCCACCAAGGTGTTTGATAACTAGTGTAGGAGCAGAGTGGAGCTGATTCGGGTTGTAGAGTGGTGGACTTAAGATCTGAAATAGATTATCTAAAAATTTTAATGAGGCTTGTTTTCGTTAGTCATGAAAAGTTCTTCATAGATAGTTAGTGATTAAAGATTTTGAATTCTTCTATATGGTTTATTATTTGCTTATTATTTTCATTTATTAGTTGATAAAAAAATTATTTACATTTTCAATTCAATGGTCGGGACATTTTAGTCAAAGTAATTATAAGATTGTAACGCCCTCGTATGATTTTCAGTTTTTCACGGCAATAAAGGATATTTTAGTAAAATAATTTATTTTATAGATGAGGGTGTTACAAGAACATCGTTCTTGAAATCTCGTGAATTTGTGAGAGAGAACACTTCAATATATATAACGAATCCAGTTATTTTCCTACTAGTCGACTTGTCCCATCTTGTGTCAGCTAGGAACACTATAATAAGAGACAATCAGTCAAATATAGTGTCTCATTATAAAATTTGTCTTTGGAGAAGAATCAAAGTCTGGTACGTTCAAACTATCACGAAATAAAAATGGTATTCACGGGAAAAAGTATCAATATCATAAATTAATATTTGAGTTTTTAGGTTCTCTTTTGTTCGCATCAACTCCGATAGAGAGTGACAAGATCTAAACAAACCGAAACAACTAATCTAATTAATAATAACTGTTCGTTTTGAGTTTGATTGATTTTTTTTTGTTTTGGTTAATTTGTTAAAACCGGTTAATCGACCGCATCGGTCAAAATGGGAAACATGATAATAGGACCATGACTTATTCAATGAGGCACTCCGGCTGCAACTGCAGAGCAATGATCCTTGAGGTTGTTATAACAGTTGTAATGTATATTTCGTCCAGCTTAAATCAATTATCAAAGCACGTGTGACAATCACAACTCCAATCCAACTTGAAATCGTAGGGGTTTCGAGAATATAGGATAGATTTGAAATCAGGAATCTATGAGCTGTTAGATTAAAGTGAAGAGTCTAGAGGTGATGAGCGAGGAGGAAGAGAGCTAAGAAATGATAGTGGAATATTTATAGGCTGGATGTAAGGGGAGAGTACGCTCAACGCCAAAAACCTAGAAACTGCAAAAGATGGTGAAGGAATGTTGTATAGAGCGATTGTTTTGAATTGGGGTTCTTTTTTGCTTTGACCGACGATGGATGGCAGAGAGTGATTGTTCTGAGTGGTTCTCTTATTTAATTAATATATGGACCGTCATCTCCACACTGTAGTCTGAATAAAGATCTTGGTTATCAAGAACCGAGTTAAAGTAAAAAAAACTCTCGGGTTGACACAAAAACTTTTTTTGACTGACTGAAATAATTAAACCATACTTGTTATAAATTTGATGCAACCAACCCCGGTTCAGCCACTTAAAGCCTATAATGTCTAGTCCACTTATTTGGTTTGTTTTGTAGGTACATCGAAACGGGGAGTTTTGGTATCCCTTCACTTACTATATAACTGACTTTTAATTTTTAAGAAGAAGATGGCACATGATTCCTTTCTCCATAAAAAGTCTAAGAGGTCGTTTGTGCGGGTGAATTCGTAGGAAGAGAATTCAAATAGTTAAAGAATTCAAATAGCTAGAGAATATGAGGGTCATGCTATTTCAAGAAATAGAATGTTTTGTTGTGTCATTTTAGGTGATTGTTGGGACTAGAGAATTCAAAAATTAAATGAAATGGAATGAATTCTCCCAAAATCCCCTTCCTAACCTAGTGATTTCAATATGAGCTCAAAATCTATTGGGTCCCACATCAAGAATTCAAATCTCTAACATTCTCCCATAATTAATTGTGATCCAAACAATCTATTTGACAAAATCTCTAACTTAGAGATTTTAGAAACCAAATCACCCAAAATCACTCAAAACAATCACTTGCACAAACAACCCCTAAATGACTAAACGCTCTCAACTACCGCCTGAGAACTTGAAGCACACAACGATCCACGTCCTCTAGTCAATCTTGATTTGGAACCTCTGTCACTGTTCCTCAGGCTGGAAGCGGGCGAAAAACCTCCGCTTTTCTTTCCCTCTTTGTAGTCTGTAGTTGTAGACTTATAGTTGTTTCTGTCTGTGATTAGGGTTAGGTTGAAACTCTGTCGATCTCGTAACTATGTCATAACCTTTTTACCAATTAGGGCAAGTTTTTAGTTGAGTCTTCTGTTTTTGAGACTTCGTTGATTAGGAGAGCAATTTCTGAACAACGTTAACAAGCTTTGTATCTCATTACATTTCTTGTTTGATCTTCCTTTGCATGTTTGATCTGCAAGCGCTCGAGTCCTTTGAGAGTTCGTTTGATTGATTTCGCTGCTTTCTAGACCAGATCCGATATCAAGATTAAGTGAAAATGCCATGAAAGCAAATGGGAGGATGGCAACTTCCTTTTATGAACTAAGTGAGTTTCTATAATGTCATGCAAAGAGATTAGCAGTCATATTTTCATAGATTATGGTGCAAGGATGAATGAGAAGTAAAAACATGTATTCATGTACGTCTAAGAAGTAGCTGGAATTGTTTCCACCAACTCCCTTTTCTTTTCACAACAATTCTTTTCTTCAACTTTCTCTCATTCACCATTTCGATGCTTTTATTAAGCGGGGTTGCTTAAGAATGACTGCTATACAATTGAATCAATGAGACTATCTTTCCTTTTCCGAGAAGAGGACACACTTTCAGCAGAGCTATAATCAATTAAAACGAGATCGGCCAAAAATATGTCCATGGCGGGGATGGAGATAATATGAAAAATAAGAGTAAGTAGACAAATCATAAATGAAAAACCATAAAACTTATATTTTTATTGAATTTTTTAGGTATTTTGCAGATTAATTTTTTCGCGAATATATAGAATTTTAAGATTTCAAGCATGTTTGGTTTTGGCGTTGTAGGTAAAACAGTAGTTTCTTTAGATTCCTTGTTTGGTATGAGAAATAAATTTCAAATTTTTGGTATTTGGCTCCTCTTAGCAATATAACCCCGTTCACCACCACCCTGCTCCTATTGATCTCTAACGAAGACCCTAACCGCCCTATTACCATCTCCCCTCGTCATCATCTCCATATCCCATATGGCTCCCCGCACTATACTCTTCAGGTAATCTCTCAATCAAATCTCACATTTTAGATAACTATAATATCTCCTCATCCATATTTGTGCAATATTGTCGGGGTCGGGTGCCCTATGAAACAAGTCATAGTTTTAGTACCACATTTTTCACGAAATTCATGAGAATTTTATCTTCGAATTATAGAAGTTTTGGTATCGCATCAAGAACCCACGAACTAAAGCATTTTGTAAATCATTATGACCCCCCTTTTATCTTTGTAAACTATAGTTGGGTTGAGGACCTCTCCACTGGTTGATTCCATAGTGTCAAGGCTTCTTCAGCCGATCATCGTCGTTGTCGTCGAAGCTCTTCTGGTGGTAGTATACCTGATGGCATTGTTACTGAGTTTTTGCCGATTTTTTCATAGGAAAGAATAGGAGTATGGGGGTTTGATTTTGATGGATTTATCGTCTTGGCGCACTTTTCCAGTTCTTTTGAATCGGTGAGAGTGAGAAGAATTAAGAAGAACCATTTAGCATGTTTTGGAAGCTAAGCTACTCAGATGACACATGTATTGACTAGGGTTGTGTAATGATCATCAACTGTTGATCTTGATAAGCAGGATCATCGGATGAAGTTTGACACGGATCACCATTTTCAGTCGTTGATCTTGATAAGGATGGGCCATCAGATCAAGTTTGAGTTGGATCACCATATGAGTCGTGGATTTTGAATGAAGTTTGACGCGCATCACAATTTTCAGCTCTTGATCTTGATAAGGAGGGACCGACGGATGAAGTCTGACGTGGATCACCAGCTCAGATGTCATCACCTTCACCTCAAGAGATCTATGAGACAGAAAATATTTCAAATCTCTGCTTCATCGATTTCAATTATCAGCTACATCGATTTCAATTCTATACTACCTCTTTATTTCAATTCAACTCTCTGCTTCAATTCTCTAATGATGTCCATTAAAGGATTTTACTAGTTTACCTACGTCCAGTACATTTTCCTTTGGGCTATAGCCCCTTGCTCTCTACGCCCTATTTATCTGGATCGTAGGTTCTACTAAGCACGATAATCCTTATATTGTGTTTGGATGTACATCATGGTAGTTGTTCATCCTTTTGTAATGCTCGGGATAGTTGTGAATTACGTGAGGTATTGGGAGGTTCTCAATGATACTGTTGATACCTATTGATTTGTGGTAACCGCAGTTCAATACGTAGTAATCGGATTGGGGATGATAGTGAATTCCTAGCTACATGAATTCTACACATTCATATTCCAAAATATTGTCTATGATTCTTGTGGGTGGTTATTTTATGTTTATGGGACGTTTTGGAAAACAGGATAGGTGTAGAGAGTCGATGGAAGTTGTTCTAACAAATGGACTTGACCACTTTAGTTTTCGTAAAGTAAAGGAATTTTTTGATCAAAACAAAAAAGTTCCCTAAAACTGAATTTGGGAGCCCTTTAGATTGTGTAAGTGTGGAACCCAACCATAGGAGTCCCAGTCGAACCACAAGTTCAACCAAAAAATCTTATTCGGGTTCCAACCTAAACCTATGTCGATCCAAGACTATGAACCAATGCATTAAAATAAGCATTAAAAGCTAGAACTGAAATACTTATTAACTTGACCAACAAGAATCCCGGATCCTAAAACACAACACGGAAAAAGGAGATATACTCTAGTTTGGAAAATATATAAATAAACGATATTAAAAGATAAAAAAAAATGACGACCAGCTCTCTCCCCACAATAAGCTCCAGTACCTGTGACTGAACACATATACAATGGGGAAACAATATATAATTGGTCAATGATAAGCAATGAATGGCTATCTAGACTCGCGTAGAACTGAGACTGAAACTAATGATAGAACACGAAGCTCATCCTAGTCACTACTCTAATAAAGTAACCATGTGGTCATGTAGGCATCAACCTAACATCAGCCACCCTAGCTATGTGGACGACCTCATGGTGGATCAGACCATGAAACCACCTGAATATATCCATATGAGCAGCGTTTGAAGACATACTCAACACGTCCTGCATGTACTGTTAGGAACTGTGGATGACACGCTACTGTTCAACTACTACGAGCTTATGCGCAAACAAGAATAACTGCATGTATAGTATATCACACGATATTGTATAGTCTGAGAGCCCTCTCCCTAAAACAGATCACATCATCTATACAGTAGATCACACGTTGTTGTATAGTTTTGAGAGCCCTTGCTCTAAAATACATGGAGAATCCAATCATTCGCTTCCTAACATGCTAATACAGTTCTACGCTTACAAGAAAATGTAATCCTAAACCCCACCTGTTAAGAAGATCTGACACATCGGATTTTGACTTGTCATAAATCCTCTAGTTGCCACAAATTTATAGCTTCTCACCGTGCTTCATTTTGAGGGACAAAATCATCATTTACACTACCTAAATGGCAAACTATAGAACCAGTCATCAAACTTATGAAAAGTATAGGAGGTCACTTAACTTTCCAGGCTTTACAGATCGGGTCCCTAAACTCTTCCAAGATTTCTGGAAGGTCACTAGACTTCTCCAAGCTTGCAGCAGTGGTCAGTCATCTTCCTGACGAAGGGTTCGCCGCCGGCGAGCTCCACCTAGATTTTGACGAGGTCCAACCTCTCGGGATCTGCATCTTTTTTTCATTTGTAGGTCCGTCAATCACCCCGAATCACCTGCGTGCATCCGTCGCCATGCCTAAGACCACCACGCACCACTGGTAGCCAAATCTTCCTCATATGTCATCATTGCCCCTCACTTCGCGACACCACCACCAAATCTCCTCCATTCTAGACGTAGCTGACGTTGATGCACTCCTCTTTCTCTTCCCATCCAGAGTCTTATCAACAATGAAAGCCAATTATGTTTTAGGATTAAGGGACCGTCAATTGCTCAAGGGAAGGGAAGAGAGTAACTTTCTCTGCTGATTAGGTTGAAGGATTAAGGGACCAACATTGCACTTGCAACTTCTTCAATTGCAATTTTCTCCACACTTCATAATTAACACGCATCTCTTCATCTAGCTATTTTCCACCCCTATCGTCGCACCCCCAACCACAACCATAACCACCACCACACCCCTAACCATCCCCTAACCCCCCAACCCCTTAGTTGTTTTAGAATGATTCACGATCTTATCTCTCCATGACGAAGCTGTTGTGAACAAAAACAATAAAAATTAGATAAATTTCAAATTTTTATATTTGAGAAAAAAGGTTAGCTCCAAAAAAACGCTAAAAACAAAACGCAACAAAAAATGAATTTTGTCTGTTTTCTGTTTATATTTTGTCTACCTATTTCGAATTCCAATACGATCCTTATTTTTATAAGGTTTACAGTGGGTTAACCACTAACCTACAACTCAGTTCATTAATCTAACCGCCTGGACTTCTTACAATTTTCCCAGAGTGCTTACTTGCTCTATTGAGTCAATTCCTAAGGGTCAAGAACCGACATGTTTTAATAATTACTACTCTATCATGTTCGGGGTACAACACAGACGTATCTGGAGGATGTTCAACCCTATTTCACTATTGAAGATTTCAACTATGTTTTCAGTTGGTTTTACAGTTCTTGTTTCCCCTTGTGTGGGATGGATTTATGGTTCTCTGTTTGAGATTTTGTTATTGTTTGGTTGACCTTTTGATGTTCTTTGACTTGAGTTATTGTTCTTGTTGAATAAGAATAAATAGACTTGATTATGATTCATTAATGTATGTCTTGATGATGTGTACTTTTGGTTGAGTGGAACCTGTGGTTACCATGCATGGGTCGAACCGAGTGGTTCGATTGAACGTTTTAGGGGTGGGTTTCACATATGATATTCTGAAAAATCAACTACATTCAGTTCATCACATCATGCCTAATTATTTCAACTTGTAAATCACAAAAAAGCTTGAGTACTAACGAGTTGAGGCTCTCCACAGAACAAGGTGAAAGTTGGAGTTTAAAACTTAGAACTTGTGATTAACTCCCTTGTCCCATCAAAGTGGCACCATCCTCGAGAGCAAATTTGTAAGGATTAAATGACGGTGGTGATGAACGTGCATGAACAGAGCTGGAGTGTCAAAACGATGCCGAATAGCTGCTGAAAACTCCTCACTCAGTAAGGACTCTAGTGGTCTCCCTATTTTCCATTCATCAAACCAATATGAAGCTGCACCAGCAAGTCCTGCCCACTCAAAATTGACCTGGTCCAAGGCGAAATTCTATGGACAGAAAACAACAATCGCACTCTTTTAGCCAAGGTAATGGAGAAACACTTGTGAAAGTCAGCGGGATTGTAACATCCCAATTTCGGCTCGACTGTTGATTCTTGTTTTGGGTATGAGTAAGCTGGGTTCTGGTTTGACAAGTGGACGATCATGGGCGTGACCGTGAGCCTGTCACGGACATGGTTTCCAGATCAATCACATTCGTGATCAGCAGTCCACCATAAACAATTCATCACAATAGTGACCATCAATAAATCATGGGTGTGATCGTCAGGGAGTAACGGGCGTGGTAATAACTTCGCCATGGGCGTGGCAAACATATTATCAAACCAGTCCGCGACCTAGGAACTTAGGGGAATTACCGAAACAAAAACATAAAACTCTCTAATGAACCGCGCGCTCAACTGAGGAGGTGTAGAAGATTGATTAAGAGAAAAAATCCTCACAGTCGGGGTTTTTGGATTCAATCCTTTGATTGATTAAGGTAGCTATAATTTAGAATCTATGAGGAAGCTAATAAGAGGTGGGGGGGGGGGGGGGGTTAGGATTACATTATGCTTTATAAGTGTAGAACTACAATAGAATGTTTGGGAATCCAATTATGGAATTCTTGATGTGATGTATCACGATATAGAGCGAGGGATCTTAGGCATCGACCTGGAAGACGCGCTAGGCACGCCCGTTGCAAAGGAGCTTTGCTTCCTCTTCTTCCGTAGTGGTGACGGGAGTGTCTCAAATCTCCTCGTAGTTGATTAACGCGACATGCTAAGCGGGTTTACCCCTGACTGGGAAGTTGAGGTAGCGAGCAACAGCCTGGACGGTGCCCTGATCAAGACTCGCCTCAAGGGAAGCAAGGTGAGCAGCGATACTAGGGATCTTCGCTTGCTCGATGTCGAGAACACGTAGGGTTGGCAAGAACCAGGAGCTGAGATGATGATCCTTCTCCAGACGTGCAGAAAGAAAGAACCATAATATGTGACTATCAAAAGGTCAAGCACAGGTGTGATGAATATCGAGACACGGACGTGATGGGCATGTCACCGCAGGTGTCGTGTACGTACCATCATGGGCATTGAGAGCCAGTCATCACGGGCGTGATGGATAAGCCATCATTGGTGTGGTAAGAGAGACAGTCATGGGCGTGGTGAACATGTCATCGCAGGCGTGACTACTCAAAAACACAGAAAATCCTAGACGACCTAAGGTCCGGTCGACGGAAGGGAAACCTTGCTATTGCCACAAAAATCCTAAGGCTAGCAAGCGTATGAATAGTCCTAGAAAGTGGATTATGAGTCTAAGTTCTAGATTGTAGCATAATTGAGAAGAAGGGGCTGAAAACTCACCGTTCGATAGAAGAGTTTCGTGAGGAGGAGAAGGAGAAGAGCACAACGACGAGGACAGGAGAGGAATTGCATTAAGCATTGTAGGACCCAAACAGAATCAAGGGGGAAGGAAGACGAGAACTTATCGGAGGATGTGGGAGATTGAGGAAAGGATTGTAATGGTCTATAACTGGCATGAGAAGGTTTGGGGAAAATTGGGGAAGGTTGTAAAAATTAGGGTTCGAATTTCTTATAAAGGAATGACCACGGGTGTGGCCAACATCCAGTCGTGGGAGGGAAATAATAGGCCAATACCAGCCTAGGATGTGTTATAATGAGTTGGTCAAGTCGAGCATGAGCCAAAGGTACGACAGGAGAGCCTGAACATGGACTGATAGTATTGTCCTTATAGCTCAAACTACGTGTGCCTATCAGGGGGTTAGGGGAAATGAGTTCAGTGGAAGAGATAACTTATAATAGATGTTACCATCACCGCATCTGGGTAGCTTTGTTAGAGACCCTGAATAGCATAAAATGCAGGATCCTTTCCTTCTAGGACGATGAAGGAGGTAAGTTGTTGACTGGGCCACAACCCGTACAGGAGATGACATCTAAAGTTTGAGTGATTCGGGCACAACTAGGTGTGACTCAGAATCGACATAAGCAATATGCAGACAAGAAGGCAAGAGAGGTTAACTTCAAGAAAAGGGATGAGGCCTTCCTTCAGGTAGTCCCCTAGAAGGGAGTGATGTGTTCACCGGGAAAAAGAAGTTGGCCCTCCGTTCAATGGTCCCTACAATGTTATTCGAGGGGAAAGACCGGTCGCATACCAGCTGGCCTTGCCGACAGGATTGAACCGGATATGCAATGAGATCCTTGCGAATGTACTCAGGGCGAACACTGGCAAATCAAGAGATCCAAGTAGATGAAGTTGAGTTAGAGAGGTACCTGGCTTTCGGGGATCAGTTTGTTCGGATCAGGGATTGAGGGGTCCACTAGATGAGGAGTAAGGAGATGCTGACAATGAGGGTGGTTTGGCAGAAATCAAGATGTTTAGGCTGCAACATGGGAGACCGGGGTTAGCATGCGAGGGAGCTATCCAGAGCTCACAGAGAAATTACATAGCAGTACATTTCCTTCCCCCTCGTTAAGCTTTCAGGTACACAGTTCGGGATAGAACCTTTTGTAGGAGTGGAGAGTTGTGACACCCCAATTTCGGTTCACTATTGATTCTGGTTTTGGTTCTGAATCAGCTAGGTTCTGGTCTAACGGGTGGAGAATCATAGGCATGACGTCAGCCTATCACGGACGTGGTTGCCAGATCAATCACGATCGTGGGGCAGCAGACCGCCACTAACGTGACAACCAATTGATCATGGTTGTGACCATTAGTATATCACGAACGTGATCGTCAGGGAGTCACATGTGTTAGTAAGTTCGCCACGGGAGTGGTGGAATTATTATAAAACTAGTCCACGACCGGGGAACTCAGGGGAGATACAGAAACAAAAACCTAACTCTCTGACGAATGATGCTCTTAACTTTAGGCGGTGGAGAAGATTGATTAAGGGAAGATAGTGGAGCTGATCTAACCTTCATCGGTGTCATAGGGTTAGTGAGGCTAAGAGAGGCATCAGAAGGTAATCAATCATGTTCTTTCTCTCTCAATCCTATAGTTTGAAACTCACGTAGGAAATCGTGACAGTCAAGGTTTTTGAGATTCAATCTCTAGGATGTTTGGGAATCCAATGATGGGATTCTTAATGTGATGTATCACGATATAGAGCGAGGGATCTCAGGCTGCACAGTAGCGTGTGATCTACTGTAGAGATCATGTATCACGATATAGAGCGAGGGCTCTAAGGATGTACAGTAATGTGTGAAATAGAGATTATGTAACATGATTCGAGCATAAGCTCTTAATAGATGAATTGTGGAGGGTGATCCACAGTTCCTAAGAATACATTACATAATAGGCCTAACTAGGTTTGTCCATGACTATGTTGCGTCGGTCACCCACCCCCGAATTATGTAATCTCGTAGTGACTAGATAAACCTTTATGTTCTATCCATAGTTTTAGTCTCAGTTCTACGTGAGTCTACATAGCCACTTAGTGCTTATCACTAATGTATCACTGACCCCATAAGATATTTCCCCCCTGTTTTATCTATGTATTTTAGTCATAGGTACTGGAGCTAATGGTAGGGAGAGAGTTGGTTGAAGTTTTGATATTATCAGATATCTGTTTTGATGTATTTAGAACTAGAGTTGTATCTCCTCTTTTGTTGAGTTCAAGGATCATGTGTTTTGAAAAGAAAGGAAACGTTTCCGCAAAATTTTGACCGGATTTGAATGACCACTCTTCCACCAGCTCTAAGAAGACAATGGAAAGGAATTGAGGAACCAAGAGGTAGAGTACTTTGACAAACGTATAAAAACACGTGATCCTTGAATAGTTAGGGAAAAAGTATGGATATGTCTATATTGGTCATAGAAAGATAGTAACACATGCTATTGTGAGAGTAGCAGTGGCTCTAGGAGTTCTGGAGAAGAAGTTGGTCACGGTCATGATGGGAATTCGGTCACGGGCATGGCGGGGAGTTGACCACGGTTGTGGTGTTCAACCAGCCATAGGTGTGGTGAAGGGTTAGGCACAGGCGTCGCAAAGAGTTGGTCACGGGCATGAAGGGTGGTACATAATGGGTGTGACAAAAAAGATTATCACGGTTATGGGTGTAGTTGGTCACGGGCGTGACAAATTCTCCCTCACGGAAGTGGTTGGATGACAATGTGTGTATCACAGGAATAATGTAAGATTTGATAGACATAGTCATAATTAAAGAAGGGCTCTAATACCAATTAATAAGATAATGAATCAATAGCTCCGTTTCTAAATTGACGAAAACCTTGTTTTAATTTCTTGGCTAGAACAACCAGGATTTCTCTACTAAATTGATTGCTTGCTTATTTCTTCTTAACCAAAGTCTAAATACAATAACAGGAAAACTAACTCTCACTTCCCTAACTTTATCGTCCCACTAAAAGTGAAAGTTGGACCCCTTAAAAAAACTAACTCCCACTTTCCTAGCTTTATCGTCCTACTAAAAGACAAAGTTGGACCCCTTAAAAATTACAACAAAATATCTAAGTGGAAAGACTAATTCAAAAATTAAGTCTAATTCAAGAAGACTCAAGTAAACAAAATAGTTACTATAAACAATTAAGATTAGATAATTCACTCTATGAATCATGAGTTGGGCCCCTTGGGGTTCGAGCGGAACACTAAGCTGGTTATGTAGCCTATCATAACCCTAAACCACAAAGAAACCACAATCTTCTTCATGACATAAAAATTTGATCTAGCTATCCTTTTATTTAAATCTATCTTTCGAAGAGGGTGAATAGGTTATTTTTTCTTCCTTTTAACCTGAAAGTTCACTACAAGTCAATTTGAAGCTTTAGGGGGGTTAATTTATAGTGTTGTGTTGACAGAGCAGGCAAGTCCAATCTCCAGATCTGATGGAAGTTGAACCGACAATGGTGACAACTGAAACATGCTCTATTCCACCAACCAAAACCAAATCGCCATATTAATGATTGGGATACAGATCGACGACTTCCACATAGAGGCGATTCAAAAGCCGTTTTTGTCAACTCGGCACTGCCGTAAATAATATCGCTGCCGTGATGATCATCTCCAGCTTCAAGTGTCTTCGATCCCACCTCTTAATCTTTGGATCTGTAATTTTTTAATAATTTATTTTATCAAACATTTCAAAACTGTTATGAATATAATTACTATAGTGAATGCACCATTGTGTAACTCTTTATTCCATTCTTCAATGTATTTCATTGTATTTATTTTCCCACCTTTATGTGTAATAATATTAGAGAGTATAGGTTATGATCTATGAGCCTATAAATAGAGCTCTCATTTGTAGCATTCTATACACCTCAATAAGAAACTCTCTCCCTCTCCATATTTCTCTTGTTCTTGTCTTTCTTTGAGTTTAGTTTTATAACACGTTATCAGCACGAAGTTCTGCCGTCGAGCAACTTCTTGTAATCATGAGGGAAGTGCATACAAACAATACATATGGCCAGTGAGTTCATGCTTATGCTCCTGATGCCCGTTTTTGCAATTTTATTATTGCGCACGAATGCTTTATTCTCTCGAAGATTCACGAATATTGCTATATCCTAATATTATTATTTTAAAGTGCTTAATTTTTCTATCCATAGCTGGTGTTAATTTTCTGTATGTTTGTTAATTACTATTTTCAAATAAGTTTTGTTTTCCTACGGAAGCAATTTACTTTGATATGGCGGATAGAACTTCTTAACCTCCTTGTCTTGATTTGATCATACGTTTTGGTATTTTCACGATTATACAATTTTCAGAAACTTTTATGTTTTCAATTCTCCTGAAATTCTCGCATTATTAGTTATGTTCATAATTAGGCACTAAGAAAAGGTTATAACATTTTTATGCTTTTTGTTACTTTCACTTATATGCATGCATGTATACTCCTAATATTTGTATATATATGAGAGCCTATATGTTCATTTTGATTCAACTATGATCTAATTTTTTTTAAATTGCAATGATATCTCTATTTATTATCCATATGTATATTTACTTGCCAACTTCGTGATTAGTTATGAATTTTAAAGAATCTTAAAGTTTATACCTTCGGCTGATGCGGTTGAATATTATTTCAATGTTATTCTTCATATTGATTCATTATTATATTCTTCAAATTATATTATTTACCTAAGCGGTATTTGTTCCATTTGATATTTCCGACAGTAATTACATTTTATGGATATTGGATGTCGAAATCCATCTAATGGCCTTGGTGAAACAACCAATTATGATAATGAAATATGTTATCCATACAAAGCCAAAGCTTTAGTTACTCGCCATCATCTCAATGATAGGTCAAAAGATGAGTACCAAGAGACACAAGTTATTGAAAGGAGAAAGCTATAAAGCTATTTATATATATGTCTCAAATTGAAGGTCGAAGTGACAAAATATCATTCTTTGAACTGAATGATTTTACTCATAAAAGCCCGATATGGTTGAGTGTCTTACGAGACACATATCTTGAGAAATGAGCTATATTATATGTTCTAAATTTTGATGGTCAAATGAGACATAGTATCACTTCATAACGTGAATGATTATAATTATATGTCCACAAGTGACAGATACATTTATTCTCACAAGTGAGCACACTTATATGTTATTGTGGGTGAGAAGACATTATTTTTATGGTCATGAGAAATATATTTTAGAAATATATTTTTCCCGCAAAAGGAATTTGTGCAGCGATGTTGAAAAATTTCAATCATATGGAAGGTTATACAACCATCAATTTTATCTTGATGATAATATCCACATGATACTAATATAACCATCAAAGTGAATGTGCAAAGACACATGTTACACTATTTTTGAAAGCATATGTAACTATGCGGAACCCTTTTATTCGGATGGGCATAACAATGGTGATTGTACATTTTGTGAAAGAACGGTTGATCCCTTAATTGGTGACATAGATGATTGGGCACATACATGATGTAATTTCATTATTTACAAAATGGGTCATACTCATGACAATATGAGTATTTTATGATGGAAATCAACATAATTATAATTGTGATATATATCCCATCGACAGTGCACCAAGATATATGAAGTAGTATGAAATTTCTCTCAGTCTCTAGATCGAGCTATTGTATTGTTCATGAAAGAACAAAACCGTTACTCCAATTTGTTGAGGATCAAGAGAGGAATAATAATATGCATGGCCTATGGCTATACAATTGTTGAATCAATAATATTATCCTCCAATTTGTACTACACATATGTTATTGTGATTAAGATACATATATATAAATGTAAACTATACGTTTACTCGTCCTGACAACTATTATTTGGCATAACCGGTGAGACCATCCCGGTTCAATCATGATGCAAATTGATAAGTACCTATATGGTCAATTTTGATGATTCCATAATCTAAAGTGTATGTTCTATTGAAGATTGTTGTGCATGATGGTCTCAACTTGGGTATTCTAAAGAAATGATTCCTAAGGTTATAGGGATTTAAGTAGTCCTTGTGACTCCCCTACTTCCCGGGAACACAAACAATTTTACGTTCGTCAACAAGGTTTCGTTTCTAGGAAAGCATTTTCACCTTTCCGTTACCCATTGTTGGGTAAATCTCCAACACAACATAATTCATTTTTGGATTGCTTTTCCTCAAATAGAGTTGATTGTTGGATAATCATCAACTAAAGTAAGATCATTTATCTTACACACAACAAAACAAGGGTGATATTTATGGATCCATACACCCAACATGTGAGCCAATTATTTTAATTGATGTATCAACTAGAAGGTCACATGTGTATATGAAAGGAAACTAAAATTTGCGAGATTACTAGCTCAACCATTTTGGTTATGAGCATATTTTCATGATTATCCAATAACGAAAATGTGTCATTGAAAACCAATATATTATTGTGAACATGTCATTTACATGCACAACACAAATTCGCATTACGCCAAGAAATTATCATGAATTCCTCCATTATGTTTGGTTTTTGGGTCAAAACCTTATACTTCCCATCTATGGATATATGAATGTGATATACACATCTGAATTGCTCCACCACCATTTATTAGGATGGGTTCTCAATGAAGATTGAGAAATTATTTTGATTACGAGTTCATCGATGGTAAAGTATCACATCATTGTCGGGAGTATTTTGATGACTCGTTTGGAGGTTTATATTTAAACTTCCCAACATTAGGGGGAGAAAATAAAAGTTGGCCAAGAGATTAGATGAATGATCATATTATTTTGATCCTTGCACTAAGCAATATGAGCTTGAAGTTCAAAAATATATAATTCATTATCTGCGGACACTTTACTGACCCAACGAGAGTAAAGTTTTCATGTGCCAACTCAAAATGCTCCGATAACAATAATGCCAATATTGGGCAATCTGACATCACAAATGAGTCTAAAACCCACAAAGGCGTGATAGACCACTCGGTTCCAAAGAAAAAATCCTCAAAAGTGGAATGGAGCTATATATCAAGATGGTCAAATTGAGGTTAAGATTATTTAAACAAAGCCACCAAGAGAAACAAATAATATGCTCAAGAAGAGTATCGAACATCGAAAGATATGAATATATATCTCAATTATCTATATCTTGGATGGAAAATATTGGAACCCCAATGAAGTCAACGTCGACGAAATATTTGCGTATAGTGCAACGCTAAATATGATAGTTGAAAATGAGGATCATTAGCCAAAATGCATGCACGGATAGAAATGATTGGCTAAAAAATTTCAATTTGAGGCAAATTCAAATTCCCAAGAGAAATGAAAAGTTTTAAGACATCAAGTCTTTATACATTGAGATGTAAAGTATGAGTATGAGAAGTTATGAAACATCTCATTTTTGAAAGGTTTTGTACAACAAACCTATAACATTTTGATTATGAGAAAATATATTCTCATGTGGTGGATGCAACTACTTTTTATTATTCGATTAGTCTGGGAATTTGTGAAGGGAAAGAGTTTGCCCCTAATGGATGTCCTTGCAACCTATATGTATGGTTTTCATAATTAGAATACACATGTGTATATGAAATTCCCTTGAGGATTTATTTTGCTATAAGCAAACAATTCAAGTTCACGTGAACAAGTTATATCTAATTGACGTCATATGGATTGAATAATTGAGAGAAGTGGTCCATTTAGCATATCATACATTTCTCTATGCATAAAACTATGATTTCTTTTTCATATTGAGTTGAATTTTGAATGATGAAAAATCATCTTTGTCATATTTTATGATTTTGAAATTCTTATACAAATTTCTATACTTTATTTTATATTAAAAATGTATTTCTTTTGTTTATAAGAGTTTGAGTGTCATCATCATGTTTTGTTATATAGATGACATACACTTTATTGAGACTCCTAAAGAGTTTCTCAAAGCAATCAAATATTGATTAGCTAGAGTTCGAGATGGAAGATGTGGAAGATTACCACTAACTTGCCAAATCGTGCATCTCTCTCGAACATGATTTTCGTATATCATCAATGATATACTAATTATATCCAACAAAAAGTTATATGGATATGACCCGGCTATCGATTGCTCGGATGGTAGTCAGATCACTATGTGACTCTATGTCGAGTTTAATCGACCTTTATTAAGACACAAGATGTACTCGATTTTGAAGTAGTAATCTTGGTCATATTTATGTTGGTTGACCATAAATTGGTCTCATGTGATAATTTTACCACTTGGTGGGCTGTGAAACCAACTTATAAAGCTACACCATCATTTCAAGATCTGATCCTATAAATCATGCATGATATTTATTTTGCATATATCCTTGAGTTGCAAGAAAATGTTGCAACGTGATGTGATGATTATGTGCTCTTTTTCCTTCACTAGGTTTTTATCCCATAGGGTTTTCCTAGTAAGGTTTTAATGAGACATATTCTCATCTAATGGTCATCTAAGGTGAAGTGTCATGTGAATTATGGATGACCATCGATCATGTGATGCATACATTTTATGCACAAACTTCAATGAGTTGAAATATTTATCAACTAAGTGCACCTAAGTGATAACTTGGTTGATTTATTCACCAAAGATCTCTCTGCATCAACTGTTGGAAAGCAAATTTGGAATTGGTGAGTGAATGATCTCAACTGATATAATGATGAGCGAGAGTTGATATCATCATCAGGGGGAGTCAATACGCAGCTGTACTCTTTTTCCCTTATCCATGGTTTTTCCCCTTTGGGTTTTCCTGGTAAGGTTTTTAATGAGGCAGTATCAAAAGCGTATTCGAAGAACGATGTATAACCAATGGTCATTCAAGGGGGAGTGTTATGAATATAATTACTATAGTGAATGCACCATTGTGTAACTCCTTATTCCATTCTTCAATGTATTTCATTGTATTTATTTTCCCACCTTTATGTGTAATAATATTAGAGAGTATAGGTTATGATCTATGAGCCTATAAATAGAGCTCTCATTTGTAGCATTCTATACACCTCAATAAGAAACTCTCTCCCTCTCCATATTTCTCTTGTTCTTGTCTTTCTTTGAGTTTAGTTTTATAACAAAAACAACATTATTGATGACAATGTGGCATAATTTTTAAGTTTGACTCAGTATGATTTGATTAAGGATAAATTTAATATAGTAAAAAAAGTTTACTTATTTTTTAAAATATTGTTTTTAATGAGTTGGCGTCCAAGTTGGATGACACGGACTTTAACAGGCACAATCATCAAACTCCCTTTAAGTATGAAAGATTATATTTTGCCATGTTAGATGATATATAGACAATTTAGCCAACTAACAGAATACAGAAAGTACTAACTATGGGATAATTAAGTTAATTTATGTATAGTTGGTATATAATTATGAAATTTTTGAAATGATATATATAAATGAGTATTAAGAAACTAAAAGGAAGAAGAGCAAGAATATGGGAGGAGAAGAGTATTCTTATTGATGTGTAAAGATGGTATAAGAGAGCACTATTTATAGGTTCTAGAATTCATAACCTATACATCACTAGTATAACTACACTTAAATAGGATATTCATTCTCATGTTCAATGTATAGGAGTTACAAAGGTAGGAGTTACAAATGGGCATTCATACACATAATTATAATATTCATAACACTCCCCCTTGAATGACCATTGGTTAAAAATATTCATTATTCTTCGAATACGCTTTTGATACTGCCTCGTTAAAAACCTTAACAGGAAAACCCAGTGGGAAAAACCATGGTTAAGGGAAAAAGAGTGCAGTATGTATCGACTCCCCCTGATGATGATATCAGTTGAGATCCTTCATATCGACTCCCCTGATGACGATATCAACTCTCGCTCGTCATTACATTAGTTGAGAACATTATGTCACCAAACTCCAAACTTTTGGTCTAGCTTCTCAACAGTTGATGGAGAGAGAGCTTTGGTGAATAAATCAGCCAAGTTATCACTTAGGTGCACTTAGTTGAAAAATATTTCAACTTATTGGAGTTTGTGTATAAAATGTATGTGTCACATGATCAATGGTCATCCATAATTTGCATGACACTTCCTCTTGGATGATCATTAGATGAGAATATACCTCATTAATCTTACAATGAAAACCCGATGGGATAAAAACCGAGTGAAGGAAAAAGAGTACATAATCATCACATTACTTTTCACCATTTTCTTGGAATTCATGCATAATCTATAGGATCATGTATTTGAATGGTGATATGGTTTGATTAGTTTGTTTCACAAACCATCAAATAGTGTTCATGACTATATGAAGATCGATTACACTCGATATAGAATCACATATAGTAATCTTTACCACCAATATGACACTTATGTCCATGATATATCTATATAACTTCTTATTGGATATAATTAGTATATCATTGATGATATACAAAAATCATGTTCGAGAGAGATGCACAGTTGGCAAGTTAGTGGTAATGTTCCACATCTTTCATCTCGAACTCTATAGCTAATCAATAGTTGATTGCTTTGAGAAACTCTTTACGAGCTCAATAAAGTGTATGTCATCTATGTAACAAAAGATGATCACATCCAATTATGTCAAAATAAAAGAAACACATTTTAAAATATAAAATTAAATTAAGAATATTTTGGTAAGAATTTTGAAACCATAAAATTTGACAAAGATGATTTTTCAGAAAATCAACTTGAAATGAAGAAGAAATTATATGCATAAAGAAATGTATGATATGCTAAATGTACCATGTCTCTCAATCTTTCAATTCATATGACGTCAATTGGATATACTTGAATATTGTTAACGCGATCTTGAATTGTTTGCTTATAGCAAGATAAATCCTCGAGGGAATTTCATATACACATGTATATTCGTTCATGTAAACCGTACATATAGGTTGCAATTACATATATTAGAGGCAAACTCAGTCTCATCACATATTGCCAGACTAATCAAATAATGAAAAGTAGTTGCATCCACCATATGAGAATATATTTTCTCATAATCAATATATTATAGGTTTGTTGTACAAAACCTTTCAAAAAATGAGATGTTTCGTAACTTCTCATACTCATACTTTACATCTCAATGATAAAGACTTAATGTCTTAAATATTTTCATTTCTCTTGGGAATTTGAATTTGCCTCAAATTGAAAATTTTCAGCCAATCATTTCTATCTTTGCATACATTTTGGCTAATGATCCTCATTTTCAACTATCATATTTAGCGTTGCACTATACGCAAAAATTTCGTCGACGTTGACTTCATTGGGGTTCCAATATTTTCCATCCAAGATATAGATAATTGAGACTCTTCTTAAGCACATTATTTATTTCTCTTGGTGGCTTTGTTTAAATAATCTTAACCTCAATTTGACCATCTGGATATATAGCTCCATTTCACTTTTGAGGATTTTTTTTTTTGCTTTGGAACCGTGTGGTCTATCATGTTTTATATGGATATTAGACTCAGTTGTGATGTCAGATTGCCCAATGTCAACATCATTTTCCTTTGGAGCATTGCGAGTTGGCACATGAGAGTTTTACTCTGTTTGGGTCGATAAAGTGTCTGGCAAATGATGAATTATATACTTTTGAACTTCAAGCTCATATTGCTTAGTGCGAGGATCAAAATAATATGATCATTCATCTAATCTCTTGGCAAACTTTTGTTTTCTCCCCTAATGTTGGGAAGTCAAAATACTTCCGACAACAATTTGATATTTTAACATTGATGAACTCGTAATCACAATAATTTCTCAATCTTCATTGAGAACCCATCCTAATAAATGGTGGTGGAGCAATTCAGATGTGTATATCACATCCATATATCCATAGATGGGAAGTATAAGGTTTTGACCCAAAAACCACATATAATGGAGGGATTCATAATAATTTTTTTGGCGCAATGCGAATTTGTGTTGTTCATGTAAATGACATGTTTACAATAATATAAATGGAAAATGTTCGTCTTAATGACACATTTTCGTTATTGGATAATCATGAAAATATGCTCATAACCAAAATGGTTGAGCTAGTAATCTCCCAAATTCAAGTTTGTCGTGATATACACATGTGACTATCTAATCGATGCATCAATTAAAATAATTCGCTCACATGTTGGGTGTATGGATCCATAAATATCACCTTTGTTTTGTTGTGTGGAGGAGAAATGATCTTACTTTAGTTGATGATTATCCAAACAATCAACTCTATTTAAGAATAAGCAACCCAAAAATGAGTTATGTGTTGGAGACTTACCCAATAATGGGTAACAGAAAGGTGAAAATGCTTTCATAGAAACGAAACCTTGTTGACAGAACAGAAAATCGTTCGTGTTCCCAGAAAGTAGGGGAATCATAAGGACTACTTAAATCCCTATAACCTTAGGAATCATTTCTTTAGAATACCCAAGTTGAGACCATCATGCACAACAATGTTCAAGAGAACATAGTCTTTAGATTATGGAATCATCAAAATTGACCATAAAGGTACTTATCGATTTGCATCATGATTGAACCAGGATGGTCTCACCGGTTATGCCAAATAATAGTTGTTAGGACGAGTAAACTTATAGTTTACATTTATATATATGTATCTCAATCACAATAACATGTGTGTAGTATAAATTGGAGGATAATATTATCGATTCAATAATTATATAGCCATAGACCAAATTATTGTTTCTCTCTTGATCCCAAATAAATTGGAATAAGGATTTTGTTCCTTCGTGAAAAATATAATAGCTCAATCCAGAGCTTGAGAGAAATGTTGCACTACACCATATATCTTGGTGCACTATCGATGTGATATATATCACAATTAATTATGGTGATTCGCATCATAAAATACTAATTTTTTTTCATGAGAATGGTACATAGTTTAAATAATAAATAGATATATTTCTCAATTATCTATGTCACCAATTAATGGATCAATAATTCTCATATATTTTTATGTCCATTCGAATAAAAAGGATTCCTTATAGGAACAATGATCACATGATGTTACTTGTGCTTTTAAGAATAACGTAACACATGTGTCTTTCCACAATCACTTTAAGGGCTAAATTAGTATTAGTTGGATATGATCATCAAAATAAAATTGACAGTTTTACCACCCATCATGGGATATATAATTGTTCAACATCAATTCACAACTCTCTTCCACGAGAGAAGATAAATTTATCAAATTTCTTTCCCATGACCATCATAAGAGGTATTGTCCTCCACAATAGTGTATTGCCGTATCGCCTTTGTGGGAATATAAATTGTTACAACGGACATGGTATAATAATCATCCACTTCGGGGAATGATATTGTGTCTCTCGAGCCATCACCAATCAGAGACATAATAGCTAGATATCTTTGGACAACTTGTGTATAATCATCTACTTCGGGGAATGATATTGTGTTTCTCGAATCATCACCATCAAAGACATATCTAGATAGCTTTAGACAACTTATGTCTTTATAATAATTTTGATGGTTGCACCCCAAAGCCCATTAGCTTGTAAGTGGATTTCAACATCCAGTACCCATAAAATAAAATTTTGGCCCGAAATTTCAACGATCACAAACTCAATTCTAAAATATTATATATATTATAATGATAAAATATATACAGTTATAAATAATGAATAGAAGTAAATAACCATATGGACCGTAACTAATAAACAACATGCATTGAAACTGTGGTTCCTTATGAATGTCGGTTTACATACGTTTTCAAAAGTAATCAAATAAAAATAATAGTAATTAATATAATTGATGATGGAATGGTAATATCAATTCAAATCAAATGAGAATAATAATTGACATATGTTGCTTTTATGTTGCTATTACCACATAAATCAATCAGCGTATATTTTATAATAAGTATAATGTGTACCATAAATATTAGTATAAGCATATGAATACTATGAAAAGTAATATAGCTTTATTAATCAATTAGAATCTGTAACATAAAACATAAATATGAACAGAGAAGTTGGAGCAATCAAACTGAGTAAACCATGTAATCATGACAATTATATCATGCATTTTTTATACAAACAATGATAAATATTAAAACCATAAAATAGATCAAAGAAGGTTTGACACTAAGCCATAAAATTAAAAAAACAATCTCATTTTACATCTTGGGTGTAACATGGAAATGTGTGTTTCAACATGCAAAAAAAAATAGACATTTGTAATAATATGTCGCATTTGATTTCAAAATAAAAAACAAAATAGACATGTGTGTTTCAACATGCAATGAAAATTGGATAAGATACAAAAATAAAGTTACTGTTCTTTAAGATAATGAGATTATCCCAAACGTATGCAAGTATACACAAATGATTAGAAGACGAGTATAGCAATAAACACAAAACATTATAAAAAAATCAAAATTAATCATAGACAGATCTGTCATTAAATCAAGGCTTAGACAAAGCAAAAACAAAATGCATGTCACAATTTATGCTGCGATAACTAAAAGATGAATTTATAGATTATAAATATTAAATTGGTGGAAGCGATAATATTCATAACAATGAGTAATTATGTCATAATTTTGATAATTTAAGATGTTTTTGCCTAAAAAAATTATTCATTCTCAAAATACAAAAACTAAACATGACTTTATATCCTCTGTCAACTAATAAAGTATGAAAAAATCATTGTTTTCCTAATCGAACAGGATATTGAACCGGTGAGTTTAAAAGTTCAGTGTTTAAAGGTTTGACAGAGGTCTGGCCATTTGCTAAATCGGGTCAAGTCGATTTAAAGGGTCAAACCATATTACTTATTAAGTAAATAAATAAGGTGAACTTTTTAGTACTTCCGGTGTATCGATACTCCCAATTATTTTGAACTGATCTTGTCCGCTCCTTGCTGAGAACAAATCTCGACAGTTCGCTTTAAATTTTTCTGAAATTGAATTAATTTAAAAAATAAAATAGTTAATAATCACTTAACTTAATGGCAATTAATATGAGGTCACGTTTAAATTTTTTACTAATTTGATATCATGTATGTTTATTCAGATATAAACATCTAGATATTAACATTACACTTACGAATCATTTTAATTTTATCATATTAATTTATAGATAAATAAACTTAACATTATCCATTATTATTTTAATTGAACTCTTATCGTTGAAATTTAGTTTTTAGAAATTTCATATATTAGTAACATAAAATTAAACTTCATCTACCCTCTCTTCTCATAAAATTATCAATGACGTATGCAAATTCTTTGACACTTTTCCATCAGGAAATAGACCTCGGCTAGAATTTCCCATACCCATCTTCCCCAAACCTCTTCTTCATTCTCAATTTTCCCAGTTCCTGAAACTTTCTCTACCACCAAATCTCTTATCATGCCTTCTTTTTCCATCACTAAAAAGCTTTCTCCGCCATCACTAATATGATCTCCTATCAATCCTTCTTCCCTCTTTCAACTTAACATATCATTAATCTTGAAATGGTCAAAGCAATTAACCAAACTATTATACCACTAATCAATGGCAGAGACGTCGAAATATCTCTCTGTGGGATGGGCCCCTCCGGCTCATTGATTCCGGTCAAATATGTCGCCCCCTTCTCTCAATTCATCACAATCATCCTCAACAACAAGTCAACAACTCACTCACTGGTCCGGTTATGGATTTTAGCTCCAATCCCATGCTTCAACAAATTAACCTCTTCGGAAATCTACCTCACTTCCCTAGAAACCTTGTTGGTTCAAGATAATTAACCTTTTGATGGGTGCAATCCTGTTGTTCTAATAGTTAGGATTAAAATCCCTAAATGTTTCAAATAACAACTTTGCCAGGAATAAATCATTAAAACAATTCTCAAACAACGGAGAAATACGAACGGCTCGCGGGAAATACGAACGCCCTAGACGCCGTGCATCTGCGTTTCCGGCAAGGAAAATAGCGGCAACGACACAGTGGAAATGGAAGGGAACGAAGGAAAAAGGAAGATGAAGATTTTGGGGGAAATAGTTTAACCCTAATTGATGACGTTAGTCAGATTTTGAACTGGTTCGTAAAGTATTGAACGATGATGATGACTCGCCGCAAGTAGATCACAGGAAGAAGCATTGCCTGGACGTTGATTTTGCAGGAGAGTAACACCACGGATGAGGACCAATAACTTGAACTATTCAAGTGAGGGAAGAACAATAACTTTAGCTTTGATAGAAATTGAATTATTTGTGTCATTGTAGATGAAATGCAATTAATTAATCAATATCAATGAAAAATCATGAATCATTATAGATCGTTATGTTAATAAAATCAAAAAAATTAAGTTATTTATAAGTGTATTGTTAATATTAAGATTTTAATATATAAAACAATAAAAATCGTATACTAATACATAAAGATAAAAAGATATGAAGGTTCAATAATTAATATAATTAAGTCAGGTGGTCAATGCATTAAATATTTTTCAGAATTAATATAATTTTGATAAAAACAAAAAAAGAACGATTGAGACTTTTTCTCAGCAATGAGCGGCCAAGATCACTTCAAAATAAACGGGAGTATCGATACATTAGGAATATTGAAGATTTTTCTAATAAATAAATATGGATAAATTGAATCATACGAGTTTTTTTATAGAGTCAGATATAACCGATAGTATATATAATTCAATATCATAATCTAATTTATTAAAAATATAATTGTTAAATATTTTTTAAGAAATTGCAAACTATATAAATGATTTGTTACAGGCAAAATGCTGAGTTTTGATGAAACTCTGAGTTTTGCAAAACTCTTTATTTCTTTTACGAAAGTTGGGCTGGGGGAATGGAAATTCAATTTCCCCTGTTGTATTTTTCTGGCCAACTTTTGAGCTCATTTGTGTATTCTCCAAATTGTTGGTCAGGACCAATAATTCTTTAAAACCCTGAGTTTTTGGTGGGCCATAGTTGATAGGTTGTTTCATTTGCGGTTATTTTCCTTTCTTATTCTTCTTCCTTCACCCCACAACCGAGTCGATATCGTCCAGATTACCGATTCCAACGACGGGATCCAATCCGATCTTTACCTCTCCTTCAAGCGCTCTTTCCATCCTACCAAAACCAATAGACCATGTTAATCCCGGACAATTGTTGGGTCTGATTCCTGATCATGTGAAGACCATGTTCTTCTTTGTTTGTTTACTCAAAGCTTAATTTTCTGTTCACTGAAGAATTCCAGAGCAAATCTTGAGTTGAAATTCGATAACTACATAATCTGTCACAGCGGGTAGGCGATATCTAATCCTCCAGGCTCCAATCGACTTCATCATTAGTGTATTCGCTACAAGAAACTGTCATTTTTTTCTAATTTAACAGCGGATAGGCCATGTTAAACAATTTAACAGAGGATAAGTCGCTGGTTAACAGTTTCACAGTGGATTGAAATCCGCCGTTAGGATAAGTAATGGCTGGATTCGTAACGGCGGTCCGCCATTAAGCTAACCTCGGTCTTTTTACGGTGCTTTTTTCCGATGCCACTAGTAACAGTTTAACAGTGGATTATAACCGATGTTAAACCTAACAGCGGTTATAATCCGATGTTAGGTTTAACAATAGTTTCGATCCACCATTAAACCTAATAGCGGATTATAACATAAGTTTCCTGATGATCCGGAAGAGGGGGTACAGATCCAGATGAGCCCGGTATATTTGCAGAACCTTCCAAGACTCGAGCCATCGCCTGCTACTCGGAGGATAGAGTACAAGATTTCTTTTGAAACTTCGCAAGCATAAGTTTCGCAAATTATCGCATGATTGGGTCCTCGACTTCGACTCTTGGAGGGAAAGGGCTTTATGTGTTTCTTGAACTCGAACCAAACACCTTAAAAATGAATAAAATATAATAAAGTTTACCAAAAATCGTACATGACATATCTATATATATATACTACTAACACATACTCTTCCAATGGCAAAATTAGCATACGCGCTAAATTCACAAACAAGCTAATAGTCACATAATATGTTCACTAACACATCTACTTAGCCATGTCAAGTCGACTAGATTATATTTTTCTTCTAACTACAAACATAGATGGTTTTAGTAAACTTACCATCGAAGGCTTCTTGGCGAGTCCTATATGGCGCACTCTTCTCGGCTTCTTGTTTCCTTCATAGCATCTCCCCACGACATCATTCAGACCAATATGAGAATTATCAATGGCTGGATCATTGATATTCTTTTCCACCTATTGTTATATATACAAAGAAAGAAACATACAATGACAAGAATGTACTTCCACCATGCATATATATAGAAAGAACATACAAAGTTCATATAAAGTTTAGGGTACTTGAATACTTACATATCTCCTCCCCTGCATTATTGGGGAACTTCTTTTTCTTCCTACCTAGCTTGTGAGTTTCTAGGAAGAGGTCTCCCTACTAATTGGCCCTCCTTTTTCTTCCTCCAATGAAACCATATACACATGAAGTTTAGCTTTAAAATTTAGGAAACTAATGAACTTGCTAATCTAATTCATACCAGTTTTAGTTGCATTATGTTGAATAGTTTTAACCCCGTTGTATGATAGATCGACTGTTTATTTCTGTTGTCCTTACTCCTCACTCCTTTTGTTCTCGTCTTGTACTTTACAAACCTCTCCCAATCGTGAACTTCATAGTCGAGATTAGGCTTCGCTGCTACATACTCAGCTATAGTCTTAGGGTTTTTTGGGTCATGGACATTCTTCGAAACTGTAATACCCCGATCCTAGTACGAAAATATTAATGTAAAAGTTTCTAGGAATGGTAACATTCTGGCCGATCGTACCAAAAGAACCAACTAAATTAGTGTGGTACGTGGTAATGTACAAATACAAGAATAATTCCCATACAGATATGAATATGCACAGATAGATTTTTTATCGAGCCATGCACTACCTTAAAAAATAAAGAATGCACATAGTAAGCTTGAGGTGGAGTCTCCCCATCCAATATTTTTTCCTCCTAATGCATGCATGTACAGATTGATGCATGATCACGTAAGCCAAATGGATAAAGTAGGTTAATTAGCAAATTGGATTTATATGTTATATATCTCCTACAAAAAGATCTTATTTAGTTCAACATTATGAGCACAGAGAGTAGTATCTTGCATAAATGAGACTTGGAGGAATTAGGTGTAACACTCTGTTGTCGGAATTAAGGTCCTAACTCGGAAGCTGATATCGGGGTTTTGAGGATTATTTCTGGTGAGGGTCTCCTGCGTATCCGACCGGATGAGACATTCCATTATGAATTTATTATTATAAAAGGCCTTATGCATGATAGGGTAACAACCATTTAATGCTAAGATTATATATGCTTCTTTACCCTATTTATGACTTAACATGGTACATGTTCTGTTACTTTGCTAGTATGTCTTATTTAATATATTTGTTAATCTGAGCAGTAGCTATTACTACTTAGTGAATAAATCCAGTAATTGATTGATCACCTAGTTAGGGCCCGTATGCTGGCAATTATGCTTATTGCACTTTTGTTACTTGGTGGGCCTTGGTAAGCGTCACACTAACTCTACGTGGGCCATTTTAGTGCCACTAACTCTACGTGGGTCGTCAGCATATGTGAGCCGGGATCCCAAATAAAATATGGATATGAATTAGATTATAGAACTAGCTTTATGTGTTATATGTTATATACTTTCTATATGATTATGTGTACCTTAGAGTGACTAGGACAGAGATCCTCACTCAGTGATTAGCACTGACCCTTACTTTCCATTTCGGAGCGATAGTAGGCTTTACTGGTTCATACACTGCGAATCTGCAAAATGGTATCATCGAGCTTCGGGGTCGGCCATCATGGTGACAACGCCAGGTAGATATCGAAGATTGTGTCTTGATCCTCGTTTTGTGTTTTAAAACTCGTTTGAGACTCTTACTCTCATCATGTGCATATGCTATGAGTGGTTGTGTACTAGAATAATGTGAGATATGGTATTGTAAAATATAGTGGCCTTAAGGGCAGGTATATGGCTACTCTAGTCCGAGCCTGTGAAGCTCGAGACTTCTGTTCTATATGTATATGTGTCCTTCTGGACTTCTGGTATAGTGTATTGTATTGTGTAAAATTAATAAGTCATATATGACATTGTGAGCAGTTTCTGTGTTGACTAATTAATTATATGAATACGTATAAACATTAAATGATATAAGTAGCGTAGCACCCCTATTATTACTCCGATGTTTTATTTTTGAAACAAAGCTGTTAGTAGCAGGGTGTTACAAAAACTGCCCTTAGATGCTCTCTCCACTTCTTCCCTAGATCTTGAAAGATATAATTTTGTATATCTTTATCATCCTCATGCCTCCAACAGAACTTAGGCTATACTTATATAGATTGATTTAACAAACCATTAATAAAATATATATAATACTCTAATCCTCTAAATAAGAGATAGAAAATACTCTAATATTTACCTCAATGAGTTGATTCCAACAATCGGCCTTGCCAAATCGCTCACATGTCGCCAATCGTCGTAGCCAAATCGGAAGCATTCTAGTTTGATGATCTTCCCAAGCACCTATCATAGGTACTGACCTGATCGTTTGTAAGGCACTCGACTCGCATCCAATTTGATAAAAATCTTCCTCCCATCCTCCCCAACGTTGCTCCACTCTCCAACCTTCCATTTTTCCTTAGACGGGTTACTATTTTCATCTAACAAACAATACATCATTTTACAATAACACACACACACACACATATACATAATACCTGATATATAATTTAGAGAGAAAGTATACATATCAAACATGCAACACACATACCACTCTGAAGCCTCCTTCTCCGCTGCACGACGATGATCATCATAATCACCTCCATTCCCGCCAGCACTGTTACCTCCCATAATGTCTGCCATGACTAAATTCATATAATACAATCAGAAACTAATGACTATAAATATAATGTATTCATTAAATTGAACAATCATGTTGGAAAAGGTATAATGCCTTAATCAAATGTTGCCTCCATGCCAAACTGTGAGAGAGATTGGTTTGAACCATCATCAACATTAGGCAACTCTTAGCGCTGGAACTACTCAGATACATGTCTAGGATTGGTTTCATTGCCCATTTCAAAGAAGTCCCTTGGTTTAATATGAATTGGAACACACCAATCTGGCTCTTTCACATCAATAACTTAGTAAACCATCTTGGTGAGACTTGCTGCCACGTATGGCTCATCTCCAGCTTGACTACTGGTGTGTATTACATGGGAGAAGTTAACACATTCAAATCCAATATCATCTTTCCTATAGCCCCTATTTGTTAGGGTATTGGCCCACTTGCATTTGACTAATATGACTAATTGTCAACAGTAATTCAATTGAATGATGTCTTCTAATTTCCCAATATAAGGGACTAAACCATCCACCAAATTACTGTCTATTGAACTAGCATAGCTTTGAGTACCAAAATTAACAAACACTCTACTATTATGTGTTTTAGCATCCTCTCCCGTTCAAGAGTACGAAATTGATAGCCATTCACATCAAATGTTAAAAACTTGGTAGCTTCTTTGAAAGGACCTCATGCCAACAATTTGAAATCAGCTGAATGAGTCACATCTTTATCATTAATGATCTTTATCAAATATAAAATTCAATATTAGTAGCTAATTAACCATAGTGTAGGTAACATTCCTTCAGAAAACTATTGGCAAGACTTACCCGCCATCTAAACCAGTTTGGAAATTCAAGATACACAACTTTTTGTATTTCTGAGGCTGCTCTCCGTTGTGCTCTCACTCCTCGATACTTACCCTTGACAATAGATCTCTACTCCTCAATAAACGATCCCAACACTTCCATAGTTGAACAACACATATTGATGTGCTTGTATCATCTCGTGCTCTTTTAACTTGTAAGGCTTTCCACTCCCCACTGCTTTGCCAATTACAGGAAAACACTCTGAAGATATCATTGATTGCTCTTCATCCGATTCATGGACCTGTCTCTCACGATTCAATTGTGACTCAACATGACTGTCCAGGTACAACAAGCAGAAGGTGAATATTTCATCTGATATCCAACCTTCAGCAGTTGATTCTTCTGATTTTGCTCTATTGCCGACAAACCCTTTTAACATTCCTAAAAACCTACAAATTTGAATAAATTGTTCAAGTTGTGTTCAAATTAAAAAACCCTTAAATACAAATGTGAAAAGACGAGATATATACCTTTCTACCAAATACATCCACCTATATTGGACCGGGCCGTCAAGTCGAACTTCCTCAACTAAATGGAGTACAAGATGTACCCTCACAGTGAAAAAGGATGGCGGAAATATCACTTCCAAATGACATATGGCAAGGAAAAGTTATTCTTGTATAGTATCTAGTTCATTGCAATCGACAACTCGTGCAGATAGCACCTTAATGCATGAACTGACTTCAACAATAATTGCAGCCACTTGTTTTGGTAATAGATTCCTTACTGCCACAGATAACACTTCATGCAATAAAATAGTTGCATCATGAGTCTTCATTCTGAACATCCTCCATTGGTCGAGATGGACACAACGAGAAATGTTACTACCATATCCTTCTGGAAATGACAAACCCTTGAGTGTTCGTAGGATTTTGTCAATCTCCTGCTTAGCTAAAGTAAATAAGGCTGCATGGCATCTACCCTTCTCGTCCGGCTATAATTCCCTGTTAATTTTCATACTTACGAAATCTTGAGGTGCTGCCAGATGATCTTCTCATTTGTCTTTTTCATTTAGCAATGTGAAGAGCAAGTTGTGACAAACATTCTTCTCAATATGAATTACATCAAGATTGGATCGTATGAGATTAAATACCCAATAAGGAAGTTCAAAGAATATGATTTTCTTTTTTTATTGCTTCACCTTCTTATCACTATCCCAATATCTCTTCTTCCTGGTCTTAGGATGTTCAATCTTTTCGAATATTACATTCACATTGTTAACTTGTCCCAAAATCTCAGAACTAGATTCCATAATGGGTGGATGCCTTAGTTCAGTTTTACCATCAAATTGAGCTCGTTGTTGTCTAAAACGATGATTTATTGATAAAAATTGATGATTCCCCATAAAATAATTTTTTACACTAACTGGAAGACGTAATGGAAGTGAGTCAAAATTGCAAGTCGGACATGCCTGATCAGTGTGAGTGTTCCATTTAGATAGTATTTCCAAACCTGAAAATCACTAATTGTCCACATCAATCCAGCCCTTAGTGTGTCTTTCATTTTTACTAACATCAAAAGCTTGTATACCATCCCACAAAGTTTTCAACTCATCAATTAGTGGACTTAGGTACACATTGATGTCATTACCAGGTTGCTTCTCCTCATGAATAATACTAGAAAGCATAATACTAGTCTGCTTCGTGCATAACCATGGAGCTGTGTTGTACGGAAACAAAAGTATAGGCCAAGTGCTTTCTTTGATTGGTACTCATAGTACCAAAAGGGTTCAAACCATCACTAGCAAGTCCAAGTCGTATGTTCCTAGGTTCACTAGCAAAATCAGGATACTTTATATCAAAATCCTTCCAAGATTTCAAATCCTACGGATGTTTGAGAATCCCGTCAGTTGTATTCTCAGGTGAGTCCCAAATCATATCCTCTGCAGATTTAGAAACCATGAACAACCTCTTCAAACATGGAATGATCTAGAAATAACGGAAAACTTTATTTGCAATCGACTTCCTCTTTGGCGTTATAGTAATTCCCTACTTACTCGGCTTTGGAGTCTTAAACCTAGTTTCATTGCAAACTCTACAACTCTGATCATATATGGAACCTCCCCAATATAACATGAAGTTATTAGAACATGCATCTATTTTGTTATAGGTGAGCCCTAATTCTTTAACTGTTTTCTTCGCTTCATATCCAGATTTTGGAATGAGAGCAAAATCAAACGCCTCCCGCAGTAACTCCAATATGCTAAACATAGCCTTGCCACTGATTTTGTGCATGTACGTAATGTGGTACAACCTCATCATAAATGACATTTTAGTGAACTTGCACCCAGTGTATAGCTTCTCTTCTCCATCTTTCATCAGACGGACGAACTCGGAATGTTCTGGATCCACTAGTGTAGTATTTGATCCAGATGCACCCATACACACAACATCCTCTACTTGTGCGTCTTTTTGTCTAACAACATCAAACGCAGCATGCAACAGATTATGCATTACTTCTACGTGACTACCTTGATTAGAAGCGTTATCTACATTTGGGTTTGAGGCACTACCCGCCAGTATCGTATGATGACTCGATGACCCCCCATCTCCACACTTCTCTCCATGGATATCCTAAATTTTATATTGAACATGGAATGAGCGACGTAATAAGTGATCAAATACCTTGTCCCGTGTTAGCTTTTTACTGCAGCAACAACCAGGATAAAGACAAAGAATTGATTGAACACCTGGCCGAGCATGTGCATATGCATAATCTAGAAAATTCTCTACTCCTTGTATATATTCTAGAGCGTTTCGCAGCATATGCCTCCAAGAGTTATCCATTTTTTGTCGTAAAGAACCTAATTAGTCAAATTGATAGCAAGTAATTGGTATTCATAATGATCTATACTTAATTAAAGAGTATGAGTAAAAGTATTTTTGAACATTTCGGCATGACCCATTCATTTATACTTGTATACTCATACCCTTCAATTTACAAAAATAACATTTCAGTAAAATAGTTCCTAATATGTTCACTAAACTAGATTTTTAAGCAATCACATTTCTAATCAATTAAGCACAGTACATGTTACTACTTTTGTAAGTAAACTCATTTTTACGCACATTACATTATCAAGAAACGAAATTCTAGTTTAGATATCAATTACACTTATAACACATATGTTAATTAACAAAGCACTTTACTACATTTTAAAGCAAACCTATTTCTAAACACACCACATTACCATATTTCCATACATGGTTTAAGGTATTAGACTACCAACCTCTATGTAGAAGGAAATCGAACATAAAACAAAAAACCCAAAATATCAACATATACCAACCTCGAATTAGATCCACCCGATGCAATAGAAGTCGACGTGTACTTGATTTCTTTAGAATAACTCCTGCACAATGCATCATTATCACTCATTAGCAATTCTAAGAACCCTAACACTAAGAACCGTAACATTCCTAAGAACCCTAACTAATAACCCCTAAATTTCTATTGGAAATGGGAAAATACATATTTACACTATCGTATTATGCAAAGTTTATATCCGCACCCCAGTACAATATTTCAACCGATCAGACACCCTATACTTTGAAAAACATTTCAAACATGCCCCCTGTCAAAGTCTTCATCCATTTCTCTATCCATTTCTTGCACACATGGACATCTGAATGTGTGGGTTGTGTGCTGAATGGCAATCGTCAGCGGCTAAACGGAGCATTGGGAGTGAACTGCGACACCCTATACTATAACTGTTAGATCAATGCATCAATACATGCTGACAATTTTCCATTCAGCTATCCATGTGTGCAAGAAAGCCTATTTAGCATGTCATGTCATTCAATATACGAAAAAATGGACGGAGACCTTAACGAGAGGCCTATTTGATATGTTTGTCAAAGTACAAGGTATCCAATCAGTTAAAAAATTGTACACGGGTGTGGATGTAAATTTTTCATAGTATGGGGTGTAAACATGTATTTTCCCATTAAAAATCCTGATCACAACGCTAAAAACTAGATCCTAAAAGTGGTAGTGCTCATAACATTGAATTAAACCCCTAATTTCTAACCTACATAAAACCCCTAATTTCTAACATCTAACCTAATTTTGACATAACTTACTTGATTGAGTAGGGAATCCAAGTGCAGGAGTTTAATGGAGGGAGCACCCACCACCGGCGATCAACGACCAGCAACCGACGACCGCAAACGACAACGGAAAACGGAGAACGCCGCGAAAGTGACAACAATATCAATTTGGCAGAGGAGAAACATAGAGGAGAAGAATGAAATTGAGGAATAAAAGGGTTGTTGCTGCTGATATCCCGTATTTTTAACAATGGTTCTAAACCGCAGTTAAAAGGTCTAACCGCGGTTCATTTAACAGCGGATAAATTCCGCTATTAAATAGAACGTATACGTCATCGTTCCCCTTGGCGGGATTTGTCGCACGTTTACAAAAATTTAACAATGGATATAATCTGCGGTAAAACCTATCGATCGATATTATCCGCTGTTAAATGTTTATTTTAACAGCGGTTACAAATCCGTGATAAGCCTATACCACATCCGCTGTTAAATGAAACGTTTAACAGCGGATACAAATCTGCTGTTAAATATGTACTGTTAGAAAGACAGATTTTTGTAGTGATTATCGAACAAGTCAAGACTCCAACTTCAAAAGGTGTTCAGATAGCCAAATGATAGTCACATGAAGCAAATTGGCGAAGGCAAAATAGACAAATGGTGACCATCCTATTGCTCTATATTCAATTCTGTAAAATTCTATTCAACCAAACAATGCATTTCTTCCCCACTGCATTTCCCTATACCAAACGAGCTTTGAACTCTTTTATTAATTAAATGATTGAGATTGAATGTATAAATTATTTAATTTATGATAAGATGTCATTTTTTAATGTTAATTAATCGTCATAATATTTAATATTATTAACTAAATGCATAATTTAATCAAATAATGACATTAATAGGGATGATAGTTCTCCAGCATTTGCCATTGAGAGACCCGGATTTGAATAACCAGAACTTCAAGCTCGATTGAAACGGAAAAAAATTCGTGGTCCAATCACGGACCAACCGGATCAATGCCCGAGTTTAACCAATTACCTAAACCGCCCAACCAGTGATGGCTGCCTCGCTGGTTCGCTGTTCGATCAGCCGGTGGGTCTGGTTATGATAACAATGAAAAAACTAGCGTTTAACCTAAAATCTTAAACAAACAAATCAAGGCAAAATGTCCCAAAATGTTACGAAGTTTAACCATATGTCGAGAAATACCATCACAATTTTGATATGGATTTTTTGTCACATGATATAAAATTTATAACCAAAAATGTCTCGCCATTAATTTGTGTCGTCTTTCATTAATCAATCACTCCAAACTGAACATTGACTATCCAACACGACATTTAAATTGCGATATCATATACCACATACAAATGTTACCTCATTCAACTTCAGCGCTGCCACTGCCGCCGCCAGCGCTTCCAAGAAGAAGGGCTCTACCGGGCTCACTGGATCTACTTATGGTGGCTCTTTCCGTCAAGTGGAAGCCGACATCCGTCCTCCACAAGGTCGAGCCAATGTCGAATTAGGGAGCAGCTCGTCCACCGGCGGAGGCGGGGACGTCGGTTTCGATGAGAGGGTTGAGAAGAAGCAGATGATTTGTTGGAGAGCTTCGACGGCTCTATATCTGGCTCTTCACGTTAACGTAGCGACAGCCGGAATTGAAGCTCTGTTTTAGTACAGGGTGATCGGGAGGGTACTACAACACTTGGGTCGCAAAGGAAACGGAAGCGACTCTTGGTGGTATTTCGAGGAGGTTTGTGATGATGGGTCTGGAAGCGATAATGATTATGAAAGAAGAAGATGAATTGTTGTGTTGGAAATTCAGAAAACATTATTTTTTATGGTAGATTTGGGGATTAGTATTGTATTACACAGGACTATTGGATGATGAAGATTAAATTGAAAGTTAAAAATGGATTTTTAATTATCATCAGTCAGATAAATTTATGCAGATTCATTTAATGTCATCAAATCCACGTGTATGACACATTAACGTTAAGACATTTTTGATGAAAACTTTATATCATATGATAAAAAATTTATAACGATTCGTATAACGTTTCTTAACATATATTCAAATTACGTAATATTTTAAGGGGTCGTTTGGTATGGGGGAATGAAAATGGAGAAAATGTGGAAATTGGGAATTGAGGAATCAGAGATTGTGTAATTTCAATTACATTGTTTGGTAACGAGGTTTGTAATTCAAATACAATTTTCAGTTTGTTAGAAATTTATTGTGCAATGACCTTGATGCCCTTATTTGAAATCCAATTTCAAGACTCGCCATCTTCTAGTTAGCAAAAATTCGTTTAATACTCGTATAATAACATATACATACTATATGCGTTTAGAACTTCCGTTCTCGTACTATTGTATAGCCGTTTAATTTTTAAATTTTAATATTTTCTAATTGTTGCCGAAATTTTAAACGTATTGCTATGTTGAAACAATGTATGAAACTATGAACGTATTAATATTGTACCATACTCATACCATATCTTACTAAATATAAATGAGAATAAATCCGACACCTACCACTCCTTTTATTTATCAGGGAAGAAGAATTAATATTTGTACATATCTACAACCATATATTATAATATGTCATGACTAATCATATAGTTTTTCTAAATATGCATTACATAATTGCAATAATACATTACATGCTTTGGCTAATCAAACCAATATCTCACTTTTATTCCCCACCTCGATTGTTATAGTCGTTATAGCGGTAAAGGAAGTTGGGGGTAATAATGACAATATATATCCATTGTTTACGAAAACTCAGAGTTTTGAAGAAAACATCCTCAACACCATGTATTTGAAAAAGGCACATTTGAGAGGAAATGTGGACTCAGAGGAAAAGTGTTTTCGTAAAACACTGGCCAATTAAAGCTAAACAAACAAATGTTTGTTTATTACTCTGAGTTTTGACAAAATCTTCAGAATTTCCTCTATACCAAACGAAGTCTAAGATATTTTGCAAAAATCAAAACCAAACATCCTCGAGTTTTAACAAGGCATGAGAGAGATTAAATCCCGCCGCACCACCGTTGGTAATAAACCCGTTCTTCCTCTCCAAGCAAAATTTTGTTTCTGTGACGCAATCTCCAGGACAAAATTTAAAGAAAAGCCATTGGACTTAAAAACTCTCCACGAACTCGCTTCTTCTCTCCCGCTCCTCAATCTCACAAGTCGCCTTTTTCACTCTACTTCCATCTCCTTCAATCCTTTTAGTTTCACCTTTCTTCAATCCTTATGTTGTTATCTAGGGTTTTGTCGCGTGTCTCGAGGAACGTCGCCGGACGGCGCTCCCTCCTCTCATCTGCCTCGCTAAAGCAGCAGCACCTGATTTCTGGAGTACAGCCTGTTACTAATCATGTACTCGAGCATGTGCGTAGTACATGGATGGAAACCATCTCCTTTTCTTGTTCAACTTTTTCAACGAGGTTTTTCTAGGGTTTAAGAAAATCTCTGAATATGTTTTCGGATTCCATGGATTTCCAATCTGTCCTGAGTTTCAGTTGTTCAGTTCTGTTAGTTTTGGTATGTCTGATTGAAAGGTGGATTGAAATATGGGTATCAGTTCCAAGCTTATGAATGAACTACGTATAGATGTTTTCTGCTTGAAATTTCAGATTGTGAATGCTTAAATTGTGTAATGTTTCTGATGCTGGTCGTTCTTGTATTGTTCTACCTCAATTGGTATTGTAGGCGATTGATTTTAGACTTATAATGGTTGCATATTTCACACTGCCTCAATCGATGGTGTTTTGATTTCCCTTGTTGCAGAGTTTGCTGCATGAGTTGTTCAGTTGTTGTTTTTTAATTGTCTACTCTACTTGGTTGTGTAATTTCGATCGAAATCTTAGGGGCTTCTAGCATTAGAGTTCTGCTGGCTTTCATTTATCCGTAGAGTAGTCTATTAACATCATTTAGTATAATGACGGAAGTAAATACAATTAGTTTCACAGAATCTTATGATTCAATTACAATTGTACTGGTCCAAGGGACAGTAGACATGTATAATTTAGTGTGTATAATTTCTAAGATTTGAGAACTTGGCACAAATTTGATGATTATCTGCAGTATTCTCTTAGTTGGATGAGGTATATAACAAGTGATTATTGTTATTTCTACATTTTAGATTCCAATATGTTATTGGTACCACGGTCTGAAGTAAATGATTTTGATGAGTTATTATATTCTCCTGAACATGTAGTTGCTTTATCTATGTGCTGTAAAATATTGTGTTTTTTACTTATTCAAGGCTGCGCACGCGTTGTGTTATTTTTTTGCGAAATATTATCAAGTATACAGTAGAATACAAGTATGATTTGGCTCTTTTTTTCCCTTCAATCTTGATTTCGACTAACTTGATAATTTGCTATCTGTATGTAGCTTTCTTGGTTTGGTGGGACGCAGATGTCCGGATTGCATCAGTCACCCTCTAATTCTTTCTACTTTCAAAACTTTGGATTCGCTTCATCTGCATCACCTGAGCCAACAGAGAATGAAAAGGCCGCTACTGAAACAACTAACGGAAATGAAGGTGCTCATTCAGAAGATTCAGCTTCTAAAGAATGCAAGGAGTCTTCAGGTTTTAAGCTGCAATTTCAAGTAGTTGAATATGAACCAGCTAAGAAAATGAGAAGGGGGTACTAAACGAACATGCATTTTTTATTCAGATTCGGAGGATGATGTTGATCTTTCAAGGGATGACTTGTTGAAGCTTGTGGTTGAGAAGGATGATATGCTCAAGGCGAGGCAGGAAGAGTCCGAGAGGATGAAAAATAAATTTCTTCGTGCCTTAGCCGAAAATGAAAATGTGATGCAAAGAACTAAACGTGAAGCAGAGAACTCTAGAAAATATGCCATTCAGGTCTCTTCACAATTCAGCCAGTCTTAATTTTTCCTTGCTTTTGAATTTTGATTCAGTGATGTGACTTTGTTTAGTGTTGTCTAGAATTTTGCAAAAGGTCTTTTGGATGTTGCTGACAATCTGGCAAGGGCCTCTTCAGTTTTCAAAGAGAGTTTTGCTAAGATTGATACATCTAAGGACAGCGCACGAGTGGTGCCACTTGTCAAATCACTTTCGGAAGGAGTTGATATGACCGAGAAACAACTCGGGGAGGTATAATACATGTAATTAGATGAAGCACTATAATCTTTTTTATTACGGTTTAGTTACTCGTTGCTGAAAAACATTTTATTTTTCTTATCCACTTAAATGACAGGTTTTTAAGAAATTTGGTGTTGAAAAGTTTGATCCAACGGACGAACCTTTTGATCCACATAGACACAATGCTGTCTTTCAAGTACCTGATGCTTCTAAGCCTCCAGGCACAGTTGCTCATGTTCTGAAGGTATGGAACACATTGCTAATAGTTATGTTATTATCCAATTGCTAACCGGTCATACATTGTCTGCTGCCTATGTGACTGCTTTGTTTCCAAATTTGAGTCCCCTTAACATCAATTTAGCACATGTGCAAAAACTTCTTGTTCTGAGCGTCAATTACTACCCATTGATTGTTTTTCACTTAGTGCTACAACCATGTAGTAGAAGATTACTTGCTTTTGTTTGCCACTTTATTATTTGGAACATGTAAGCTGTTTGAGGATGGTGAAAGACCTAGTTGCTAGTGCTAGATGCCCAGTATAACTGTTAGCAGTGCAATGGGACTGCAAAGCTTTGAATTATAGAAAGAGTTAACAGTAGCACTTCTTTGGGTTGCTGCTAAGTTTCTTCCTCGGAAGTGTATGTTGTGTGTCTCTAACGATACTGCACAAATCAATTCACAAATGGCATCAATGCATCAACTTGTCTGATGTAGCTAGAGGGCTAGCTGTTTTATTTGTGACTTAAAATTCTGAGAGGCCTTTGTTGTATACTGAATCGCAGGCAGGATACATGCTCCACGAGCGGGTGGTTCGGCCAGCAGAAGTTGGTGTTACTGTAAACAATGAAGAGAAGGATGCTTAGTTTTCAGCTACAAGTTTTGCGGGGTGGAAGAAGGATATGCCTGGTATGTTGAAGAGTTGTTCATTTGACAGGGGCAAGACATCACTGGACACTGTTTGTTTTATAGACCTGCCATACGGGTGTACAAGAAGGTTTACATGTGGAATAAGTTATGACACCAACTTTAAAGTAGAGCTTATTTGCCTTGATTTTGCGGTTATGTTGTACATTTGAGGGGTTATGTTTCTCTTGCGGTGGCGTTTGCAAACCCTACTTCGATTCTTCTCTAATCTTCACATTTCATCTTCTTTAATGTTATATCGGCCTTGTTATTGATTCGTCAGTCAGTTAAGAATCCATCATATTAACTGATTGAATTGGTTGGTTATGGTTAATTTTGGTCGAGTTAGGTATAAATATGAACAAATTTGCGATAGTCTTAACTAATTTCAAATACTATTGAAACACAAATACTGTCGTCAAGCAAATTGATCCTCCTTAGGGTTTTCCCCAAGTGTAGGGGCTCTGTTTCCCCCTAAACGCTCACACATCACTCATCTATCCTCAACGACGTCAACACCACCAGCTTCCACCCATCCTGATGATTCCGACAGAAATCAACAGATTCTCTATTCATCTTCCATCTCCTCTCATCATCTCCATCACCGTCACCGCCATCTCTGACCAGCATTCGGTGACGAGCGGATTTTACCCCGCCTTTCAAATACCCACTAGATTGCTCTAATGGAAACGTATTCTCCTATGGTCTTTCTAACGCTATTACTCAATTCAAATATGCTAACTAGACCAAGTGATAGTGAAAGTTTGTTTGTTTGTTTGTTTAAATATCCAATTATGAACTAAGAATGCAAGTCACAAGAAAGCAAATGCAAGATTAAGTTTCAAATATGGGAATGAAAGTTGTTCGGACTCGAATCCACTAAAGCTAGCAGTGCATGGATGAACGATATGCAATATCAATTATTCAGGTTATAATGGCTTGACAATTTCCTATGAAAGTCTTAAATCGCTCTCACGGCTTTAAGGATCTATTCTGCTTAACCGTAGACTCCTCTCTCGAGCTAATCTACACCACACTAAAGGTGTTCGATAAAATGCCACAACGATAAATGATGCAAGAATCCTAGACGAACCGCTCCTCTCTTGAGCTAACGAGGAATTTGGAATTCTTCCTAAGCATCCTATTGATCTATGTTCCTCTCGGACCCACAAATCAATGACGAAGATTCAATCATGACGATCAAACAAAATTGAATATGAAATTAGGTTTAACAAGAATACATCATAAGTCTGAATAAACTCGATAACAAAATCAAAGGGTTAAAACCCTATCATTCATACAAATACTAAGCTAAAGCTTCATCTAATCCAAACAACACGAAGACCTTAGCTACTCATGGTTCGGGAAATAAAAAGGCAAGAAGAAAGGAGAATAACCCGAGAAGAAGATATCTTTCGTCGAGAAATCTCCGTCTTGTCGTCGATCTTTGATTCGTCTCCAATGCGATGAACCCTTGCTTTGCTCTATCTCTGGATCTCTCTCTCTCTCTCTGGGTCTAAAAGCTCGAAATTATGTTAGGAATAAAGTGTGTTTTCGTCCAAAGGGGCCTCTTGATATTTATATAATATGTTCCCTGTTCGAGAAGGACAAAGTTGGAGAAAATTCGTATGGAGGAAGGACATGTGGTGCTCCTAAAGGACAAGCCGTGTTCCTAAAGGAGATGGTCGTGTTCTCCCAAAATCGCTTCTCGGCTGTGAGTTCCAGAAGAAAGGACACGTCGTGGTCTTCTTCTTTTTAGCAACTCCTCGCTCCAGGCACTTTAATCAACCATTATAGTTCCAAGTCATCCCCAAGCACTGTACATCACGTGGAATGCACCAAAACATTCCAAACGACGTAATACGGCCCCAAAGTGAAATATAAACTAAAAGTGCACTCAAAGTCCTGAATTTGAACACATTTAGAGATCCAGACACATGCAAAATATAGTCTAAGAGGAGAATGAATGTGTCAATAATCAAGCATATCAAATCTCCCCACACTTAAACATTTGCTTGTCGTCGAGCAAATCTACTAATCGCACTCTATAAAGAACTCAATATGCGGTGATCAGAAGGCGTAGTTTAGGCCCTTAACTCTATCATGGTGTTGAGGAATGCAAGTCAACCAACAAACCACACAATTAGGCATATAACACCGAATCCCTTAGACTAGTATAAGATAGACTCATGCATATGATACAAATGACTTGACACCTAACCACCAGAGTGTATCCATATCCCCCCAAACAGTTATACCTTCTAAGTGCCAGCTAATGTAACAGACAGACGACTCATCCTGGTCGGGATTTCTCTTCCGTCCCGAGGGAGGAGGTGCTTCAATTTTTAATAGCACTCAAGTAATGCTAGAACCTCCCTCTTATTTTGAGTTGCTTACTTGACTATCTAGCACTATATACTATTATAAACAAAGCTCAAATGCTAAAACGTTGCTTCTTTTCTTTCCTTGCTTTTCTTTATTTATGGCCTTTTTTATAGATGTTTTTTCCCAAATGGGGGACTAACCACAAATTTAGCAGGACTCAGAAGTAACCAGTCTCCGGCCCACACCTCAAGCCTCAGAAAAGTTGGGAAGACGACGGACCTCTAGGGTCGTCCTACGTGTTTCGGTTGTAATCACACCCCCACAACATTTTTAGAGCAACCTCATTTGGACTCCTCCCGCCTATTTTTAGCTTCGTAACAACCTAGGAAAATTCGTTGGGGGTGGATTCAACATACACTCTACTGCAACATAAAATAAAATAGTGGAGTGTAGCAATCCAACAACAAAAATAATTCACCCAACGAGAGCTACTTAATGAAAAACCCTAACTTAAGGGAGGGAAATCACCATAAGAGTCATTAAGTATAATTGACATACTTAACAACAAGCAATTTAGTTCAAATTCAATCCACAATCCTAGCATATCATCAATTTTAGTACGGCAAGGCCAATTGTCCAAAATCACAAACTTCCAAAATTAGGGTTCATGGATGCAACCTAGATTCAAAATTTTGCAATTGTGGTCCAGTCATCACCAAATTCAGTATACAAGCTCACTAAGGTACCAATTGTACATATCCAAGTTCAAGTTAGAAAAGCACAAATTCAAAATTCTAGAGTTCTTGAGGACAATCTCCAATTTCAATCAATCGGTCAATAGTTTGAATTTTCCCCAAAGATTACAAAGATATGACCAAAAGAGAGTTTAGAGAGTGATTCTACCTTGTTTTCAACTTTAAAATTGACCGAAAATGAGATGGAAAGGAGGAGCTCGAGTTTTCTGCTTCAATGGAGGAAATTTCTTCTTTCTTCAATGGTGCGTGGATAAGGAAGAGGAGAAAGTCGAGAGGAAGGAGTAGAGGGATTTGTGGGTTGTGGAGTTGAAGAGAAGGGTGAGTTTAGGAGAAAAATTGAGATGAGGGGTAGTGGTGTTCGTGGGTGACGGTGGATGATGTGGAGGGGGAATGAAGAGAATGATAGAAATCAAAGAAGAAAGTTTACTGACCTGGATGAAGGACATAACGTGTTCCTAGAGGACACGCCCGTGTTCTTTTCTTTGTAAGTCTCGGCCGAGAGCCTCGGTTGAAATGACACGCCCATGTCCTTAAGGGACTCGACGTGTTCTTACCTTCTATCACCCAAATCAATTTCTTTCCTCCCTACAGCTCTGGCAATCATAAAAATAAATCGACGCCAAACCCGAACGTCCCAAAATACTGTCCAATATCTTGATTTTATTGAGTCAGCTAAACTCATCACGAGACTCGCAATTTGAAAAATTAAAAAAAAAAAAGAAAAGACTCAAAACTCGGGTTGCCTTTCGATAAACGCTCATTTTACGTCGTGAGCTCGACGCCTGAAGTCTACGGTTTGACTGGTTTACCCCCAATCACTCGAGGGGGGGAGTTTCATTTCTTCAGCCATTCCGAGGTATTCTCTAGTAACATAAAGTTTCAGACGATGCCTATTCACCTTAAAAGGCTCCTCATCGGGGTGAGTGATTCCCACACCTCCATGAGGAAAAACTTGTGTGACTGTGAACGGTCTAGACTAACGTGATCTCAGATTTCCTAGAAAGAGATGAAGGTGAACATTATATAGGAGCACTTGATCGCCAACCTTGAATTCATTGACACCTTTCAGTTTTGAATCGTGCATTCGTTTTGTACGTTCCTTGTATAGCTAAGAGCTTTCATAAGCTCGTTCACGCCACTCCTCCAATTGCAGTACCTACATTTTCCTTTCCTCTCCTCCAACACTAGGATCCAAGTTAAGTGTTGTCAAAGCCCAACAAGCACGGTGTTCGAGTTCTACAGGCAAATGACAAGCTTTCCCATATACTAACATGTAAGGGGAAGTGCCAATAGGAGTTTTGAAAGCAGTTATATATGCTCACAAGGCATCCTCTAGTCCAATGGATCAATTAGTGCACGATATCACCTTTTCTAAAATCTATTTCAACTCCCTATTTGTCATCTCTACTTGACCACCCGTATGAGGGTGGTAAGTCATGGAAACATGATGGGTGACACTATACCTTGCACACACCTTATCAAATTGAACTCGAAAATGGGTTCCTTGGTCACTTATAATTGTTCTAGGTGTACCAAATCTAGAAAAAGAACTTCTTTAAGAACTTACCAACTAACCTAGCATTGTTAATGGGGACAGCTTGAGCTTCTGCCCACTTCAACACATAATTCACAACTACTAGGATATGCTTGTTCTTATAAGAAGGAGGGAAAGGTCCTATGAAATCAATCCCCCATATATAAAAAATATCTATAGGCACATTCACAGTTTGAGGCATTTCATCATGTTTAGAGAGCTTACCTGCTCATCGACATTGATCGCAAGCGTTGATAAAATCGTGACAGTCTCAAAATATGGTAGGCCAAAAGAAATCGACAGTGAGAATTTTCCAAGCTGTTCGATTTGCACCATGATATCCACTAGTCGGTCCCGAATGACAATTAGTCATGATGTGGTGAGCTTCATTGAGGGTGACACACCATCGAATGATGTTGTCTAAGCTAATTTGGAAGAGATGTGGATCTTCCCAATATTACTTCTTGATGTCATAAAGAAACTTCCTTCGGTCGTGTCGAGAAAGATCGTTCCTAATCTTCCCACTAGCATGGTAGTTGGCAAAGTCAACAAACCAAGGTCCTTCAGCTTCAGAGATCATGATGGCGTTTAGGTGTTCTTCAGGAAACGTTTCCCTAATTTCGAAAGATGTCTCCCGTCTAGCTACGAGCCCCTCTAGGCGACAGAGATGATCAACAACAACATTCTCTAAACCCTTTTATCCATGATTTCAATGTCGAACTCCTGAAGCAAAAGCACCCAACGGATCCGTGACACCCCTATTTTCGGTTTAGTTTGAATTAAATTTAACTCCTTGAGTAGAAGTCGGGAGATGGAAACTGAACTCGGGTTGACTAAGTATATCAGAGGAGGAGTTAAATCTTTGAGTTATTAGTTATGAGCTTGAAGGAGTATGGGCCGTTAGATGGATCTAACGGTGAGGAAGGATCTTGATTCATTCAAGAGAAGTAAAGTGTGCTGCCATTTAAATGGAGGTGGAAATGCAAACGAGGGCCACGGGGCCCAATTGAAATTGTGCTGTCGGGGTGGGCCTTGGGTAGTTGGACTGATCCGGTGGACGGATTGGGCCCGTAACCCGTCAAGAGTTGGACGTTAAGGGATTAAGCTCTAATCCCCTAACCTAATGGATACCGCTGGGAAACGAGAGGGAAAATGATGGCCATACAACGACGACCTCTCCTCCCAAATTATTTTCACAACAGTGACCTTTTCGTTATTATCGTAGAATTGAAGTAGTTAACTATAGTAGGCAAAAGCAAGGAGCTGTCTGTAATTTGTTGACAGTATATTTTTTATCGTTTAGGTACAGTAGAAGTATATCAGCTCAATCTGAGGCATTTTGCCAGTTATGAATTAAAATATCAAACTTTCGGCGTCTAGCCTGAAAAACTCTTGTCTCTCATCTCCTTTTCTACTTTCTCTTCTCACCTACTCTTTTCGGTCACAAGAGAAGCTCGGTCCAATTGTGACAACTGGTATCAGAGCACTTCTCCGGACCAACTATGTCCAATCCTCAACGGGTAGCTAACATTGAGCAGCAGCTAGAGGTCGTCCTGGTACCGCAGAAACGGAGTCAGGCTAATCATGACGAGCTAGCCGCTTCATTCCGGCGGATGGAAGAGCTGCTACTCAGGGATGGTCGCCTGGAGCAGCAACCTCCATAACAACCACCACCAGTAGGTGGATTGTTTGCCAGACCTGACCAGGAAGGACCTCCTCTTCCACACTTGGAGTTTCCTTACTTCTCAGGTACAGATCAGCATACATAGAGTGGTGGATGCACAGCAGGTGGATGTTTCCTCCTTATACTTGGAGGACAAGGCAGATGTGTCGTTTCAAGGCTGGTCTACAGGAAGTTTGGGAGGAGTTCTCTAGTGCCTTATAGATCCATTTTGGTGACCCCTTAAATGTCAATGTCTGGGAGCCTTAAAAAAACAGAGGCAAACAGGCACTGTCTTGGATTACCAAAAACGATTTGAGGAGCTCAAAGCAAGGATGCTCAGGCTACACCCTGGTCTGATTGAGGAATACTTTATTCAGAGTTTTCTCAGCGGCCTTGATGAGGAAATATAACCAGTACTGCTTATGATCAACCCTGCATTTCTTGGGTTGTCTTTCACCCAAGCTCGAATGCAGGAGGCCTCCATGGAAGCCAGAAGGAAGAAGTATAGAGCTCATAACCATTGGAAATCTGCAGCTTGGGCTAGTTCAGGGTCGAAACGACCACTGGCACCACGTACTAAACCTGGATCTCAACCACCACCAACTAGAGGCTCCGGGTTGTGCTATAAATGTGGAGATTAATATTTCTACGGCAATGTCTGTGGGAAGAAACGCCTCAATATGATGGAAGGGGAGGAAGAAACCCTTGAGGAGGAGGCTGGGGTAGTCACAGAACCACAACACCCCTGAACCTCCAATGGAGGAAGTGGCCATGTTAAAACTAGGAGGTGACCCCATATCAGTAATGAGGATAAAAGGGAGGATAGGCAAGGTGGATATCACGATTCTGCTAGTACGGGAAGCAGCCATACATTTTTTAGCCAAGATTGTGCTGCAAAACTACAAGTAGCTACCAACCCTGCACCACCTATGCATGTCAAGGTAGTCAATGGAGAGGCTCTCATTAGCAACAACATATGTCCAGATTTTGTATGGTATATGCAGAAGCAGGAATTTTCATTTGATGTGAGTATTTTGCCTCTCAAAGGAAATGATCTAGTACTAGGGTTTAATTACTTGAATGATAGCCTTGCATTCCAATGGCAAGGAAAACCATTGATACTGAAGGGTATAACAAAAAACAAGGAAACTGCAGCATGATTACAGGAGCTTAGCTACACAAGAACCTTAGTAGGGGTGCCTACTTGGAAGGTCATTTTCTGCAATTTTCCAACACTGAAGAAATTACCCCTATACCTGCATTCTTGAGTCCAGCAGTCAAGGCATACAAGGATTTCTTTGTCAGTGACACTTCTTCCTTCGAGAGTTTGTGATCATGCCATTCCAATTCCTGAGGGTAATAAAGCCATTAACCTCATGCCATACCAATACACGCCAACCCAGAAGGATGAGATAGAAAGGCTTGTCAAAGAAATGCTCAAGTCTGGCATCATTTCCCCAAGCCACAACACTTATGCTTCACCAGCGATTCTAGTGAAGAACAAGGATGGATCCTGGAGGTTTTGTGTTGACTATAAGGAGCTGAATGCCTTGACCATCAAGGATAAATTTCCCAAACCGATGATTGATGACTTACTCGACGAGTTGCATGGAGCAGCTTATTTACTAAGCTAGGTCTTAGGGCAGGCTACTACCAGATACGAACTGCAGCTATAGATCAGCATAAGACAGCCTTTAGGACTCACCATGGCCACTTCGAGTTCAAGGTTATGCCATTTGGCCTAACCAATGCTCCAACAACCTTTCAGGCCCTTATGAACCACATTTTCCCCTTACCTCAGGAAATTCACGTTGGTCTTCTTTGATGACATTCTAATATACAGCTCCACCCCGGCTGAACATCAAAAGCACCTGGCTATGACACTGCAGACGCTCAAAGAACATCAACTATTTACTAAGCAGTTAAAGTGTTCCTTTGGACAGTAGAATATAGAGTACCTGGGGCATATTGTCACCAAGGAAGGAGAGTCCACAAACCCCGCTAAGGTTAGTGCTATGCAGAAATGGCCAGAACCAAAGACCATTAAGGCCTTGAGAGGATTTTTAGGCCTTACGGGCTATTACAGGAAGTTCATCCGGGGATATGGAACCATAAGCAAGCCTCTTACAGACCTTCTCAAGAAGGATCGGTTTGGCTTGAACCCAGAAGCTTCTGCAACATTTGCTACATTGAAAGTAGCCATGACTCAAGCACCGGTCTTGGCCCTACCTGACTTCACTCAGCCTTTCACGGCTGAGACTGATGCCTCAGGGAATGGTATAGGGGATGTACTCTCACAGTCAGGGAAGCCAATAGCGTTTTTGAGTCAGGGCTTAAGCCCTAGGAACCAAAGCCACTCCACGTATGAGAAGGAGTATTTGGCCCTTCCGTTTGCTATGAATCGCTGGACGCATTACCTAGAAGGACGCCAATTTAAAATACTCACGGATCACGACAGCCTCAAGCATCTGCTTGATCAAAAGGTGCATACTCAGATACAAAAGAAAGGACTTATTAAGCTCCTAGGGCTCGATTTCCAGATCAAGTACCGACAAGGGAAAATGAATAAGGCAGCAGATGCCTTGTCCAGGGTGCATGAGCTTGAGCCTGCCTACTTAAATAGCGTTACATCGGTCTTGCCTGACTGGATACCAGAGGTGGAGAGCAGCTACACAGATGACCATCAAGTCCAGGAGCTCATTTCAGCCACTACTGCATCCCAGGTGGTCCAAATATATACTCTTTTACCCAAGGGATGTTGTGACACGAGGAGGCTATCTATATTGGCAAAATAGGTGACTCAAGGAACAAGTTTCTATAGTTATTCCATGGTTCTCCCACAGGTGGTCACTCAGGGAGCCAAGCTACATTGCAACATGGATTTGAGGTCTAGTAAGAGAAGTATGTATTACTAGATCATCTATTAATCGTCTAGAGCTAGAGTAGTTCTTGTTATTCACTAGTTATCTAATCACCTCATACTCTAGTTTGATCATATAGGCACATCATATGAGGCATCATAACTAAACATAGGAAAATAAAGACACATATAGATTCATAAGTACTAACGGAGTAACCATATTACATAAAGTAGTCCTCTTTATGTAATCCTATCATAAGTAAGAGCTTAACATGATAAGTACTTAATCATCAACAAGGAATCATCTATAACTAATCATCATCAAGGTATCATCAATAAAGAATCCTCAACTAGGAATCATTAATAACTAATCATCAAGGAATCATCAATAAAGAGTCATCAACTAGGAATCATCATCAAGGTATCATCAATAACTAATCGTCATAAAGGTATCATCAATAAAGAATCATCAACTAGGGATCATCACCAACTAATCCTCATCAAGGTTTCATCAATAAAGAATCATCATGAAAGATTGAAGCTAAAGTCAATCAAGTTAGGTGCATTATGAATCATAGAACTTTAGTTCTTGTAACTTGTCATCTCATAAACATCATTCTTGAGGAAGTCAACTTACATGACTCTGATTCTTGTAATATCATTGACCTTATCTAAGGTATCTTATTTCTTATGGGGCGTCCCCTAACTCAACTAACTAACCCACCGCCTATCGCTAAAATCATTGAGGTCTGGGAGTATGTATCCATCAGACAGTATCATAAATCATAGAGGGCAAACTGTGGCCCGTAAATCATAGTGGGCATAAGCCCAAATCATAGGGGCAACTGTGGCCCGGATCATAAGGGGCGGTGGTCTAGCTAGTGAGTTTCGTATTTAATCCACCTATTATTTATCTAGGTGAGGTGTTCTCTCACGTTGACCTATCACCTGACCTTATCATAATCTAACCTTATCGTAATCTAGGATACGTGTCGTCTACACAACATAATGAAAATAACCATAACTGACATAAATAACTCTACTGAAATTTGATAACATATAAGAATTACCCAATCATAATTCATAAATCATAAAACAGAAATTCACAAATCTTAAATAAGAGTCATAAATCTTAAAACATAAACCACAAGTCATAAATCATAAAACATGAATCATAAATCATCAAACATAAAGCATAAATCATAAAACATGAATCATAAATCTTTTTTGGAAACCCCGGGGAACTTGCTTAAGCGTAGTACTTCTTCACTTTATCGGAGTTCACGGGATTCGACAATTCTTGTCCATCGACATTCACTAATATAAGGGCACCTCCTGAGAATGCTCGTTTAACCACAAATGGTCCTTCATAGTTGGGGGTCCATTTTCCTCGGCTATGGTCTTAATTACCATTTTGCCCTCTCTGAATTTCCTAAGCTTTACTTTCCTTTCGAAGGTCCTGATTAATCGCCTTCAATACAAGTGACCATAATGGACCGCAACCGACCTCTTTTCCTCTACTTCATCTAGTTTTGCTTCCATCAATACTCTGAGTGAAGGGATTTCTACTTCAACGGGGAGTACAACTTCCACTCCTTACACTAGCTGGTAAGGCGTTGCCCCGGTTAAGGTCCTAACGGAGGTGCGATATCTGTGAAATGCGAACGGTAACATCTTGTGCCAATCTCGGTATGTGATGATCATTTTCTGCACTATCTTTTTGATGTTCTTGTTAGCGGCTTCTACTACCCCATTCATTTTAGGCTTATAAGGGATCGAGTTGTGCTGTTTGATCTTGAACTCCTCGCTAAGCTCACTCACCATCTTATTATTGAGATTCTTGGATGTACCATGCGTCCTCAAGGATGTACCGTGCTTCTTTAGCGTCTACACATCGGAGGAGGGTACGATCGTGATTTTGTTTATAGAGGGTCGATCCATCAATGTAAAACCCTAGAGTGAGTCTCTGAATAGTCCTTTTGTCAATTTTCTGACGCCCCTGTTGGGTATTCTTTGCTTTGGATGTAGGTTTTTATGTCATGGTACCAGGGTTTACCATCTGGCTCCTCTTCCACACTAGCTACATAGGATGAGTCCTCTTGCTTTTGGATAGGAATTTGGGGAATAATGTCTAGCTCTCCCAACGTGTACATAGATGATAGTGTAGCCAAGGCATCAACGATTTGGTTATCGGTCCTTAGTATATGCTCTAACTCAATGCTATCAAAGCTTTCCATCATTTCTTTGATGTGTTTATGATAGCAAATAAGCTTCTCATCCCTCGTTTCCCATTCTCCCCTCAGCTGATAGATGACGAGTGAAGGATCTCCGTAGACTTTGAGGTTCTTAATCCCCATTTCAGTGGCTGATCGGATACTAAGGGAACACGCTTTGTACTCGGTGACGTAGTACAGTAGAAGGTCAACTTAGCAGTGATGGGGTACATTTTTCCACCGGGGGAAAGGAACACCACGCCTATACCGCATGTGAGGGCATTAGATGCCCCATCAAATTTCATGATCCAATTTTTTTATTTGTTCTCGACACTCTCTTCTTCCTCGTTGTTCAAAATACTCTCGTCGGACAATTCCGAGATCAACGAGTCCGAGTCAAATATTGGATGTTCCGCCAAGTGGTCGGCTATCGGATTTCCTTTGATTACTTTCTTGGCCGCATACAGGATGTCGTAATCAGCTAGTTGAACCTGCCACCTGGCTAGGCGACCGGTAAGAGCGGGTTTCTCAAAGATCCGTTTCATGGGATCGACCATTGAAACAAGGTGTGTGTGTGTAGGATAACATGTAATGCCTCAATCTCTTGGATGTCCATACCAACGCTCCGCACGTCCTTTCGATGTTCGTGTATCGCGATTCACAATCGGTGAACTTCTTACTAGTGTAGTAGATGGCATGTTCCTTTTTCCTCGACGAGTCGTTTTGGGCTAGCATCGCTCCTACCGAATTTTTGAAGACCGTTAAATGCAAGAGTAGTGGTCTCCCGGGTGTGGGAAGCACTAATATCAATGGGATTTGGAGGTACTCTTTGATTTTCTTGAATGCTAGCTGGCAATCATCGTTTCACTCCCCTGGTTTGTTCTTTCGGAGGAGTTTGAAGATGGGTTCGCACGTGTTGGGGTAAGGTGCGAAATGAAGCGACCAATATAATTTAGCCGTCCTAGGAACCCGCACACTTGTTCTTTTATCTGCAGTGACGACATTTCGGCGATGTCTTTTACCTTATCTGGGTCCACCTTGAATCCCCTCTCGCTTACTATGATTCTGAGGAGTTTTCCTAATATAACTCCAAAGGAGCATTTTTTCGGGTTAAGTCGAAGCTTGTATTTCCTTAATCTATTGAATAATTTCAGGAGGGCATCCTTATGATCCTCCTGAATTTTGGACTTAGCGACCATGTCGTCCACATATACCTCGATTTCTTTAAGAATCATATCGTGAAAAGGGTAACATTGCCCTTTGTTATGTTGCCTCGACATTCTTTAATCCAAACGACATCGCGATATAATAGAACATTCCCCAGAGCGTGGTAAACGTAGTTTTATCTCTGTCCTAGGGACACATTTTTATCTGAATGTAGCCGAAAACCCATCCATGAATGAGAATGTTTGACGGCCCTCCGTATTTTCAACGAGCAAGTCGATGTGGGGTAGGGGAATGTTGTCCTTTGGATTTGGTCGAATCAAGTCGCGGTAATAAACGCACATCCACACTTTTCCATTCTTTTTGGGGGCTGGTATGATATTTTTCACCCATTATGAGTACCGGGATACTTGGAGAAAGCCAGCCACATATTGTTTCTGAACTTCCTCTTTAATCTTAAGAAGCCACTCGGTTTTCAACCTTCGAAGCTTTTGTTTCACGAGTTTGCACCCCTCTATGATTGGTCAGCTATGTGTAACGATACTTTCATCTAAGCCTGCCATATCGTAATAGTTGAATTGGCTCATCCCGTTCCTTTGGGCTTAACCGATCCCCTATCTTAACCTCTTTCTTAATCTCATATATACCTAAAGTTTCCGCAAGAAGCTTTAGGAACTAATGGACGCAACGCTAGCAAGCTTTTGCTCAAAGGTCAACCAAACAAAAGGCGAGCCTCTCACTCCAGAAGACACAAAAGTGACCCTCCATAACCTTAATGTCAGTGTGATTGACCATGAAGGGAATGAAAGACCAGACTTGGTACGAAAGCTGCAGCCGGGAGAGGACCTCGAGACCTAGACCGCCATCAAACTCGTGGGACCGCACGGAAAGTAATGGCCATAATCGCACCTTTTCAAAATAAAAAGACATTATGTGTTTTGATTTAAGCATTTCCCCTTCGTGTGTTTGTATTAAACTCTGAAGAGTGCCACAACAATGGATGACCCTTGTGGAGGGGAAGAGGATGCTACAACAAATGGCTCGGTTTCTGGAATAGTTAATCCCGACCGTAATGAATTTATCCATCTCATAAAGAATGGGGAAGAAGACTTATACGATGGTTGTAAGAACTTTAGAAAGTTTTCATTTTTTACACGTTTATTCCTGATAAAGCAATGTCAATGATTCCTGACCTTTTGGTATAAGCATTCGAGTTAGCCCGAATTCCAAAAATTTTTATGAGGCAAAGAAGATGGTGAAAGCATTAGGTGTAACTATAAGAAGATACATGCATGTAAAATGGATTGCATGTTGTTCTGGGTGATGCTATAAATGAAGAGTGCCAAGTCTATCATTCTTCTAGATACAAGAAGGCAAAGACTGGGAGTAATCTAACTGATAAGAAGAAGTAGATTCTAGTTAAAGTTTTTTGGTACTTTCCTCTGATTCCTTGGCTGAAGAGAATTTATTTGTCTTCTAATTTGACAGGGGATATGATTTCACACTCAATAGATCAAAAAATGATGATAAAGTGTGATACCCAAGGGATTCAAAAACTTGGAAGGAGTTTAATCTTAAATACCCTATGTTTGGTAGTGAACCGTGTAATGTACGTCTAGGACTTGCTAGTGATGGTTTCAATCCTAATGCCATGGGGACGGTCATTAGTATTTGGCCTGTAGTTCTGATCCTGTACAACACTGCCCCTTGGCTGTGCATGAAGCAAAGCAGTTTGATGTTAAATAGTATCATTCTTGGAAAAACATAGATGTCTATGTTTGTCCTTTAATTAAATAATTGAAGAGTTTGTCGGATGGGGTCTCTGCATATGATGCTGCAAAGAAGGAAATGTTCACATTAAGAGCAGCTCTGATTTGCACTATTAGTGACTTTTCTAGACTAGACTCATACCGCTATAGCCTGTCCATCTTGTAATCTCATATGGTTAAAACTATGAATATTGTTAACCAACGAAAAGAATTTGTGATAAAAACAAGATAGACTTAGCCTAGAAAACTCACACGCATGAATTCTTTTTTTTGACACTACTCCATTTAGCCTTCCGAAAAGTACTAAGTCTTGCTTCATGAGGAGTCGTCAATTTTTACCAATGGGTCATCGGTTAGAAATCAGCGAGCCCCCTTCAGTGGCCACACTGAATTTAGGCCACCTCCTCCTCTTCTATCTGGAACTCAAATCCTTGAACAAGCCAGTGATATAAACATCACATTTGGTAAGATTATTGATCTTAATACTAGGAAGAAAAGACCTAGATTAGCCACTAAGGAAACACAAATTGTATAATTTTTTATCTACCATATTGGGTAGACAATCTATTCCGTCATAACCTAACGCATATCGAGAAAAATATGTGTGACAACATTTTGTTCACGGGTTATTAATGATAAAGGCAAAAGTAAACACTATTTGTAGGCAAGACAATACTTGGTGGAAATGAATATAAAGACAGATCTCTAGCCTTTGGAGAATGGAAAATGCCTACTAGGACTATTTACTCTAGCCAAATAAGAGATTGATCTACTGTTGCAAACTCTCAAGTCTATGTCCGTTCCTTATGGATATTCAAGTAATATATCGCTCTGTGTTGACTTGGAGAAACGGAAGATATTTGGCTTGAAAAGTCATGATTCACACGTTCTATTACATGAGGTATTGAATGTGGCAATAAGAAATGTAATGCCAAGGCAGGTAGCTGCAGTGTTTGTTGAATTCAACTCGTGTATAAAAGCATTGATTGTTAGATTTTTTGACATTGCAGATCTTGGTTCAATTCAAGAGCGCCTAGCCATGGCTAGTTTTCATATGGTGATGGAACATCTGGTATTGCATTTAGTTGAGGAAGTTCGAATAGGCAGACCAGTTCAATATTGTTGGATGTACCCTATAGAATGGTTCCTAGGAAAGTTGAAAGGATTCGCCGGCAACGGAGCACATCTAGAAGGATGTATTGCTGAAGGTTGGCTTGCAGACGAAATGTTCACTTATTTATCGTTGTATCTAAATGATATTACTGAAACATGGTTCAAGCGTGCTAGATGAGTACAATAACCTTATGAACAGCTAGAAGGTAGTGAGTATTTACTTTTTCATCAGTTGGGATCAAGTAGTGCTGCAAAGTCAAAGAAACTCACTGAGATAGAGCTAGTTCAGCTCATCGACATGTGTTGTTCAATTCAGAGGGAATTGAATGTTTTCTATAGTGAGTACATTTTGGTTTTTAATGTGTACCATTGTTGCATTGATTGGACATGTAATAATGTTGATAACTATATATCCGGAAAATTTAGAGATCACACGAGCTTGTAGTATAAAGGGATTAGGGCGCAAGAGAGAGCTAAATAGAGAAAATGGTGCATCAAGACTTTCATGACTGGTGTCGTAGAAGGGTACGCATTTTTCATGTAGTATTTTAGTTGAGTTAGAAGTATTCGTAGTCTAACAATGTAATGTGAATGTTCTTTTAGATCCAAAAAGATCAACTAGTGCCCCACTCCACTTATATGAAGTTGTTACCTAGAGGGCCACTTACCGATGTAATTAGTTATACATCATACGACGTGAACATATATAGATTTAACACTATGGAATGAGAAAGGATGCGAAGAACACAAAATAGTGGTGTCTTTGCTAATTTGAATGCTCAAACTTGATGAAGTTCTTTAGGCACTCGACCAGTTGAGGTCTCTATTCCACACTATGGAAAGTTAGATGAAATCATTGCCTTGAATTATGGTGGAAGACAAGCTATTATGTTCAAGTCTTGTTGGGCCAATACAGTTACTAGTAGGTGCTACTAGATAATACACCTTGGCACACAAGCAAGTGATGAACCTTATATCTTAGCAAGTAACGACTTGGGATTCAAATGTTTAAATTCCGATCATCTAATACACACTGGCACACAAGTAAGCGATAAACCTTATATCTTAGCAAGTCATGTCTGAATAGTGTATTACATTGTTGATTTGAAGGAAAGGGGGTGGTTTATTCCAATACACATTAAACCAAGGGACATGTACAACATGGGAAACATATTAAACTATATGTATGATTCATTTTAAAGGTAAGACTTGCTTGTGGTTGAGGATAGACATAACTCGACACTTGTTACATCAGGATTAGAATCAGAGTTTGCTGAGTAATAGTTTTATGTATTTAGTAGATGGTTTTCTAACTATTTGATGGTCGATTGTCTAAACTATTTGTATTCATTCTTGGGTTAAATGGTTAATGTTTCTGGTATATATATGTTGAATAGTGATGGCAGATGTGATGGGTGGTGATGCTAGTGGCGAGGGCGGTGATGAAAATTGCCACCCTAAGAAGGTGAAGAAAGAACGGTATAACTACATATGGTCGGTAAGTCTTTGTTGGCATTTCAGTTTAATATGGTCAGTAAGTCTTTGTTTGCCTAGTATAGATGTCTACGAAAAAGAAAAATTTGAAAAACAAAATATTGTGCCTAATACATAATTGTATAAAATGGTTAGATTACACTGGGACTAACAGGTGGGTAGAAAAGGTCTAGCATAGTAGAGAATGATTGTTTCATTAAGTTGAGTTTGCATAAAGACATTGGCGTTCCTGAAAAAGAAGAGGGCCAATACTTGCGCCAAGTTTTGGGAAAAATTGTTAAACAACCCCATGTTTTTCCCATTAGAGTTGATGATTGGTTAAAAGTCCCAGAACATGACAAGCAAAATGTGTGGAATACCTTCAGTAAGGTAGAAATTTATAAACTTATTTAATTTATCTAATTCGTATGTTCAATATGTTACTATAACTGTGTTATTCTCATATTAGAAAAAAAATTATTTAGAAAGTGGAAGATGATGAGTAGATGGAGAAGTTCATAATGGAGAACTTGGGAACTAAGTGGAGGAAGCGAAGAGAACGCTTGTGGAGGAAGGAAAAATGTGATGAAACTCCATGTGTTGAGTTCAACATCCCAAAGAGACCACCTTTAATAGATGCACGTGATTGTGATATGTTTTGCAGATATAAGTGTTCCAAGGAGTATTTGGCAAGCTAACTAGCTAGGCAAACAAGAAAATAGAGTAACTAACCAGCCTTATTCAATTTGTATGGCTTGAAATATAATTAATGTAGTTTAATGAATATAGGAAGTCTCATAGAGAAACAAAGCAAATCGGGCTAATCAAGACATCTATCATACAAAAGGATTCGAGCCTTTCAACAAAGTGCGTGAAGAGTTGGTAAGTATCAAAACACATGAACCTTGTAGGACAAAGAATAGAGTAACTTGATTTTATATGAACTATGAAATGTTGTATAGGATCAAGTGAAAGGGGGTCCAATAGGAAGATTTGAAGTATTCCTCAAGTGTTATGAAAGAAAAGATGAGAGTCATGCAAACATCCCAGTTGAAAGTTTGTTGTAGGTTTCATAACTTATAATATATTGTGATTTGAGTTAATGGAATTGCAATTTTTATAATATTCATTGCAACTAATTGTAGAGTTTTGTGAAAGGGTTGGCGAATGAACCTAACACTGATACCAATATAGCAAGAATGATGTTGTTGGGAAAGCATATAATGCAAGGGATAGGCAAGAGAAATCAGGAAGAGTGTGTTATGGTGGGTTTGGAGTTCAAGCAAAATGGGTGAGTAGTAGTTTAGTAATCCACTTGTTTAAGTTTATGGTTATGTGTCATTGGGAGAGCATATAGTGCAAGGGATAGGTAAGAGAAATCAGGGAGAGTGTGTCATGGTGAGTATGAAGTTAAAGTAAAATGGGTGAGTAGTAATTTAGGAAGCCACTTATTTGAGTTTGTGGTTATGTGGTTATGTGGTTATTAGAGCGTGTATGATATTTTTTTGATGTAGTTAGTAAAATGATGCATATGAGAATAAGCTAAGAAGCCATTTGTTTGAGTTATGGCTGTGGTTAGTAGAGCTAGTATGATATATTTTGAAGTAGTTAGTATAATAATGCATATGAGAATTAGCTAGAAAGCTACTTTTTTGAGTTATGGATAGATAATTGTGTTGTTGTATCCTTGAACAAGTATTGAATTCTGATTTTGTAGGTGGAGGAGTATGAGTTTACGTAAAAATATGAATATGTCATGTCCGTTTTTTTATAAAACTTCTTATTTGTAACTTTCATTCTAACTCTATAAAGGAGGATCTTCTTCTTCTTCTTTTGGTTCCCAACAAACAGCGAATCAGAATATTCCCGAGTACTTTACAACCTTTCAATCAAAAATCTTATCCCATCTTACTAACTCCCTAGTTGGCTTGACCCCGAATTGGAGGAGATGAGGCGTATGCTCGAAAGTCAAGGATGTGGTGGTACCACAATGCCACCGGATACCAACACTCTAACGAACGTGCATGAAGAGAGAGACGATGAAGATGATGACAATGATGAAGAGCAGTGTTTCAAATTAGGATTATGACACAAGCTAAGGGTTTCGAACCGTGTCTAAGAACAATGAAGTTCAAACGTTGTTTGTATGAACTTGCATGATTAACTACTTTATTATATGACGATTTAATTTGGTGTTAATTAGTAGTAAAATATGAGAATTTAAATTTGGTATAAGAAAAATATATAGGCATAGTAGCCAATAATTAGGGCTGTATTTTTGTTGGCACACTGAGAATCGTAACAACGGCACTGGAGCCACGGTTAAAATAAAAACGCCTTACTACGACCACTAGGTGGTTGTTAAAATATTATATCCTTACATAGGCCTAGTGGCCACTGTTAGGCATTGTAATTTAACCTCGGCTTACTATGTCGATGTTAGGATCCATTAATATTCACTATGAGAAACGGGTCGGTTTTTGGGGTTTTTGAAGAGGGTTTCTGGCGGTTATAACCGCGAGAATGACCGTTCTTGCAGTTATCTGGAACCGCGGGGAAAAATACCATGATAACGGGCCCGTTTTCACGGTTACATAACCGCGAGAACGAACATACCATTCTCGCGGTTATATAAATGCGAAGACGAGCGTAACTCCACATGTGATTTCGTGATGGACTGTTTGTTGACTTTACGTAGACTTTACCATTGTGGGGTTACATAACGACAAAAACTGACAATACCGTTATGGGGTTATGTAACCACAAGAACTGACAATACTGTTATGGGGGATACATAACCACGAGAACTAACAATATTTTAGAGTTCTAGGTTTCATATAACGTGAGAACGGCTCAAGACCCCATTGATTTTGGTGAGGGGAATCACCACTACAGAACATCAATAAGAAATTAATAGTTTTGGCGATTAGATCTAGGCTTTTCATCTCACAGCTAACAAAAACTTTCTCGTCTTCTACAGATCTGGAACTTCCATTTCTTGTTCTTTCTTTTTTTCTTTATGTTCTTGGAACATATAGAGAGCAATTTGAGAATGAGAAAAAATTTGAAGCATAGAAGAAAGTTTGAGATGAGGAAAATTTTAAGAGGATTAAAATATGTGTAAGAGTATTGATAAATAATTATGTAAAAGCTTTCTAAATAAAGATGGAAAATATTAGATAAAGATAGAAATTGAGAGGGAAAAGAAAATAGGAATGGTGAGGAAGATTGGAAGTGAAAGTTTGAAGAGAATAAATAAGAAGAGATGAAACCAAAATTTGAAATGTGATTGGTGGAGAACAATATGACATGGATTGATAAATTATTTCACATTTGGGACTTTGGATTGTAATTGTATTTTTTGCTTGTAGTGGAAGATGAATTACCATTGTCGCGGTTCCGAATTGCTAGAATGGAAAGCGAGATAACGGAAATATTTGACGAAACGCGGTGATCGTAGGCCGCTAACTTATTTAAAATATTGAAACCCCATTTTCGCAGTTGCTCAGAATAGAACCCGTAGTACAGGCCCATTTTCTTGTATAGACACCCGAATTATAATATGTTCTGACAGTTGTGCAACCGCCAGAACATACACCCTAGTACGAGCCCATTTTCTTGTATTGATTGGTCGTTCTATCAATGGATAAGTGGCCATTGTTAGATATCCTAACAGCAACGTTGCCCGTTGTTACGATGTTAGGAAGAAGGATTGGAGTACTGCGATTCTATCACAATCTCCTCCACCTCATCACACGCCTCTTACTCACCATGCAAGGCCATGATGCCACCATCACATACTCGGCCATGGAGATCATCACTCCACCACTGGTGCTATAACCCCTGCCTCTTCACATCTTCCAACACCATCACCATCACCATCCCCGCAAGCAGCACCAATGCAACCTCTGTCGTTCAACAAGTCTCCTCACTATCCTTGGGCAAAAAGCCGATTCCAACGATGGCCATGGCCGAGTTTGTTGAAGAATCTCCCCGCTTGGGAGTACCACTTGTGCGTGGTTGGCTCCTTCCTCACAAAGAGCAAGGTGAACCTTCATGTCGGCCGGTGTAATATGGCAACTAGGTCAAGGAGTGGAGACAGTTCCTCTAAAAAGATGTTTTTTCATTTTTTGCTTCAACCACACTCTGGGTTTGGAACGCGCCATCGAGAACAGTTCATGGAGGATAATATGTTGGTGCTCACCAATGAGCTCATGCATTGGTAAATCCCACAACAAGACGTCTTGAAGAAGGTGGCTTTCTAGGTCTAGTTCCATAACTTTCCCTTTAGATACTTCTCCAAGGTAGTCAGCAAAACAATGAGAAACTTGGAATATGATGCAAAGAATAAGATCTATTTCCGGAGGCCTATATGTGCATATGAGTTCTCATAGACAGAGACCCCTATGACAAATGTCCAAGAACTGGCCATTTGCATGGGTGCAAATAAATGGGACAAGGACAAACAGGTCACCCTACAGGAGAACGAGGACCCACCAAAGAAAAGCCTGCAGATGGAAAAAGAAAATGCGTCGGAACTAGAAGTCAAAGGATTATTCGATGGAATTAAGCGGAGGACATAATCAGCGGCAGGAAGCCTACAAGACACGAAGGAAGCCAAGCTAGGTGCTCGACGGAAGCATACCAAGCTCGAGTATCAAGGCTGCTAAGACCCTAGCCTCTTTTAGAAAGCTCTAATAAGGTTTCCATAACCAAGTTGCTAGCTCGAGTAATCGGACTTTTATTGCAATAAACCTCGGGTAATGAATATAACGGTAAGTGAACATGAATATGCCCGATTGGGTGCTCATGCAATTTGGGAGGGGGCATTATCACGTACAAGGAAAATGGGAAGAGTGAGGTCATCTACTTGTTGGAGACTATGCTGAGGAACGACCACCGGGAGAAAATGAGACTTTCCCATTACCATGGGTTGTGGGATAGCAGATATGAACACGTGGCAGATACCAAGTTCGTTGCACACCTGGAGAGGTGGCATTTTCACTATGAGTACATGTAGTGGTACAAGATGATCACACACCGATATTTTGGCTGTTGGGGCACTGCAATGGAGAATATTGTATGTAATGGAAATCCTCTCTGGGTCAACTTGACCGCACATAACAATTTAACTCCAAACTAACATAGCTTTTTATTTTACAGGCAGCACCTCTATTCACCATATCTCTATCTCCTCCCACAACTCTGACGTACCCGAAATGACCATTTCACTTCATTCAACTCACTAGTCAAACGTGGTATGTAACCATCCTTCACGTTCTTGACATCTTGCCTCTCAACTTCCCATTCAGCACGCTCAACATACATCTTAGCATCTTCCTCACCTTCAATTTGGCAAGCTTCTACCGCATTCTTGCTCTCATCTCCCGTTTCACCGAGTTCACGGCAGCCACAACCTCCAACTTCTTCTAAAATTACACTTTATCTCTAACCTTGGGGTCATGAATCGAGATGCATGCAACCCAATATCGTATATCACTTTATTTCAGTGGTAGGTGAACGTGTCTTTTGATTCATTAGGGTGGCGTAACTTGTGCAAAATGTTCTCAACATGGCGGCTTGAAGACATTTCACGAAAACAAGGATGCGAGGGAGGAAGAAAATGAATAAGTTGGTAAGAGGGGGTGAGTTTGTTCTTCATGTTAGCCAGCAATTTATTAGAACTGTTGGCCAGGCCCTTCACGACCTTTACAAACTAGCCGTAAAGGCATAGTGATCAACGGGATTTTAAAGTCTCAACTACCAAATGAATCTCGAGAAGTATCAAGCGCGTTGGCACTCAAGGTGCCTTCATTAGACTTTACTCAGCCTAGGTTTCACATTCTAGTTCCTCAAATAGGGGAGATGAACTATCACTACAAAGAAACTACAAACTACCTACACTAACTAGATGAGCAGAAGAAAAGCAGCTGTTAACCAAAAAAATCAGATGTTGCTAGGTTTCAAGACTTGTCGATGCTCAAATACAATTCACAAGTAGTGTTGGACCCAATGGAAACCTACAATGACATTGATTCTCCTCTAGGCATTTGAAGGATTCCAAGACAAGGTCTTGCAATGGACTACCTCTACGTTACAAATTCACAAGTGATCAAGTCAATTGGTAGTGAACACTAAACCTTGAATAGGGGTGTGGCTTGGTCCACACACACCTTACTTCAATCTTAGATTAACAACTAACAAAATCTTAGGCAAAGTCATGGAATGGATGTAGGTGACATTTTGATGCCTCTCTCCTCAATTTCGACCTTAAAAATCCATATCTGCAGCCTCCACACGGGGTCCACACGCCGTGTATCCTCATTTCCAGTCCGACAATTTCGCCTTCGATTCCTCGTATCTCCCTCGTCCGACCTCCGATTGAACTATAGTTGGTCTCGTTGGAATCGTCCCCTCGTCCTCTATCCAATGGATATGAATCATTGAGAAACCAAGTCAAACGGACCAAAATGGTCCATTCAAATAAATACAATACAAAACTCTTGTTTCTTCCAACCAATCATACAAGGGAGTCAAAAGTCAGTAAAACCGAGTAAAAAATCTGTCAAGATGGGATCAAAATTGCTACCAATAACCGTTCTATCACGTAGGCTGCACATTACAACTCTACCCAGCCAGTGTTGCACTATGCAGCGTTTGGTAATGGCCATCTTTTGTTATTTCAGTTTCAAATCATCTTTATGGTAATTTCGTATTAAATTGTGTCTATAAAAAAATCTAATGAAGAATGGGCATTAGGGTTTTATTTGAATATTTGGCTTTAGGGTTTCCCTAAAGGTGAACTCTTCGGTATATCCGGTTGATCTTGGCCACTCCTTGCCTATCAAATCTAAACCGTTGACTTAATTTTTTTTTTTTGAAATTTCATTTATTGAAAAAACTAAAAGCTTAATTGTCACTTGAGTTAATTCCAATTAATATGAGGTCATGTTTAGTTTTATTTTTCCCATTTGCTATTCGGTGTTGGTTTATTCACAAATGAATACCCAAATATTAACATTACACTTATGAATCACTTCAATCTTGTGATATGAATTTATTGATGGATGAACCTAACATCATCCTTCATTATTTTTATTAAACTTTGATTATCATATATGGAACCAATTTTGAGCTTGAAAAACTAGGGGTGTAAATTTAAGTCACCAACTCAACCCAATTCGAGACTCTGAGCTAAAATGAGTTGGTTTTTTACAACCCTTAATGAGTTTTGTGTTTGTCCATTTGAACTGTAAGACCCCAACCCAACAAAGAACTCATATTAAGAACAACCATTGATGATGCCTCATCAGAACTCCATCATTGCTTTTCTCCGCTATCTCGTTGGAAACTTTGACGACTACTTCAGAGACAAGTAAACGTCAGAATCTGCAATCCCTTCTCAAATCCTTCTCAAAGATGATGATGATCGGAAGAAGTTAAAATTGTAAATAATTATTAAGAACCCTAGAATCATTCATTAAGTGAATGTGCAAAACATTATAAACAAAACGAAGTGATTGGTATGTGCAGTATCAATGTTAAGGTGTTCTTAGATTAATTTAGAAGACCCCAATATCAAAATATTTAGATGATTAATCGGTTGTGGGGATATGAGGGAGAGGTGGTGCTTTTGACATTTTCGGAGGGATTTTTTCTGATTGAATTCTCGGTCCAACTTAGTGAGTGTGTTTTGAGCAGCATGTGGCACATCCACCATTCTACTTTGGTGTGGAGAAAGTGGATAGTGCGCATCAAACCTCTTGATCTTGCTATCAAGGCAGTGCCGACTTGGATCTCGCTTCAGGGAGTCCCTCCGCATCTAGTTATTGATGATGATATTGGATGGTTTGTAAGTAGGATTGGAATTTCGTTAAGTAGAATCATTTGTGCATGACTAACGATTAATATTTGTTTACTACTTGATGCAAATGTTGTTTGTCTTGATTTTACTCATATCTGGCTTGATGATGTGAAAGTGAGTATTCCTATTGAAGTTCAACAAGCTCATGAGTATTCTTCAAAGAAAAGAGGTCATGCACAACCTTTATGGAGGAAAGTTAAGAAATTCCAGCCACCAATTACTGTGAACTCTATCCCTCCTTCAGGCAATGATCCTAAACCTTCATTGCAAGGCGAGGGAGCATATGAAGTGACTAGTTGCTCACTAGCTGGAGAGGGGGTGAGTGGTGAGACTAATACTATTACAGTGGAGGTTCTGTTGCTCCCCGAGTAGATTTTCTGAATCGAGCCTCCGCTTGGAGGGGAAGTGAGTGTTATGAGTCCTAAGAGTAATGAAAGAATTGAAAAAATGAGAAAAGAACTAGCGGCTCTGGTTGTAAGTGAAGTTTTGGAGGATGCCGCTTCTTCTCATTCGTAACCATGTGATGATGAAGTTATCATGGAAGAGACTTGTATTACGCCATCAAAGGTTAATTGTCACCGGGGGAAAAAGAAAAAAATGTTAACGAAAATTCTTATATGGAATAAAAGGGGATTCGACTCTCCAACTAAACATTGTTTGCTTCTTTCTTATATCAATAAGTTCAATATAGATACAGTAAGAATACTTGAGACAAGTGTTAAAAGTAATAAAGCTCAGAAAATTTTGGATACTTGTTTTGGTGGTTGGAAATATTTTACAAATTATGATACAAGCCCTCTTAGGAAAATTTGAATTCTCTGACGTTCTCATATTCTGATTCAAGTGCTTAGCCATTCAAATCAGTATGTGCTCATGGATGTTGGAGGAGAAGTTCCTCTTCAACTCTGTGTTATCTATGGGGAAACAAGAGTAATGAGCGCCAACAAATGTATTTAAAAACTAATGGGAAATTGAAGAGTGATGGTCCTTAGGTTGTTATGGGTGATTACAATGCTATTTTTTCTCCTTTTGAAGCATCAAATTTCTATGGTTTTTCTCGTGGTATGAGGGAGTTCGCTGCTTGGATTGATAGTAATGACCTTGTGGAGCATTCTTCTAATGGTCCTTTCTTCACTTGGCACAATAATAAAATAGTTGAGCCTATTGGCAAAAGACTTGATAAATGCATGGTGAATCCAATTTGGTTTCATGATTTTCCACTAGTAAAGTTGAGCTCCAATCCTCTGGTTTTTCAGATCGTTGTGGAATTCTTTTAAACACGGTGGTTCAACTGACTTCGCTACCAAAGTCGTTTAATTTTTTTAATTTTTGGATCCAAAACGAGAACTATATGGATGTAAAGAAAGCTGCCTGTAATGTGGATGTTGCTTCCCATAGAGTTGGATTTGAGAGAGTGTATGCTCGCCTTCGTAACGTTAAAACTACTTTAAAGGCCTTTAATCTCCAACATTTCACTAACTTGAGTGGCAGGGTCAAGGATTCAAATTATCTTCTTATTAATGCTTAGAATAATGCTTTATCTAGGCCTGATGCTGAAAACATTGGGAAAGAGAAGTTACTTCGTAAACAATGGGAGGATCTTAAAAAGGCAGAGGAAGCAACGAGTACAAGCAAAAAGGTCATGAAAATTGGCTTAAGCTTGTAGATGCAAACACCTCCTTTATTCATAGATTTGTTAGAATCAAACAGGCCAGGACCCAAATTTTAGACTGGGAAGTTCTACCCTTCTTCCCTTGATTCCCAAGAAAGTTAATGCTTGCAATATTTCTGATTTTAGACCTATTGCTTGTTATAATGTCTTATATAAGTGCATTGCAAAAATCCTTTTGAAGTGTTTGAAGAGTTGCCTGCCTGATATCATTAGTGAGAGTCAATCGGCATTTGTTATGGGAAGACAGATTAGAGATAATATCTTAATGGAGCACAAGCTTCTAAATGCTTACCATCTTTAATAGGTCTCACCAAGATGCATTGTTAAAGTTGATTTGAAAAAGGCTTTTGATTTTGTTGATTTAAACTTCCTTGTTGATATGATGAGAGCAATAGAGTTTCTTGATCAGTTTATCTTCTGGGTTAAGCGCTGTCTTACTATAGTCATGTATAGCATTGGATTAAATGGAGGTTTGGTAGGTTATTTGAAAGGAGAGAGGGGGTTACGTCAAGGTGATCCCTTTTCACCTTCTCTATTTGTTATTGCCATGGAGTCTTCAATTATTTGATTCATAGGGCTGCTCTGGCAGGGATCATCCCTTTCCATCCCAAGTGCAAGAAATTGTTAATGACACATTTATGTTTCACAGACGATTCACTGATTTTTACTAACAGTACAATGAAGGGAATGCAAGGTGCGTGTGATGTTCTTAATGAATTCAACTCTTACTTGGGGCTTCAAATAAATCCTTAAAAATGGAGGTCTTCTTTTCCCTCACTATTACTGAAGAGGTGCGTGTTGCCATTGCTGTTTGCACGGGTTTTCGAAAAGGTACTCTCCCAGTTCGTTACTTGGGTGTTCGGCTTATTTTTGGAAAGCTTACTCGTAAAGACTGTGATATTCTTGTATCAAGGATCACAAATTGTATTTTTAGCTGGAGGTTTAGAGCTCTTAATTTTGCAGGCATAATAACTTATTAAACCTGTTCTCTTTGTCATGAGCCAATTCAGGCTCTCTGTTTTTCTTCTGCCCAAGTTTGTCATTGATGATGTGGATAAAGTTTGTAGTAATTACTTGTGGGATGTTAAAGAAAGAGGCAGGAACAAAGCAAAATCGATTGGAAGTATGTTGCTCGACCTAAAACTGAAGGTGGTTTTGGAATTTGGGACCTTAATACATGGAATAAAGCCTGTATTGCTAGACACATTTGGAACATCATTTTGCAATCAGGTTCTCTCTAGATAGCCTGGATTAGGTTGTATAGATTAAAGAATTAAACGATTTGGGACTGCATTGGAGCCTCCTACCATCCTTAGGTTTGGAGACGCATTTTGAAGGTGAAAGACAAATTTCTCACTCATATTTCTTTTGATTCTAATGGTTCCCTGAATTGGAATGGGAGTAAAATGAAAAAGTTTTAGTTTCTGGTGTTCGGAATACAACCATAAATGCAAATCTTGATGTTGATTGGTATGAGCTTGTTTGGAAAAAGCCAATATTAAAATATAAACTGCAAGAGTAGAACATAAACTGTAAATAGCAATAATATTTTTTTTATAATGAGACTCAATATTCATTCCAAAAGACGTCCTAAAATGAGCGTATCGGTCTTGGGTCCCCGCAATAGCGATAACCTCCGTCCTTACTCACCAACAAGGACAACAGGAATGGAAAAGTGCCAACAACAATTTATAAATGACACATCATAGTTCTAGCTAATGGACGAAACCACAAACCCTTATTAGAGCCGCTATAGTGCTAGTCCTGTTAAATGACTTCAATGACACTGAAATAAAACAAGAAAAACCCTAGAAGACATGGATGTATCCCATCCTTATTGAGCAGCCAAGGGAGGCTAGGATCTTAGCCGTCTTAACAACGCATTAGTGTGAATGGCAGGTCCTCTTCAATAGACCGGTTATGGATGAGGAGGTGGAGCCTTGACTGAGTTTCCTTGGTGCTTTCGAGAACCTGCCTTCAACTTCCGCCTTCCTTGGGTCAGAAGTTGTAAGATCTCATATGCCCTATTTATTGGCAGACGTGATAAGTTGTGGCAGAATCATGATGATGATGGTTTTCGCAATTGCGGCTAGGGTTTTGCAAATGGGGGGAAATCTCAGCGAGAGTGCAACTTTTCCTCCGAGAGAGAGCAACTAGGCAACATTCAACAAGAATCCAAGATGAAATCTAAAAGACGAAGAAGATCAGAGAAACTGGAGACGGCTGCGTTGGCTAGGGTTTGACTCTCACTGAGAGATTTTTCCTTCTTTCCTTTTTTCCTATAAAGAGAAATAATTAAATTTGCCTTTCGTCAATAAAATAAGTTATTCCTAAAATATATATATACCTACTTTAAAGAAGTCATTAACTAATAGTCTTTACAAAAATTAAATGGTTTTTATTCGATTTGTAAACAAATTATTGTGTTCGTTGAATCATATTTTATATCAATTTAAGATGTTTTTATATATTTTATTATTATTTAAATTTTTAATGAACTTTATATTTTGCTCGTATGTGGGGTTGCGTTGGTGAATATTATGAATTAACATAAATTTTTTGAAATATTGTATAGATCTAGATTCTAGAATCAAGAGTTTTTGTTACCATACAATTCCTCTTTCAAGGAATAGGGTCTTCCTTCCTCTATTAGATAGAATAACCCGCCAGGAGTAGATGAGACTTTGGCGAGTATTCCTTCTTCTTGATAGCATAGGGGCACATCGGTAAATACCAAGGAAAGAAGAGACAAAATTTTAGCATTAAAAAAAAGTAATCTTTTACTTAACTTGAAAAATTTTAATACATTTTCGGAAATTTTTTTCTAGGCAAGATTCAATTCAAAATTAAATAAATAGTAAATTTCAAACTTACATTACACAAAATGGCCATTGTGGGCCTCAATTACGATACAACGTCCTGCATTTTACAACAAAACACCATAACATTTGAATTCGAAAGTTGAAATAGGCACTGACCATTTTCTTTGTAAGATATGAAAGACCAATCGAGAAATTTATCCCTCACTTGAAACGACCAATCAAAAGTGTCTACTTAAAATCACCGCCGCCGCCGTTCCACCGTGCTGCCGTCGCATCCGATTCCACCGTTCGGTTGTGCCTCCGTCGTCATTTCGAGGTCCGTGAATACTTTTTTTTACCTTTCTCGCCTCCGCCATCGTTGTCGTTGTCACCAATGAGAATGCCAACGTTGTATGCTAGCGTCGCCGTTGAATGGCGACGGTGTACACAATAGCGTCGCCATTGAATGACGACAATACCAATGGCGATGGTAACACATACACATTGAATGGCGACGGTGTACACTATATTGTTGCCATTGAATGGCGACGGTATTGGTACACTGTTGCCATTCAACAGCGACGGTAATGTGTAGACCATTGCCATTCAATGGCGACGATAATAACTTTTTATTTAAAATTTTTATTTATGTATTTTAATTCTTAAATTATAATATTAATTATTGAAATTAATAGTTTTAATTATATAATATGTCTAATACATTAAATATTAATCTGTATTTGAACTTGTAAATTAATAATATTAATTATTGAAATTAATAGTATTAATTATTGAAATTAATAGTTGTAGCTATATAATATGTAGAATATATTAAATATTAATTATAATAATATTTTAAAAAAAATTTATTTATGTATATTAGTTCATAAATTAATTATTGAAATTAATAGTTGTAATTATATAATATATAGAATTTAATGATTGATGTTTTATCTAATCATAGTCGTTTATTGATTAAAATTAATAATTAATAATATTATGTGTGATTAATAATCACCTTCGTTTTTTAATTAATTTGTTGAACCTGTCTAACTACTGTCATACTCACAATTGATTATGCTCTACAAATTCTACAAAATGAATAGTTGTGCTTGTAGGTTTAGTGTTTGGCATGTAGTGAACGAATATTATGAGCATAGTACACCAACTGATAGGTTTTGTCATACCATGTCTAGGGAAGTTCTAGTGATGATGATAATGTTGAAGAACAGTTGAACTATGGCGGTTATTTCATAAACAGATTGTTTGACAACACTATCGATGATGCGTGTGAAGCGGCTCGGGACATTGATTTAGGCTTAGGGTTTCAATTGACTCGTTGCTCACATAAGAAGAACCCCCGTGAAGAAGAAAAACTGTTGTACTTTTTTTGCTCGCATGGTGGCAGGGGAAAATCACAGTCCACTGCATCTTCTGAGAGTTCATGTACGACTACAGCATCGTACTCAGGTTGTACATTCAGGGTGTGTGTGCGACCTAAACGCGTTGACGATGGATGGAAATGGAGGATTAACACTATCAAAGATGATGTAAAACGTGGGATTCGTAGGTCATTCCACAACAACAAGTTTGAGTTGTGGCGTGAAGGAACACAACAACAGAATCAGCTCACTGACGAGACGAAAGACCACATTAGACAGTTGGAGGAAAATAACGTCCCCCCAAGACAAATGTAGAGCATAATCAATTGTGAGTATGACAGTATGATCAACATGAAACATATTTACAATGAGACGACAAAAATAAGGTTGTTGAGGTTGTGCGAAATGAACCCCATGCAATGGACATTGATAGAAGCGATAAAATTGGGGTACTTCACTACTTACCTCAGGGATGCGAAAGACAATGTCACTCATCTCTACAACATCTCACATAGGAAGTCAATTCAGATATTGCACGGGTGGTATTTCATCGTCATAGTCGACTCCACGTACAAAACGAACGTGTACAAGAAGGCGGTTGCTAAGGTGTAGGTGTGATGCCGGTGAAGAAGAACTTCAACATTGGCATGACACTTGTGGAAGATGAAACAAAGGAGTCATACACTTGGGGACTGAATCAATTGAGATTCGTTCTTGGTGGTCGAGTGTTGGATGCCTTTGTTATTGGTAAGGAGAGAGGATTGAGGGTGCACTACAAGATATATTCCCATCTTCGGCACATTTACTTTGTGTTTGGCACATGAAGAGGAACATTGAGGGAAGGGTAACCAAGTTGTATGACAGATAGATCGCCATGAAGTTAGTACGAGGTCCATGGGGCCAAGTGCTGAATGCTAGAACAAGCCAAATGTTTTTCAGGAAATGGAGCGATCTAGTAGAAGGAGGTTGGAGTCTAGAGCTAGTACAGTATCGGTTCTAGCTCGGAACCAAGTAGAAGTGGCCCCCTTACAAGTAGAAATGGGTGTGTTGCTACACAAACAAGGTGTTCCATCTCGGAAACACAAGCACAAATAGGATGGAATCGGCTTAGTCCTCCTTGAAGACTTGGCTGCACACCTCAATCAGCAAGGCTGATAGACTTTTCAGTGCATACGATCGACTAATGATCGGTCAAGTGCTGGAGATAAGAAATTCGTTGGAAGACTCATGGATGAAGGCACGTACTGTAGTTCCAATTTTAGTGCATAACTTTCTCACATCGTGTTTATTGATTGACATTGTTGCATGCAATCATTTTTCATTTGGGAGAAACTATACGGGAAGTTGAACACGATGGTAAGCTTATGGGTGATTGAGCTACTAGTTGAATATCACAAACTACTAAGGTCATGCACGTGTGTGATCCAAACTACCAAGGGGCTGCCTTGTAGATGTGAAGTTTGGCGATGTGTGGAAGAGGTCAGGTTGCTAAAAAAGAAACAACTTCATCGCTTTTGGGCTACGTTGGACCACACGAACCCCTCCGACCGTGCTGAGTGGAAAGATGACGCCCGCGTTGAGCGCGATGTTTGGCAAGAAACTGTTGAGGAGGTCGGGTATTCAGGACCCGAAGACATCTGATGTTCCGAAAGGCAGACCTCCTAGACCGCATAATGCAAGGGAACCGTTATGGTGGGAGAAGGTCAAATTTGCTACATCACGTAGTAAGAAAACTGGTAAGTATTATTTGCGATTTAATTATGTGTTTATCACTCTCTTTTTATGTTAATTGTGTTGTTGTCACAGGTGGTACACCTCCGTCAGCAAGTGCCCCAAAATTTTCATATAAAGATTACATTCCATAGAGTGTTAGAGAACTACTCAGAGATTGGTTTAACCCCGGGAGTAACGAAAACTATAGATGTCGCATTATAGCACACGTTGTTTATGGAAATCAAGAAAGGTACCTGAAGATAAGGACAGATCTTTGGGACTTTGTGTCAATGGGGTGGTATTTTGGGTACGAATGAGTGTACGGAGCATTGAGCCAGGACAACGACTATGCAAAAAGAAGACTGCTAGGTACTATAGGGGATTGCAGACCGGAATTTTGGATGTGGGATGCCGATATTTCGGACTTGCTTCCCGCTAAAATTGGGCTTTCATTGTGTACGCATCCAGTAGGGAACCGATTAGCCAACACACATTCGAAAAGACATATTTATCGCTCACACCAAGTCCTAACGTGAGGCGTCCGAATTGAGTTGTAGAATTGATATGCATGGGTACCCATTGGCTGCAGATACAGTTGCCTAAGGTCGACGGGGTGAGACCGATGCCACCTTTTCATCCGGGTTAGGAAGGGGTTGAGGATGATGCTCGTTTTGCATTATGGTATGACATGTACGAAAATGAACTGAAGTTGTTCCTTGATCATGATGGGCATAATCCAAACAAAAATAATCCTGAAGATAAGGATGTCATTGATGTTTCAGCATAAGGGGGGATGATTAAATTTTTGTATAAACGCTTTCTACTTATGTAGTGAATTTATGTTTCTGTCTACTTTTCGAAAATACTACGACTATGGATGCAAATATGGATAAAAGTAAGATATGAATTGAACACCGATATGACTAATGAAAATACAGAATTTCCTCTACATAAGTACCTCACATACAGTGGCAATAAACGCAAAGTACAGATAATGTCAACCAAACGAAAACCAATCCCGGTATAAATTACCTAACTGAAAAGATGAAAAAAGTACAGAATGGCTGATGGATAACAAACAGCTACATGGCATACTCAGTCCATAACCCTCGCATGCCCTTAACGATCTCATAGTAATCATGAGCCCACTCAATGAAGCCGTTCGCTCCACCAGACTCGTATAAGGGAGCCAAACCAACAATGGAAGTATGCATAACCTTCTCGGGTGCCTGCAAAATAATGAAGAGTCAATATTAGATCCAGTCGTAGTACATAAATAAAATAAATAATAACTAGCACAAAACGATACGAACCACCTGGGCATGTGGCTCATCTGCTGTGTGCATGGGGACGGTTTTTGAGTGTGTGTGGTCAAGGTACCACGTCATGTACTCAGTAGACATGTCACCGTTAGCAGCTCCTGGCACACTGCAAGTGCTGAAGAAGGTTAAAGTCGTCAAGGAAGCTTGTCGGTTGTAGTTCCACCTTGAGTGCTTGTGTGAATAATGCACCCCATCCGCCAGCCTCGACGCAAACTCTAGCGTTAGTATCTCATCGGGCATCATCTATTGGTAGCCGTACTATCGCATGACGCGAGTGGGATCGTATGGCTCGATGTAGTCAAATGCGTGTATGCCACCACTGTACAATGACCACTGAGCCTCACCATCAAAATCTGGTAAACCGAAAGGAAGCCACTTTACGTGTGAGTGCGTCATCCCATCCAAAAGAGAACATAGTGTGTCAAGCGTCGCATCAGCATCAACCAATCTCTCAAAGATCCTTGGTCCATCCCACCTCCCAGCAAGTGCCTCCCAACTCGAACGTGCGGTCGGGGATGATCTAAGATGCAAGCTCGTGAAGGACTTGTAAATCCACAATCGTAGCAAACTTAGGCAGCCCGACATCTACGTAGATCCCGCCCGAGAGGCAATCTCGAGCTGCCTTTACAGATAAGCAATTGTAGCCGAACCACAACTGTAATCCCGAGTCATCCACACATATCGCAATCCGTCAACAACCCCAATACAGACACGATTCTGATTGTGGTCAGCAAAAATAGTGGAGCCCAACAACGTAATCAAGTAGAAAATTGTTGTGCTCGCATCGTCAAGATCACCTATCTCGGCAACTCCCATTAAGCGGTCTAGATGAAAACAACCTACATAGCACTTCCCTATAATCTTATCACATGAAATATTAAGAATGGAGTCCAGTTGTGCCACATAATTCTTCTTGCCCTTTGAACTAAGATGGGTGCCCTGTATGGGAATCATGAGTAACTACAGCGCATCGTGCAACGTAATCGTCATCTCTTCGAGTGGCATGTGAAAGGTGTTGGCGTCTGGCTGCCACCTCACAATGAACACCAATAGTAGGGGAAGATCCAACCCCCACGACATAACCTAACCTAGGTGCAACAAACCAGAATCCTCATCGAAATGTTGAGCATCAGCGGAAGGCCACTAGAACCTCTCCAGCTTACAAACCATAACCTTCCCAATGCGGCGTTATAACTGTGATGTCGGCCTCAAGTCCAAACCGCGTGTCCATAGGCGGTGGGCTATGTGACTACCATAACTAGGGATCAGAGTAGGGATCAGTGGCCCACCAGGTGCTGGACCAGTAAGCAACCACTCCTCGTTGGTGCTACTAGACTGGACCCCTGTAGAACGTCCAGCTCTGCCACGTCTAGGGGCCATGGTAGATGAACCTTGTGATCCATGAGATGACTTTCTCCCGCTCCTGATCTCGATGGAGTGCCTATACCCCTCCCTGCTGGCCTTTTCCACGATCGAGCACAGTCAAGTAAGAGGAGGTGAAACCAGATATCATGATAGTCATCCTCAGCCCTATCACCGTCTAACGGGATCTGCTCATCGTCACCGTCTGAGTAATCTCTAACAGTATGAGTGTCATTGCCCAAATCCAGGGGCTGGCTAGAAAAATCTCATCAACCGTGAGCTCTCTCCCAGAAAAGTGCAGATCGGGGTCCACATATATCGGTCCGGGAATCTGAAACTGCGCACTCAATTGACCAACATCCCCTAGCCTAGATTTATTTCCCTCTGCTCTTTCCTCGTTCAATTTTCAGTTTGAGGCATAAATAGGACAATCAATAAACCGAGGCAAACGATGATCTGCCCCCCACATAGCTTCCAACTATATATGCAATTTAAATCGTAACTATTAATTAGAAAACTAACACTCAACCCTATTTTTCAAACAAACATTCAATTTGAAATTTATAATTAATGATTCATCTAAATTACAATGACTAATTACTAATTTGAAATCTTTTATTGAATACATTTTTTCATTATAGTAATTACATTGTAATCCTAAGTTTGTATATACTAACTCACCTTAATTAGCATGACTAATTGCTAATTTTCAAGTATTAATTAAATGAATAATCAATTACTAAGTCTTTAATTAACAAACGTATTGTTAATATATTTACTAATTAAGCTTAATTATAATAATTACTAATTCACCTTAATTAACATGACTACTTACTTATTTCCAAATATAAATTAAATAAATATTCAATTACCAAGTACTTAATTACCAACTGAATTGTTAATATATTTACTAATTAAATTTTAATTATCATAACTAATTACTAATTTTCAAGTATTAATAACATAAATATTCAATTATCAAGTATTATTTTCCAAATGAATTGTTACTCTATTTACTAATTCACCTTAATTAGGATGACTAATTACTTATTTCCAAGTATTAATTAAATAGATATTCAACTACCAAATGGATTGTCAATATATTTACTAATTAATATTAATTATAATAACTAATTACTAATTTATAAGTATTAATTAATTAAATATTTAATTACCAAGTATTACTTTCCAAATTAATTGTTACTATATTTACTAATTCACCTTAATTAGCCTAACTAATTACTTATTTCGAAATAATACTTAAATAAATATTCAATTAGCAAGTATTTAATTACCAAATATGTAATTATTAATTCACTACACTAAATCACACTAATTACATTTTAATAGTAAAAACATAATAATTAAAAAAAATCAAGGAAAAATAATGTGATTCGCCATTGAAAGTCGACCAGCATACGGATGTCGTCCCCATTTAACGGCGAAGGTCGCTCAAGAAATGAGACTGTATTAAGCGGTCGGCGCCGTTGAATGACCACAACGTCCGTGTGGTGATCGCCATTCAAAGGCGAAGGTCCCTACTTTTTCTTTTGAATCTCGTACCTCAGCGGCGAGCGGCGGCGGCAGATCTTATAATGGTTGGGGCGGACTTGCGGCTGACTTGCGGCTGACCTGTCGGGGATCTGAGAAGAAGAAGCGGCGGCGGCGAACGAAGTAAGCGACAGAGGCAACATAGACAAAGGCAGTGACGACGGAGTGGCAACGACGGCGAGCATCGGCGGCTTCCAGCGGGCAGGTCGGCGTGAGGCGAGCAGCGGGAATGACAAACGAGCGGCAGCGAGCGGCAGGCGGCGCAACGTGGGGCGTCTATGAGCGGCAGCAGCTACGACCGACGGCTGAAGCTACGACTGGAGGTGGCAAGCGACGAGCGGCGATGGGCCAACTGTTTCGAGAAGGGGACTGTTTTTTAGAGAGCAGAGAGTTTCGAATTAGGTAGTGTGTTTGATTCGAGTTACGTCATGTGTGTATTTAAACATTAGGTTCCAAGGACAATCACGTAATTTTACTCAGTGAATTCAAATGTCAGGGCATCTTGTACTAAAAAGCAGGGCCTTCGTTATAGCAATCCCCTTGTAGGCTTCTAGGGTGCGGGATGCACCCTAGCCATGCTCAAACGACTACTTTCTAACGCTCGTTAGAAGACCGTTACAAACTAGTTGTTCGAGCTTGGCTAGAGTGCGTCGTGCACCACAAGATGCATCACACTGCGAACATTAGAGGCCTCTGACGACTCCTATAAATTGTACTATTGCTCAGGGTGAAAAACGGTACCCATCCCTTCTATATAATCCCGTCCTTGAATTTGGAGACCTGACAACTCTAGTACCACCTATTTCCTTAATCCTTTCTCTTATTCAAACTCTCTTCTCTTCCTTTCCCAATAGATAATGGTCGAGTTTGCATTCATTCTCCGCTGGAAGGAACTATTATTTTTCAAACATCGGAGTTGAGTTCGTAGAAAAAGAAATTCCATACATTTTATATGTGCAAATAATTTATCGGTTTAGTTATCCTTCATTTTGAATACCATATTGATATTTGTTTTCTTAAAAACAAATAAAATATATCAAGATTTCCCTCAATGAACTCAAATTGTTTTGGAAAAAACACATTTCTCAAAAATTAAATAAGATATATAAAATTGATATTATGCATTCAAAACATTATAATCAACATTATTTGTGAAGGGAAATATGTATTATGATATTATGAAAGGAAAAAAGTTGGATGAATGGAGATTAAAAAACAAAAAAGGATACATGTCGATTGCCAACAGATAAATAAATGCTTAAATATATTATATATTTTTGTTATTTTTTTAAATATAAATAGCTCATAGTAGGAGATATCAAGATAGCAAGCAAATACAATTTAAGAATTAGACTAAACTGTGAGATTTGTCTCTAAGTGGGCACTAAGTGACTAGTTCCATTAGCAAACCGTTGAGCAACTTGCACCTGAAGTCAAGGACCAAATAATCATGGAGATTAGGAGTTTTGATGTTGGCATCGTCTGCTCCATAACACTTGCTCAGGTGAGCATATCGGAAGAAAGCCAACTTATTGTTGCCTTTGATATCCACCTGCCAAATATCTATAAGAGACATAAATCATAAACCTCACGAATATCTAGTGACTTAAACACTTAGAGGTTAAGAAGGCATTGAATATGTTTGTTCCATCACCTGTAAGAACATGTTGAAAGGGACAAGCTAGTTCGGAAAAATCAGAAGAAGCACAAGGCGATAGATTCACTCCATAAGAGAGAATCCGTTCAATATTCCATATATGTACGTTAGTAAAAATCCGTTTAATACTTGTATAATATACATATATGTGCTATATGCGTTTAAAACTTTTATTCTCGTATTATCGTAAAACCGTTTAATTTTTTCATATTTGCTTGATATGTCCCGTACTCAAGGTTGTGGAAGGCGTAAGGGGGTAGTAAGGCGGTGAGGTCCTGTCTTACGCCTTGGCCGATTAGGCATTTGAAAAAATGTAACAGAATTAAGTGAAATAGACAAGTTCAAACATATACATAACAGTGCAAATTTCACAGATAACTAATGTTCAAGTTCTAACATAGAAGAATGCACACATAAGATAAACCATAAAGGCATAAGATAAGCCATAAAGGCGATATCAAGCTCATAGCATGGTAAGTCGTCAATATTCTTCATCATCCTCGAAAGCGATCGGCTCTATTTCCTCGTTATTTTCTTCTTCTTCGGAATCAAACTCTTCATCATGAAGCTCTCTCACTAGTCTTTCACTCCTACGCGGTTCATGACTCTCACTAGCTCCAATTGCATCATCAATAACACTCCATGGGATGTCATCGTTTCCTCCATCATCTTCATCCCTAAACACATGCAATGTGTGCATGTCTCCTCCCTCATATATGAATCCTTGAGCTTCAACTGAATCAGAGCTCATGAGAACATCAACATTCTTCTTATCCTTTAGCTTCCTCTGTTTGGACATCAATCAAGAGTTGTACTGAATGTACACTAGTTGATTGAGGCGATTTGTTGTAAGCCTATTCCTTCTCTTAGTATGAATCTACAAAAACAATTAACTATGACCTTGCATCTAATATCTACTTCTCCACAATAGCAATGACATTAGATAGAGATTTGAAGACTAACCGACTCAAAAGTGCTCCAATTTCTCTCACAAGCGGAAGAACTTGAGGTTAATGACATTATCCTTATAGCCATCCTCTGCAAATGTGGTGTCTCACCTCCATACATTCTCCACCAAGCAACTAAGAAGACAACTAAATCTAAATTAGCTCATAAGACTAAATCATAAATGATAAGGAAATGAGGGAAGAAGTACTAACTAGGATTGTAATCAAAGTTCTGACAAAATCTTGCTAACTTCTTTCCAAAGTGTCCTTCTTTCTTTTGAAATATGGTGAACTCAACGTTCACCGCCTGATCGTGTATATCCTCATCACAACCATAGTAGAATTAATCAACAGTGGTGATCAATGATGTGGTAACATCGGTATTATCGAATATTGATGGGTCGGCATAGCTATAGTGAGGATTCAAGAGATATGCTGTTAAATGCAAGGGAGTATCAAGTCTACCTTTCATCTTCTTGTCCACAATAGCAATGACTTCTTTGCAGCGAAGTTCCTCACTAATTAACGCCTCCTTTAGCTCTCTCGTTGCCTTTAGAAGTTCTCCATACACAAAACCCATCGAAGGTTTCACATCTCCATCAACCAACCGAAGCAGTTTCACCAACGGCTCAAAGACTTTCAAGCAACTCTCCACACCATTCCAAAACCCCATCCTAAGAATTGTGGCATAAGGATCTTGGCCTTTCTTTGTACTTGTCTCGTTAATAGAAGTCCACTTTGAATCCACTACCATCTTCCTAAATTCATCTTTCTTTTCCATCAAGCTTTATAAAGTAAGAAACTGAGAAGCAAATCGAGTTACACCTGGTCGAATGATCTCTCTTCTCTTAATGAAGGACCTCATCAACTCTAAAGTCCGATGATGACCATATATGAAGATGGTGAAAGCCTTAGCCTCATCAATAACTTTCTTGAACTTTGGAATGTTGTCCTTGGAGCATTAAATTGATGGTGTGAGTTGCAAAATAACTCCAAAATATGTGTGGCCTCTTCTTCTCAAAGAGATTCTTTGCTGCCATGTTGTTGGAAGCATTGTTTGTCACAACTTGAATGACATGCTCATCTCCAACTTCCTCAATGGCATTGTCAACTAGCTCAAAAATGAACTCACATGTGTGAGAAATATTTGAAGTGTCTGTAGACTTTATGAAGCTAGTCCCCTCAGCACAGTGTGTGACCATGTTCATTATACTTCTCCTCTTCATGTCCATCCAAGCATCAGTCATAAACGAGCAACCGTTCATTTCCTTCTCTTTCTCAGGGTCAGCTAACAAGCCCTTCGTTCTTGCATATTCTTCTCTCAACAAAGTCTCTCAAAGAAACATTAACATCCTCTCTCAGAACTTGTTCACGTTCATGCTTCTCTTTCTTCTTTTTTTGAAAACTCGAGAAGTATTCCAAGCATTCATCACGAGCTTCTTTGGGGGCATTTTGTGCATTTAGCCACTGAAGATCCAATACCAGCTATGTGTTGCTTGAAACGGTTTACATCTCCACTGCTAACATGTTGACAAAAGTTGCACTTGACTTTGTCTTTGTTACTCGGATCAACGATTTTTCCGTATTTCCACCCAATATCACCCGACCTTCTTTTCAGGCCACTAGTACTACTACTATCAACTTGTGTACCGTCTACTCCTGATGAATCTGCCATGGCAATCCTGCATCATCAATCACCAAATTTCACAAACTCATGAAAATTCTCACTCACAGTCCTTCATAATAACTTGTGTTAGAGCTCATGGAACAAGAGTAGATATGTTATTTGGATCAGGACAAAGTTCCATTTGAAAAGCATTTGAAAAACATGCTGCAATATACACAGAGGAAGATGTACACAGTTCTGTTATCATTATCTATTAGACTATTACTAGTTCCAGCGATTTACACAATTACACTACAGAAACAGGGTTTACAGAATACAGAGACAAGACAACCGATTTCCAGTGATTTCCAACGACGATGTACACAGAGGAAGGGGTGAAGCAGTCACCTTGATTTCCAGCGATGTACACAGAGGAAGAGGACCGTCGGCCACCTTGATTTCCAGCGATGTACACAGAGGAAGAGGACCGCCGGCCACCTTAATTTCCAGCGACGTACACAGAGGAAGAGGACCGCCAGCGACCTTGATTTCCAGCGATGTAAACAGAGGAAAAGGACCGCCGGCCACCTTGATTTCCAGCGATGAGCACAGAGGAAGATGAACGCCGGCGGATTCGAAGTTGAATCGACGGCAGGGAGGAGTGATGCTTACCTTTAGGTTAGGTTGAGAAAGACAACCGCCGGCGGAGACGCACAGAGCGGAGATGGAAGGAAGATGAGGGTGAGAAAGCACTAATCGCCGATTCCAAGTCCGCGTTTTAGGTTAGGTTTAATTTTTTTTTTAAGTCCGCGCTGCTCGCCTTTTCCGCATCCTCCCCGATTAGGCGCCGATTCCGCGCCGAAACACCTGATTCACTCCGCCTCACACTAATCGCGGCGTTTTCTTTCCGCCTCACTGCCTTTTCCGATTAGGCAGCCGCCTAGGCGTGCCTTCCCGAACACTGCCCGTACTAAACATGTATTCCACATTTAATATACACGTAACTTAAGAAATCATATAAATATTTTAATAATTTTGATTTATTCAATTTTAAAATTATAAATTTTTAATATTTTATAATTACTACCAAAATTTAAAAATAATATTATATTTAATATATAAAATTTCGAACATATTTATACATTATATACCCATACCGTATTTTACACATCTCTATTAACGATACCGTGTCCCATTTTGTCCTTTATCCTGAAAATTGTATCGTACCCGCTTCAATCTAGTTCGGCTTTTACCATATCCAGTTATCCAAATTTCTTCTTGCTCTGTTGCGGCGAGGAGCAGGCCAGCAGCCATGGAGCTCTGTATCAGTTCAACGACGACTACTCTTCTCCCAGCGGTCCGCATGGTCCGGAAATTCGGTTCCAATACTTCTCCCTGTGCTTCTGCTTCGCTTCGACCCTTGTTGCTTCAGTTGAATAGGAGAGACACATGCTTCTTAAATTTTCGGGAAATTCGACTGCCGGTATTGAGACAATGTTCATCGAAAATTTCTGCTGCTTCAGCTTCTTCTACTTCAGTAGCCGTTGAAGATGAGAAAGACACTCTTCCTGCTCAACTCAACTTGACTGAGACCGAGGAGCCAAATTCAAGAGTGAGTGAGTTATCGAGGAATTTAGAGTTGGCTATTTCCGTCTTTTTGTGCGGCTTTGATTACTTTTTTTAATTTGATTGTGTCTGAACGAGTAGGTGAGGTTGGGAGTGGAAGTTCCGTCGGCAGTCTGTGAGGATTGCTACAAGCGAGTCATCAAGGAGTTCTCGAAGAAAGCCAAGGTGGGGAGGTTATTTCTACCCTATTTCTGGTCCACCTAAATCCTTATGCCATTAACGAGTTTGGTTTTGATATGAAGCAGGTTCCCGGTTTTCGTCCTGGAAAAAGCATTCCGGAGAATATTCTTATCAATTACGTTGGCAGGCAAGGTTTTCAGAAGGCTGTTGTTGAGTCTATCTTGCAGAGGACTCTCCCTCACGCGTTGACTTCGGTATAGATTTCATGGCTTCCGGAGTTTTGAGAATTTTCTAGGCAGGAACGGTGGTATTTTAAACTGAGAATGGTTGCGCCTTTGTCAACCCAGGTGAATGAAAGGGCTTTGAAAGACTCAGTCCGCATAGCTACCAGTTTCTCTGAGATAGAGAAGACGTATTCGTCTCTTAAAACCCTCAGGTTCTTGAGTACATTTCACTTGTAGCTAGTTTGAGCTTATGTTAACATTTAAGAACTGGCAGAGTTGTAGTGATAATGGCCGTTCTGGGAGTTGCTTTATAGGATATCATGCATTTTTGGTAGCCCATGAGCGATATCTAAATTGAACCTTCGTGTACAGGTATGATATCCTTGTTGATGTAGCCCCAGAACTCAAATGGAACCCGGAGGATGGATACAAAAATTTGAAGGTTGTTGTGGAAATAGACAGTGATATAGATGCGCAGATAGCTTCCGTACAGGAATTTAGACGTCGTCACAAGTCCCTTGGTTCCATGAGAATTGTAACTGACAGAGGACTACAGGTAAGAAATGCATGAGAAATCCGTGCATTATGTTTCTTTCTGTCAAATCATTTTGTTGAAGTGCTTTGGTTGATAGCTTCACAAGAGGTGGTGTGTTCTAGTTGGGTGTCCATTCCGTTCCCTGAGATTATGCTACGGGCAACTATTTAACGCATCTTCTATGAGGTTTTATTATCCTTACAATAAAGGAATACATGTTCTTAGCAAAAAATTTCACGTGTTTAATGTTTTATATTTTATGGGATGTCTCAGATACTAGTGTGCGTGTCGATCTTACTTGTTTCTCACCACATGCTGATTACTGAACTTGTTTCAGTTGTACCAATTTGAAAAGGTTCCACTGCACGAGACTCTTCTTATTCTCTTGTTAGCAGGTTGATGATTAAATTAATTTTCTACAGGTGGGTGATGTTGCAGTCCTTGATATATCAGCAAAAAGACTTGACCGTGAAGAATCTGACAATATTTTAGATGCAGAGAGTAAAGGTTTGTTCAGTGTACCCTGTTAACATGTTATTCGCTCAACGATGAGGTGCAGGTGCTGATAGGCTTCATCTATTATCTATATGTTAGTTACTCAAGCACAGCTGATGGTAGCCAGCATAATTCATGTTGGTTTTCAGACAAATTTCGTATCTTGATACCTTCTCTGTTGCCAGGATTCAATTTTGATACGGAGGAAGGTGACAGTGTTATCCCAGGCTTCCTCAATTCAATAATTGGTATTCGACAAGGTGAAGTCAAGACTTTCCCACTTACGTTTCCTGAAACATGGAGACAAGAAAATCTACGTGGCCTTCATGCTCAATTTTCTGTAAGTTCTCACTGCATGCTGAAACTAGTAGAATACATGAAGATATAAAGATATAAACAAGCAACCCTTATTCTTGTTCTTGTTGGACCTTGCATGATTTTCTACTGTCTTCCAAATTTCCTTTCGAGTCCCACTTCTTGTCTTGCATCATATTGCATTGTCTTTTGGTTTGTAGTTACTAGCGACCAGGAGGATTTCCGATTTAGTTATAAAGATGGAACAGTATGTGATGGATTGATAGCTCTGTACATATATTTGTGTAATGACATAAACTCTCTATTCCTATCGGGCTCTGCCCTCTCCTCATTCTCCTTAGTTCTTCTTCTTCCCTAATCCCTCTTTAATCCATCGGGATACTTACTATATTTCTCAATACTAGAGTGAGCTGTCCACGTATGCCACTTGTTATTCCCTTAGCATTTCGTCATGGCCATACTGCCAAGACACATGGCAAGGTATAGCAGAAGTATTATATTTTCTCCTTTCACCAAAAAACGGGCTGAATGCCTGAATCAAATAAATATGGTCTCTCCTAGCTTGAACTCGACTAAAATTTCAATAACATGTTCTGGCTTTCATGTAATAAAAAAACTAATAACCTTGGTTGACAAATGCTAATCAGGATCAATCCAAGTTTTTTTTAATAAATGATGAATGAAGAGGGTACTTCCAGTGGTGTTTGAAATCATAAGGTTTCACATAGGTAATCTTACAAGATTTGATTATACTAACGATATTTTGGTTGTAATCTGTTCCTATTATAGGTTGAATGCAAGGAATTATTTTATAGAGATTTGCCACAGTTAGATGATTCTTTAGCTGAGAAGCTTCTTGCTGGATGCACCTCCATACAGCAGGTGTTTGCCACCATTTTGGTTCACTTCAGTTAGGGCTTCAAACTACGATGTGTATTGGGTAACTAGTTGTATAATCTACTTTCATTATATGCAGGTCAAGGATTTGTTATTAGAGAAATGTGTGGAGGTGGAGCAAACGGCGAGGGAGCAAGCAACTGATAATGCAATTCTTGACTTGCTTTGCAAGGTTAGTTCACCATTTGAACTAGCAAGACTCATTGGCGAATCAGCTGAATCTAAACTCTAAATCTAAAAATCTAATCTAAACAACATAATATGCATTTATATAGTTTCTACGCTGCCACTACAGCATTTTAGCCATGTCGGCAACTCCACCTTAAATCTAGGACTAAAGAAAACCGCTTGCATGCTACGGTTGATTGAGCTGTCTAAATACTTACAGATTTCATAGATTCAAAGCCAATTTCTCACATATTACTACCCTGCATTCATTTGATGCCATCCAAACAATTGGGCTCCAAACCCAGTTCATTCATTATATTTGCAGGCAATTTGATTTTTTGGTAGAAGAGTGGACAAATTACATCTAATCAAGTTTAGTTATTAAGTTAGTATTTTCATATATAAGATTATTGAGCCTATATTAATTAAAAATTTAGATATGTTGTAGTTGTTGGAGATTACAAATTATAGATTGGAATAAGAGTAATAAAGTCAACGGGATTAAGCACTACTAATGCTCAATCAAGGTGATTAATTAGATTAATTTTTTTATGTATAAGATTATCGAGTTTAATTGCTACATCAAGTAAATGTTTAATTTATTATTATTTTTAGATACATTGTAATTGTTGGAAAGTTCAAAGTAATAGATGGACATAAGATTTATAAGGTTATCGAGATTAACCACTAACTATGTAAAATTAAGTTTATTGATTATAATATTTTTGCATATATAGGTTTATCATGCCTGAGTGAGTGCTATGTACATAAATTGAACAATTAATATTTTGAAATTAGATACATAAACCTATATATTTAGTACTTTCATAAATTTATTATTTCTATTGTTTTTTCAAACATCTCAGTTTATATTTCACAATATAATGATAGTAGTAACCTATCGAGAATCATAGCTTATCGATATCCATTTAAAAACGGTTCCATAATGTAATGATAGTAGTAACCTATCGAGAATCATAGCTTATCGATATCCATTTACAAAAATCAAGTGTGCATTGTCAACGGTAGCAAGTGCATAAAATAAAATTTAGCAAAATTTATATATTTTTGTTTATTTACAAAATAATAATCTATTAGACCAACCAAAAGTTACATTTTTATTATTTTATCAGGTGTATTTTTGTATAACTTGCATTGTCTTCCTCTTATCATTTGTAACACTACATTCTCATCAAATAATTTCTAAATTAAATTTTAGATTCAACTCTTAAAGTTTATTCACTAATCATTCCAACTCGACAACACCAATTTAAAAAAAAAACGTTATTTGGATTTAAAAAATATAATTCGAATAACGGGTGAATAGTTGATTGAGATTTATACATTTTTTACAAATGGGTACGAATCGACACATACACGCCAATTTTCACACCCATCGCATATTACAGGGGTAATTGCCAATATCATCATCCTCACCATAGCCCACATGCAGCTCTGGGATTCAAACCCATCACATATTTATTAGGTTTAGGAGATATATCTATAATCTATAATTAATATAAATATTTATATGCAGCACACTTTTATAATTATGATTTATATGTTTGATTTAACAAATGATCACAATTGTATCGGCATATATACGAGCTTCTATATAATGATGAATCAATATAAAAAACAAAGATAAAAATAGACAATATAAACGTACTTTTATTTCCAGGCCCGTGTGTTGTCCTCTTTTTCGGCAATCGTCACTTGTATTATTATTAATGGTTGGAATCATAGTAAATATCGCCAAAACATTGTTCCATCCCCTTCGGGGAAGAAAACCCAACAAAGGGTAGTTTGTTTATTATTAATATTATTATATGAAGCCTTTCTACCTTGATATAGTTATGCTGTATTGTCTTTGTAAATTTTGCCATGTGTCGATTGTTTCTTTAATATGATAATCAGATGGTAGAGGTTGACATTCCTCGGTCCTTGTTCGAGGAACAAGGTAGGCAGCTATATGGAGCTAAGCTTCTATCAATCCAGGTCCGTTGCGATGCTAGTTTACTATTGGTAGTGGGAGTGTATCTAAGATTTCATCACATGGATATGGAGGCTATTTCTCATCTGTTTTTCTTTTCTGGTGTAGACAAGAGTGAAACTCAATGAAGAGCAGCTGGCTAGACTATCAAGTCCTAAGGCAGTTACTGAGTACCTGGTAAACCAAGAGGAAAATATAGTAAGGGTGATAAAACAAAACCTTGCCGTTGGAGACATTTTCAAACGTGAAAAATTGGAGGTATATATATACATATTCATCATCCAGACGTGTTTACAGATAAACAAGGCTCCTAATGAACACATTTGCTTAGTAACTCAGTTTAATGTTTGCTGCAGTTTCCAACTGAAGATCTCATCAAAGGGGTGGAGAACTCCATTGCTGAGTTCAAACTTAATAAGCAAGACTATGACGAGGATCGCGTGAAGGAACAGGTATGCTTTCGCCATTTTCACCCATGTACAAACAAATGTAGTTCGTTGGTGAAGAAGGTAATTGACAAAATGGGTGGGTTTGGGAATGGGACGCAGGTTCAAGAAGTAATGGAAGGAGCTAAGGTGCTGGAGTGGTTGAGAGAACAGGCTGAGGTTCAGTACATCACCAAGTGATAAGCCATTAATTATTAGAGACAACTTGATGTTGCCGTTGGTCCTTTTATTTAAACTAAAATTATTGGGTGATTGCCGTTGTTCTTTTTATTTAAACTAAAGGTGACAAGAAGTTTTAGAAAATAAGTGAAGATAGATGAATTTTTTTTATATAGAAAAATATAATAAATAATTTTTTAATTAATAAATTAGAAGTGAAATAGTTTAAACCATGTCAATTGATGAATGGAAAATATTACAAAATTTATAAAAAATAATATATAAGTTTAAAATATAGTCTTCATTAATTCAAAATAAACCTTCATAAAAAATCAAACATTATTTAATAATTTATATTTTTCTTTTATAAATGGAATAAATATACATTTATGAACATGAAGTTGTCCCTCCCAGATAAACAGAGGAATTATGCTCTGTTCATGGGTGAAGAAATTGTGTGGATCAATCATGCTCTCCGCCTTTGACAACTTGTCAAAATTATCTTTAGAGTACTTGTTTCCCCACACATTGGCATCTAAGAAGCTCGTCGTCATCTGTGCTAGATTGTTGGCCCGAGGTCCAGATCAATGTAGTTCTAATACGCAGTCCTGGAGGACTTTGAAACGTACGGTTCCATGTAGTCGTAAAGCTTCCGTATCCATTCAAGGTACTAAATATTGTAAAGATGTCCTTTCCTGTGCGGGAACAGAGTGTATGATTCCGGAATCTCATTCATCCTCCCGCCCAATGGTTCCAATATGATGATGGATAAATCTTCCTCCACTGCAAGCTTCCATATCCTTTCAAATCCGGATTCCGGTATTGGGTCGGTCACAAAGTCTGACTTTGCTTTTAACTTGGCATTTTACATTTTTGTTTTATCCAGCAGAACCTCCAGCGGACTCCATGATATGCAGCGAAATAGATGACCGAATCTCCCCAGCTCCCTTCCTTCCAATCCTCCACTCGCAGCCGCAATTCCGTATAAATGTTGTTCATACGAGGGATAAGGCTGTCAATTGGTCCCAGAAACAGAGACTGGAAACTTGCTTGAACCGTGTTGGTGCCTCTAAGTCAAAGAATTACAGTCTTGAAGAAGAGATCCTCGTGCAAGTCATGTCCAAATGGCTGCCATTTGTGGATGAGCTTACTGGCTCCTTCCTCCAACTTCTTATGTAGGGTAAAGAATGTCAACTTGTTAGGAATTTTCACCAGTTTTAGCTTCCACAAAATGACGATACTGAAGCTAGACGCTCCTCCCCGTTGAATCGTCGAGAAAACACCCCCTATGGCTTCCCTATTAAGAATACTGCCACGAGCATCCACCAAGTAAGCATCAATCACGTTGTCTGTGGCCATCCCGTGCTTTTTAACCAGAGTTCCGAAGACTCCAACGGTTGGGCAGATCCCAACTGGGAAACCGAGTGGGGTGGTCTGCTTGTCAATTGAGTAGTAGAGGTCACCCAGCTGGGCACCACTCTGTACCCAGGCGATCTCAGCATTGAGGTCGACATGCACAACGTTGAGATTGAGGAGGTCGATTATGATGTAAGGTTTGTCGCTGAAGCTGAAGTAAGTGAGGCCCTCGTAGTCGTGGCCGCCGCTACGGACTCTGATTTCTAGCCCCTGTTGTTTGGCGCAAAGTATTGCTGTTTGGATTTGTGAATGTTGTACGAAGTCAATATGATGTGAGGCCTTGAAGTTGTTGATTTCAAGTATCTCATGTTCTGGAGTTTATAGTCGAGATGTGACGAGAAGTTAGGTGATTCAGGGTTGTAAACCCAGCGTGACGATGACCCATTATGCTTGACAGAAATAAAATCGACCAACTTATTACCAACTAGATTGGAGCTCGACGGTGAAATTTAAATGATGATCATATGAGTCGATGAGGCAAGGAATACCAACATATGCTTCATCTTTTGTTTTCAGGCATCCAATCCAGCTCGGTGACTGTGAGTTCCTTCTTGCTCTGTTTCCACCATTGTAATTTTTGTTCAGCAAGTTTAGAGAGTAGTCTAGTATGGTGCTGAGTTTTAGTAGAAAACAATATTGACCACCGCTTGCAATCATTTCAGTTCATGACCAGCAGCGCCGTTATTTGAGTATGAAATATTGTTTGTTTAGGTATCTCTCGAAAAATGACCAGAAATGTAGCCATCTACTTGATCTCTTCTCCGGCAAAAATGAAAATGGAGATTATTTACCTCTACCAGTGGTAGTGGGCTCATTTGACAATGTATTGACCGGTATATGTTTGTTCTATATAAAGTACCACTTCAGCCCCTTAATTTGGTCTTCTAATTAAGCTCTTGGACTCTTTAAGTTTTCTATGTAACTCTTGTACTTGCTACTTCTTTTCTATAGAGGCCCTTCTCGCTAGTTTCTTCGTTGACATTGTTTGGTTTTCTACCACATTACTTAACAGTAGAATGATGTGAAATTACTATTTTACCCTTCTATTATTTGGACTATTATTCACCTATTAAAGGATGGTTACAAATAACAATATTTGGAATCGAAGATTTGAATCCTAATGAGCATGAAATTACAGCATCTCTAACTCTTTGATTTATCTATTTGATTTACTTTCTCCTCACCCTCTTCATCCAATGAAAGCTGAAACACCATGATTCTTACGATTTATTAAATGACAAAAAAAATATCATCTGTTATTAGATACTAATGCTACGCGCCGCGCGTAATTTTCTCTGAAACCTGAAAAACCCTTGCGACGCCGTTTCTCTCTATCTCGCGGCGGCACCCCTCTTTTGTTTTGTTTGCTTCTCCGGCGACTGGTAGGATTGTTTTGACTCCTGCTGCGACCCTTCTTGTACATGTGCCGGGGAGGGTTTCTCAAACTGGACCTGGACCGGAAAAGGATAAGGATATTTATGGTAGATTGACGCCTCTGGTGGGCCTCGACGGTTTATGATCCTGACACTGATCTTGGGGCAACGAAAGGTCCTGAATCTGGAGTTGTCTCAGCGATTAAGAAAGGTGCTTCTAGTGGTGTTTCGTCGTAGGCCGATATTGGGGTGAAGTATTTTTATGTGCCAGATTCGACTTTTGTGGATGGTGCCCTCAAGTTTCCTAAAGCAATCATGATAAAGGCCTGCAGAAGATGTGTGCTGCTCTTGTTGCCAATTTGTTGGTGGTGCGCCTCCAATGAAGGTTATTGTTTCTGTTCTTAATCGTCTATGGGGTTATGAAGGTGATATCATTTTGTCTAAGCTATCTGAAGGTTTCTTTCTTGCTGAACTCCCGTCTGTTAGCGTGTGTGACTGGGTGCTTGGACGAGCTTGGCACATTCATCATGCTGCAATGGTTCTTATGCACTGGGAGGTGGGCATTTTGCCACTGGAATTGGAGGAGAAAGCGGTTCCCACATGGATTTCCCTGTCTTTTCGTCCTCCTCACCTGCTCACTGATGAAGATTTGAATCCTAATGAGCATGAAATTACAGCGACGGTCCCTAAACGACGCCCTAGTTTTCGAATTAAACGACGCCCTACATTCAAATATGACGTAAACGTCCATTTCGTAAAAATGAAAAAGTACTATTTCGATCCAAAAACTCTTACGTATTATGTTTTAGTATGTTTTGTTTGTCGAAAACACTCTCTACGAACAACGATTAAAAATTCGGAAGGTACGAAATTAAATTTTGAATCTGAAAAAAAAAAAAAAAAAAAACCAAACGGACGAACCGGACGGATCCGTCTCAGTCGGACCGGCCCGGACGGACCGCCGCTCCGTCCGGTCGGACCAACCGGACGGAACCATACTCCGTCCGTTATGTCGACCGGACGGAACGGCGGTCCGTCCGGCTGGTCGACCGGACGGATCCGTCGGCCGGTTCGACCAGACGGATCCGTCTGGCTGGTCTGACCAGACGGATCCGTCCGGTTCGTCCGTTTGGTTTTTTTTTAAAAAAAAAAAATTTAATTTAATAATTTAATAGGGTTTGTTGTTAATTGTATTAGGGTATAGGGTTTAGGGTTTAAATTTTTGTTTAGGGTTTAGAATTTAGGGTTTAGGGTTTATAATTTTAGGATTTAGAGTTTAGTGTTTAGGTTTTAGGGTTTAAATTTTAGTGTTTAGTGTTTAAGGTTTAGAGTTTAGGGTTTAGGGGTTAAATTTTATAATTTTTGTTTAGAGTTTAGGGTTTAGGGTTTAAATTATATAATTTTAGGATTTAGAGTTTAGTGTTTAGGTTTTAGGGTTTAAATTTTAGTGTTTAGTGTTTAAGGTTTAGAGTTTAGGGTTTAGGGGTTAAATTTTATAATTTTTGTTTAGAGTTTAGGGTTTAGGGTTTAAATTATATAATTTTAGGATTTAGAGTTTAGTGTTTAGGTTTTAGGGTTTAAATTTTAGTGTTTAGTGTTTAAGGTTTAGAGTTTAGGGTTTAGGGGTTAAATTTTATAATTTGTATTTAGAGTTTAGGGTTTAGGGTTTAAATTATATAATTTTAGGATTTAGAGTTTAGTGTTTAGGTTTTAGGGTTTAAATTTTAGTGTTTAGTGTTTAAGGTTTAGAGTTTAGGGTTTAGGGGTTAAATTTTATAATTTTTGTTTAGAGTTTTGGGTTTAGGGTTTAAATTATATAATTTTAGGATTTAGAGTTTAGTGTTTGGGTTTTAGGGTTTAAATTTTAGTGTTTAGTGTTTAAGGTTTAGGGTTTAGGGGTTAAATTTTATAATTTTTGTTTAGAGTTTAGGGTTTAGGGTTTAAATTTTAGTGTTTAGTGTTTAAGGTTTAAGGTTTAGGGTTTAAATTTTAGTGTTTAGTGTTTAAGGTTTAGGGTTCAGGGTTTAGGTTTAGGGTTTAGATTTTAGTGTTTAGTGTTTAAAGTTTAGGGTTTAGGGTTTAGGGTTTAGGGTTTAAGTTTTATAATTTTGTGTTTAAGATTTTAGGGTTTAGGTTTTATTGGTTAGGGTTTATGTTTTAGTGGTTTAGGGTTTTGGCTCAACAGTGCATAATATCGTAAGTGCGTTATATCGAAAGTGCATAATATCATAACCGCATACAATCGAAAGTGCATAATGTCTCAAATCTGAAATCAAGACTACATAGGTCGAAAAACATAAGTACATAAGTCTCATTACACAACATGGAAAGAAATGATAAAATATGCCATAAACAAAGTCTAACGGTACGGTCTCTGGTGTCGGAAGTCCACGTACATGCCAGCAACACTGCATCTCAAATGCTCGACCGCCTCTAGGTACTCAGCATCAGACTCGTACTCCTGTCTCATCTGCCCAGTATAGAATGGATGCATATGATCCAACACCCTGTAAGCTAGCTGAAAGGGTAAAATTATACAAGTTAGCTATCGGTATCCGACTCTGACCCTAAACCCTAAACCCTAACTGAAAAGAATGTAGACACATACCATATCTGTCGGGGCCGTGACACCAGTAGGGATGGGTCTGAGGATGCGCGGGTGGGTGTGGCGCCGATACCGGTACATGTATCGGGGGTCGACCTCGGTCACATCCTCGCACGCCTAAACAAAGGCGAAACGGCATCGGCTGGACCGGTCCTCGTCCCTCCACGCTCTATCCGTGGTGTCGGCCCACTCAAGCGTGTACCCGTTGGGCTCGGCGGCCCTATAAGCCCCGGAAGGCAACGGGATGAGGCCGGAATCATCGCGCGCGTAGCCGTCCGTCTCACGACGCGCGTCGGGTCATAGTACTCTGCCGTCGGACCGAAACGAATGACCCCACGGAACGTCGAATCGGGAACCTCCACCTCGGGGCGTGGCCCAAATGGCAGCCAGATCACATCCTCTGCGGTCATATCATCCAGCAGCCGATGGTAGTACGAAGAATATGCCACACATCATGAAGTGTGATGGTCATCTCTCCGAAGGGCATGTGGAACGTGTTAGTATCTGGCTGCCACCTCTCTATAAAAGCGTGGATCAGTGCCTCGTCCAACTGATCACTCATCCCGAGATGACCCAAATGGAGAAGTCCCGAGGTGGACATCATCATCTCCAGATCCGGTGTCTGTGGCTGGAATCTCATCACATGCCTCAGATGATCCCGTCGGGGGTAGAACCGGAAGTCTCGGATATTACGGTAATCCGCACCGAGCTCCCACAGATAATGCGCAATGTGACCCCCGAAACTAGGAATCACACTGGTCGCAATCGGCCCTCCATCCTCAATCCCCGACTCCATTTGCCAAGTGCGGGAAAGATTTCCCGCAACCCCAGTAGTGTGGACCTCCTCATCCCTCTGGGCACCGTGTGTACTAGTGGCGGGAGCAAAAATACCATCTCTCCCAGCTGCAGTTCCAACGCTTGCTGAAGCGTGAGACGAACCAGTGGACGCCCTAAATGGTGGAGGCCGAAAGGTATCGGACTCGTACCCACCAAATAACTCCTCCTCGTCGTCATCCGGTATAAACCTCCGCCGTGAAGTCGAAAGGGGGAACTCTAACGAGGCCTAGCGGGGGATGGAGGTCTATCCCGACATACGGGAATCCTAATCGGGGTAAAAGACTCGGGGGTCTCGTAAATCTTCGCTTTTTCTTCTTCTTATCCGCTTCTCTCTATTAGAAGCAGTAATCGCACGCTCGGCAAGTCGGTTCATAGTTTCCAACGACTTGCCCTTCCCTCGCATTTTCTGAATTCCATCAGTCTCTTCTTCGACCGGGTCGGTGCTATGCTTACCTCCGCCTTTTGTCTTCGCCATTTTATTCAAACACTATAATAAACAGAATTATCTAATTAATCACATACTTATAAAAAATTTAATCAATTAAATTAAGACTAATTATGAAAGTTAATCTAAACCCTAAACCCTAAATTCATGTAAACCCTAAACCCTAAACTATATTCATCTAAACCCTAAAAATCTAAATTCATCTAAACCCTAAACCCTAACCTAAGTTCATCTAAACCCTAAACTAAATTCATCTAAACCCTAAACTAAGTTCATCTAAACCCTAATCTAAATTCACCTAAACCCTAAATCCTAAACTAAATTCATCTAAACCCTAACCCTAAACCGAATTCAACTAAACCCTAAATTAATTAAAGCAAAGTTCTAAATTAATCATAATTAAAAAAAAAACATTAAAGGGCCAGACGGACGGCGGACGGACCTAATTTTTTTTTTTTTAAAAAAAATCAATTAACAAGCCGAAATTAGGGTTACCTTTTCCGAAAGTCGTCGATCTTCGTTCGGAACTTCGATTTCTCGTTGAATCTTCGAGTTAGGATCTTCAACTTCTTCAACTTTTGTGTTTTAGATTGAATGTGTTTGTTCAAGATTGAACTTCTTATAAATTTACGAAAGGTCAATTTAGTAATTTTAGCATTTCAGGGCGTCGTCTAATTCGAAAACTAGGGCGTCGTTTAGGGATTCAGAATTACAGCATCTCTAACTCTTTGATTTATCTATTTGATTTACTGTCTCCTCACCCTCTTCATCCAATGAAAGCTGAAACACCATGATTCTTACGATTTATTAAATGACAAAAAAAAAATATCATATGTTATTAGATACTAATGCTACGCGCCGCGCGTAATTTTCTCTGAAACCTGAAAAACCCTTGCGACGCCGTTTCTCTCTTTCTCGCGGCGGCACCCCTCTTTTGTTTTGTTTGCTTCTCCAGCGACTGGTAGGATTGTTTTGACTCCTGCTGTGACCCTTCTTGTACCTGTGCCGGGGAGGGTTTCTCAAACTGGACCTGGACCGGAAAAGGATAAGGATATTTATGGTAGATTGACGCCTCTGGTGGGCCTCGACGGTTTATGATCCTGACACTGATCTTGGGGCAACGAAAGGTCCTGAATCTGGAGTTGTCTCAGCGATTAAGAAAGGTGCTTCTAGTGGTGTTTCGTCGTAGGCCGATATTGTTGGTAAGACACCCTTTGGGGTGAAGTATTTTTATGTGCCAGATTCGACTTTTGTGGATGGTGCCCTCAAGTTTCCTAAAGCAATCATGATAAAGGCCTGCAGAAGATGTGTGCTGCTCTTGTTGCCAATTTGTTGGTGTTGCGCCTCCAATGAAGGTTATTGTTTCTGTTCTTAATCGTCTATGGGGTTATGAAGGTGATATCATTTTGTCTAAGCTATCTGAAGGTTTCTTTCTTGCTGAACTCCCGTCTGTTAGCGTGTGTGACTGGGTGCTTGGACGAGCTTGGCACATTCATCATGCTGCAATGGTTCTTATGCACTGGGAGGTGGGCATTTTGCCACTGGAATTGGAGGAGAAAGCGGTTCCCACATGGATTTCCCTGTCTTTTCGTCCTCCTCACCTGCTCACTGATGAAGGTATTGGCTGGATCATCAGGCGTTATGGTCGTTTGCTTAACAAGTTTGTTATGGAGGGTTTGGTTGCAAAGTTGTGTATCCTTCTTGACAAAGGTAAGGCTTGTCATGAGGTTACTAAAATTTGGGTTGATGAAGTTCAGGTTTGCATTAAGGTTGATACTCCACAGGGTCGAGTTTATTCAAAAGCGATGGTGACTGCTCAGCCTAAGCAGCAGCAGCCATTCTGGAGAGAGGTAGGGAGAGTTTTCCAGCCACCGTTTATTGTGACTTAGGGACCTCCTTCAGGCAATGATCATTATCCTTCATTGCAAGGGGAGGGACACCGAATGTGTCTTCTGAATCACAGGCTAGAGGAGGAGGGGTGGGAGGAGATGCTAAGGTTTCTTTGCAAGCGGAGGAGGTCCTCCGCCCAACAAGTTGATCTCTTTGAGCCTTTTTTATGAGGGGAGGATTGATCCTTGAGCCCCAAAATTGTTGAAAAATTGGAGAGAATGACGGAAGAACTTGCCTCGATTGTTACTTCTGATGTTTCGGAGGAAGTTAATGGTGTTCCTGTGACTGAGGATATTATTGTTGAGCAGCCTAATGGAATTCGGTTAAAGCTACCCTTGCTGATTTCTTGCCGTCTGTGAAGCCTCAACATCGTAGGCGGAAGAAAAAGAAATGGTAGTTAAAATTCTTGCTTGGAATCAAAGAGGGTCAATGCACCTTCTAAGCATCATAGTCTTTCCAGCTTTCTTAATAAATTTCATATTGATATAGTTGGTATTTTAGAAACTCGTGTACATATTAGTAAGTTTTCAAAAATTATTGTGGATTCTTTCTCTGGCTGGAATAGCTTTGCAAATTATGACAAGAGTCCTCTAGGGAAGATTTGGATCCTCTCGAGAGCACATGTGCAGCTCTTGGTTCGTCATTATTACTCTCAGCATGTGGCTGTCATGATCGGTGGTGACAGGCCTTTTCATCCTTCCGTCGTGTATGGGGCGAATCGAGGTATTGAGAGAAAGGCTATGTCTACGCAAACTGATGGTCTCCTGATTACTAGCTTCCTTAAGTTGTCATGAGAGACTTTAATGCCATCTCTTCTTCAGCTGAAGCTTCCAACTCGGTTGGTTTTTCTAGGGATATGGGAGACTTTTGTCATTGGTTACGTGGCAATGATTTGACTGAACACTCTGTTGTTGGTCCTTTTTTTCACCTGGTATAATAACAGTAGTCACGATCCAATTGCGAGGAGATTGGATAAATGTTTGGTTAATCCGGTTTGGATTAGGACTTTATAGGCTTAGTTTGGTTCGTGATATCTTAAGTAACTAGCTATTCGAGACATTATGATATTGGGTGAGATTAATATTGAATCCAAAACGTATGAATATTCTTGTTTGGTGTAGGATATTGAGTGGTAGGGTTTGCGAATAATTAGATGTAGTGTGGGTCCTGTTTTGTAATAATGATGGCTGATAAAATTACTATTGTAGCCCTCAGTTGCATGTAGCTATTAAATTGTCTTGGGGGCAATTATGTTAATCGAAACGATATTGGAGGTGATATTCAATATCACCCCATTTAGGTGAATATTGAATATCACAATGATACTTCTCAATCCTCCTCCATCTCTAGTATGACAAAATCTGCAAGGAAAATGAAGTTTCAAACTTTGACCAAAATATTTTTAGTTACACCTTAGGATACTTCATTGATCTGTTTGCTAGCTGGAGTGTCATTCTGGTCTGCTTAAGTTCTTCTGGAAGACCTAAGCATTTGTAGACTGAGTACAATATTAGATTGATTCCAGCTCCAAGGTAACAAAGAGATCGTGCAAATTCTTCGCTTCCAATGACATAATGAATGGTGAAACTTCCATCTTCCAGCAACTTTTCAGGAAGACCGTTTTGAATCAAAGCACTACATTCATGTGTGAGCATTACCTTATTAGTGCTACTCCAATTCCTCTTCTTTGTGAGCAATTCCTTCATAAATTTAGCATCTGTAGGCATCTGCTCAAGTGCTTCTGCAAAAGGAATGTTAATGTGAAGTTGTTTAAAAAGATCAAGAAATTTATGACAGCCTTCATCATCTTTCTTTTTATGTCGCCTTTGCGGAAATGGAACTAGTGGTCGGTAAGGTTTCACGGCAGGTTGTGGATGTGTATGAGTGGGTTAATGCTTCTCAAGTGGCCTGAGATGTCCACCTTTTCCTTTGTTGGTGGATTGACTCTAGTATTCAATGGTAGTGTCCCGACCAGTCAGATGTCCACCTGGTTTAATAGTTTCCCCATTTTTCATTCCTCATTATGGACGGATGCTTGAAGGTTCTTGTTGACTACATCTTAGTCGATCTTAAACTTCTCCATCCTTCTTGACATTGCTACCATCATCTTCTGGATCGTGGGATTTTTCTCCTGTTCGAATCCTGGTGGGGGTCTGTTGACGTTCTCATTGTTGTTTCTCCAAGAAAAATTTGGATGATTCCTCCATCCCAGATTGTAAGTGTTTTAGTATGCTTTGGCTTGGTTTGGTTGTCGGTTCCCCATGTAATTGACATGCTTAACATATGAAGATGTTTCCAATAAAGTATAATGTTTGATAGAATGAGACCCAGTGCATACCTTACAGATTGCAGTTGCCGGTTTGGTGCTGATTTGTGCTACACTTATGGCCAAGGCATCAATTTTCACATTTAAGGCCGAAATGTCATCTATATTATGGATACTGCCTTTCTTTAGTTGAGTTTGATCTACTGCTCGCCATCATATGCATCCCCCGACATTGTTTCTAATAGGTCGTAAGCTTGTGTGGCACGCAATGCAATGAATGATCCTCCAGCAGCTGAGTTCAGATCGGTGCAGAGGGATGGTAAGGCACCTTTGAAAAAAGTTGTGACGATGCTTCACTTATCGAGTCTATGGTTTGTACATCTGCGAATATCCTCTTTGAAGCGATCCCATGCCTCGTACAGGGTTTCACCATCTATCATCTTGAAGTTGGTGATCTCATTTCATAGCTCCATCGTCTTTGAGGATGGAAAATATCTCTCCACGTGTTAATGGATTCAGGAGCAAGTGTCTAGAGCTAATGTTCCGCCTTTCCAATGAGTGAAAATCCAAACATCCACAGTTTTATAGTGTCATTATGGAACTCCATCCATGTGTAGTGTGTCACACAGCTTGGCGAAGGCTCGTAAGTGCTCGTGCGGATCCTGATCCGGTAAACTTGCAAACTGTCAACCATTTTGAATCATTTGAATAAATCTTGGTTTAATTTCAAAGTTACCAACAATTGTAGGACTTGTAATGACTGGTGTGGTGGTAGTTGATCTCTGTATCAGATAGTATCGCATTGGTTGCTCAACTACCTCCTTACCATTGTCGACGATTTCTTGATTTGGTGGTATTTCGTCAGCCATGTTGTTATAAGTACCACTTGTTTTCCTCCTTGATTCCTTCGATTATGATGTGCGTTATTTCTCCTACACGTTCCCTTGATTACTGGATCTAATGGCAAGGTGATACCAATTCAACAACTTCGCATGTATGAAGTTACGAACTTGGAAAGATGCTACGTACTTTCGTTAGAAACAAAGCCTTTTTGTGAAAACTAAAACTTTTGTTCTAGTTTCCAGGTAAGTGGAGGAGTTACGTTGACTACGTAAATCCCTTCAAATCTTAGGCATCATCTCTTTATGGAAAACGAAACCACCTTGTTTGAAAGTTACCTGCACACTAACACACAGATCAAAACGTTCACACAAGAGAAAAATTAAGAAAACCAATAATTAATTTCAGTTCCCGGCAACGGCGCCAAAAACATGATGTGCGAAATATATACTGCAAGTATACATGTCGTATCAAGTAACAAAGTATAAGTAGAGTATCGATCCCATGAGGACTAACAATTACTATCGACTCCCTAAATTAATTGTCAAAGTGAGCACGAACCAATAATTTTGAGTGTTTTTAATTTCTAACCGTCGATTAATGAAAATATAATAAGTGAATTGAACAAACACAAATCAAATGATGATTAAATCCAATTATAAAAGCATTCGGGAATATTTTAGGATTTAAGTTAAATATCAGCTGCAAATGCACCGTTTACTAATCGATTTTAATCTCGTGATTTTACAACAGAATAATATCTACGGTGATGACTCTCCGTTCTCATACTAGCTACGTACTACTCAACGATTTATATTCTTACTTCCGTAGCCAATACAAATAATCAAGTACTCTTACGTCTGATTATCCTTTTAACGAGCGCAAAATATTCTATATTCACTTTTGCTTCAATAGATTATTATGAGAGTGTGTCAGTGCTCTATCTTGAAGTTTTCTATTACAAGTATACACTAAAAACAACAAATCAATAGATTGGTGAGTCAATATGTAACATTATGAATAGCAAAACACATAAAATTGGAGAAGAAAATAAAGTAATAAAACTCAATCCATCACATTCCCATAATACAAAAATTAGTTCATAACGAAAGTAATTAAACTCGACAAAATCAAATTAGATATCATGGGAAAATCAAAAGACATGGAAAATACAATTACTGATAACATTATACCTTCTTCAGACGTATAGGAGGTTGGACAACATGAAAGAAATGCAATGTTTCAAAGCTACTTCACAATCTAAAATATCTCTCTACTTCTTTCTCTATTCCCCTCCCTCCAATCTGTGTATCTTCTTCCGTTGGTGAGAGGCTTTTTATAGGCTCAATGCTTAGCTCCACCAACTTCAAGTTACAGAGTATAGATTCATCAAAACACATGGTGTTTTGTGAAGGCTTCTTTATGATGTCCATTACTTATTTGCTCACATCTTCACATCCGCTCAACTAATTCGAAATATAAAACTACAGAGAATGAAAAGAAGGTAGTGTGGATTGTTAGGTACAGCGAACCAAAATAATGTAAATATACTGCACTAATAAACTACACATAGTAAATATTTTTCAGACAGGTTGGAAGTGGCGGTACTTCGCCACACTTAAAATGACTATGGAAGGGTGATTACCACCACAATACCATAATGACGATAATTAAGCCAACCTCCTTAGACCAATTTACTGTGGTAATATTAATAATGTAATATACAAAAAATATTCTCGAAATTGTCAAGCACAAAACGGTAAGTAAATAACACCATACTTTACGTAGTTCCCCTCCAATGTGGAGATTACATCTACGGCAGCAACGACAGCTACAAGCACTTCTTCACTATAACAAGGTAGCTACAAGGGGATCCGAGGCGATCGAAAAATAGTGTTTCTCAAGTGTTTCCCAACCCCAAAACAACTACTCACTATTTTTGTCGTTCACAAGAAAGTATTCCTATCACGATAAAACTTTTACCGAAACTTTCTATCACTCACCTATCTACCTAATTGAGATAATTTATCTTAATTTACACAAGTAAATAAATTGCGTAAGAAAAAAAAAGAGACATACCAAGAAAAGAATGAGAGTGAGGGATGTGGAAATGTGATGGGATGAGAAATGAAGTCAATATTTGGCTTATTATATAGCTGAATTTTAGGGAGCAAATTTAATGCAATTTTTTGGGAGGCCAATAAAAATGAATATGTACCATTTAAAAGGTGCCTTTGTGATCCCGTTTCATTTGTTTAATTTTTTTTTTATTTTCAGTTATCGGGACCAATAATTCTCCTCCTCCTGGCTAATTTTGTCGCTCCATCATTTTTGTTGCTGATCGACAAAACTTAAATTCCAATCTCGGAAGACTCTTCGAGCACATGTCCGATCCATTCTCATCAGTATGAATCTTCTCAAGTTGTAGTTGCTTCGACTCCACCACATCCCGAATCCAATGATATCGAACGTCGATATGTTTGGATGTAGAATGAAAAGTCAAATTCTTTGCAAGGTGTATGACACTCTGACTGTCAAAGAACAACAGTGGTTGTTCCTGTTGGAACCCAAGTTTGGTAAGAACTTCTTTATCCACAAAAGCTCCTTGCTAGCTTCCGTTTCGGCAATGAACTCTGCTTCTATAATGGATAGAGCTACACATTTCTATAGCCTTTACTGCCAAGAAAAAGCTCCCCGTGAAAATGTAATCATCTATCCAGAAGTGGACCTCCGTCTATCAATGTCACCTGCCATGTTCGTATTTGTGTAGCCGCAAAATACAGGATTAGAATCTCCAAAACAAAGGAAAAATTTGGAGGTACCTCGAAGGTATCTCAAAATCCACTTCACGCTGCCCAAGTGTTCCTTTCAGGGATTTGAAAGAAACCGGATGACAACTTCGACTGCGTGAACAATATCCGGCCATGTACACACCATAGTGTACATCAGACTTTCCACCGCTGAAGCATATGGAATACTTTTCATCTCAATCATCTCTGCATAAGTAGACGAACACTGTTTGGTACTAAGTTGACAGTGATTAGCAAGAGGACAACTAACCGCTTTTGCACCGTTCATGCTGAATCGTTGGAGTACTTTCTCAGTGTACTTCTCCTGCGACAACCAGATCTTCTTAGAAACTCTGTCTCGTGCAATCTTCAAGCTAAGAATCTGCTTCGGGGGCCCCAAGTCTTTCATAGCAATAGACTTGCTCAACTCCTTTTCAAGTTATTGATTATGGAAACATTCCAGCCAACAATCAGAATGTCATCAACATAGAGCAACAAGATGATGAAATCATCATCTCCGAACTTCTTCACAAACACGCAATGGTCTGAAGTGGTCTTCTTTTACCCTTGCTCCCCCATAACAGACTCGAAATTCTTGTACCATTGTCATGACGGCTCCTTCAAGCCGTAAGAACTTTTGTTCAGTTTGTGGATGAAATCCTCTTTTCCCTTCTTCTTGAAGCATTCCGGTTGCTCCATATAGATCTCTTCCTCCAAATTGCTCGGGAGGAAGGTGGCCTTCATGCCCATCTACTCAACCTCGAGGTTGAGACTTGACGCCAGCCCCAACACTGTACGAATGGATGTCAATTTCATCATCAGTGAAAGTATCTCGTCAAAGTTGATATCCTTCCTTTGACTGAAGCCTTTCATGACGAGCGGAGTTTTGAACCGTGGTTTACTGTTGTGTTCTTCATGCTTTATCTTGAACACCCACTTTTTTCAAAACTCTCTTCCCCTTCGGCAAGTTCACCAGCTCAAATGTGTTGTTGTCTTGTAGGGAATTCATCTCGTCCTCCATTACCTCCATTCATTTCTGCTTCTATTCATCCTTCATAGCTTCCTAGAAGCTATCTGGTTCTCCCTTGTCAGTGAATAAAACATATTCATTTGACGAATATTTGGTAGAGGGTTGCACGACTCTGCCAGATCTCATTCGAGGCGGAGAACCTTCGGTGGCTGGCGGTTGATCATGAGAACCATCATCATCATCAGGATCATCAGGTTGAACATCAAGGGGGGCTTCAGGTTCAACTACCTCCAGATGAATTTCTCCAATAGCAGGTATTGGAGGCTCTAGCTCCTCGGGTGTTGAGCTAGCATCAGTGTTAGGAGCATCTCTCCCAACCTTCTGGATGTCTTCGATGGTCTCATTCTTCATGAACACAACATCACGACTCCTAATGAGCTTCTTCTAGATAGGGTCAAAGAATCTGTAGCCAAATTCATCTTGACCATATCCAATAAAAACATATGGTCGCGTCTTGGAATCCAATTTCGACCTCTCATCCCTCGGAATATGAACAAAGGCCTTGCAACCAAACACTCAAAGATGCTTGTACGTAACATCTCAATACCATAATGACGATAATTAAGCAAACCTCCTTAGACCAATTTACTGTGGTAATATTAATAATGCAATATATAAATAAATTTCTCGAAATTGCCAAACACAAAATGGTAAGTAAATAACACTAGAATTTACGTAGTTCCCCTCCAATGCGGAGAGTATATCTACGACAGCAGCAACAGCTACGGGCACTTCTTCACTATAAAAAGGTAGCTACAAGGAGATCTGATTCGATCCAAAAATAGTGTCTCTCAAGTGTTTTCCAACCTTTAAACAACTACTCACTATTTTTGTCGCTCACAAGAAAATATTCCTACCACAATAAAATAATTATTAAGACTTTCTACCGCTTACCTATCTACCCAATTCAGATAACTTATCTCAATTTACACAAGTAAAGAAATTACACAAAAAGGGGGAAAAAGAGCCATACATAAAAGAGAATGAAAGTGAGGGATGTGGAAATGCGATGAGATGAGAAATGAAGCCAATATTTAACTTATTATATACCTGAATTTTAAGGAGCAAATTCAATATAATTTGTTGGGAGGCCAACAAAAATGAATATGTAGCATTTAAAGAGTGCCTTTGTGATCTGTTTCATTTGGTTAATGTTTTATTTTTATTTTCAGTTGCTGGGATTAACATGGATCGTTCTAAGTCCACATATCACAAAATTATTACTTTTAAGTAATAACATGCATTTCCCTTTTTTGTTTTTTTAAGTAATAACAAATATAATATTGACAATAGGGTGGATTGTGAAGATCGTATCATTATTCCACTCGGTTTTTAAACGATACATATATTTCATTTTTTTCCCTGAATTATCTAAAAAATAATCAAATATTAGATAATAATATTTCTACTATTTCTCACCGATTTTCGCTAGATATAAATAATACAATTATAAAAACGCCAAAAGTATTACTAAAACACATATTAAAAATACACAAATATCACTATTATTATAATTTAATCTTGGTCTATTAGTGATTTATATAGTTCAAGTATTTGATGATATAGTTGTGTAAAATAATTAAATATGTGAGTTATATAATATAATCTTAATTTATTAGCGATTTATATAGTTTAAGTGTTTGAGAAACAATAAAACATGATTTGTTTAATGACTTTTTCCTTTAAGTTTTGAAATTTTTGCGATTACGATTATAACAACCTCGCCAAAAAACTGATAGGTACGTATACGGTACAAAATTTACCACCCAAAATGTTATATAGGGTGGGTATTACCTGAACCCTGAACTATTATAGGTGGGGAACATATATGAACTATTCGAACCCAAACCCGACTGTTGTCAGATCTTAAGACACAATTAAATGGGTTCGAAGTTCAATTAAAATGAGAAAAAAAATGTTCTCAGAACCGTACCATACCGGTCGGTCGAATCGGCTGAACCGTTAACCGATCACCAGACCGGCACGGTGCACTGTTGTTTCCGGTTGAATCATGAACCACGATCATATCGGCCTGTTTTCACCAAACCGTAGTTTAATTCACAAGAGGAAACGTCATCTGTATTGACCTTCAATCCATCATCGCCTATGTTCTTGGCTGGATATGTTCTCGTCTAATCAGCATTGCCACACATCATACTGATGACATGTGGTTAATGATTGTGATAATTAACCTTGTTAATTTTTAAATTTCAATTAAAAATTTATTTTTACAACCATTACTATTTTAACTCTAATGTAAAGTTACCTTATCAGATTAGATACCATTATCTGCCCTCCTGTATCTCATTCTCACTGTCTGTATTTCACCTCCCGCCTGCCTCCTACTTTATTTTACTTTGGAATCAGTCTTCTACCCTCTATCCCACTCATTCTCTATCATCTATCCTCATTCAATCAAATCTATAACCTTTTCAAATTTTAGGAGCTCCATATTCGTTTTCATCTTCCTCCAATCCCTAACCTTTCCAAGATTTTGGTCGAATTGGAGAAATCTCCCCACACAAAGAAACCATAATACCTATCGTAACAATCGTTCCTGGAGGAAAAGCTGCACAGAGGGTTCACCATTTGATTAATAGGGTAGCTCCAAAGATTGGAGTCAACAAATCTATTTTGAGTCGATTTTCGAAACAGAGCATGGCTTTTGTGGAGGCCAATGAGTGCATTAATGTTGAAGGTGGGTGGAATCGAACTGGTTGATGGTTGACGAAAAAACTAATTCTACTGGTATGAAGGACGAAGATAATTATATTCAACTTGAAGGAGGAAGATGTTTATATCAACGAGATCAAGAAGGAACTAGTGGAGGAGGAATATGATTCAACTGGATGAAAGGTCGCCGCCTCCCCAGTCATGGGCTGAGGGGTTGCGGTTGCGGCTGCAATTTTAGCAGAAAGATGAATTATCCGGAGATGAAAGAGAACGAAGCTTATTGGGGTAAATCTTACCCACTAAAAACTATTGTAAGAAATAAAATTAAACAAGGCATAATTATCATACTAAAAAGCCACCTGTCATCTAGGATGACGTGGCAATGTGGATTAGGCGAAAGATAACGGTAAGATAACTGATGGAGTAACAGAAACAGACGTTTAGCAAGTTGGTAAAGTAGAAGGGGATAAAAATAATATTTAATAGTAGAAGGGCCTTGTTATTAACTTGGTAAAATAAATGGAGTAAAAATACTATTATCCCTTTAATATTTAGTCTCAGGTTTTGTCTTTTAGTTTATATATAAGTTTGTAAGTTATTTTTTTTAATACTCAAAGTTTAAAAACTGTCATTTCAGTCCCTAAACGTATATATATTCTTAAATTTCTTATTAAAATATATTCAATATATTATTTATTTTATAATCCAAACTCTCAATATTACCAGTATCGGCCGGTTTGATTACTAATTTTTTCGTAGCCGTATATTTGCTATTAATTTTTATTTTTATTTTTATTTAATATCATAAACGGTTGAATTGATATGAACTGCAGTTGAACCATCACACTTCGTATCATTAGCCTTTCCGGTATGGTGGCCGATACGATTTTGGAAAAAAATGGATAAGACCCTTTAATTAGTAATACATTTTTTTCAAAGTGTGCTAGGAATTTTATTAATGCTCAATATAGCAAATTGGTGAAACAAACTCACGTAACTAGTTAGGAGTAGCGTCATCTAAAGTGGGTGAAGTTAAAAAACGTGAGGGACAAGCTAATTCATGGACTGCTCGATTCCTAATTTTATTAATAAATACCACGGTCGTGTAAGTGGGATTAATTGAAAGAAATGCATTACAAAGACGGGTGGTTCTTCCTTTCGCTGTGACGTTGTCGGAGCAATTGGCAATTCCTAGGTTAAAAGCATGGAAATTCCGAAATCCCATCCGACCGGATTCCTTACGAACGAGAAACGATCCCAATTCAGTCAAGGAATACCTTTGCCTCCCGTTTTCTTAGTTCCCCATCAGAAACTATTGAGCATGCGCTCAAGGTCCTCTGTCAGTGTAACTAGGATAAACAAAAGCATTCATACAGAGGAATAGATATTTATTTATTAATATATAATTTGTTGTGCAACTAACGAAGAGCTATGAAGATGGAAATATGAACAACATAAAAACTAGAAGAAGGAGAAGAGAATAGCTTCTTATTGATATCTTTCTAAGTACAATGGGATGCTCTATTTATAGGAACAATTTGCATAACCCCTACAATTCCTACATTCAATATACATGAATATGGGATAATGTGTAATCAAGGAGAAAGTTAACTATGGGTTGAGGGGTTACAAGTAACACCCATATGTGCATCTATTGTATGCATCTAATGTGCTTAATGGTCATCCATATATAATCAATATTTACATAACATCCATTGTACTTAGAAAGATATCAATAAGAAGCTATTCTCTTCTCCTTCTTCTAGTTTTTATGTTGTTCATATTTCCATCTTCATATCTCTTCGTTAGTTTCACAACACGTTATCAGCACGAGGCTTTAATCAGCTGAGAGATTCATGAAATTTGCTTTAATCAGCTGCGAGATTCATGAAAGTTGCTACTAGTTATATTTGTGTTTTTATTAATTTCTCGAGAGCAAATTTCAATTTGTTTCTCGAGAACTTATTTTTTATCGTTCAAAACTTGCCTATTTTATATGATATTATACTCCATGTTTGTTATGCAATTATGCTATGTCCTCTATTTACTTATGTGTGTTTTTGTTTTTTTTTTTTCAAGTTTTGTTTATTTGATAAAGTTGACATATGTTTGAGAATTTGGGAAACGAAATGGTTTTGACTCATATGTTCATTTTTTTGGATCTTTGTTCTTCATTCTAGCCGTAGGCATTATTTTATTTTAAATATTATAAAACATGATATTCATCCAATCATATTTTATATGTCAAAAGTTGTTTACATATGTCACTTTATTTGATATATTATTTTTTATATTGTTGACTGATACATTTTAAGATTATTTCATCATTCTTGTTTATCATGTCATGTTGATTACCATTTGTGCCATATATATTTCTACTATTTCATACCATTTTGATTTCCACCTCATGCACTTTTATCATATGAAAAGTATTATCGTTTTTATGGTTTGTTTTATTTGTTTTTGGCACCTTTTGTATTCACGATACGATTAAAACAACTTTATACATTATAATGGTTATATCATAATAGAGTGGTAATTAATAACAGAACAAGGAACAATAATTATTTTAGGGATTGTATCCTTTTACTATTTATGTTATGGTCTTAATCTATTATGTTATAATGTTATTTTCATAACTAATATAGAGTATATTAATTATTGATTTCTGCAATTGATTAGGCTAATTGTAGTTTTTGCGATCTAACTGTATAAGTCATTTATATGATAGTTTGTGGTTAGTTTGGTTATATATTATTACATATGACTCAATTTATTTATATTTATCAATGTAAAATAAGAAGTTTTGAGTTTATGACTATTAGTTCATATCATTTGTTATTTTAATATCTATTACTTTGAATGGCACCGCTTTAACACTTCATATAATATGATATTTTGTAGTAATTCCTGATTATATTATTTGGTTCGTATCTCGATAATTATCTTTATAAAATACTTCATATTTTAAAGTCTTAATTTGTAGCGTCTATTGCTATTTCGAACTAGAATTATGCTTTGTGGGCATCTTCGTGGGCATTTGAGGTTCCACTAGTGAAACCATCAAAGACGATAATGAAACGTCTTATCAAGACAAAGTCATAGCTTTGATCTTTATTCCCCATCACCTCGGAGAATGGTTGAAAACGAGTAACCCACCACAAGTGGTGATGTTTCTTAAAGTGTGATATGATTGAAGGTATTGAGATACACATATTCCGAGCAACAAAGGCTATCATATAATCTCCAATATTGATGGTCCAATGAGACACAAAATCATTCATAGAAGTGAATGAATTATAATCATATATTCACAAAAAGACACAAGTTATCAAAGGCTATTTAGCTAATATGTCTCGAATTCTGATCGCTCAAGAGATACAAAATCATCCCTAAAAGTGGATGATTAATATATTATGTTCATAGCAACGATATATATTCCCACGAGTATTCTATTGTGGAGGAAAGAGACCTATTGTTTTGGTCATGGGAATGAAATTTGAGAAATATATTTTTCCCAATGAAAGGGAGTTATGAATTGATGTTGCAAAAATTCTAATAACGTGAAAGGTGGTCCAACTATCAAGTTTATTATGATGATCATACTATTTTAGCCCTAAAAATGATTGTGCACAGACACATATGTTACTATATTTTTGAAAGCATATGTAACAAGATATAATTATTGTTCCTATATGGAACCCTTTTATTCTGATCGGCATAACAATGGTGATTGTAAATTTTGTCAAAGAACGATCGATCCCTTAATTGGTGACATAGATGATTGGGCACATACATGATGTAATTTTATTATTTACAAAATGCATCATGCTCATGACAACATGAGTATGTTATGATGAGAATCACCATAATTTATTTGTATTATATATCCCATCGATAACGTACTAAGATATATGAATTAGTACAAAATTTATCTCTAGCTCTAGAAGAGCTATTGTATTATATTGTTCATGAAGGAACAAGATCTTTATACCATTTTATTGTTGCTGATAATGGATGAGGCACAATAATGTGGTCTATGACCATAAAATTATTGGATCAATAATGTTGTCCTCCAATTTGTACTACATATATGTTATGATGATATATATATATATATATATATATATATATATATATATATCAATGTAAACTAAAAGTTTACTAGTCCCGACACACATTATTTGGCATAACCGATGAGACCATCCCGGTTCAATCATAATGCGAATCGATAAGTACCTCTATGGTCAATGTTGTGCACAGAGTTCGCAACTTGGGTATTCTAAAGAAATGATTCCTAAGGTTATAGGGATTTAAGTAGTCCTTGTGACTCTCCTACTTCCTGGGAACACAAACAATTTTGTGTTCTGTCAACAAGCTTTCGTTTCTAGGAGAGCATCACCGCCTCTCCATTATCCATTATTGAGTGAAATCTCCAACGGGTCATAACTAATTTGGGTTGCTTGTTCTCAAATAGAGTTAATTGTTGGATAATCATCAACTAAAGTAAGATAATTTCTTTTACACATAACAAACAGAAGGGTGATATTTATGGATCCATACACCCAACATGTGAACCTATTATTTTGATTAATGTATCAACTAGAAGGTCACATGTATATATGAAAGAAAACTAGAATTTGCGAGATTACTAGCTCAACAATTTTGGTTATGAACATATTTTCTTGATTATCCAATAACGAAAATGTGTCAGTGAAAACCAATATATTATTGTGAACATGTCATTTACATGCATAACGTAAATTCGCATTATGCCAAGAAATTATCCTGAATTCCTCCATTATATTTGGTTTCTCGGTCAAAACCTTATACTTCCCATCTATGGATATATGTATGTGATATACACATCTGAATTGCTCCACCACTATTTATTAGGATGGGTTCTAATGAAGATTGAGAAATTATTTTGATTATGAGTTCATCGATGGTAAAATATCAAATCATTGTCGGAAGTATTTCGATGACTCGTTTGGAGTTTTATATTTAAACTTCCCAACATTAGGGGAGAAAACAAAAGTTGGCCAAGAGATTAGATGAATAATTATTATTTCGATCCTCGCACTAAAAAATATGAACTTGAAATTCAAAAGTATAATTCATCACTAATGTTGAATTCATCAACTACCAGACGCCTTTAACGATCCAAATAGAGTAAACCTCTCATGTGCCAACTACAAATGCTCCAATAAATATGATGTTGATATGGGGAAATCTCTTATTACAAATGTGTCTAAAACATGCATGACGCATGATAAATCACTCGATTCCAAAGAAAAAAAATCCTCAAAAGTGGAATAGAGCTATATATCAAGATGGTCAAATTGAGGTTAAGATTATTTAAACAAAGCCACCAAGAGAAACAAATAATGTGCTCAAGAAGAGTCTCAGGTACCTGAAAGATATGAATATATATCTCAATTATCTATATCTTGGATGGAAAATATTGGAACTCCAATGAAGTCAACGTCGACGAAATTTTTGCGTATAGTGCAACGCTAAATATGATAGTTGAAAATGAGGATCATTAGCCAAAATGCATGCAAAGATAGAAATGATTGGCTGAAAAATTTCAATTTGAGGCAAATTCAAATTCCCAAGAGAAATGAAAACTTTTAAGACATTAAGTCTTTATACATTGAGATGTAAAGTATGAGTATGAGAAGTTATGAAACATCTCATTTTTGAAAGGTTTTGTACAACAAACCTATAATATATTGATTATGAGAAAATAGATTCTCATATGGTGGATGCAACTACTTTTCATTATTTGATTAGTCTGGCAATATGTGATGAGACTGAGTTTGCCTCTAATATATGTCATTGCAACCTATATGTACGGTTTACATGAACGAATACACATGTGTATAAGAAATTCCCTCGAGAATTCATTTTGCTATAGGCAAACAATTCAAGTTCATGTGAATAATATTCAATTACATCGAATTGATGTTATATGGATTGAAAGATTGAGAGGAGTGATACATTTAGCATATCAAATATTTCTCTATGCATATAATTTGTTTTTCTTCTTCTTTATAAGTTGAATTTTGGAAACTCATCTTTAACATATTTTATGATTTTGAGATTGTTTTCGTAAAAAAAAAATTCTCACTTTTATTTTATATTTATAATATATTTATTTTGTTTGTCAGACTTAAAATGTCTTCATCATTTTTTGTTTCATAGATGACAAATATTTTATTGAGACTCCTGAAGAGTTTCTGAAAGCAATCAAGTATTTGATTAGCTAGAGAGTTTGAGATGTGGAAAGATAAATCTTACCACTAACTTGCAAATTGTGCATCTCTCAAACATGACTCGTGTATATCATCAATGATATACTAATAATACTCATCAAACATTTATATGGATATATTATGGCTACAAGAGTCTTGATGGTGGTAAGATCACTATATGTGCTTATATGTCGATTTTAATCGATCTATATAACGAAATGAGAACTACTACGTGGTTTTGGAATATAAATACATGTTGGCGGTGAACAATAAATTGATTGTATATAATGTCACTATATGTGGCTTGTGAAATAGGCTTATAACACCACATCGCCATTCACAGATGTGATCCTATAGATGATACATGAAATATATTATGCAAATATCATCGAGTTGGTAGAAGATTTTGTTAGCAAAACTATGCTTAACCAATTTATTTGTTCAGCGTTAAACGCAAGACAATGGTGAAATAAGTGTGCAAACCAACAATCAAGTGAATAATCGTTCAAGATTTGTTCACCATGTCACTCCTAACAACAATGGACATTGATGTCGTCATGAGGGGGAGTATATATAAGCACTGCACTGATTTTTTCATGAGGGGGAGTATATACACACTGCACTCTTTTTCCCTTAATCATGGTTTTTCCCACTGGGTTTTCCTGATAAGGTTTTTAACGAGGCAGACTTAAACAACGTCATATGATGGTTATGTACTCTTTTCTTTAACTGGATTTTTATCCCATAGGATTTTTCCGAGTATGGGTTAATGATCCACATTCTCATCTAATAGTCATCCAAGGGGGAGTGTTATGTAAATATTGATTATATATGGATGACCATTAAACACATTAGATGCATACAATAGATGCACATATGGGTGTTACTTGTAACCCCTCAACCCATAGTTAACTTTCTCATTGATTACACATTATCCCATATTCATGTATATTGAATGTAGGAATTGTAGGGGTTATGCAAATTGTTCCTATAAATAAAGCATCCCATTGTACTTAGAAAGATATCAATAAGAAGCTATTCTCTTCTCCTTCTTCTAGTTTTTATGTTGTTCATATTTCCATCTTCATAGCTCTTCGTTAGTTTCACAACATAATTTGATTTAATACAGTGGAGTTGGGACCCAACGAAATGGGTCCAACAAAGTTAAATTCAGAGATAAAAATTTCTTAAATGAATAATAAAACATGTTTTGGTTTTATATAGTTTGAATTAATGTCTAAAATCGGTGTATGTATTTAATTTAGGAGGGAATTACATGTATAAAGTTATTTTATTTGTTTCAATTTATAAGCGACTTTAACGATTTATGTGTTAGTAATATCAACTTATTCAATGTATGATAATTTTGATATATGTGAATTTTTAATTTGTATTCTCAATTTAAGAGTGAATGGATAATACCCAACGTGCCAGCTCATTGATTTTAATTGAAACGTAACCAATTAAGTTATACATTAATTTAATGTTATAATTATAAGGTGATGCTTCAGTATTTCCGGCATATCAATACTATATATGAAAAACGATCCGGGCCGCCTGTTTATGGGGTTGAATCTGAACCGTTAAAAATATCTTTTTTCGAAAATGATTTAGTTTAAAAACTTAAATCTTATTTGCTACTTAATTTAATTTCAAATAATAGTATGTCACGTTTCTATTTATTGTTCAATTTTGATATTCAGTGCTGATTTATTCACATGTAAACATCTAAATATTAACATTGCACAATTTAATAGATGTTACTAACATCATCTATCATTATTTTTATTAAATTATGACTATCATATTTGGTATCATTTTGATCCTTAAGAACAATTTTCACTTATAAAAGGATCCTATGAAAATATGTAAACACAGTTACACAAAATTAGCAGAGAAACATAGTACAAAGTACAAACCAAGGCTTGTAAGATGCGGGATATCGTTCTGGTCCTTAATGTCTTCGAGTAGACTTCCCTCTAGCTTTCGGATCATGGTGAGACTTCAATTTCTTCTTCCTTACCAACTAGCGACATTGGCATCACCACCACCGTCCCTGAAGGGCATCCCCATCAAAGCCAGCAGTTTCTGGGCTTCTTAATCTGTGTTGGCAGTGGTTGTGATGCAGACATCCATCCCTCTTGCTTTCCGGCTAGATGGAACTTGATCTCCAGGAATACACCCTGCTCTCTTATCCCGACGATGTAGTTCCTGTGTCCGTCGAAGCTGTTTGGATTCAGTCCGTGGAAATCCCTTGTCCTAGGTAGCCGCAAGTTTATCAGCCTGTCTAAAAATGCCCACATTACCTATGGTTCATGACAACAAGTAGACCAACATTAGGCTTCAGCTCCAAAAACTGAAAGATCGAAACACAGCCAGAGTACTACAAGGGAAAAGAGCAAATTCACAGCTCCTCTGAGTGTCACTGCAATGCCAAGAGCTGACCCTCTCTGATCTTGAAAGTGGCAACAAAGTTTTTAGCACGTGTTTTCACTGGCCTCTGACCTGCAATCAGAGCTAAATCGTTGACCGCTGCGTCCAATCCCTTGGCATTCTGTGCAGCCTCTCCGATCCCACAATTCAGTACAATCTCGTCAACTTTTGGAACCTACTCGAAAAATGTCGCAACGACAAAAGCGTGTATGCATGTTGTTAGCTTGAGATCGCACAACTCTAACACACCTAATTTGGAGATATGGCATAAAAGGAATAACAATTTAGCTTCTTAGAGTATATAATGTCGGACTAGTATGTTGCATTTGCAGAGACGAAATTATCTAATTTAGTATGAAGTAAAACAGCATAAGCACAGTATGGAAATTGAAAAATTGACTCCATTCCACTTGATTGATTTCATTCCTTCACTTTCTCAGCAACCAAACTTATCCATAGGGAGAAAATTGAACCATGTATGCTCATTCAGAATGCAGCAGCTAATCAATTGAAGCCCTAAACCTTCCAAGAACTATAATTCAGACAAGCGATGAGGAAACTCGAGAATCGGAGTTAAGCAAACAAGCTCAGAATGAGTAAAAGCTCACCTGGTGAATGTTGGTATAGGAAAACTCTTCCATGAGCCGAGGAACGATCTTCTCGAGGTAATTGGTTTTCAGGCGATTGACATTAAGGGCTTCTGACTTCTCCAACAACACGACCTCTTCCGTCACGGCCCTCACCGAAACTACCCCGTTCCGTTGTCTAGGGTTTCTGAAAGGTACTCGCGCGGAAGCAGGAGGAGGAAGCACGAAAGGCTGGCCCCAAAGGTCGTCGTCGACTTAGGAGCGAAGAAGACGACGCCATTGAAAATGTGGAGCTTCAGTGGTGAAAGGCTGAGAGTGGTGGTGTATTGTATAGCGGGAAGGAGGTTCGGTGACGAGGCAACGGTAAAAGGGTACTGAAAGTCGGCAAAGAGCTGTACCAAACAAAAAATGAATGATTCAAGCAGTGGAACACTGTTATCAACAGAAATGTTAATGATTAATAGCAATATTAAATTATGATTTTAATTAAATTAATCAATTTTGAAAAAATAAAAAAGATGATGGTAGTTAATTGGTAGTGTAAATATATATAAACACAAAATAAAAGTGATTGGAAGGTGCATAATAATTTCAACGTGTTCATATATTAATTTCACTGTCCAACATATTAAAAATAAAAACTATACAAATTATGAATACGGGAAGTTATAATAAATAACTACACAAGTTGTGATCGAAAGAGGAATTTCATAAATGTTTTAAAAAAAACCCAAATATTAATAAAAGACGGATGGTGGAGATTAAAATTCATAAATGGAAAACCCATATCAAATTTTCTAAATGAGTGTATCAATATTTTGGGAATACCGAAGAGATTTTCTAATTATAATTATTTTTAGTTTATTATTAATTTGATACAAATTAAATAAGAAAATGATGATATTTTATTCCGCTGAGTACATACATACATTAATTACTATAAACTAATATTTAATTTGAAGATCATTAAGTACATTACATTTATATTTTTTTAATGAAACGCTCTTTGTATAAAAATTGGTGCCTTAAATCAAGGCCCAGAAAAAAATGGAACTATACAGATTACAAACAAAACGCAAGAAATATACGCACCATCTGCATTAAGCCATTTGCCGAACCACAAAACAGAGGTATCACATGCCACAAACAACATTCCAAAATAGTGGCAGCAAGTTGGAAACAAAACTCTTCCCCACACTAACCACCCAACATCCCCCGAACCTCTACATAAACCGCCATTTTGAAGTCCAGGTGATGTCAATCGGTCGACACCTTCCCATCCAAGTAACCCAACGAATTAAGCCACAAACCAACCATTCTCACCATTTTATGCACCAAAGGAAATCACGCACCAAATACACCTTTAGACGATTTTGAAATGGGGAGAATACTTCATTGCTTTTCACCCCGCATGAAATCCGCCATCTCATTGTGAAATGGACCATAGACGGAAAGTACTAAACTCAACCGTCTCCAAACTCCAATAGCAAACTCATAGTGTAGGAAGAGGTGATTAACCGACTCATTATGTTTAGAGCATAATACACACCTTCCCTCCAATTGGAATCCTCTTCGTTGAAGGTTGGTTGTGTTGCGATCTTTTGGTAGAAAACCATCTAGGCGAAGAACTGGACCTTCGATGGCACCAAGTGACTCCACACCACCTCCACGGGGAAGCTCCGAACTCTGGTGAATCTTCGAGCCAAAACAGCCACATGATGTACGTTGGACCAGTTCTGATATGGTTGATTGGAATGTCCGCCAGGTGATCAAAAAAATGTGTCCACGAAACCTCCACGCAGAACGTAACAGAAAGGATTGCACCATTACCTATTAGTCACCATAGAAAACAAATTAGAAACACAGCTATCCAAAAATATTGACGCAACAGCTATACTTGGATATAAAGTAGCAAGCCTCCCCCCCGGCCCCAAAAATTGTACCAAAATGCACACATTCTCCTCAGAATCTATGAAGGAGTGACACAAGAATATAGAGCTATACCGAACTATCCATTTCCATATCGGAAAACTCGCCAAGTTCAAACTCCAAAAAGGTTGCCAACAAAAAAGACCTTCGGGTACAATCAAACCCTCCACTATGCCGATCTTTCCACCACAAAATGTCACCCCACTTGCTAATGAGAGCAGAATTCAAGCAACTCATATCCTGAACACCTAAAACACCCACCTTTTTAAAGGCTTTCACCAAGACCCAATTGATCTAGTGAATATCACTAGCAGTCGATCAAAAGAACCGTCTCTTAATCTTCTTCATTCTAGAAATCACCAAAGATGGAGCTCTAAACATCAACTTGTAATACACATGGAGGCTAAACAACACACTTTGAATCATAACCAGTCTCGCACCGAAAGAGAGGTACCTCACTTTCCATCCTTCCAAACATTGCTCTAAATTGTTGATGACCGAGTCTCACAGCTTTACCTTACCACCATGCGCCCCAAGCCAAAAAATCGAATAAATAGTAGGATGGGTCGGAACCGGGCAGACAATAATACTAACAAGTAAGTCAGTATTTTGCACTCTCTACATTTGTATTTTATTAACATATTAAGAAAGGTGGGTCCCTTTTGCAATTGCTTTAGACGTAATTTTTTTTAAAAAATGAGAGACCCATCCATTCAATTAATTGAAGGCACTTCGGTAGCAATATGCACCCGGTACAAACGTTATGTGACGGAATATCATTGGCTCGTTTTTTAATAAAATGTAATGTTGAGTTAACTCTCAAATATAATGAAAAATGCAACTAGATCACCCAAATTTATATGATTTAAATCCATTAACTTTCGTTTAATTCAACTAATTCTAGCGAACAATTTTTATCGTTCCTCTAAAATATCAACTTTAATATAATTATGATGATTGGAGATTGGCTCTCCACTACTATCGACTGTGTAAACAGTCGATAAAAATCTACCCTCCCATATTTTTTTTCTTTGCTAGTAAACATGCATCCATCATTATGATTGGGTGATTGACGACGGATTTTTTTTGTAGGCACGATTAAATAAAAAATTACGTAGACAGTCAACTCAAAACCTAAGTTACACAATTTGGCCATTACAGCCATCTACAATGGCTATGTTCAAACGCCGTTACATGACCGTTTGAATACAGTCGTGTGATCAAACTAGGATGTGTGGCGCATCCTACAGCGTGCTGCTCATCCTACGGAGTGCGACGCACTGTAGAGGCTATCGAATGACTATTTTCCAACCCTATATAAATTATGCATTTTGTGGTGAAACAACTCACCCCCTCATACCAATCTATGTACTCGCTTTTTCCTCTTCTTCAAAATGTCTTCTAGCAAGTCTAACGATAAGGTTATGTTAAAGTTTCATTGTCCCGATGAGTCAAAGGATTTGTTTACCTATTTTGGAGAAGAAGTGAAGTGCGATTGCGGATTTCGTGCCGCGAGACTAATTACGCTGAAGTTTGAAAAATACTTCAATTGCCCTTTTTATAAGTGTAGGTTCGAGAAAAACTTGGAGGTGGTGTTGGCTAAGAACTCAGCGAGGCGTGAGATGAAAGTTACAATGGAGGTGAAGCTTGTTGATATTGAAGTTGCTCATGCTGAGATGGAAGCTGCTCGTGCTGAATGGGCACATGAGAGGGCAGCCATCATAAGCTTGATGGATTGGTATATAGATGTTATTAATGAAGACTTGAAGGATGTAAGACTTAAGCGGAGAAGGTGATAGTGTGTAATATTTATGTAGTTGTTATGTAATTTTGATTAAAAGAAATGGTTGTTTTTAATAAATCGTGCTTGTTCTAAATCTTGTAGTAAATTAATTTAATTGGTTCCATGTTGTCAAAAGCTTAGTAAATGATAAAGTTGTCTGAAAGTTGCATAAAGATGATAAAGCTGTATGAGTAAATGGAAAGTTATATTTTTTTGGTCAAAAGATGATAAAGTTGTCTGTCAGATAGTTGCATAAAGCTGTATTTTTTTGCCCGAAATCTCTACATCTCGTGGTCCAAAGCTGCCATAGTTGCCTAATGTTGTAGACCCATGATCAAAAGCTGCAGACATCTGTAAATGGGCTGGGGAATCCTGCAAATGAGTGGAAGGAATATGTTGTGGCATATGCTAGTGGAGGGAATATGATGTGGCATTCTGCAGTATTATTACTCCCCTTACATCTATTTAATCACAGACCTCCATTGCTAGCAACACATAAGTTCTGAACTTCATTTCTTAACTCTATCTTTTTACTCTACTTCTCTTCTCTTTCAATAGATAATGGTCGAGTTTGCCTTCATTCTCTGATGGGGGGGGGGGGGCAACACTTTTACTCGAACATTGGAGTTGGATATATCGGTGGTCAGTCTCGAAGAGTGAAGATGAGTTCAACACTTACCTTCGCCCAGGCGATACTATTGCTGGGCACTGTCTCCGGCCATGGACCAATGAAGAGTCTTGGGTAGCTATTTACTGCATGGTAAATAACTTCCATATGTGCAACAATTCGGAGCAGTATTTTGAGTTTGATGGTCCAATCGACGAAGTTTATGGCTCTATTTCTCAATCCTCAACGATTGGGTACTTTGAACCTTCTGGTTCACAGAACATTGACGAGGTCTCTCACTACGGCGGAAAACACAACGATGATTCCGCGGATGATGATGAGCTTGACAAACATACTAAGTATGAGCTTGGAAACAACAATGGGGAAAATGATCAGGCCTTGAGTGAGAACGATGACGGTACACTAATTGGCCCCCTCCATCCCGAGGGGGAGGATGCTGATGTAATACTCGAAGTGGGCACTGTAACATCGTCTCGTGCCCCACACGTGAGTACACTCCACCCTAGCTGTACATAACATTGGGGAAAAATATTAATGTTGTGATTACTATTGACCATTACGAGGGTGGCCCTGAAATCCCAGATTTTGACCCAACTCATGAAAATTTATACAGCGGTCAACGGTTCTACATTGTGCACCAATGAAGACGGGACTACTAGCTCTTACCACGGATGGTGTACCCTCATCGAACAAATGTCTGTACTCTGGTAGCATGAGATACCGACTCCTGTCGTGGAACCAGTTCTTCCATCAATATAGGGGGTGTGGGACACAAGGCCTGAAGCATCTGGACCTCTAAGCCCAAAGCTATGGCCGGAAACCTCTCTAATGCCCAAGCTGTAAGCAGCGTGGTCCAACCACCTATGTCAACAGCCCCCTTCATAGCAGAGGACTCCAACCTGACGCTGAACGGCCGAGCTCCCGGTACAACCACGACAGAATTGTTGTCCCAACGCAAACGATCTCTCCTCTCGCAAAACTAACGTGTACTAGAGGTGAACATACGCATCCGACCTATCCGTGAACAGGAACCCCCTGTGCATGTCAGCATGTATGCTCGTGCATACTGTCCAAGTGTACGCCTATCATCGACTGGAATGTTTTCCGGCTTCATGAATGTGGAGTACAACCACCTAATCATCCGTCGTCCGTCCTGTAAGACATCCTAGCTAACATAATATTAGGAAATTACTAATATTATTTAATACTAGGCCATTATTAATATTCTCTTAACATTATTCAAATGGTACCAACCTCATTGTCGAAAATTTCACTAGCTCGATATCGGTTGTGGTAGCCCCAAAGTAGGTCTCCATCGAACGCCTCGGGGTTGGTGCACGAATTTGTTGGTCGATACATGCAATCCAGCTTACAACAAAACAAAAATATTAGTAGGCAACAAAATGAGAGAATTACAAAAAAAAAATTTACTAATATTACCGACTAGTTTGTTACGGACAATAATTTGGTTAAGAGGAAGGAGGATTATTAGTGAATTGATGAGAAATGAAGAAGGGAGGGGATATTAAGGTGTGCATGCTGCTAAATAAGTCTCCATGTCCTGATTCTATTTCTATTATTTTTTAGGATGGGGAAATAGCAAATTGGAATGTAAGTTCCTCAACTATGCGTTTTTATAAAAAATAAGAAACAACCTGGAGGAAGAAGGAAGTTCAAGCTGAGGTTGAAGATATAGTTGAATTGGTTTCAGGAAGAGAAGAGTGAAGGAATGTAAATGACAATCCGGTTAGTAAAATTATCATTGAATAAACTAAGAATGGAAATGTGGATGATCTTTGTAAGGATCTCACTCGTACTAATGTTTATGAAGTGCTTGATGGTTCTACTGTAATAGAAGATGTTTCATTGGAAAAAGTTGAGGAAGTTGAAATTGGTGATTTAGTTCAAGCTCAGAAGGAGAGTTCAGATGGGGATGAGAGCTATAGCCTTGAAAGTTCTAATTGAAAATGCAACAGCTGATAAAGCATATTAGGATGAGTTGGGAGTCGTAAGCTGCCTCATCTATAACCTTTGGGGATTTCCTCTCAAGTGGGAAGGGTGTTTTAAAAGGTAAGAATGATAGAGGTCATGGTGGGGAAAGAAATCCTTTTCGTAAATGAAAGTTTGGACCTAGAATATTAGAGGATTTAATAAAGAAAGTACATATGTAGAGTTATTTTCTTATTTGTAGAAGTATAGTGTTGATAGCTATGTGGTGTTGGAACCAAGAATAAAACAAATGCGTATGAGTAGTTTGGTTGATTCTCGCTTTAAAGGTTGGTTTTCTGAGCATTGCTATGAAGGTGATATGGGAAAAATCTGTTGGTTTGGAAGAAAGATGTTCCTCTTAAGGTTCTCTGGTTATCAAGTTAGTGTATCCATGTTAAAGTTGAGTTACATGTCCTTATGTTATACACATTTGTTTATGCTTCAACATATGGGAATGAGAGAAGGATCCTTTATGCATATATTAGTAGATTGGAGTAAGGTACTATGCCATGGGCCATTGTTAGTGACTTTAATGAAATTTTGAGGTTGTCAGAAGCATCAAACAACCACTCAAATGGAGTTTCAATGGAAGATTTCGAAGACTTTGTGAAAGATTGTAAGTTGTTTGAACATCATGTTCAGACTTCACATAGATAAATAACAGAGATAAAGATTTGATTGCATGAAGGCTTGATTGTGCTCTTATCAATAATGCTTGGCAAAGTAAGTTCTCTGGAACTAAAGTTACAGTCCTCCATTGTCACTCATCTGATCACTGTGCAGTGTTGATTGATACGGACTTTGCTAGAAAGACCAGACCTAAAACATTTACGTTTTTTAACTATTGGATGAAGCATAAAGAGTTTGAGGGTATAATGAAGAAGGTTTGGAGAAAGCTGAAGTTTGAGTTGACGAATTTTAACAACGTACACTATTCTGATATCTAGAGAAAAGTTATTGTTGCTGCAGAGAACCTTGAGCAAGAGTGAAAATGTGCCTTTTCTGAGCCAACTATTCAAAACTTGGAAGAAGTTAATACCAATCTTGTGGCTTATGATGAGTTGACGAATGTAGACACTAGCTATCTCAGACAGAAAGCTCGAGTTAATTGGGTGAAAGAGGGTGATGGTTGTACTATGTTTTTATATGATTGTGTCAGAATAAGATAAATGAGAAACACCATCAGGAAAATTAGGGATGTGAATGGAGAGTTAGTGGATGATTTCGATAGCCTTACCAATGCCTTTGTCTCTTATTACAAGAGTCTGTTAGGAGTTTGCAACAAGGTTTCCAAGATCAACTTATCTGAAATCATTATGAGAAAGCTTGATGATGTGCAGGGGGGAAGTTAATTGAGCCAGTTAGTAGGAAGGAAATCAAACATACATTTTTTATATGAATGGAGACAAAGCTTCTGGACTTGATGGCTATAATGCATGTTTCTTCAAAGCTTGTTGGCAAATGGTAGGAGAAGATGCAGTAAGTGTAGTTTCATATTTTTTTGAAGGAGGTAAGCTCCCTAGCTTTGCTAATTTAGCTAGTATTGCCTTAGTTCCTAACAAGATTAATGCAACTTATGCTAAGCATTATAGACTAATTTTGTGTTATTATGTTTCCTATAATGCAATTTCTCAAGTGATATCAAGTAGACTGAGAGAAGTACTGCCAATGCTGATTTGCCCTGCTCTAACATCCTTTATTAAAGGAAGAAGTATAGGAGATAATGTTCTATTGGCTCATGAACTCCTCTAAAGCTATGGTAAAACCAATTTTACCCCTCATTGTGCTCTCAAGATTGACTTGATGAAGGCTCTCGATTCAATTGAATGGGAAATCTTGTTTGATGTGCTATGGGATTTCCTGGTAGATGATTCATCCATTGGATAAGTGAGTGCCTCGAAACCTCTAAGCTTTCATTTTGCTTAAATGGTACCCTACGTGGTTATTTCAGTGCTTGTAAGGACTGAAACAGGGAGATCCAATCTCACCTTACCTTTTCGTTCTCTGCATGCAAGCTCTATTTTGTCTGTTTGATGATGCGGTAAAAAAAGAAAATTTATGCATTCCATCCGTAATGTCTTTGGCACAAAGACCACTCATCTTTTATTTTTAGATGATCTTATTATTTTTACCAAAGCCACGGTTGAGGGGATTATAGGGATTGCCAATATTCTTTTCTCAATTCCAAGCTATCTTAGGTTTAAAGTACAATCCTGAGAAAAGTGAGATTTTTCTTGTTGGTGTTCAAGAAGATGATGATGCATAGTTGATTGATGCTTCTGGGTTTCGTGTTGGAGCTTTACCTTTTTGCTACCTTGAAGTTTCCCTTACGTCAGGTAAGTTGAAAACTGCTGATTGTAAGGTGTTGTTTGATAAGATCACCTCTAGAATAACGGACTGGAAGGCTGGGAGTCTTTCCTATCTTTGGAAAGATTCAGCTGGTTTCCTCAGTCATAGCTGGTATCCTCCAATATTAGATGGCTGTTTTTTTGCTTCCAAAGCGCCTTCTTAAAGATTTTGAGATGCTATGTAATAGATTTCTCTAGGGAAACATGGATGGAGGCCAGTGCAAGGTTGCTTGGAAATATTTGACTTACCCTAAGTTGGAAGGAGGAGTTGGTTTGAAGGATCTTTACTCTTGAATGCAGCAAACACTATTAGGCATCTCTGGGCTTTGATAACTCGAGGAGGTTTGTTGTGGGTTGCCTGGATCTTAAAGTATCGTATCAAGCAATAGGACCTTTTGTCTCTGAAAGTTTCAACTGGCTCATGGATTTGGAGGAGTATCATGAAAGTTAGAGGCCTGGCTTAGTCTCATATCTCGTGGAATAATGTTGGTAACTGTCTTTGGTATGGAAAACTTATGTTGCGTTACAATCATAAGAGGGTTTGGAATGTGATAAGGCCAAAGCAAGTTAATGTTCCTTGGGTTAACCTTATGTGGAACGGTTGGCAAATTCCAAGTTCTAGTGTAATTTGCTAGCTGATTTTAAATGATCAAATTGCAGTGAAGGAAAAGATAACAAACTGGACGGTGGTGATTGTATCTCTTGTGTTATGTGCAGTCAAAGGGTTGATTTGAAAGAGCACTTGTATTTTCGTTGCAGCTATACAAAGGAGGTTGTTAAAGACCTGATTCCCGAGTTGGCTGATTTTGAGAACTGGGATGATAACGTTGATGCAGGTTGCAGGTTGTGAAAGGGCAGTTCTAAGATGCATAAAGCTAAGTGCTTAATTTGGCGCCTTGTCGTGTCTTCGATTTGAAAGAAAAGATGTAGAAGGGTCTTTGATGGTGTTCATACTCAAGCATCAGACATTATTCGTACTGTTTCTAATTGTGCAAGAGCGAAACTCAATCTTCGAAGCGATGATGAGAAATTGCAGAGTAGCCTGCATATGTAATGCTTAGTTTGGAGTTTTATTACTGCAGTTTCTTAGTTTGGATAGTGGATAGAGCTATGTATTTCTTGGCTGGTTTTTTATGAAATAAAATTAATTATTCATAAAAAAAGAAGGAGGGGGTTATTTATAGATCCAGAGGAGGCCAGCTACAACGCGCGGTGCATCCTACAGTGGGCGGTGCGTTGTAGATGGCTGTAATGGGCAAATTGTGTAATTTAGATTTCAAGTAAATTGTTTACGTAATTTTCGATTTAATCGTGCCTAAATTTTTTTTCCGACTAACTAATCCTTCCCATCCATCATCATAATTGCTAGTAAGCCTACAATCAAACCGTCTTCCATTTTCATACTACTTCAATGGAGTTATTGCTGCCCTTCTTCCCCTTCCCTACTACCATATCAAATCCACTTCCATGTGCATTAGCATGAAACGCCGTCTGCCTTGATGCTTCAGATGTCAATTTTAGACCGGCACAATCTCCAAGGCTCAAGTGAGAGATGCCCACGAGTTCTTCTACGTTGACCGGTTCTTTGGGAACCATGGCAACTGGCCTCAACACCTTAGATGTTTATGCAACCATCAACTTCTCCTCAATGGGGGTTGTATCGACAGCCCATCATGTGTAAGGGACTGGAACATGAACCGGGAAGAATCCATGAATATATCGCGTGAATTCGATCCACTAGAGCTGTTGATGTGAAAAACTCGCTTGGTTTTCAATCAATGGATCCCGTTGTGGTTTCATTGGGTTCCTCCTCCTCCAGAGCCGGTTCTTCGGACATGGTTTCCATTGGCTCATACTCCAGTTTAAGGGAGAGATTTAACGAAGGAAGTGTATATTCTGAATCATCATTTTCCCTTGCCTACTACAAAGAGGGCAACTCTTCATCTTTGTCTTCCGGGACTAGCCGTGCATCAGAAGCCTGATAGAAAAGTTAGGAAAAGATTCTTACCTAATATGAACAAAATGGCCATACACAAAATACAGAAGGATTTAACGTCATACCATGATGATGGATGATTGTTTAGTAGCAATTATGTATCCTTCAAATGTATTTTATTTTACAAAAGAAAAAGATATGAGTGAGTAAGATTTTTAACGACTGTTTATACATTCGACAGCAGTGGCGAGCCAATCTCCAATCATCAGAATTATATTAAAGTTGATATTTTAGAGGAACCGTAAAAATTGTTCGCTACAAGTTGTTCAATTTAAAAGAAATTAATGAATTTAAATTGAATAAATTTGAGTGATTAGTTGTATTGTCTAACATATTTTTGTTGTAACTCAACATTATTTTTTATTAAGAAAAACAATCAATAATATTCTACCACGTAACATTTATACCGGATACATATTTCCATCGAAGTGTTTCCCTCAATTTATATTTCCATTTTCAAAAATTGCCATTTGGATGTCATTGCTGGAATCAAACCCCTCTTTCGTAAAGTTTAATTCAATTGCAATGTGAATTAAGGAATCAAATACTCAAGACAGTGATTATTCTCGATCTAAAGAGCAGCGTTGCTAGGAAGCGCAATATGAAAATGTGAACAGAAATCGACTACTGAGTAAATCCTAACAACCAAAGATGAACAGTAGTTGAATGAAACTATCACAAACTAAGATTGCTAAACTTAGTGTTGTAAGCTCTAACCATAATTCAGTAGCAATACAAACAATTCTAAGAACACAAAGTGAATTTAATGCAACGGTAACACTCCGGTGGAAACATGCACCGCGTACAAATGTGATGTGGCGAGTTCTGACTAGTCCTCCCAATTGTAAGCCATTGCTTCCCTTAAGTTTATGTATTTAATCAAGAAATACTATATAGCCAACGGTAACAAAAGAAAAATACAAATAAAGAGAAGGTAAAGATAAGTGTAAACACACCGTTTCAATTAACTAACGGATTCCTTTATTCTCCACAACTTCATCACATAAGTCACTGTTCCTCATTCCATTAGTGTCATCCTCCTTATCACCATAAGCAGTTGTTGCATGTGTCAGCTCCATCTCTGATTTCTGTGTTCTTAATATGCCTTCACAAGTTGAGGAGTATATATCAATAACTCCTAACTTGGCAATAAAATCGTAGTCGAATTCGATGCATTCCTTTTATAAATAAGTCTGCTGGTTGAAACTCAGTTTCAACATGAAATAGCTTTAATAATCCATACTTCACACGATCTCTAGTCACATGACATTCGATCTTTATATGTTTCGTTCTCTCATGGAAAACAGGATTTTCTGCAATGTATATGGCTGATCTATTGTCACAATAGATTATTACTGGAGTAGGAATAAACACCCTCAATTCCGCAAGAAGAAATTTCAACCAATCAACCTCATAGGATAGATGTGTAAGAGTCCTGTATTCATCTTTTGAAGAAGACTTGGATATAGTAGTTTGCTTCTTTTATTTCCATGTCAGAATAGCAATTCCCATAAATGTGCAATACCCCATAATAGAACGTCGAGTATCTGGGCAAGATGCCCACTCTAAGTCACTGTAACCAAAGAGAACAATATCATTTTACGTTGCATAGAATATACCTTGTGCTGGTGCTGACTTAAGATATCGCAGCAGTCTATAAGCTGCCTGAAAGTACACATCAGTGGGTTGTGCCTGATATTGACTAAGCTGCTGGACTAGAAAAGCTATATCAGGTTGCGTGATGGTTAAGTAATGCAACCGTCCTTCCAATCTTCTATATACCTCTGTCTCTATCAATTGAATTCCTTGACTAGCTGAGAGAACTGAATTCCATAGAAGTATGTGATAGTTTAGCATCAAGATAACCCGTATCTTTCAAAAACTCCAAGCAATACTTTCTTTGTGAAACTGTAATCCCCTAATCAGAAAGGGGCAACTTCTATGTCAAGAAAGTATTTCAAATCTCCCAAGTCTTTAATCTAAAACTGCATTTTAAGAAATGATTTAACCATTTCCAACTCCTCCACATCATCTCCTGCAAGAATGATGTCATCAACGTAGATCAAAAGAGAGATGGTACTACTCTTAGAATGCTTGAGGAAAAGAGAATGATCTGAAGCAGACTAAGTGAAATCATTTTGCAGAAGAGCATTTGTCTATTCTGCAAACCACTATCTACTTGCTTGCTTAAGTGCATATAATGACTTTCTAAGCTTGCAAACAGATCCAGATAGTGCATCCAAACCAAAGAGAACTTCCATATAGACATCTTCTTCTAGGTCTCCATGCAAAAGGGCATTTGACACATCCATCTAATGTAACTCTCAATTTTTCACTGCTGCAACTATGAGTAAGGTCTTCCCAGCATTGATTTTTGCAACGAGAGAGAAAGTATCCAGAAAATCAATTCCATAAATTTGAATGTAGCTTTTCACTACAAGTCTTGCTTTATGCTGTTCTACTGCCCCATCGAATTTGTACTTTATCTGAACACCCATTTATTACCAATAATTTTCTATCCAAAGGGTTTAAGCACAATATCCCAAGTATGGTTCTCTTGTCGAGCTCCTAATTCTTCCTTTGTGGCAAGATCCCAACAGTGTTTCGTAATACTTCATGATATGTGTCAGATTTCTTTTTAGTAATGACACTAAGGGAAAAGCTCTATAACCTAGAAAGAGATTATCATAAGTGATGTCTTTAGAAATAGGATGTTTGGAATAATGAGAGACAGAAGCAGCATTAAGGTGAAAGTCTTGAAGATAGGTGGGTAAGAATTTGGTTTTATTAGAACGTCTAGGTTCTGGTTTTGGTTCAAGATGGAGATTAAAAGGTAATTCTGAATCAGGTTCAGTTTCAAAAGACTTATCAGTAATGGAAGATGATTGAGGTGTTGATTGATTTGGACATAGTGGTTGATTTGGGAACATAAGAGGTGGTGGTTGATTTGGAGATGGTGGTTTATTTAGAAATGATGGTGTGGGGTTTTGAAGTGGTGATTCTGGATGTGTTGGTGAAAGAAGGGGAAACGATGATGTTTGAACTTCCTCGGACTCTACTGGAAGAACCTCAGCAGAGGCAGGAGGAAAAGAAGGATTAAGAGAAGTGTGAAAGGGAAGAATAGTTTCATGAAACCTTACGTTTCTAGCAATAAAGAAATGATGAGATTGATTATCATAAAACTTGTAACCCTTAATGCCAATAGGATACCTGAGAAAAATGCACTGCCTTGCCTAAGATTGAAACTTAGTTATGTGATGTGAGAGTGTAGCTGCATAAGCAAGACTGCCAAACACTCAAGACTAGGAGCAAAACCATAGAGGAGCTCATAAGGATTTGTATTACCAATAGCTGCACTAGGCAACCTATTCAGAAGGTGAACAACATGAACCATGAAATCACTATAGAAAAATAAGGAAAGACCAGACTGAAATCTAAGTGCTCTTGTGACATTTAAAATATCCTGGTGCTTCCTATCAACACGAGCATTCTATTCAGGTGTAGCAACACAACTCATCTCATGTAGTAGTCCATGTTTAGCATAGTAATCAGCCATGTGGAATTCTACGCCTTGATCACTACGAACGATACGTACTAAATCAAATTGAGTATGCACAAACTAGAAAAAATCTTTCAACCGATCCCTTGCCTCAGATTTATGTTTCAGCAGATATAACCAAACTCCACAAGAATAATCATCCACCACAGTAAGAAAATAGCAAAACCATCATGAGATTTAATAGACAGTGGGCCCAAAATGTCAACATGGATTAATTCAAAAGCTTTACTAGCACGTTTCTCACTAGGAAAGAAAGGAAGTCTCTTATGGTTGGCAAAATGACAAGTTTCACAATGTTGTACTCTCTCTTTAAGATAGCTTTCATTATAAGGATTATAAGATTGAATACGAGAATTGCTAGGATGTCCAAGACACTAGTGCCACAAATGGATAGGTTGAGGCTGGAAATTATAAGTGGTAGCCACAGTAGAACTATGTGAAGGTATTTGAGAGGGAAGAAGCTGATATAGACATCGAATCTAGTTAGCCAAACCAAGAGTCGTCATGGAAGTATGGTCCTCAATGGAACAAGATTCAGAACAGAATATCAAAGCAATGTTGTGGCCACTAGTAAATTTACTAACATGGATGAGGTTAAAGGCACAACTAGGAACACAAAGAATATGTGAGAGAGTAAGACTAGATGAGAGACAAACAGCTCCAATATGACTGACATAAACTTTTGTGGAATTTGGGAGATAGACAAAAACGTTTGCAACAGCTTTAGACTCTATGAAATGTAAGAGAGAGCAAGCAATGTGATTTGAGGCTCCAGTATCCACGATCCTGTAATTATCATCATGTGGTTTGGAAATGGATTCAAGGCATACGTACCAACATAATGAGATCCTTCAGGTTGATTATGTGATACTGAGAATGCACGATGAGGTTTAGCAGGAGCTAAAGAACTCCCCCCATTAGACTGTAATTACTACAAATACTACATCTCAGCATTAGTAAAACCTATTATTCCATCAATAACACTAGAATCCCTAGAAGGCCATCCAATGGACTCAACTTCCCCATTATGGGATGCAGAACCTAAAAAAGGACCTCTAGCACCAGGTTTGGAAGAGAATCTGCCTTATGTAACCTCCTTCTTCTTCTTAGCCTTAGGTTTGATACAATCTTCAATGAAGTGATTATCCTTCGTACAATATATATATAAAACTTATTGCCACTGTCACTTGGCACTAGAAAAGCCACATGAGTGGGTTCATTCTTCTTCATTCCAGGATATCCCTTTAATTTATTCGCATGTTGTAATGCATTATTGTAAGCATCAATAACGCTAGGCAGGGATGCATCATCAACAATTGAGTTTTTACAACTTCAAAATCATCATTGAGACCTCTTAATAATCTAATTAGATAATCTATCTCTTGCTTAGCTTGAAAGGCTGCAACTGCTGGGCAAGGCAAAGGATTCCCAAGTGCAAAAGAACAAGGTAAAATGGTGAGAATTATGAATATTCTTCCCAAAGACATTTAATAGTTGTGGAGTGTTGAGAAACACTACGAGTACCTTGTTTACACGCATGAATCTCCTCCTGCAAGTTAGCAAGGCGGATCACGTTTCCGATTCCGAAACGAGTCTTCAATTTATCCCATAGACTTTTAGCAATCTCATGATTCATCACGCTTCTCTTGATCTCTGAATCGAGTGTATTAAGAATCCAACAAGAAACAAGTGTATAACAAGCATCCCAAGATACAAAGCCATTATCACTAGCATCAGGTATATCTATGGTGCCATCAACAAAGCCAAGCTTATGCTTCATTTTGAGAGCAAAACGCAGAGATTGATGCAAGATCCGGTAATTTGTTCCATCAAGTATAACATTGGAGATGGACCGAGAGAGATTCTCATTAGGAATTAGTTATAGCAGATTACTAAATTGAATCGGCGGAGGATCTCTATTGGTGTTGAGACCATCGTCAATATCATCTTCATCTTCATTAGGAAATTTCCAAACATCACTTCTGTTTATCCTCGTCCTCTACCTCCAGATCCTTGAGACGGTGAAGTAAGATCGACCATCATAACTCTACGATGGTAGCATACTCTGATACCATAACAAATTGGAGGAAGAAAGATAGAAATGGCGTGAGCAAAAACGCATCAACAGCCATGACCTTTATTTCTATCAATGATAAAAAACGCATCAACAGCCATGACCTTTATTTCTATCAATGATAAAATCTAGAAATACTGTTTGCCCAACGGCAACAAAAGAAAAATACAAATATAAAGACAATAAAAATAAGCGTAAATGCAGGGTTTCAATTAGCTAACAGATTCCTCTATTCTCCACAACTTCATCACATAAGTCACTATTCCACATTCCTTTAGTGTTATCCTCTGTACCACCATAAGCAGCCGCTACAAGTGTCAGCTCCATCTCTGATTTCTGTGTCCTTAACAAATGCTTAAGTATCTTACAAAGCTTGCTTAATACTTCATGCAAGATGCTGAAATCATGCAAATGGCAGATTATAAATTAATCTGAAACGAACCATACGTAAAAAAATTAGAGTGTGGTCATTACCTTGCAAAATCCACCTGACACCGACAGTGAATTTTTGGCATCCGAACCTGAGCTGCTGGTTCTGCTTCTTCTTCCCGTGGTGTTTGGATTTGACGGCAGGGTGGTGGTTTTCCAGCCTTCTTCTTTTTGCGTCGATGTCAATGGAGTTTTGGGTTCATCATCAATGAATTTGGTGGTTCCTCCGACTAATGCAACGATCTCTTTAGCGAATTGGCTTGCTTGGAGAATTTCCCGCATCGTTTCCCTTAGCAACATTGCTAATAGCAACATCCTCTTCGGTTCCCCTGCCGAAATTTATCAAGAAGATTCTGTAAATCAAAATGAGGAGACAGCTAAGGCTAATTACCCCATCATGAATATTTACCTATTTAAGCTTGTGGTATAGCTTCCCAAAGGGAAATTTCTTTGATGCAGCGCTGTTTAACCTGTGTTTTTCCACCCAATTGAAAAACACCCAAACTGTAAAACTCAAGTTGGAATCCAATAATTAAAACAAAGACCCAGATCGTAACTAAAACTCACCTCAAAGATTCATGCTTACATCTGAAACTGGTCCTCAAGTAGCCTTAAGCCTCTAGTACTCCTGGGACTCAAACCATATCAGAAGATATCACCTTGTTCCCTCTCGTCACTGTGTACTGCAGCTCTTACAACCTCACCATACATTTCTTCACCTACAAAAAAACAATCACAAATCCATACCATCACTCTCACTTCTCAGCCATGTTTTTCTCACCAAAGAAGGAAAAAGGTTAAAATTTTGAAACGCAAGCTGAATAATCAAATTGTAATAGGAGTGGTGTTTTGAAAATAAAAATGATGATGGAGCTCTTTTTCTGTTAATGGTGGAAGGCCTTCCACGAGATGTAAAGAAAAGTAAAAAGAAGATAATGTAAGGAAATTTGGAAAAAGAAAAAGAAGAGGAGGTTAATTGTGGAATGAATTTAAATATTAATAAATTTTGAGTGATTGATTTATATGTTTTTATATTTTGCAGAGCTATCACAATATTATTTAGTAAAAATAAAAACTACCAATGAAATACTGCCACATGACGTTTGCACCCGGTGTGCATGTTTTCACCGTAGTGTCAGCCTTAAATCAATAGCTAAGTTGCAAATAAGGTATCAAGTACACTGATCTTATATCCGTTTGAAACTAGCCATTGGATCACCATACTATGCTCCGTGCATCCTAGGGTGCACCACCGACTGTAGGATGATCCAACGACTAGTTTGCAACCCTATATAATTTGTGCAGTTTGGGGTGAAACAACTCACACCGCCTACCAATTTCTGTAGTTCTAACTGCCTCCTCTTTGTCAAAATTTCTTCAAGCAAGTCTAGTAAGAAAGTTATGTTAAAGTTACGGCGGCCCGATGAGTCAAAAGATTTGTTCACCTACTACGAAGAAGAAGTCAGATGCGATTGTTGATTTCATGCATCGAGACTAATGATGCCGCGTTCAAGAAATACTTCAATTGCCCATTTTATAAGTGTAGGTTTGAGAAAAAGCTAACAGTGGTTTGGCTGAGAACTCGGTGACGCGCGAGATGAGAGCTACAATAAAGGCGAAGCTTGTTGAGAAGGATGCTGAGATTGAAGCTGCTCGTGCTCAGATGGAAGCTACTCGTGCTGAATGGGCACTTGAGAGCAAAGCTATCATAAGCTTGAAGGATAGGTATATAGATGCTCTTACTAAAGAGTTGTAGGATGCAAAACTTAGGCAGAGAAGGTGATAGTGTGTAATGTTTATGTAGATGTTATCAAATGATGAATACAAGTGGTTGTTGTTCTTAATTCTCGTATTATATTGAATCCAAGTGGTCGAAAGATGAGTAAATGGTAGTCACTACATCAACATGAGTGTAAACAAGTTGAAACAATGACTAAAAAGAGAAGTCATAATATACGACAGTCATATAATAGTACATGCATAATAATATAACCATACTAAAATCATAATAAAAGAACTACATAGTCTGAAAACCATAACATAATCTACCTACGACCTTCAATGATCTGCCTTGGAGGTCTCTGGTGTCGCACCTGGCCTATCGGGGATGGGTTTGCAACCCATGTTGGCTGCCTCTCCGAGGTGTTGTATCATTGGCGCCCGGTCTCACAGTCTGGTCCTCCAGTGTTGTCGTCTCGAACAGAGTCTCCTGGTGCTACATCGGGGCTCACTGTGTGTGGGAGGAGCTCCCTACATCATGGGGCATCAAGGGCACCCATTGAGGAGGTTGATGTCCATACCAAGGAGGTTGTTGTCCCCACTAAGGAGGCTGCTGGCCCCATTGAGGAGACTATTGGCCCCACTAAGGAGACTGCTGGCCCTACTGCTACGACTGAGAAGCGTCCTCCTAGTGCTGAGATCGTGGACCTAGCTGGTACTCCTGTGCGGGTGGGTACTGCTGGGCGTAGAAGACTGAAAAGTCGGGGGTGTAAGGTCGAAGAACGAACTACACCTTGTGGCTCTCCTGGCATCGTATGCGTCTCGAAGTGGGGACAGCTGCCTGACTCGGTGGAACACGACATACGGATTGTACGGCTGGTAGATCTGCCTAGTAGAGGCCATTTGTGGGTGATACAGCGGGTCGTCAAGCCTACGAGCCATGCCTCCGGTCGCGTGCACAATGGAACGTAGACACTGCCGAACTGCCTCGGTGTCCTCCCAGTTGAGGTGCTCCGATGAACCTACCCTAACAGATAGGTTCTCCAACCCGTGAACCTGCAAAATGGAGTGGAAAAAATGTTAGCCTTTTATGATTTGGAAATCCTATTAATTAGATGATTGTTGGAGTACATACAATGGACTGGTGTACGGTCCCACGTCTCGAAGTCCATCGGCGCGTGTACTGCCGGTACCACATCATGTACTCGTCATGAAAGTGCCACCTCTTCGGCTTGTCAACAAGCGAGCTAGCCGCCACGTCAAACCTGTCCTTCCACTGCCCGAGGTAGAGCTACTTAATTACCATATTAGAATAATATACTAATTATAATTTGATAATTAGTTAATCAATAGAATCATAATAAAATAATATACTAATTAGAATTTAATAATTAGTACAAGAGTATTAGAATAATTGATTAAGTATTAGAATAATTAAAATAATTAATAATTAAAATAAAGCTGGCGCCGGTAAATGGCACAGACGGTATAATATGGCGCCATTAAATTGGCGGCGTCTACCAGACGGCGGCGACGGCTACCGAACGACGGCAGATGCGGCTGTGACAATGGCTGGAAGGCGCGAGTTAAGTCATGAATTTGTTTCGAGTTGGATCGTGTGTATTTAAACATTAGGTTCGAAGGACATTCGTTTAATTCTACTTATGGAATTCAAATGTTCTGGCGTTGGAATTTGAAAGTTGTTGCGTCTTATAGCAATCCCCTTTAATTACTGTACGCTGAACCCACAATTTTTTTTGTAGGTTAATGCTAATTGCCCGGGTCTAAATGGCAAGCCCTTTCTACAATATGAGTCATTATTGGTAGTGTTCGGAAATGGCAAAGGGCGTGCAATTGGACAAAAAGCTGTAGAAACTAACGAGAATCTCCCTCTCATCTCAAAAAGTGAGCTCAACGGTGCTAATGAGGTGGATACTAGATCGCTGAATGAAGAGAAGATGGCTAGATAGGTATTTGCAGAATTTGATTAATGAGGTTGTCGACATGCCAACACCAAATAGGGTTCGAAACGAGCAACCTGAAAACTATGCTTCGGGTGCTAATTCGGGGAATAGTCATGCAAAGACACTTGCTGCTAGGTGTATTTTGTTGGAGAGTTCAATTATTGATTTAACTAGTGAGATGTCAGATATTAGGCCAGCTATTAATAGAGCTTTTGATTTCATGGCCAATAGGTTTTTCGGGGAAGATGAGAACTGCCAATATGCAACATCAAATTATGATTGACTTGAAAAGCTTGCGACTCACCCGCCACTAGCACATTGATGTTGTTTCTGCTCTCACTAGAGATGAGAACTATCACGATTTGCAGTTATTCTATAAGATGAGTACTACCGGCCGGTGACAACAAGTTGTACTTCATTAGAAAGATGCTGAGGGAGGTTAGTGCATGAATCTGATCAATTAGGAGGAAAATCTTGAGTTCATGAAACTTTAATAATCTGTTATATGCCTGCCAGCTAATTTCTGATTGGCTTGACTTTGTTTTGAGGTATACTGTGAGGTAAGGTCATGCTGGAGAAGAATTACGGTATACTTTGTTGATGAATGTTGTTTGGACGGAATAAGATGCTTGAATGTTGTTTTTAAATGTTGGCTTGACTTTGTTTTCAATGTTGTATATATATATATTGGATTCTATAGTCCCAAAAATCACCTAAAGTAACACATCCAAACATTTTATGTCGGTGGCCGATTTCTATACCGTTTGAGGGCAATTTGAAAGTCGAAGTTATAAACTCAAAAACTCGATGGATGGTTCAAACCTCAGTCGATGACAGTGAAGCAAACTGGAAACAGGGTCGCCGGAGTCTTCATCGAAGTCAGAGTCGTCGTTACAGTCAGAATTATCGTCGGGGGATCAATTAGTTTGGGATTGTAGGATTCGATTCGAAAACCTTCGATGGTGACAACAAACGTTCCCTAATTGATTTATGTGAGGTTGAGATGATGAGATGGAGCTGATTCCCTCTAGGTCGAAGGAAACAAAGAGATGAAAATGGCTACGTTTTCACTTGTTTTTGAATTAGTGTACCAAATCGCGGTTTGAATTATACAGATCAATTTGACTATGATTGGATGGTTGAATTGGAAAAGATAGTAAAAAAATGTTTTTCACTATAATAGGTTATACCATGCCAGTCGGATGACCGGTACCCAGTTGAACCGACCGATACAACATAGTTTTAAGAACATTGAAAAATAGAATAGAAATAAAAGGGCGGGGAGATTTGAAAATTTAGAGAAGAAAAAGGAGTTTAAATTTTGTAAAAGAGCAACTAGAGTTTTAAAATTCGAAAAAAAAAGGGAAAGAAAAAGAAAGAGAAATTCCAAATTATTTAATTTCCGTTGACAGTCAAACAACGTATATATAAAAAATCACTACTAAACTAATGATAGTTTAACATCTACTGCTAGAGAGTATACACTAATTGTAGATATTTAAAATTTAATGTCAGACTAACGGCAATTTCCGTACCACTGTTAGCCATGCACCGTTAAGGCTTTTCTTTTCTTATAGTGTTCTTACATATTTTATTCCTTTATTAGATCTGATATGCTAATCTAATTAACTCTCTCCCTTCTTCATCTTTCCCTTATTTCGAATTCCGCCCTTTAGTCGTGGTCAAAGCAGAGAAGTCATGCAGGTTTAGTGGAATTTTTAGTCAGCGACCATGTAGGTGGGCAAGCTGACTGGATATGCACAGTTAGCATACTTAACGGAGATATGACTGGAACACTAACGGGAGAGGCAATTTGGTGAAAGCATCATATTAGAGGGGGCTAATTCAGTTAAAATATTGTACATGAGTGCCTTTGTGAACTTTGCATAGTAGAAAAGTGTAAATATGTATTAAAGTTGGGGAAGATATTTGGTTTCTTTAAATCTAAGAAACCAGAATCTCAAAGTGTAAACACGAGTGCCAAACTCTAAGGCCAGAATCTCAAAGCCACGGAGGGGAGTGTTTTTTGGACAGAGAAATTACAAGGTTTTTTTTTTTTGGATTCTGCCGTAATTTGTGTGATAGGATTTGATATTATTTCCTAAATCACAAATTCACAATTTTAAATTGATTAGGTACAAATAAGCTCCATAAACAAATTTTAAATCACAATAATTAGATCACATGATGTTTAAATTTAATGTTGTCATTGTGAGGACACTAAAGGATTGTCCTCACTACAATACATCCGGCTTGCAACTTTTTTTTACTATCGACAGTGACCTCCATTGCTACTGTTCAGTCGGCTTTCTTTAATAATAATATTCGTGGCTCCTTATGGATTCATTTTGCAAGTGTTCATGGGTTTAGTACCATTGCCCATCATATTAAATGTTCGGGTCTCCCTAGCTTTGCTTGTCCCTCCCTCAAAATGGAATATGTTTAAGTTTTTTGAAGTCAAACTCTTCAAAGACTTTTTTTCAAGGCATTTTATTAGATACACAAAAGATAAAACGAGTGTTTACAAATAGGAAGCAGACCATCCATATAAATAAGAGTCTTACGTGTTACAAAATAGACGGTGTTATTATTCTATGATCGAACGTGCTTGATATAAATGAGAGAAGAAACAGCCGGTAGTCTTTTACAATCTTGTAGTAGTAATCCAAGCCTGATATTAGATGCGGTCGTGTTTAGTAACTGGGCAACTTCCGCCGAGTCCGTGTGGATTATTGTTGCTACAATTGGCGGCTGTGAAGCAACAACAAGAGCAGCTCGTATTGCCAATACTTCCGAGAGATGCGGGTCTTTCTCTTGCGGGTAAAAAAGCCTTCTCAAACGGGTAACAAGTGAGTTTCTGATTTATACTATGTCTTGCTTTAAACATCCTTCTTCGATCTGTACGTAAGAAACCTAATAGTCATATGGCAAGATTTTGGTGGCAAAATCAAGTGGATTCTAATTCTAGCTAATTCAAGTAAGTTTTATAACTTACATGGTTTTCCCTCTTTTGAGAATTTGAATTACAGCTTCGTGCTAATCAATGATGTTTCCTTCTTAAAAATTTCGTCTTTTGCTGCAAGAGTTGTTAAAGTAATATTTTCGTCATTTTCCCTCTCTTGATGATTTGCTGGTTTTCAGTCTTAATTTCTAGATCTGGCCGAGAGCTTCTCATAAAGGACTTGTCTGACAAATTGATTTGGGGCAAGATTTTCACATTTATAAAGATTTCTACTACATTCCAAATATCAACCCTGTGATATATTTTGTAGTTGAAAATAAATTAGGTGAAATTGTTATCATAAGAGAATAATAAAATAAATATAATATAAATATCCATATGTGAGGTATATATAGATTTAAATTTAATACCTTCAAATCTTTAACCACAAAACACAACCAGCTAAACTACTCTATTAGAACTCAAACAGAAAACAGTCCGATGAATAGTTAATTTTCATCCGAAGCTTTCATGCGCTTAAATCTTGAACTTTTAATATAATACTCATGGAATTGAATAGTTGTCGTCACTAAAAACATACATATTTTAATTATACAAATCTATGTTAACTTTATATTTTATTGATTGTTAATTGTTTTGTTTTAGAGTTAATTTTTTATATATAATAAAAACAAGGGTGGAGCTAAAAATTTACTCTTGAACTGGGAAAAATTCGAGTTATAATAAAAACACAAAAAGATGCTATTTTCATAATAGTTTATATAGTTAACTTTTCACAATATTATTTGACATTTTGACGATAGTGAAAACTTGTAAAATAACCTTTAATCTTAAACTATCAAATGTACATTGAGACATAAAAAGTTGTCTATGAAAAATTCATCACTCATTGAATAACTTGGTTTATTTTTAAGATAAAAATTGAATGAAGACACTAAAATGATTCAATTAGAAATGAAAGAACAATTGTACTCATAGGCTACAATTAAAAAGTTGTTATAAAACTAAATTCAAAGAAAAATAAAAATAAAAAAAATATGGAGAGGGAGAAAGTTTCTTATTGAGGTGTAGAGATGATACAATGTAGAGTCTCATTTATAGGCTCATGAAACCATAACCTATACATTCTAAAATTAAAACAATTAAGAGAGTAATATAATATACATGATCAATGCAATAGGAGTTACCCAATGAGCATTCAACTACATTTATATAAAATATTCATAACACTCCTCCTTTATTGACCATTGGTTATACATCGTTCTTCGAATAGGTTTTTTATACTGCCCCATTAAAAAACTTACCAGGAAAACCCAATGAGAAAAACCATGGTTAAGGGAAAAAGAGTGCAGCTGTGTATTGACTCCCCCTGATGATGATATCAGTTGAGATCCTTCATATCGACTCCCCCTGATGAGTATATAAACTCTCGCTCATCATTATATGAGTTTAGATCATTCAGTCACCAAACTCCAAATTTTTTGGACTAACGTCCCAACAGTTGATGCAGAGAGAGCTTTGGTGAATAAATTAACCAAGTTATCGCTTGAGGGCACTTGTAGTGCGAATATTTCAACTCATTGGAGTTTGTGCATATAATGTATGCATCAATATAATCGATGGTCATCCATAATCAATATTTACAATACGCTCCCCTTGGATGACCATTTGCCATAACATGACATTATACTATTTTCTTGGCATGAATGTCGAGCAAATAATTTGGGTGAAGCGTAGCATATGTGAAATGGTGTCGTGACATAACACATCGGACACAGTCCTCTTTCAACTTGAGGAGATATATAAAATATATATCATGCATGAATTGCAAGATCATGTATTTGAATGGTAGTATGGCTTCGTTAGCTAGTTTATTTGAAGACCGATTAAACTCGACATATATACACATATAGTGATCTTCCCACCATGAAGGCACTTATTGCTATGATATATCCATATAAATGGTTGATGGATATTTATTAGTATATCATTGATGATATACGAGAATCATGTTCGAGAGAGATGTATAATGTGCAAGTTAGTGGTAAGATTTATCCTTCCACATCTCGAACTTTCTATTAGCTAATCAAATAGTTGATTGCTTTGAGAAACACAAATGGATTCTCAATAAAATGTTCTTTTTATCTATGTAACAAAAAATGATGAAGACATTAAAAGTTTGACAAACAAAAGAAAGAAATATTTTTTAAAAAAATTAGTAAGAGTTTTGAACCATGAAATACGACAAAGATGATTTTTCATAATTCATAATGCAACTTAAAATAGAAAAGAAATTAAACTACATGCATAGAGAAATATATAATATGTTAACTGCACTATTTCACTCAATCTTTCAATCCATGTGACGCCAATTGGATATATTTGAATACTATTTATATGAACGTGAATTGTTCACTTATAGCAAAATAAATCCTCGACAAAATTTCATATACACATGTGTATTCGTATTATGCAAACCATATATATAGGTTGCAATGACATATACTAGGGGCAAACTCTTTCCCTTCACAAACTGCCAGAGTAATCGAATAATAAAAGGTTGTTGCATCCACCACATGAGAATATGTTTTCTCATAATCAAAATATTATAGGTTTGTTGTACAAAACCTTTCAAATATGAGATGTTTCATAACTTCTTATACTCATACTTTACATCTCATTGTATAAAGACTTGATGTCTTAAAACATTTCACTTCTCTTGGAAATTTGAATCTGCCTCAAATTGAAATTTTTCAGCCAATCATTTCTTTTTTTGCATGCATTTTGGCTCATGATCCTCATTTTCAGCTATCATATTTAGCGTTCCACTATACGCAAAAATTTCATCGACATTGACTTCATTGCAATTCCAGTAATTTACATCCAACAAAAGATAATTGAGATATCTATGTTCATATCTTTCAGGCACCTGAGACTCTTCTTGAGCACATTATTTCTTTCTCTTGGTGGCTTTGCTAAAATAATCTTAACTTTAATTTTGACCATCTTGAGATATAGCCTCATTCCACTTTGAGGATTTTCTTTTTCTTTGGAACCGAGTGGTCTACCACGCTTTTGCGGGTTTTAAACTCATTTGTGATGTCAGATTGCCCAATATTGGCATTATCGTTATTGGAGCATTTTGGGTTGGCACATTAGAGCTTTACTCTATTTGGGTCAGTAAAGTGTTTGGCATTTGATAAATTCAACTTTAGTGATGAATTATACATTTGAACTTCAAGTTCATAACTATTTTTTTAGTGCGAGGATCGAAATGATAAAATCATTCATCTAATTTTTTGGCCAACCTTTGGTTTCTCGCCCTAATGTTGGGAAGTTTGAATAGAGACCTCCAACGAGTCATCAAATTCTCCTGACAACGATGCTATATTTTACCATCGATGAACTCGTAATGAAAATTATTTCTCAATCTACGTTGAGAACCCATCATAATAAAATGTGGCGGAGCAATTCGAATGTGTATATCCATATATGCATTGATGGGGAATGTGTGGTTTGGACCCAAAACCAAATATAATGGAGGAATTCATAATAATCGCTTGGCAAAATACGAATTTATGTTGTTCATGTAAATGATACGTTCACAACAATTATAATGAAAAATATTTATTCTCAATGACACATTTTTGTTATTGGACAATCATGAAAATATGCTCAAAAACCACAACGGTGGAGCTAGTAATCTTATAAATTCTAGTTTACTTTTCATATACACATGTTGGGTGTATGTGTCCACATATATCACCATTATTTTGTTGTGTGTAAGAGATATTATCTGACTTTAGCTGATGATTATCCAAACAATCAACTCTATTTAAGAATAAGTAACCCAAAAATGAGTTATGTTGTGTTGGGGATTTACTCAACAATGGGTAATGGAAAGGTGAAAAGGCTTTTCTAGAAACGAAACCTTGTTGACAGAATAGAAAATCGTTCTTGTTCCCAGGAAGTAGGGGAATCACAAGGACTACTTAAATCCCTATAACCTTAGGAATCATTTCTTTAGAATACCCAAGTTGAGACCTTTGTGCACAACAATGTTTATGAGAGCATACTCTTTTAGACGATGGAATCATAGAAAATGACCATATAGGTTCGCAATTCGCATTATGATTGAACCAGGATGGTCTAACTGGTTATGCCAATAACAGTTGTCAGGCCGAGTAAATTTATAGTTTATATATCACTCACAATAACATAAGTGTAGTACAAATTGGAGGATAACATTATTGATTTAACAATGTCATGGTTATAGACCACATTATTGTTCCTTATCCCTTGTGATCATCAAGAAAATGGAATCAATATTTTGTTCTTTCGTGAACAATACAATAGCTCAATCTAGAGTTTGAGAGAAATTTTGTACTACTCCATATATCTTGGTGGACTATTGATGAGCTATATGTCACAATTAATTATGTTGATTATCATTATAAAAATACTCATGCTTGTCATGAGAATGGCGCATAGTTTAAATGATAGATAAATATATTTCTCTATCATCCATGTCACTAATTAAGGATCGATTAATAATTCAAGCATAATTTATAAACGTACAACCATCATTATTATACCCATTCAAATGAAAAAGTAGAGGAACAATGATCATATGTCCTCAATAAATAGTATAACATATGTACGTTTTGCCGTTTAATTTTGAGTGTAAAAATAGGATCGTTTGAGTATGATCATCAAAGTAAAATTGATGGTTGTATCGCCTTTCTTGTGATTAGAATTTTCAACATCAATTCACAACTCTCTTTCGTAGGAAAATAAATATGTTTCTCAAATTTCTTTCTTATGACCAAGATAATAGGTCTTTTCCTCCAGAAACCTATTGTTGTATTGACTTTGTGGAAATGATATTATATCTCGTGCACCATCACCATTGGAGAAATATTAGCTAGATAGCTTTGGACAATTCTATCTCTTGATACTCATTTTTAGTCCTTCACCGAGATAATTGTGATTAAAGATCAAAGCTATGGTTTTGTCTTTATAAGATTTTATATTATCATCTTTGATGGTTACACCAAGATCATTGTAAAAGAATTTTAGCTTCAAATGCCGACAAAAGGTAATTTTAGCCCGAAACATTAAAGGCAACAAACTCAAATTCGTAATGTTTGACATACTATAGAAAATGTTTATCAAATTATATAACAATATAAAGTATAAAGCAAATAATAATGACATATAAAAGAAAATCATAAAATTTTAGTAACAATAAGAAACATATATGGAACAAAACACAAGTTTCAAAATATTCAACATAAGAATAAAACAATAAACATATGAATGACGATATAGATAATACGACATTATAATTGTATAATAGTTACAAAAACAAATTAAGAGCACTTGATGATTGTTTGCTATTTAAAAGTATTAATGACAACGTATGAATATTAAATACACAAATTACAAAATAACCGCAATTTTAATAGGTTAGATTCATATCATAGTCATACATGTAACGACAAAAAATAACTCATTCTTAATATTATAGTTTGTCATATAAACATGCATAATTTTTTAAACACTCAGTATACATGCATCCTGGTCAACAAAGATATAGACATGCATATGCCATATATGGATACAATCAACAAACAATAACATATATTAAAATTTTGGAAAAAATATATGATAATCTCTCTACGAAAGATTATAAGTATTAGCATGTTTGTGAAACATGATGCTAAAGAATATACCATAAATACTATAAAATAATAATGAAAGGGTTAACGTTCAAACAATAGCTAATGAAATAATAACTCATAACAATTGCTAATATAACAGTAACATCATGAAACAACATAATAATATAGAAATTTTTTAATATCAATTTTAAATAGTCATAGGAGGGTACAATAAGCATTATATTTAATCGTGTAGATGATAAAATCTTGCATATTATATACAAAAAGAAAAAAGTTTATAAACATAAACTAAACAAAATTATCATCATATTTTATCAGTGAAGAACATAACTAGATTGCAAACACAACAAACATCGTTAAAGAAGATATGGGTTGATAAATAAGTAAAAACACAATATATAAGGGAAATGAAATAAGAAATCTACAATCTCCGAGATAGTGAAGCATTCTTGGACAATAATAAGTTTGCGAAAATGGACATCAGGAGAAAAAGCTCACTGGCCATAAGTATTGTTTCGTATGCACATGCTCATCCCACAATTAAAAAGTAATCCTTTGTTGCATGATTACAAGAAATTGCTCGATGGCAGAGTTATCGTGCTGATAACTTGTTATAAAACTAAACTCAAAGAAAGACAAGAACAAGAGAAATATGAAGAGGGAGAGAGTTTCTTATTGAGGTGTAGAGATGATACAATATAGAGTTCTATTTATAGGCTCACGAAACCATAACCTATACATTCTAACATTAATATAATTAAGAGAATAATATAATACATGATCAATACAATGAGAATTACACAATGACCTTTCAACTACATTTATATAAAATATTCATAACAAAAATAACATTTTTGTTTTAGAGTTAATTCTTCCTATACAAAAAAAGTATTTTACCAAATGCCAGGCTGAGTACTAGTACCTAGTTTGACGTCCAACCACATATGTTTGAGTTGATAAAAAATATACTCCCAAATATCAACCCGTGATATACAGAAAACACCTAATTAATGAATTAAAAGTTAATTTTCACCACAAGTTTTCACGTGCATAAATCTTCATTCTTTTATAAATATAATACCCATGAACTTAATGATAAGTTGCCTTAGTTGTCTCTCTTAAATAAAGCTCCCGCTATCGATGGCCGTCATCAAAGTTTTCAAAATCATCCTAATCTCCTCTCCTCTCCACCGTCAACACCAATCAACCTCCCATGACTCATTGTGCAAGATCTGGGGCATCTGCACCCCCGCCAATTCAAACCGCAATCACAGGGGGAGTATCTCAGGGACATCCGCGAGCCTCCACTCCGTCGTCGCTTGGCCGAACGTCGCAGTCTCCAATGCATGAGGCCAGAAGATACCCACGAAGGGATGCGGCGGGTACCAGGCCAGGACAAAAAATCCTTATTCCATGAGACGAGGCGTTATCCCTCGCCGCGGTGGTACAAAAACCAGTACCATGGGCATACGAGCAATGCATTGTTGGGTCCTTCCTTACTGGAAAAGAAATCAACCTATCCTTGATGCAACTGAACTTGCCCAATACATGGGTACCCGAATTCGGTGACGAGATCACGACTCTAGATGATAGGCGATTCCTGTTTCGCTACGCTCACCCGCTAGACGTCCGTCACGTGATGGATTTTGGCCCTTGGTTTGTTGAAAACCATATTCTGATTCTCCATGAGATGTGTCAGGGGGACGAGCCACAAAAGGTGACACTGAAATTCGTGATGTTGTGGCTGCAAGTTCATAACCTACCCTTTGAATACTTTGCGGAACCAGTGGGACATGAACTGGCGATCTTGGCTGGTATCTATAGAGGCTGCTGCGATGGGAAGAATTAATAGTTCTTCCCTAATGCTTTCATGAGGCTTCGGGTTGCACTGGACATTGGATGAAAGGAAAGGGATGTAATTATGCATGATGGTAAGACAATTACCAGTTAATACAAGTATGAACGCTTACCATGTTTCTCCTTTTTCTGTGGTTGATGGGACACGTTGAATAGAAATGTGCATTTCGGTTCCAATACCCAGGGATGGGCTTCCCCTTCCCGTAGGACCATTCGATCAAAGCATTAACATGGAATGAAGCTCAGGCTTAGAAGGCTTCACAGTGGAGCCTTGAAAATTGCAATAGATCCAAATCGACTTTGACGTCGGGCCAAACAAAAAGGCAAAGCTACATCAGAGGCTACTGCCCAGTCACAGAATGCACTCATCGTGTATGGTGTTCCAAGAACTGCAAGCTAGGAGCATTAGAGACCTCAAACATCATCAGTACAAAGAAACTTCCCCGGACTCAATGGAGACAAAAACTACTGCCGGTAGGAAAGCTCATAAATCACCTGAGAAGGCCAGTCCGGGACAAGGAACTTCTACTCCGACCGACCTCCATCTGGTCTCGAAGACTCTCAATTAAAGTGAAGATGAAGGATAACCACGAGACTAGCCTAGTGGTGGTTCCAATAAGGACCGGTAGTGTCCATAGCTAGCTTTGATTAGTTGTGTTTCTACGCTCTTTTTTGCTTATTTTTTCTGGTGATTGTGTTCTTTACCGTTGTCCGTATGTTGATGAGCAAGGACCAAGGTTGACGTTGTTTGGCAGAGACCCGCGGCCTACATAGCTCCGTCTGTGGAATTTGTACCTCCGATGGGTACATTATACGCTCTTTTGATTGTTTTTGAAGAATGACAATCACATGTCATCCATGTTTAAAAAAAATATAATATCCATGAAATTGAATAGTTATCGTCAGTAACCAAAGCAGACATTTAGAATTGTATGTTGTGTGACTAACTTCCACAGTTTTAATGCTTCAACAAGTAGGAAGCTACCTCGTTGGTTCCTAGCAGTAGTACTAGTACCTCTTTTGAATCAGATTATGAAGTCCAAACACATACTTTTTTAGGCGACAGATTATGAAGTTAAGTGTTTGTTTTTTTTTTTGTCGCCCCACGTTGGTGTAGAAAGCTAAGAGGGCAGATGGAAGAAATGAAACACGCCTTATTACGTTTGAACTATTCTGCATGCCAATTAAGAAAAATACAATTCAGTTCAAAGACCAGCTTTTCTTCTTCTACTATATACGATCTATCTAGTCAAACAATATAATTCAAACTTCCCACCCGGTCATCACGCCAACCCACCTTATAAGAATTCCTCATCATAATTCCCCCAACTCACCTAACTTGTTATTCATCAACTACCATTCTCCTCTGCCCTTCATACTACTTGTTTCATCTCTTCACTTCACATCCACTTTAAATTCTCCACCCATTCACCCACTCATCCCAATTCATCAGGTTTCTCTAAGAAAAGAAATGGCAGCTTTTACCAAATCGGTTTGGTTCTTGGTTTTTGTGGCGATGGTGCTCTCTGTTCTGTTATCCAGTACCGCCGAAGCGGGTCGGCCGTTCCTGAAATCAGAGACGGCGGAGGAGACAGCTGGCAGAGCAATCGAACGATTCTTCGACGGGTTAGCACTGGGAGCGATCAAGGACTCAGGACCGAGCCCTGGAGTAGGCCACTCGTTCACCAACGCCGCTACACTGGGCGGAATTAAAGATTCTGGACCCAGTCCGGGAGTGGGTCACAGCTTTGTAACCGGAACCCACCAGTGACCCGATCGACTCGGTCAACTCTTGCTCGGTTGATACTGACTCATTCTGCTTTTCGTCTTATTCGTTTATTTTTTTCGTTGAAGCGTCGGCTGGCGGCAGATGCTGCGGACGGCGTCGTATAAGAAAGTTGGATACATATATACATACACATACAAACATAAGAAATTAAGTGAAAAAGTGTTGTTTGTTTTTATGATATTTTCTTCTTTCGGTGGTACAGTTATATATATATATATATATATTATTGTTATTTAGTTTAAAGGGGACATTTGTTTATTGGTTTGCGTTCTGTATACAGTGTACTTAAGAAGAGTATTAGTATAGTATATGGGATTGTTTCGTACTTCCGTTAATGTAAAACCAGCAAGGATTGATCAATACTTTCATCTTTGTTCCGAGGTATGAGATGCAGTTCTGTTAAGGAAGAAACCAAGCATAAAATGCAAAGATTACATATATATTTCACCAATTGTACCATTGAAGTCCATAGTTGTAACTTCCATATCCAATATGCCTCTGTCTGTCCTTGTTTATAAATGTGTTCGTGCAATACGTTATACGGGTCACTTTTTTTCTTCAAATGCACCGATGTTTGATATACAAGAACTGCTCTAGTTAAAATTTAAATTCAGAGATATCAATCGACAAGATAAAATATAAGTAATTATATTGTTATATACTATAAATATATAATATTTATTACAATGAGCCATGAGCCTATTTCATTTTTTGAGAATAAGTTGCATCATTATTTACTAACTTTAAACATTCAGCATGCATAATCAATCAGAAAAATAAAACTTTTTATCTTAAATTTATATTTTAAAGAAAAAATTAATATACGCATAATCAAATATATTATTTGCTTCAAAAGCATGACATAACCTTTAAATACTATCACAAATTTAAAAAAACATTATAAATGAATTATATATATTTAAAAGTTATAATATATATGCAAGCATCTATGTATTTTTTTAACTATATTTGAATTCTCTCAAAAATTAAGTTTACCTTATTGCTAATACATATCTCTAAGTTATTAATAAATACATCTATATTTTTAATAACAACATTAACTTCAAAGTTGCTAATAGATCTTAAAATTACTAATACTCATCTCTTAGTTTATGATACCTATGAAATCTTGTTTTCAGGCAGTCAATTCATGTGTTTGGTATCGGAAAAATTAATTCGTCAAAACATATCAAGACTATGCTAGTATTAATAGTCTTTAAAAAACTAAGATGTCAGCGTAAAAATTATTCAAATCCGAATTTGTATGTAAAAGATATTAATTAAATAAGAAAATCAGGGAAAATCGTATTTATGTGTATTACTAAATTATCCTTTGAAAATGTATATATAATTGTTAGATATATTATTTAGCCATTATTCACCAATTTGATTCGAAGCTTGCTTTTGATATAGCTCTTAGCTAAAAATTGTCTATCGACACTTGTTGTCGCAATATGTAGAATATATAACTGTCAGTTTAAGTAGGTAGATGCCAAACAACTGGTTGTAGTTGAACGGTTGTAGCGGTTGACTTTGTTCTCAATCATTTCTACCTTTGTAATGGCATCATCAGCCTTACTTAAGATAAAGGCCGGAAAGCCCCCTAGTTTGCCTAACACAACATCACTAAATATAATCCCCGTTGAATTAATAGGTAGACTAAGAGTATATCCATCCCTAATTTTTTAGTAATTGCTATTTGATGTGGAGGGTGAGGTGACATCCAATAACCAATTGTTAGGGATGGATGACTCCTTGCTAAATTAGCAAGATTGCTAATTTAGCAAGTCAATTAGAAATTTCAGATAAGCAAATTGCTACACATTTCAAGAAATGCATTTATGAATAGAAAATATATCGAAGATAAATAATATTTGATGTTTTTGTATTGGTTTATTTTTATTGTGTTTGTTTCTAAAAATGATGAATAGAAATTGTTAATCAATTGTTGGGATGGAGCAAATTAGAAATTGTTGAATGATTTAATTGTAAAATTTGTTGATGTGACGATTAAATTCCTATTAGAAATTGCTAATCAATTTTAGAATGGAAATAATCTAATGGACAAACATTGTATTTCTCTCTGTCTTTGCCATTAATTATACTAACTTGTCCATCTTTTTCAATTCTTGTACCCTAATATTCAATATTTTTAGAATTGAATCGGAGATTAAACCGGTAAGGTTATGGGTTCAGGGTTTGATGGTTCGATTGAGGTTTAACCGTTTGCTAAACCAGGTTGGACAGTTTTAATTATTAAATAAATAGAGTTGAACCGGATTGGATAACTTTTAAATTGAGCTGGACTAAACTAATAGTATATAGAGTTTAAATCATTGAGATTTAATGTCTATTTTACTAAATTTAAATTAAGATGCCACTTTTTAAATGTAAATTATTTGACATGTTGTTTATTATTATCAACTAAATGTTTAATTTCATTAAATAATAATATTAGTAAAGATGATTGTCATTCTTCATTTGTTCTTTCGAGATTAGAGTTCAAATCCTATTTGCCACGTTTTTGAAATAAAAATGTTGTCATAAAAATCTGATTCAACCAAAATTTCACTTTAGGTTGAACCGGTCAAAAGTCAGAATCTAACAGCAGTCCAACCGGATCAACGCCCGGATTTGATGAATTGCCTAAACCGCCCAACCGATAAGTATAAAGTATCTCCTCTTTATTTTGATAGGTGTATTTAAAGAACCAAGATCCATGTCTTATTTATTTAAAGATGTTAATATGAGCATTCTGTTCGGTCTTTTATTATTTTTCTTTGAGAATTTTAGCTAGTAATGGTTTGAGTCGAGTCATGTGAGAACCCAAACAGGTTGCATGGGTTAAACGAGTGGTTCGACCAGGTCTTTTAGGATCGGGTTCCACAATAGGTATTAGAGCCTCATTTTTCTTCCATCGTTATTGGTGTGCTACCTGCTTCAATGAGGCATCGATAACGGTACTAGACTTCCATAACATATCATATTTGAGTGTCTGTGTGATTTCATTGATGTGGTGGGTCAATCCTTGTAACTAGTTTTGAAAGGATAGAAATTTCAATAAAAAGTGTTTTGAAAAAAAGTAAGATTTCTGCAAAAGGTTTGTGAGGGTTTGAATGACCGCTAGCCCACTAACTTCAAGAAGATAAAAGTGAAGGGGTAAGGAAACAAGGATCGAGTTTCCTGATTTTCGAAATTTTGTGAGATGGGGAGGAAAGAAAAGGAACTAAGGATAGGCTATGGGGAAATTTTGAATCGAAAATCTCTATTAGAGTGATTCATTAGAGAGGTTGAAGGGACATTGGATGAGGACCTGACATCACCTTTAGGGTGATTCATTAAAGAGGTGGGAAGCTTCGGATATATGATTGAGTAGCTATAGAGAGAGAGAGAGAGAGAGAGAGAGAGCAGGGAGAGGTCTCTGTTAGATTCAAGAGTTTTGCAATATATGTTATTATCAAAGCAGCAGTAGCTTGACAATTCAAGGAAAAGAAGTCAGTCACGGTCGTGACGGGGAGTCATCAAGGTCGTGGTTGACAGCCGGTCACGGTCGTGATGGACAACTGGACACGATAATTGCTAAGGGCCAACAACGATCGTGATGGACAGTCCATCACCAACGTAGTGAGGAAATGGAATTCATAATTGAAATAGAAGTAGAGCCAGAACTCAGAATCATGGAAAAGGTAGGAAAAACACCATGATGTTATAGAAATATTCATGCAAACTCTGTGTCTTGGAAAGGATATAAAAAAGCAACAAAAGGGTGGGAAATCAAAGATACCAAAAACTCGAGCTTATTTATCTTCTCCTTCTTCCTCCTCATTTTGGTCATCGTGATCCGGGTTCAACGGGGCATAAGCAAGACAGGAGGTCATTCTGAGAACTAACGGATCAGTTATGACTGTATCCAGTCAAGCCGAGCATCCATTAAGTCAAGGTGATGGTTCAGTTCAGTGAAAACTCATGTGCCCTCTCCAGGTTGGGTTGTTTCAGCAATGGTGGTCTCCACCAAAATCATATGGCCAGCGCAGTGAAAACTCTGCAACATCTGCATGTCCAACAAGGTGGTCTGATCGAAGCGGTAAGGAGGAAGGCAGCGGACGCGGTCATAATGACGGAGGGGGCCGAGGTGGTGTGCTATTCGAGTAATATAGGCACCACAGGGGAGAACATTCAGGGTGGAGTTAAAGAAGAAGGTCATGAGGGTAAGAGCCAACAGGTTCCCAAGGTAGATCGACGCCTCGCCATACAGACGTACAGAAGAGAAAGCTCGCAGAGTGATAACCCATGTGCTCTTAGTCTGACCGGTGATGGAGTGGGCCATCATGTAGTTGAGGTTGTGGTGGAGCTTGTCCTAGTACTTGACAGCCGTAGTCACTCCTGCAACCAAACACCAAAGCCAAGAGGTAGTAACCAAGTTGGGATAAAGGATAGGGATCTTACCAACGAAGAAAGAACAATTCCTCCTCACGAGCTAGAACCAGGGCTGTGGAGCATATTCGATCTCATCAAAGGTGTTAGGCCTTAGAACTAGTCGGTGGACCTGTCCTCTTTAGTGTAGATGCCACACATCATGGCTAGCTCATTAAGGGAGAGGGAGCAGATGGTGCCAGCAATCAAGAAAATGAAGTGACTTGAGACTTGTTTTCAAATACTAAAACTCGATTGTTCTTGGAAATTGGACTTTATTTTAAAACCTTTTCAAATTCCTTAAAACTTGACTGGCTCCCAATCTGTCATCGGGTTCCCAACGAGAGAAAGGGAGACCGGATCTGATACCAAAATGTTACACCCTAAACTTCTAGCATTTATTAAATGACCAACAGGCCCCGGGCCAGACGAAAGACCCAAATTTAATATAAAATTCAAAGTCAACAAAATAAAGTATTCAAAGTTGAGAGGTTATTTTCAAAACAAATAGCCCTAAACACATGGGCAAAACTGAAATAGGAAAAATCAAGTCCAACAGAAATCATAAATAAAGTCTCAAGTCTATTAACTCCAAAGAAAACATCATATGTCCAACATCCATCCCGATTATTCACTTCGAGTCTTGGGACATGATTGACAGCAGCTACAGCTCTTGCAAGTTGTCTCCACCCTGGTTTCCCTCGTAAGACTTGGTGGGTGGCTTGGGGTCAGTCTCTCATGCTCAATTATTATCTCGTTAAGTACACTATGATACAATCATGGTACCGTGTTATTCGTGTAATAGTAGGCATTATCTTGAAAGTCAAACTATGTTACTTATATTCTTATACTAGCCTTGACATTTATTCAAGGTTTCTTATTTCATGTACGGCATCACCTCTTCTCACTAACTAGCTCTACCACCCATTTATGGAAAATCATGGATGTCTGGGAGAACGTATCCGTCAGACAACATATCGTGTAAATCGTGGAGGTCTGGGGAACGTATCCGTTAGACAATATATCGTGTGGGATCCGATTCCATGCCAATCCCCATCGATTTCGGTAGCAAAGAGATGGAAAGGCTACGTAATCTGAAAAGGAAGGAAGGGGTTGCTGGAATTAGGAAAGAACAAGGGAAATTTCCAGATTTGAGGAAGATGATGATGATGTCATCATAACATCATCGCTGATGGCATCAGATGCTAGAAACGAAGAAAAAAATTAAAATGGAGAGTTAATGCTGAGATTTGAACACCTAACCTCCAAGCCATAGGTTGAAATACTTAGCCATTGGGTCACAATTAATTTCATGATCCAAATTCTGTCAATTTCACTTAAGTGTTAATTAGGCAGCTGAATTATCTCATTAAATCGATTAAATGTTAGATGATTAATCAAACTTAGTAGTTTCTAATATATTATGATTAACATGTAATCCACATGTTAATTCATCACGGAATAATAATAATTCTCATCATCATAATCATACTTGCATTAATGCTACTAATCTCATCATGAGTAATAACGGTAGAAGTAATTATGGAGTATTATTCTAAGACCTTCTTTAAGGGTAGTTTAGGGACTTCCAAGCTTAAACCTTTTCCCACCTGGTTCAGGATGTAACAGCTTTAATCCAGAGTAGAATCATACCTAGATGTTGGGAAATCCTTTAATTGGATTTATCCTATGATGATTGATGTTGTGGAGCGAGGGTTGTATAGTAGCGTGTGATCTATTGTACATAAGTTTAATTCAATTCGAGGTTGATAATCTTGATGGATAAACAGCGGCATGCAATCCATTGTATATAATAAGACAGGGTAGGCCTCACAAGATAGATCTAGTTGATCTGTGTTACATTGGTCAGTCACTCCAAATTGTGCAATCCCTATTGATAAAGGAAATGTTCAAGACGTTCAAGTATGCTCATAGATGCTACTCATATAGTTAGGGTGGTTTCATGGTCTGATCCGCTATGAAACTGTTTGCATAGATAAGGGTGGTTGATGCTAGTTATCCTATTAGTTAACTAGTAAGGTCACATTACTAGACTAGACATTAGGAGTTGATGTGTATCTTCTGTGGTGATCTTTCGCTTTTCTTATGATCATATTCAGTTCCTTATGAATGTTGCACAGGCACTCATTGGATAGCACTAACCCCGTTAGATATTTGTTTCTATGTTATATATGTGTGTGTATAGGCATAGGCACAGGAGCTGGAAGTTGGATGAGCTGACAGGTGTTGATATCAGTAGATATCATTTTCATGCTTTAAGAACTTGAAGTTCTATCTCCTTTATTTTGATAAGTGTATTTAAGGATCCAAGATCCATGTCTTATTTATTTTAAATATGTTAATACGAGCATTCAATTCAGTCTTATATTGTTTGTCTTTGTGAATGTTAGCTAGTAAAAGTTTGAGTCGAGTCTAGTGAGAACCCAAATAGGTTGCATGGGTCAAACTAGTGGTTCGACCAGGCCTATGTGAAAGTTGACAATTGGAAAAAGTAAGCGGCGGTGTAGATTGGTGGGAAGAATCAAGTACCGAAGGCACCGGGTATAGAAAAACAAGTTCATCAAATATTACATGACGAGAAACATCCACCTTGAGATTGGTTAAGTTTAACCAATAATAGCCTTTATGTTGAAGGAAAGTATAAGCAACAAAAAAACTTTCATCTATGAATAATATGGGTGACTTTGAAATAACAATATATGGATTATCATAGGTAAGTGATGGAATCGAAAGGCGGTTAATGACATAAACTGTTGTTCGAAAAGCATATGGCTAGAATTTGAGAGGTAGTTGTGCTTGATGAAGAAGAGTGTGCCCGAATTCGATGACATGACAATGCTTTCGCTCAACGCAACCATTTTATTTGGGCGTATGTATGAGGGCACAAACTTTGAAAAATAATTACCTATTATGAAAAATATTGAGACAATTTCCGGTACACCCCACCCTAATCAGCCTTGAAAGAATGAATATTTTGTCCAAAATATTTTTCAACCATATTGCGAAAAGATATGAAAACATTTAGCAAATCATAATGATAACAAACAAAGTAAATCCAGGAATATTTCTTTTAATGATAAAAAGAATATAATACTTATGATGTTCAGCTGATTCTACTGGAGCAGGACCCCAAACGTCACTGCAAATAAAAAAAAGGACTAGTATCCCGAAAATTGAAAATAGGAAAATGTTGTTTATGCATCTTGCCAACACAACAGTCATGACAAATGTGAGATAGACGTATATTGGAAAAAGGAATTTCATGATAATGAAGCACTCGCTTCACACTATCCATATTCGCATGTCCCAATATTGGATGCCAACTGGTGAGAGTGGCAGAATTGACACGAGGTGCAAACGAGGTAGAGAGAAGAGAGAGGAGAATGCGGCAGAGACAGTCGCTACTTTGACCTTGAGACACTATCCGACAGCTGGCCATCGAGATTACCATCGCTAAGCTAAAGTTGTTCGTGCTTTGGTACTCATAGTGGAGCCAAGGTTGGAGAGGTCATTGGTTAAGTGATGTGTCATGCCAGAATCGAGGGTCCATGGGCTGGTTTGTTGAGAAGGGGTGTTGTGATAAGGTGTTGGATTTGGAGAATAGGTGTAATGAGCTTGCGGATTGCTATTGACACAGGGAGACGACCACATCTTGAAATGGTGACCCTCACTATTTTAGTTGAAGCAGATCATCAGGCGAGGAGTGTATGTTGGAGAGTAAATTTGACCAGGGACGTGTGGCTGAGACGAGGAAGGCGAGTAACCGCGACCTTCATAAGAAAAACGATGACATAAGCTTAGTGGGTGACGGAATATAGACATGGCATCAAGTGGAAGTGTTGAAATTACCGATTTTAGCAACACATCTATGCCAATTGGGAAAATATATTTGGCTCTCCATCCTTATAACTAGGTAGAAAATCCATCTTCAAAGTAACAAAAAGTTGTGGCTCTAAATGTAGATATGTGAGTTGGGAGACCGAGATATTCGTCCAAGACCCCTATAAACTTAATTGAGGTTTATGGTCAATGAGAGATTGTAGATATGGAGTGTATTCAATAAGAGTTTAATACATGTCAATGGATGGACTCATAGTGATGAATAACTATCATCAAATGAGAACATTCGGTAAAGGAAGCTCGCAAAAATAAATATAAAGTGTCATCAGAAAAGAAAACATGAGATAATAGGCCAATAGGGCTGAGTTCAAGAATAAAATAAATGTTTGAAAAACTTAAAAAATTGTCATATTTTGTATTGGTTAATAACTTACGAACCATAAATGAATAGCTCAAAAGTTTATGCGGCAAGCGAACAAACACCAAAATATATATACTTAAGGGATATATGTTTAAGGTGACTATCTTAAATGTTAAAAAAATAATTTTAAATCATTAAATGATGAACCCAAAATTCTATTTTATTATAAATTGTACATCTAATTAAATTGTATACTGCGAAACACTGAAAAAAAGAAATTCATGACGAGAAAATTAAAACCCTTTACATTAACCGCTAGAAACCTAAATATTACGGCTAATGTGTAAACATTATATCTCAGAATCCTACAAATTGCACCAAAAATAATAATATATACGTGATAATAATGGGTACTCCTAAAATGAAATATTTTTTTACGTAAGAAAAAACAAACATATGGCATCGCTCATCATCTGAACTCATATGAAGAAGAGTTTGGATCCACGACAAGGAACTCGCATTAATGACAGTTCAACCAAGGTTTGACAAACCATTATGTGGATGTCGGTATGATGTAGTTGTAGTGACAAACAATATGCTCATCGGGTCCAATAAATTTCTAACATTTCAAAGTGTTATATACGTTTATCGTGAATAGAGGACGTACGTAATATAATATATAATACATCTTGAATGGAGAATGGTATAAATTGGGTTGATACGAAGGGTTTGGCCCATTGGCCTTGTTGACTTGCTAAATAACCAGTGATACAAAAGGTGAGATTTATCATTTGGCATAATAGGGATTGGTGCCGAGAGTGGAGATGGTAGGAAACCAATGGTATTAAATAGTTGAAATTCCCTCTCCATCTGCAAGTAAATACATGGAGCCAATCATGTCCTAGGAATTTGCGATCATACAAGATTCTAGACCACGTCCACGAAAAACTGGACCATTTTTCGTCTATAGTAAAATACCTGTAAGGAAATCGACATAAGCCTAGTGGAAGACGAAATATAGGCATGGCATAAATTGGAAGTGCTGAAATTATTGATTTTAGCTACACATTCATGCTATTTGTCCAAAGATATTTGGCTTTGGCCTTATAACTTGGAAGAAAATCGATCTTTAAGTAACCAAAAGTTGCAGTTCTAGACCTGGATATGTGAGTTGGGAGACCGAGATATTTGTCATATACCCCTATATATGCTTTGCAATTAAAAACTTGTTTCTGGTTACCCACCAAAAATCTGGTCGATTCGATCGGTAAATAACCGGTCAACTTAGGGGTTCGACGGTTTTTGAGGTCCCCGTTACCCATGATAACCTATCTTCGGGGACCTCCGATACCCGGTAACCCCCCTAACCCAATTTGTGAAAAAATACCAACATCTCAATCTAACCTGCCGCTTCCTTCATGATTTTCTCTCAACCCTAGCCTCCATGCCTACACAGTCTCCTCAAAACTCTCTCGAATCCATGGAATTCCGACGATAATCTCTACAATCAGTCACCAAATAAGTGGATTATACAATGAATCTGCTCAAACCCTTCAATTTTGTAGAGAATTTCAATTATCACTTCAATTTTCCATTCATTGATTCTTATTCTTCTCCTTGATTATTCACCTATAAATACACTAACCCTAACATCTTATTTTTCACCCAGATTCTTGTACCTCAAAAGCGCAAAGCAAGAGACATATTAAAGGAGCATAGCAGCTACCAATCATAAGTGTTTTGGATTTTAGAAGTTTTTACTTGGTGTTCTTTTTTGTTGCTTTCAATCAATTTCTAAGTGGTTTCTGTTTGATTTTTTTTATGAACAGATTATGTCAATGGATTCTGCTGCTCTCATTCCCCTAAATCTCAAGCTCCACTCACAACTCCCAACCCTTAAGCTGTACCTCAGGTACCTGGTGTTTAATGAACCTCAGCAGCAAGTAGTGATTATTGGGGGTGATGCACCACCAGTCAATGGCAATGCTGTTGCTGGTGACTCATCACCAATCAATAAAAATGATGTTGCTCTGAATGAACATGCTGCACTAGTTTTTACGGCCAAACGTCCTTTGAAAAGTGATATTTGGCCTCACTTTACCAGATTCTTAGATAGGAATAAAGTGAAGAAAGCCAAATGAAATTACTGTTGTAAGGTTCTTGTGGGTGATACTAGCAATGGTACTTCCTATTTGAGAAATCATGAAAAGGTATGTTTACACTAAATTTCTTCCTAACAGTGTTGTTGGGAAGAAGGAAATGAGTACTGGTCATTTTGACTCTAAGGTTTCTAGGAAGGAACTTGCAACAATGGTTTTGAGGCATCAGTATCCACTTGGAATGGTGGATCACTTGTACTATAAAATTTTATATAATTCTCTACAGCCCTCATTCAAAGTTTCTAGTATAAACACCACTAAAAAAGATATTCTTGCAATGTATGAAATTGAGAGGAATAAGATTCAGAAGGTGATTAATGGGAATATGGGTCGAATTACTGTTACTACCTATATGTGGACTGCTAGTAATAAAAAAGGGGTTACATGGCTGTAACTGCTCATTATGTTGACAATCACTGGAACCTTCGGAGCCATTTGCTAAGGTAATTGAAGTATAGATTAAAATTGACAACTTTTCAGTGTTTCTTGAAGTGTAACGATTTTCATATGTCTGCTCTTTCTCTTGTTTTACAGGTTTCTCTACGTTCCTTCTTCGCATAGTAGTGAGAGACTTGAAAATGTCCTTTGAGATTTTCTTATGTCCTAGAATGTATTATAAGTTATCCACTATCACTCTTGATAACTGTTCGACAAATAATGCCATGATAGATAAGATTAAGAGGACATGATTTCTGACTGATCTTTTGATAAATGGTTCAATGCTACAAATGAGTTGCTCTGCTCATATGCTTAATTTGATTGTTAAAGATGGATTGGATATTATCAAAAATCGGATTGAAAATATTAGGGATACTGTGGTATATTGGACTGCAACTCCTATGAGAGTTGAGTTCTTTGAAGACTCTGCTAGGCAAAGAAATGTTGAAATTGTTGTGATGGCTGAAAGAATATGGGCCAAGTTTAGCAAATATTTGTCAGATATTCATATTTTGCTCACTATGGTTGTTGTTCTTGATACTTCATACAAGCTTGAGTTGATTGATTTCTATCATGTAAAATTTGATGGCTTTGATCCAACTCTAAACCCTAGAAATGTTAAGGATGCTGCTTATGAAGTTGTTCATGACTATGAGTTAAAACTGAAAACCAAAAAGGAAGAGTCTTCTAGTTCTGGTAATGGTGTTGGTTCAGCTAGTATGTTAGAATCTGACCTTCACTTCAAAATGTGCTTAAGTCGAAGGAAAAGGGCCAAAATAAAATCTCTGTGTTCGGAGTTACTATCTGAGTGAGGATGTTGAACAAGGAGGTCATAATGTTGGTGTTTTGGATTGGTGGAGAGTCAATACTGATAAGTGTCCTCTGCTGCAAAAAGTAACAAGGGATTTTCTTGTTGTACTGGTTACTTCTATTGCTTTGGAGTCGGCATTCAACTCTAGTGGGACACTGCTGAATCCTCACTGGAGCAGACTGAACTTTTGAACTGTTGAGACACTCATGTGCACTAGGAGCTTGATTAAGGATGACATATACAAAGGTAAAGATTGTATTAAGTTCATTTTAGTTTTTGAATTTTGTTTAATTGTAAATGTGTAACTAATTCAGTATTTAAATATACCTATAGATGCTGCAGAGGAGGAAGAAGTGCAAGGGTTGGATAGCAGCTTCTCTAAGATTACAATGGAGGATCCAGTTGTGAAGAATTTTAAAAAGGAGGTAAGTGTAAGTCAATCTGATAATAGAACTAGAATTGTAGATAAAAGCTTGTATATGTTGTGTTACAAACTTGGTTGTATAATAAATGATCACAGATCTTTAAGGTGAAGGTAGTCAGAGTCGTACACACTTGGACTTTGAAGATTAAAGAAGTTTGTTGTTGTTGCTGTTGGAAGCTTGATGATGTTGCCTGGAAGTTTTCTGCTATTTTTGTTGGAAGTTTGATGCTTTTTGAATAGTTTGGCTTTGAACCTTTATGCCTCAAGTGATTCAGTATTTCAGTTTCAGTTTAGTTATTCAGTTTTAAGTTTGAATGTTTGATGCTAGTTTGTGGCTTTGTGTTCGATTTTGAGTTTCTTTGAGTTCAAGACAATGAATTTTTAGTTTATTTTCAATTCACATTTCCCAATTCAACACTTCAACTAGTTTAATTAATGATTTTTTCATGTTTTTTCTTTCACGGATATAAACTTAATTGATGTTTATGGTTCATGGGAGATTGCAGATATGAAGTGTATTCAAACTAAAAAAAATAAGGCAAACATTAAGAGTTTAATTAATGTCAATTAATGGGCTCATAATGATGAAGAACCGTCATCAAATTGGAACATTCAGTACATGAAGCTCACAAAAATAAGAATAAAGTGTAATCGGGAAAGAGAACATGGGATAATCGACCAATAGAAGTGAGTTCAACAATAAAAAAAAAGTTTGAAAAACTAAAAAAAATATCAATTTTTTATAGGTTAATAATTTACTAGCTCAAAAGCTTCTACGACAAGCTAGCAAAAACAAAAGAATATGCTTAAGGTACATATGCTTAAGGTGAAGATTACATAGTCTTAAATGTTAAATCATTAATTTTAAATCTTTAAATGATCAACCCAAAAATTCTATTTTATCATAAACTATACGTCTAATAAAATTGTAAAACGCCAAACCATAAAAATAGTTATGACAAGAAAATTAAAACTCTAAAAACTTTAGCCTCTAGAACCCTTAATTTTACATATAAATACTAAAAAGATAAAATTAGAAAATTATAAGCCTAAAATTATAAACCTTAACCCTTAAAGTCTAATGTGTAAAATTTCTATCTTAGAACCCTAAAACTAACATCTAATATAATAATTTATACGTAATAATAAAGGGTACGCCTAAATAAAATATTATTTTTTATAAGAAAAAAAACATATGACATCGTTGATCATGTGTACTCATGTGAAGAAGAGTCCGGATCCGTAGAAAGTAAGTCTCATTAACTACGGGTCGGTCAAGGTGTGACCAAACATTGTGTGGATGTCGGTATGATGTAAGTATTGTGACAAACAATATGTTGAGTGGCCCATTAAATGCCTGGCATTTCATAGTGTCATATCCATTTATCTTGAATAGAGGACATAGGTAATATAATATATAATGCATTCTGAATGGAGGATGGTATAAATTGGGTTGATACGAGGGGTTTGGCTCATTGGCCTTTCATAATAAACTATGATAAAAAAGGTGGGATGGATCATTTGGCGTTATAGGGACTGGTGCTAAGAGTGGAGGTGGTAGGAAACCAAGGTTATGAAATAGTTAAAATTACTTCTTGATCTCTAAGGAAAGGGACGGTTATCCCAAATCCTTAACTACAAGTATCGTTATGTCACAAGGAACGGTTCACTAGCCTCTACTCAACAAGTAGGACACGATTTAAGCTACAAAAAGGGTTCGAACGGTTGTTTTCAAAGTCACAAACTAAGTTACCAAGCATTCACTAAGTTTATCTAAGCAACTCAAACAATCAAACTAAACAAAGCTAGAGTAATACTATCAAGCAATGAGTGGAAAATTCTAGATGTCGGGATGTAGTCGATGCTCACACCTTATTCACGAAAGAAGTTTCACTCAATTGGACTTGCTTTGTATTTAAGTTTCCATGCATTCTTCCTATGAACTAATTCTAGATGCACAATGACACCTAACTCTCTACCAATGACTCATGACATGATGCTATCGCAAACTGCCTCAATCGAGCTCGAAGTAGATTGATACGATAATATAGCATGCAATGAGACTCACCTAACACCTAAGAAAAATGAGAATGTGGCCACACAATCACTCCAACACTCTAACTCTACCTAGCTCCACTAAGCAAGCTTTGATATGCCCACCAAGTGTTCGATGAAATGTCTCAATGCAATTTACACTAAAGATGGATGAATTGGGTATGGAAGATCTTCCTATACTACTAATTACTCAATCAGAGATGTTTCCCTAGGTCAATTTAGCATGATCATGTACAAATCTTCCTACATTCATCCAATGGCAAGCCATGACAATTACATGATTCAAACACAACATCAAAGAACAACTTTCATACCAAAATATAATCCAATCTTGTCCAACCCCTCAAAGTGAGGGGATAATCATTACATCAACATCAATCCCTAATCTAGCAACACAAAATTCTAGCCTATCTTGATCAAACTAGCACAAAGAAGAAAATATACAATGACCATCTCACTAAGGTATGAAGAGGTTGATGAGTGCTCCAATCTTCAATCCTAGCTCTTCCAAATGCTTCAATTGGTCTTCAATAGCCTCCAAATGATGATTGGTGAAGTGGAATTTTTGGACTGGGGTAAGGGGGAGAGTAATGGATACATTGGAAGCCAAAGAATGCATCCATAGGTGTGTGGTATGCTAGAAGACACAAGTCTTGTGGTCCTTCTACCAGACCGGGCTCAAATTCTTCTTTCGTCCGCATCTCGCTCGTCGAGATATTTTTGACTCCCGATTGGTCTCGTTGGCTTCGTTTCAATGTCCTCTTTTCAACAGATACCTAAAATATCGATCAAACATGAGAAAATAAGTGAAACAGACCAAAATGGTATGTTCGAGAGCACAAAAAATGAATTCCGTACTCTCATCAACCAATTACCACAAGGGAACTAAAATCAGTCAAACCAAATAAAAAATCAGTCAAGATGGGGTCAAAATGGCTACCGATAGTCGAGCTATCAAATCCCCCACACTTAAACATTCCTTTTCCTCAAGAAAATCTACTCAAAACAGTCACAAAGAACTCCAAATATGGCGAACGGAAAGCATGCCTTATGGTCTCATATCTTACCATGGTGCCAAGTAGTACGAATTAAACGCTAAATTACACAATTAAGCATAACATTGGATTCTCTAGACTAGTGGAAGACAGACTACTACATACGATGCACATGACTCAGTTTCTAACCATCGGAGTGTGCCCATAACCCCCCAAACGCTTATGTCCCTAACTAACAGAGGAAGTACCAAACTGACGGCACGTCCTAGCCGGGATTTCTCTTCCGAACATGAGGGGGAAGGTGCTTTACGACAAGTTTTCATATACATCACAGCACTCAAGCAATGCTAGCACCCTTCTCTAAATTGCTTGCTTGACTATACTACTAACTATAATCTACTATATACAACTTGATACCACTTGCTTTTTTATGCTTTTCAACTTCTTTTTCTTTTCTTTCATTTTTCACTTTTTTTTGCTTTTTCGATATTTCTGCTTTTTCCAAATGGGGATGGTTACAACCGTGGCCGGACTCGAAGGTAAGTAGTCTCTGATCCACACGCCAAGCCTCATAACGGTTGAGAAGAAGGCGAACCTCGAGGGTCGCCACATATGTTTAGGTTGTACCCAAACCCCATGACATTTTTATTCTAACAACCTCATTTGGACTCATCCCGCAAGTTTTACCTTCGTATCAACCTAGACAAATTTGATGGGGATAGCTACAACCACACTCTATTGAAATCTAGAACAAGACAACGGAAGTGACTAATCCATGTGGATCATATCCAGGGGTCCCTAATACACTAGTTTTGAATGACATGGCTGGTGGTTAACAAACAAGATCTTAGCATACAATGCATCCAAAGGAAGAGCTAAACCATTAAGCATGGTTTCACAATAAACCATAGTTCAAGTTCAAGAGGGCATTTTGAAAGCAGGAACAAGTCTAAATTAGCACAAACGTGATATGCAAAAACAGATCCCAAAACCTAATAATATCAACAAAATCCCCCCCACACACTTGCATAACACATTGTTCTCAATGGGACCAAAGAATAGGGGAAAAGAGGACTATCAAAAGGGGGTAAAGAGTGAAGCCAAACCAAGAGCAGATGAAAGACCAAGATCAAGCACCTGGAATCATTATGAATGACCAAGACAAAAAAGAAGAGACACAAAAAATAATACACAATAATAGTCAAGAGAGTCCACAATCTCCAAACATGCATCCAAAATAATAAATACCCACAAACAATAATAAAACACAACACAACACAAGTCTAGTAGCATAAAAGAAACACAAACAAATGATCAAGTATGAGAGAAAGAGAGAGAGCAAACGGGAATCACTCAAACGATGGTGGAGGTAGTGGTTTGTAGTATGGGAAATGGCGGTAATACCCATAGTAGCTCATCTACTCACTCTAGTGGAGATAGTATCCTGGATAAGCAGCTCCTGCGTCCTGGAAGTGTTGATCTGGTGGGGGCGGATAGTTGGGAGTAATGTTGAGGAAGCTAGAGTACGTGTCCTGGTAGTAGGCCATGTGGCAGGTCTACCAGTCCTGCGTATGCTGGATCCAGTGCATTTCCATCTGAACTATCTCAATCTACTCCTCAAATCTCTAAAAAGCATTGCCCCTCTCACCTCTAAACGCATTAAAATTGCTCCGCATCTCACTTAGATCTTGTCTGATGTACCCCAACTGCTCATCATGTGATCTCCAGAACTCTTCATCCCTCTGTGCCTCATACTAAGCTCTCTCATTCAAACTCTCCTGATGGATAACAAGAAGCTCCATGACAGCCTACAAAGGGGACAAAGCAGTAGCTAAAGCGAAGGATCCTTGACCTGTAGCTATGGTGTCGATCTCCTCAACAAGTGAGTCCTGAACTCCATTTCTCACCATCTCCTTCGGGTAGAAGTCGTAAGGTGGACTAACAAGTTGGCATACCCTCCTCCAAACAGCATGGTATGCATGGAGTAGATTTTCAATTGCTTAAAGAGAGTGAGAACCAAGTCTCGCAAATGCATGTCGATCTTCTCCCCCAAGCAATAGAAGATGTACATGTCCCGGTTAGTGATCGTAACTGGAGAGCCGGAAGATGAGTAGTGTAAGATACTGTGGCTAGCAAAAAAGTGGATGAGGTGAAGCATTGGCTTTTGGATCCGCATCGCCTTAGAGAGCCCGTCTGCAAACAGAGGCGTCTTTGGAAATGCTACGCCAAAAACCCAGCACATCATGGAGGGGAGTTCCAGAAACTGTGGCGAGACAAGCTAGCTCACCATCGATCCGCTCCTCATCTGAATTGAACCCAAGCATCTCCAAATTCATCCGGAGACACCGTGTGAAGCTTCCCTCCCCAGCGAAAGGAGACCACCCTCTGAGAGGTCGAAGTGTATCTACCTATGTCATGTGTGCAGAATAACTCACAAACCGCATGAGGATATGAGTACTCGTTCATGATCATCACCCTCTATAAGTTCTTGGACCATTTGCAGTAGGATCTAAGGGGAGCAAGCCACCCATTGCTGGTGAACTCATAAAGAACCAAGTGTCCATGTTTGGAAACAGGAAGTTGCTAGAGAGTCGCGTAAAGCATCCAAGGCGGAGAGCCAACTGGGAAGTTGAAGGCTTCTTCCCGAAGACACTGAAAGGGACGGATAGCATCAACCAAGAAGTTTTATGGGTCGACAGGCTCAATAGGAGCTTCAAACATATGGTACTGCTAAGGTGGAGCTGCATGAGAGGACTTACCTTGAGTCGCTTGCCTTAAGGAGGAAGAATCCTCGTTTCCCTTATGCCTCTTGTTACTCTCGGTAGTCTTACCCTTAGGAGCCATCCTGAATTAGTCAGCAAATATGAGCATCCTAAAACATAACAATACGAGTATACCAACCAATCATCCTCCTTAAGCACACATCATCAACCAATAGTCATGGCAAAAGGTATGATGCAAAAAAATAAGGAAATCCAATGATAAGCATCATATTCAATCACATAAGTAACTAGCTATCAATCCAATTCAAAGGAAATCCAAAGTTCACAACTAAGGAACTATTACCACAAGAAATTAACGTCAAAGTGTACTAAGTAAATAAAACAAGATATTCATGACAAGTATGAGGAAAGCATCATAGAAACAACAATGCAACATCCAAATTATGTCATAAGAGCATCAAATGTGAATATGCATATTCAAGAGCCATGGTACTATTAATTCTTGAACAAAAATTGGAAATGAGGCATAGTCACAAAGCAAGTCATTACTTGGAAACATCACAAATCACCTAGCAACATCCTAGGTTCTGATATCATCATCATCACAATTAAACCACATTGAACCACAAATGACCACTTTGGAACCAAAACCATGTCAACCAAGACCAATAAATGAAATCCCCCCTTCCCCGCACTTTGGAGATTTTCAACTTTACAAATGCAAGAACGACAAAAATCCTAAGCAAGTAAGTAGCATGATCAAAAGTTGACAAGTTCAAGAACTGAACCAATCATCCCTACACTTCAAAACAAGCACAACTCCAACCAACATCATAATTCAAGCTTTGCACATCCTTAATCATGCAACTAGAGGTATTTCATCCCAAAATCAATCCAACAAGTCACAATTTCGAGCACAAGTCAATCAATTCGACATCCACATCCCTAGCATGCATACTACGATCAATTTAACTCAACATCAAAGCAAGAATTTCACATTTTTGTCTAAAAGCACCAAGGGCCAACATGTGAATCACAATCCAACCCAAACCAATTTTCAACCCTAAATATACATACTATGGTCAAGAGAAGTCCAAATTGAATCAACAAAACACCCAATTTCTATGAAAACATAAAAATTCAAACTGGCACAAAATTCTGACCTAATCGATTGGGCAATCGAAATTGGAGCAAAGGGGAGACTGGGGCTGGCCTTGGTAGGAGAGGGAGGCCAGAGGAGCTGCCAAAGCAGCGACAGCCATGGAGAAGGTCGAAGGCGGCGCCGGGTATGGAGGAGAGGAGAAGGAAGGGAGGGGAGGGGAGGATAAGACGGCGACTGTGGGAGTGAGGGAAAGCGAGGAGGCGGTGATGAGAGGGAAGGGGGAGGAAGAGAGGAAAATCGGGAAAGAATGGAAGCATTGCTGAAATGTTTAAGAACCACACGGCGTGTTGATAAGGGAAATCCACACGCCGTATAACCGGCTGGTCAGGAATGGTTCAACCAAAAATTGGCAGGTTCGACTCGGTGAGACCCGGTCAACGCGGTCAAACCCAAAGAATCGTCGTTAAAATTAACCTCTTCACAACTTAGGGAGATGGTGATTGTATCTTTTCTTCTTTGTGCTAGTTTGATCATGATAGGCTAGACATTTTGTGATGTTAGATTAAGGATTGATGTTGATGCAATGATTATCCCCTCACTTCGAGGGGTTGTACAAGATTGGATTATGTTTTGGTATGAAAGTTGTTCTTTGATGTTGTGTTTGAATCCTTTAATTGTCATGGCTTTCAATCGGATGAAGGTAGGGAGATTTGTGCATGATCATGCTAAGTTGGCCTTGGGAAACATCTTGGATTGAATAATTGTTAGTATAGAAAGATCGTCCATACCCAATTCATTGATCTTTAGTGTAAATTGCATCGAGACATTTCATCGAACACTTGGTGGGCATATCAAAACTTGCTTAGTCGACCAAGCTAGGTAGAGTTGCAGTGTCGGGGGATTGTATGGCCACATTCTCAGCTTTCTTAGGTGTTAGGTGAGTCTCATTGGATGTTATATTATCGTATCGTTCTACTTCGTGCTCGATTGAGGCACTTTGGACTAGGGTAATAATCGTTTCTATAGTTTCGAGACTTGAAAACTCAAATTCCAAACTATCAAAGAACCAAAAATCCCTGCCCTAGTTTCGATCTCTACTATACTACTAAATCTATCAACATGTGCATGTTGGGGGTAGTTAGGTTGAAGGCTTGTGATGACCTCTTGATTTGCCGATTTTTTTAAGATTTCTTCGACGAATTCGTCGGAATTTTAACACCGTAGTCTTCTTCCGCCACAAGCAACACGAACAACACAAAAACAAAGTCTTTCCAACCCAAGGTAGGAAGCAAATCCAAAAATTACAATGACCTCCTAATTAGGGTTTGGTCAAGCACAATTTCTAGGGCTTTTTTATGTTTTTGAAACGATCGAAACTAAGACAAAAATTAAAGGACATGTAGTTCTTGTGATAAGAACGAGGCTCTGATACCAAAATTATATGAGCCGGAACAAACGAAATCGACGACCGGGACAATCTATCGAAAAAGGTTTTCAAATCAACGAAACAAATCCAAAACTCGGATGGACTAGTTACCTAGCCAACCAATAGATCACCAAGTCAAAGGGAGGTTCTAAGTCTCACAAAGTCAAAGGTTCCACGAAGAGGGTGTGATAACCTGACTACGATAAACCAAATCCGCTATCCTAACAACGACGTGCTAAAAATAAAAAGAATGATAAACAGCCTAAGCCGAAATCACTTTGATTAAATTCAAGGGGGTCTCCCTAACTATGATGGTTTTACCCTCTTTATATAGGAGAGGAAGTCCAAGAAATTACAAGGAAAATAATAAAAAGATAGGTTAGAAGGGTCCTTGCTATACAAGTCTCCTTCTTCCTTTGGGATCAAGTCTTGACTAGGTCAATCCTTGTTCCCTAAGGAACCCAATCGGCCAAGCAGCCTTCTAGAAAGGAGTCCTTGGGTCTTTTTATACTATTCCTAACAACTAAATGAAACCAAACACATCCAAGTCCTAAACAACAACGGAAAACAATAAATGGATAATGGACTCACTTAAGCTCAAATTAGCTTAGTGAGTCTTGCGCCTTGGTGGAGGGTATATGGCCTGATATCGGGCCTTGGACACACTCATGGAAGCCCTATGAGTGATTGATGAGCTCCTTGTGCGAGCTAAACTGGTTCGAGATCAAAATTATTGAAGAGGCCTCGCTTCGGAAGCTCTGGCATCACCGTAACGAGTCCACTTGAGGGCTTCGACTCCAATCTCGTTTCTCCATGCTTCCAATGGCCTAGTTGGTCTTCAAATATCACACTAAGCACCTGGTCTAGAGATGGTTCAGGAAAACTCTTCTCGTTTGGACCAGGGTGCAATTTGGTGCAATCCTCTGAAATCAGTGGGCCCGATTTTGAGTAATTTCGCACCTTCGAATCCAATTGTGCTCCAAATGCTCTCAAACTTAGGGACACGTCTCTTCTCATCAATCCACAACTCTTCTCCAAAAATAGTGCGGGCAAAGTTGGCCCGAATGTTCGTTCTTGCGGATCTTGATTTTTAGGTGTGGCCGTGATGTACATGTTTCCATCGATGTCGTGGTGCGGTATCAGTGCCACTCGTTGGATCGGGAAATCTTCAAGTGCTCCATTATCTTCATGACTCAAAGACATGGACGTCCTTGCTTCCATCTCTGAGATTCTTCCTCAAAAATGCTTGTTTTTGTTGCAAGGTTCTTCGAGTTTGGTGACTTTTTCATTGATCTCCTATGTGGGCTCTTCACTTCTCGAAACCTTGGCATCATGGATTGGGGCCGCTGGGTGGATCTCATCTCTCTTGGTCATCAAATGCTACTTTCTCACTATCATCTTCTACAAGTACTTCATAATGATTCACAAGCTCTCTAGGCACATTTACCAGAGGGTCAATTACCTTAGGTGTGGAGTCCGGAAGGTGCTTTCCGCTCCTTATTGTAATTGCTCCGCAAGTTTCCTTATTCCTAGGATTGATCTCGGTATTCCTGGGTAAGGTACACGGTGAAGGAATTGAAGAGGCTTCCTGTTGAGCCACAATTTTGCCTTAAAGAAGGTCCTTGATTAATGTAGTTGAAGATAGTCGTAAGTTCATTTAGGGATGCACCAACTTGAGATTGATTAGGAGGGTGCAGGAATCCAAGAGGAGGTGCATTTGATGCTTTGGAAGTCCCCTTGGCTTCCTTATTCTCCATTGTTGATTGGCACCTTGGTTTGAACCTTGTTGGTTGTAATCACCTTGATTTCCGCCTCGGTTGTAACCTTGAGACCTTTGGTTGAAGTTGTTGAACCTTTGATTATTCCCTTGGTAGGAGTTTTGGCCTTGATTGTAGTTATTAGCCCTTTGGAAATTCCCTTGGTTTCATCCTTGACCTTGATTGTAGTTGTTATGTCTTTGCGAATTTCCTTGATTGTATTGGTTTTGGCCTTGGCTTCCTTGCCCTTGAGTGTACCCTTGGTTATAACCTTGATTCCCTTGACCTTGGTTGTATCCTTTAGTCCTTTTTCCTGGGTTGTAACCTTGATTGACTTGTCCCTCGTTGTTCGTGTGATATCGTCCTTGATTAGGGCCTTGCCCTTGTTGGTAGTTACGATATCCACCTTGATTCATACCTTGCCTTTGGCTATACCACTTTGGTTGCCTCCATGGTAGCTTCCTTGCACTAAATCCACTCCTCAATGTAATCCTCTTCCGGTGCAAAGTCGGGAGCAAAAGATTGGCAAGTAGAGGCATCATGCCCTTCATTGCCACAAATCTCACATATAAAGGTTTGTGTGGTAGGAGGCTTGATTCATGGCTTCGGAAAAGATGTTTGTGCTTCTTGAGGCTTGACTACCAGTTAAGCTATGGAGAGAGCTTTGATTTGGGCATCCATTGCATCCATCCTTGAGAGAATCAAGTGGACAAGCTGCTCTTCATCCTTCTCCCTAGGCTCAGGCATCTCCTCGAGAGTTTTGGGATCGGTATTGGAGACATAAGCATCCCCGCTTACCCCTTTGATGTCTCTTGGACCTTGTTGCCTTTACCATCTCTACATCTTCACAGCCATCTCTTGGAAGACTTGAAGGCATCGCTCGGGTAGGAGAGATCTCAAGTCTCCTCCCGCTACTTGATCTCAAGTCCTCTAGCCAATGTCTCCGCTTGTTTCCACTCGCAAGCCTCGAAGAATGGCTCTCCATTGATTTGTACAAAGTTAGAGATCCTCCCTCGTATCTCGTCCTTCTTGTTAGGAGGGAAGTACTCTTCCAAGAAAACCTTTGCTAAGTCATCCCAGGCTTGGAAGTTGTTGTTAGGTTGATTATCAAGCCATTGATTCGCCTTCCCTTGGAGCGAGAAAGGAAAAAGCCGGAGTTGGATGGCTTCTTGAGGAACATTGTTGAACTTCATGAGGTTCAAAATCTCTAGGAAGCTTCGGAGGTGTCAACTCAAGCATTCATGCTCATGCCCATGATAGGAATTTTTTTGACTATTTGGATGTTGGGCAGACAAAGGACGCTTAAGGAAGTTCCTTAGAAGGTGTTTTTGGCATAGTCGCCAAAAGTCCTTCGTGGTGGTTGATCCATGCCGAAGTTTTTCTCAAACACTTCCGGGTCTCCTTTTGAACTCGTGTCAACACTTGAAGCTTCTCTAGACGAAGGGGTAGAAGAATCTTGAGGTGGAGGCCCTTAAGATGGGGTTAAGATTGGTAGAATGCAAGGTGGAGTTGATTTAAGTCTCTTTGGTAATTGATGGTTGCATTTAGAACGTCTCGTGCGAGTCTAGTAGCACAAAAGAGTTCATACACACCAAGAACCAAGAAGTAAATGTAATAACAAATGGGAGTAACACACAACAAGGGTAGCAAGAAGTAAAACGGGGTGAATGCTTAAATGAGTGTTCTAAACTTGTCTTTCAAGGGTGTGGGCTAATCCCCGGCAACGCGCCAAAAACTTGATCGCTAAGGAAAGGGGGTATAATCCTAAATCCTTAACTAAAACTGTCATTATCTCATGAGAAATGGTTCACTAGCCTCTACTCAACGATTAGGACACGGTTTAAGCTACCAAAAGGGTTCAAAAGGTTGTTTTCAAAGTCACCAACTAAGTTACTAAGCATTCACTAAGTTTATCTAAGCAATTCAAGCAATCAAACTAAATGAAGCTAGAGTAATACTATCAACCAATGAGAGGAAAGTTGCTAGATGTCGGGATGCAGTTGATGCGCACACCTTAATCATGAAAGAAGTTGGACTCAATTGGACTTGCTTAGTACTTAAGTTTCCATGCATTCTTATCCTATGAACTAAGTATAGATGCAAAATGACACCTAACTCACTACCAATGACTCATGACATGATGCTATGACAAACATTTCACAAGTCAAAAATGCCTCAATTGAACTCGACGTAGAATGATACGATAAGATAACATGCAATTATACCAAACAAAAGATTAGAATGTAACCACACAATCACCCCAACACTCTAACTCTACCTAGCTTGGTCCACTCAGCAAATTTTGATATGCCCACCAAGTGCTTGATGAAATGTCTCAATGCAATTTACACTGAAGATGGATGTATTGGGTATGGAATGTCTTCCTCTACTAGCAATTACTCAAGCCAAGATGTTCCCCTAGGTCAATTTAGCATGATCATGCACAAATCTCCCTACATTCATCGAATTGAAAGCCGTGACAATCAAAGGATTCAAACACAACATCAAAAAACAACTTTCATACCAAATATAATTCAATCTTGTCCAACCCCTCAAAGTGAGGGGATAATCATTACATCAACATCATTCCTAATCTAACAACACAAAAGTCTAGCCTATCATGATCAAACTAGCACAAATGAGAAAAGATACAATCACCATCTCCCTTAGGTATGAAGAGGTTGACGAGTGCTCCAATCTTCAATCCTACCTCTTCCAAATGCTCCAATTGGTCTTCAATGGCCTCCAAATGATGATGGGTGAATTTTTGGACTAGGGTAAGGGGGACCGTAATGGAAGTGATGGATACAAGCAAAGCCAAAGAATGCCTCCTCTCTCCTTAAAATTCAGCTTTTATACACCTTCCAGCACCATCCACATGGCGTGTGGTATAAGAATTTGAGCCTGGTCTGGTAGAAGGACCACAAAGCGTGTGGTAAGTAAGATACAGACGAAATAAGAATTTGACCCCGGTCTGGTAGAAGGACCACAAAGCGTGTGGTATGTCAGAGACCACACGCTTTGTGGTCCTTCTACCAGACCGGGCTCAAATTCTTATTTCGTCTGTATCTTACTCGTCCCACCTCCGTTTGACTCCCGATTTGTCACGTTGACTTCATATCAACCTCCTCTTTCCAACGAATACCTGTAATCACAATGGAACATGAGAAAACAAGTCGAATGGACCAAAACGGCCGTTTGAGAGAGAATAACACAAATCCCTTACTCTCATCAACCAATCACCACAAGAGAACCAAAATTGGGTCAAAACGAATAAAAAACAGTCAAGATGGTGTCAAAATGGCTACCAATAATCGAGCTATCACCTCTCCATCTACAACGAAATACTTGGGACCTACGATGACATAAGAGTTTGCGACCATATAAGATCTTATACAACGTCCACGACACATCTAGTAGAATGCCTATAACAAAATAAAGCCACCTAAACTTGCACTTAATATAATTATATATACGTAATAATAAACGTTACTCCTAAAATAAAGTATTGTTTACATAAAAAAAACAAACATATGACATCGTTGATCATGTGAACTCATTTGAAGAAGAGTCCTGGTCCATGGGGAGGAACTCGCATTAACTAGGTTCGATCAAGCTGTGACCAAACATTGTGTGGATTTTGTATGATGTAGTTATTCAGACAAACAATATGTTGACCGGGACCCATAAATGCCTGACGTTTCGTAGTGCCATATCCATTTATCTCGAATAGAGGACATACGTAATATAATATATAATACATGTTGATTGGAGGATGAAGGATGGTATAAATTGGGTTGATACGATGGGTTTGGCTCATTAGCCTTGCTGAATAAACTGTGATACAAAAGGTGGGATGGATCATTTAGCGTGATAGGGACTGGTGCTAAGAGTTGATGTGGTAGGAAATCAAGGTTATGAAATAGTTGAAATTCTCTCCCAATCCACAACTAAATACTTGGAACCAACGATGACGTAGAAGTTTGTGACCATACAAGATGCTATACCAAATAATAAAAATAAAGTGTCATCGGGATAGAGAAAATGGGATAATAGGTCAATAAGAATGAGTTGAACTTTAAAAAAATTATTTGAAAAACTAAGAAACTGTCAAATTTTGTATTCATTATTAACTTGCATTATAAATGAATAGCTCAAAAGCTTACCGATAACCTAGCAAACAGAAGACGTCGATTTTCTTCTTCCTTTAGATTAAAAAAACGATCTTCCTGAATTATCATCTCCTTCAGAAACCGGCCGGTTTCAGAAGTGATGAGATCTTTCCTCCGGGATATAACGTCAACTAACTCCCATCCACCGTTGCGAACTGCGAATAGCAAGCCTGCGTTTCTTATCCCATTCCGGATCCGATTCCTCCCACCATCGTGGTCAATGACGAGGAAGACATCGATGTTTGTTCCGACAACCAACATAGGTTCTGAAACATAGCGAAAATAATATAACCACTGAATTAAACTGATAAACTAATTATCGAGTGGATCTGGTTAGGCTTCGATGGTGGAGATTCGAAGTCCTTTACCTCGTCGGAGACACCACGGTGGCAGCGGCGGAGAAGTAGCAGTGGTAGCAGCAGATGAAGATGCAATCATTTTCTAAACCGATCATCATCACCGACTCAATTTCTAAGCCAAATCCATTCTCCTTCTCCAGATCCATTCTCAAGTATCTCAGATTTGTTCTCTTTCTCCCAGATCCGATCATGTTCTTGAGGACCAAGCATTCAAGGATCCAGATAATTACTTGAACAGAATTCTAAACTTGGTTTGAATTCATTCTTTGTTTAAACAAATTGAAACTGCTTCTACAAAAAAAAGACAAATTGAAATTGCTGGTCCGAGTTGAAGGCGACACAAAAGGTGGGGCGAGATATTAAGTTTTTAATATCCAAATTGTTTTTTGATATTTTAGGGATGAAATTAATATTTATATTTATATGATTTGGAGCTTACGTGGATTTGCCATGTCATTATTATCAAATTTGACTGTTAAATTAACAGTTAAATTTAAAATTAGGCCAAATTTTGAATATTCCGAATTAAGTACCAATCATAATAGTTTTCGAATAAATCGAACTGTTTTTTTGCATTTTTTCAAACTAAAAAGGATATTGATGTTTTAGGATCTAGAGGTGTTGCACAAAAAGCAATGTAAAGGTGTTAAAAGTATTTCTGTTTTGTAAGCTTACATGACAGTTATAAACCTATTAACTAGGAATACAATAACGTTATTGATTGAAAGGGTAGTCCGTCATTGGACAATGGGGAGCTTTTTTGTCACTAAATGAACAGTATTATTATTTTGTCGTAAAATATACTTAATAAAAATAAATAACAAAGAGAATATAAGATGTTGATATTCTTTGAGGAGTAAACCAACCCGAACATTTGGAACCGCATATTATACTTGAACATAAACATTAATAAGCACAACATTATTGAATGATTCCAAAACGAGTTCACACAACCGGACGTAACAGAGAGATGCCCAAATGTTTGAAAAGCAAATCATCATTAACCACATAATTATAAATGTTTGTGGTTTTGGTTGAATTGGTAAATTAACCACATAATTAAAAACAACAACACCACAGATTTGTTTATCTTATAATAGTCAGAATTTCGCACGAGTATTAATGTTGTCAGCTGGTAATGTAATTTAGGTTACTAAGAGGCAGCTAGTGCTTCTGCATGTCTTTCAATTGTGACCTCCCCACTCCCAGTGCTATGTTTTAATCCCCTCTAAGTCTAAACGAACATATTGTTCTACTTTGAAAGGCAATTCCTATATTCATATCCTCTCCTTTGAATATCACTCGCACTAATTTCTATGTTGACTACATTGAATTATTTTAAGTCAATTCATTTGCATGTTTATTTTACATTATATATTATTGCTTACAACTTACAAGCATACTTTCTTTGAAATTCAATTTTTTTATTTTCTTTTCTTAGTCGTATATGATATATGTTTTATATAGACTTTCTTCTTTAATTAATTGATCCGAAGCTTGCATATTTTTTCCGTTATAAAATTTTTATTTCTTTAAATTTTAGCTGAAAATAGGAGCAAGTTTGAAATCCAGACAAAAAAGAGTTTTAGAATGTTCAGAAGGATTTTGAATCGTTAGATCTCACGAGTTTTACATTTTAATAGGTCTAACGGTTTGTATAAAAAAGGCAGGGAAGTCTTAATAACCAATTTATTTAATATTTTTTTTATAAAAGCACACTGCCACCTAATCGTCGATGTTGATTGGTCAGCAACTTCCTGGTCACCGTCCGATGATTATTCCGGCAAGACTCCGATCACCGGACGGTGACTTTCCGCCGAGACACCGGTCACCGGACGGTGATTTTCCAGTGAGTCTCTGACTACTTTTCCGACGCAAATTTATAACCGGTTATATTATTTAAATTATAACCGGTTATATTTTTTAAATTATAACCGGTTATATTTTTTAAATTATAACCAATTATTTTTTATAACTGATTGTAATCATGACTATATATTAAAAATATAACTAGTTCTATTTTAAATATAGCCAGTTATAAAATGCAAGCGGTTATATTTTAATTATAATTGGTTATATTTAAAATATAACCGGTTATAAAATATAATTGTTATAAAATATAACAGTTATAAAATATAACACTATTTTAATGAAATATTTATAACTAGTTATATTTCTATATAAGATAAATATATAAAGTTAGAAATTAGTTGCAAATGGAAGTTAATAAATTATAATCTTAAATAATTCATAACAATGCAAACTTAATAGGTGGTAATTATTCTGGTTATTCGTACTATCTGGAAAACTATTTGAGCAATCGATGTTATTGTTTGAAAAATTAAAGAATACGTGGTAAGAATGCAGGGTTAATTATGTAAGTTTTGAAATCTGGGGACCAAGATGAATATCTTTCATTCATTCTTTCAGATCTAATTGCATGAATAGAGGAATTTCTCCCTCCTGCATCTCATATAGTGAATGAATCATCCGAAGATTGACTTGTACAGGCTATTGGAGAGCTTCGAGCCCATCCATGGCGTTTCTTCTTCGCGAGGCCGAGCCATCTATTTTTTATTCCGATCAAATTTGGAAGTCGTCAAAGTTGAGATGAAAACGTCGCTTGATGTTCGAGATGAAGAACAACGTCGGTTGTTGTCAGGTCTGATTTCCCAACCTTCGTATGGTTTCTCTCTTAAACCTATTTTATCTCGGTGACAATGAGAAGAAGAAAGGTGAGGATGCAGAGATGGCCGTCGTCGAAGATGGTGGTCTGTGACATCATCGAGTCCAACTCTACAACCTAGAAAATATTTAACAATAAATCATTCAAATATTTTTGTATTTCGAAAATATCCCTCCGGCCTTTCATCCTGGACATCTTGGAAGTCAGATCGCTTGAATTCTAAATCGCTCTCAACATGTAGTATGTATTCTGTTAAACAGTACTGAAATCAGAAATTGCTACATATTTGAGAGTTTTGTTTTTGAAAGAGGCTACTTATATTATAAACAATGTTTTCAAAACTGTATCAGGTATCATACATAAAAGTTTAGTGGTAGGAGGTTTGATGATTCAACCAGTGGCTCATATCGGTTTAACCGTTTGTATTATTAAATAAAATAAAGTATATAAATTAATAGCAAAATATCGTATCGTATAAATTAGTAATAAAATCGGATTGTAATGATAGTAAATAAAGTTAAATAAAAATTAATAATTTAATAAATTTCTATAATTCAATAGCTTAAATCCATTTTTAATATTTAAATAAAATATATTATGAGAATATCATATTTTATTTAATTAAATTTAACGAGTATAGTAAACTAACCATAACTATTAAACACAAAATAGAGATAGTTGAGTTGGTATAAAAGACTGTACCTTTCTCCCGAGTGCTTAGGTTTGAACCTTGCTACCACCATCCCATTTATACAAAAAAGGAAAACCATACTCAATAGTTGAACTGCGGTTTGACTAAAACTAGTCGGTTTGACCACAAATTGATGGTTCAACCATTTGAGCCGATAGTGAAACTGTGGTCTATCGGATTGGTGGCTCAACCGGTTCGACTAGCCGGTTCGGTACGGTTTTCAAAACACTGATATTATTAAAGCTCTTGGTCAAATGTGTTCATCTCATCAATTGAACCTTTACGGAGACAAGCACCTGAAACGGGTATGGCGTGGCCGCACAAAGCGTTAGCAAAAGCTAGCACATTCGTGTTACCAGTCGACCAAAATAAAGAAAACCTCGAACGGAGGCCCACAACCCGATCACAAATAGCTACCCGGCGATCAAGCATAAAAATAGAAAATGATCAAACATCCAACATAAAATGAAACTAGGAAAAATATAGACAACTGGTAGTGTCCGAATTGGAGTCACCCAAAATATTAAGCACTCGAAAATGCTGAGATCTCGAGTGAGTAGCTGCCAGTGATTTACTCCAGGTGGCAGGACCCCGAGAGGCCTGCCGTTGCCAGGTTTTTTGGTGTTCCTGGAAACCCTTGAGTTGCTTGGATGGACGTTTGAAGCTTTGCTCCACACCTTCCACTGCACTTGTGCTCCGATCAATCAACTCTTGACGTCTGCACTTCCATTCCACCTGTAAAGCCAATTCAGCTGCTTCTAGTGCTTTAGTTGAGGTAGCATTGTCGTCCAGTTTGATTGGTGAGAAGGGGTGTGCTGTAAAGTTGTGATGAACGACCTGCAAGTTTGGAGACAATGTCGGTCATGAGCGGGGTGAACCCGGTTTGATAACCGAGTTCGGCACTGCTTCCTCCGGAGCTTCCACTATCCATTACAAACGCTCAGGCTCCACTCCGGGGTTCAGAAAACGAATACTGCACAAGGGATCGATATGGCCCATGCGGCCACATATAAATCAGAAGGTTGGCAGTTTCTCATACCTGAATTTGTAGTGTTTTCCGGGTTTGACCGGATGACAAATCATCTTTTCTCTCTTTAACGGTGTTGTAACATTAAGTGAGACTCAGATTCACATATATGGTGTGCTTGATTTGTAGATGTTTTTCTCATCATACTTGATGAATTTGTCCACAAATTCACCGAGACCGCAGCCAACCATTTCTGTGAAGAAGCTTTTCAACAGGTCATGAATCTGCACCCAATAGTTCGCAAACTGCATCGAGACGGTGGTTGGGTCTTCTCCGTCATATAGATCGTGTAAAATGACGAGTTTTCGGTCAAACAACTATGGTCTGTTGTCAGTCACCCTTCAGAGATCAATGGAGTCATAAAAGATGAAAAGTAATATACAATAATGACCTTCTTACCATTAATTAATCTGAATCATCATATTAGATTAATCACGAGACTGATTTTATTAAATCCAATCAACATTTGTTTGTGAAACATGAAAAAATATTGGTCAAACTTTTTATTTTGTTTTTATAATTGAAGTAGACCTTTTGATCTATATACAAAATGAAAACAAAAAAATATTACAACAATATTCATTCATAAAATATACTAAATTTAGACTTTGAAACCCATAAATCATCTACGCATAACTCCAATACTACTAATCCACTCGGATAAGTGTGGGCCAAACTAGGGAAGGGAGAAATGAATTAGTAGTGCATGTATGTATGTACAGTCACAGCCACCGGTTGAAAATGGAAGTAGCGACGAATTGGAAGTCCAACTAAACTTACATCATTTGTATTGGAAAGGACTCTCGTTGTGGTGGCTTTTGACAAAAACAAACTGTGAATTATTTTTTAGTCAAGTCTCCCCCAAAACGGCTATGCGGGCGTTTATGACGTTGGACCAACCAAAACGCAGCCCAAAGGCCAAACCCAAGCTAGGAAGCATCAAGGCTGCTTCCTTCTATGTTCCAACTTGGAACGCACGTTCAACATCAGCTTTCAAATATGTCCCTTAGCATCCCGCCACACTATAAATAGCCTACACCCAAACTGCGAATCATATCTCCCTCACACCAACAAACAGAAACAATCTAACTTCCACTGTCAGCTTCCAATTTATATGCAGCAGAGAATTTATATTTATATTTCTAAGAAAAGAAATGGCCAGACCAATTAGATTCGTTGGCATGTTGATTACAGCATGGGTACTCATGATGCAGCTGCTGATGATCATGATCATGTTGGGTTCCGGAACAGAGGCGGCTCGGCCTTTTATCATCCTGAAGAATTCTGATGATCAATTGGAGAGCAGCGGGAATTGGTGGGCGGACGCGGTTGTCATTGAGAGGTTGGCTATCGGAGCAATCAAGCAATCGGGTCCCAGCCCAGGCGTCGGGAATAGCTTTACAAATTCGCTCAATGATGGTCCCAGTCCTGGTGCAGGACACTGACCCACTCAAATAATTCCTCCAACACAAATAAATATACAGAGTTTGGAATAATATACAGTTTTAAATAATATTAATTGTTGGTTCTTGTGTGTGGCATCTACTTGGTTAGAAGCTCTAATTTTTTTCATTATTAATTCTTGGTTTCTGCCATTTTAGTGAAACAAATAGAATAGGCAGTAAATGTATCGGGATAGTGGGTTCATGGGATATTCATTAATTATGTCAATATAATAAAGTGTGTTTTGCAGTCAATTAATACTAGTCCAATACATTGGATTACGTTTGGGTTTTTTGTTCTATATAGACGACAAGTCTCTGTGGATTGTGGTGTTTGCCTCTCTCTCATGCTGTTCGTCAATTCCCAACACTCTTAAATATCGGGTGTTGTATTTAGTTGCTTTTTATGCCGGTGATTTGGTGGTATCAAATTAAAAACAGTATAAAATTTAAGCGAAAACAAGTTCTAAGATATTAAGGATTTTTAAGTTGGAGAGATATTTTCGGTATTTCAAACAAAATTGAAATCTTTTTTTTACAAAATATTTTTCCCAAAATTTAAGGGTGGGCACGGTGCGGATTAAACCGTATCGCACTGCAATGATAGAGAAAAACCGCTAACTTGTTTTAAACCGTATTGTAAACCGCACGGTTTAAATATCGGTGTGGTCAAAACGCACCGCATCAATTTATGGCTTCCATGCGATTTTAAACCGCAAACCACTAAAATCAGAAGAAAAACCCAGCCATAGCTCAGCAAACTTACATCTACAACCTAAAGAAAATCAAGGAGAAAACATTTGCATACAAATTACAAAACAGACCTACTATCCAAAAATCATAACCCTAAACCAAAAAACAGACCAACTTGATTGATATGCATAACCAATTCTCACTTCCAAGTTCTCTTCGATGTCATATAACTAATCCATGGATGAAATAAAGAAAAAATCATAATCCAGTAGAACTAAACTCATAATCCATCAAATAAAGACATCATAAATGACTAAATGTTCATGCTTCACACTTCAGTCATCCATTATGTGTTCAGCCAGAACTACTTAAATCTTGATCACTTAAAGACTTGAAGAATGTTCTTGCCAACGAATCTGTTGTTGTCAAGAGAGGACAAGACATCGTTTAGGTCAATCCAATATATATAATGAGCTGTCCAAAAGAAAAATGAAAATAGTGGCAGTAGTGTCAGTTTAATATACACACCTAAGTGTTTTCTAGTTCTACAGACGGTCTAGTAGCAGGAGTGGGAGTAGCATGACGAGGAGGAAATGAAATGTCACTAATCCCAATGGTTCTCAAAATATCACTGAACTCTGAAATTCACAAGACATCCACATAAGAAAAGTATACAAATATAAGGTTCATTTTAAACAAAAAGCTGCATACCTTCATCGATTTTTTCAATGTCCAATGGATCTTCCTCAACTAAAACTGGGTGTGAGTTTGCACGAAGCCAATCCTGAGTGCAAATCAATGTCTCCACGATCCTAGGAGTCAAAGAACTCCTAAATGCATCAAGGACTCTCCCGCGAATACTAAAGGCGGACTCTGACGATACTGTCGAAATAGGCACATCTAACACATATGTTGCCATTTGAGAAAGGATTGGAAATCCATGACAATTTAGCATCCACCAATTGAGCACAGTAAACTTGGGAACTTTCGTTTCATCACGTTCCTCACGCAAATACTTATCCAACTCTGTCTTCTTAATAACACCATCAACTTCTTCCATGTACTTATCATATTCCTCAATCGGGTCATCATCCCGTAAAGCCTCTTCCTCGATGGTAGTGGGCAATGAAGAGATAGAAGTAGTCATACTTGCCTTCATATAATCTTCATAAATTTCATACATAGCTTTCTCTACTGAATCTGCCAATAGTTTCCCCTTATCTTGTTCAGGATAGACATGTGCAAGAGTGTTAGAAACAAACCCCATCTTTCTCCTTGGATCTAACACAATAGCTATGTATAATAATTTGTTCATCTTCTCGATATCCCCCCAATATTTCTTATATTTGGTTCTCATCTTGTTTGCTACCTTCTAACTTTTTCAATAAACGGTATAGAATCACAACCTTCGGGAGGAACAAATTAGATGTAACATAAGATGACCCAGAAACTTTCAATGTAAAGTCATAAAACGTTGTAAAAACTTCATCATCCTCCTAGCATCTTCCCAATCATCCTTATTAGGCACACCAACCTTAGAAATAAGATCAACACGATACTAAGGAATACTAAGGATCTGATAATGAATACATTTCAAATGCCATTTCAAAAATCAAGAGAGAGACCTTTCTTCTTGTTATATCACCAGGGAATCCATAGAATTTGTGCAATCTTACTGGTGATTGCTTCACGTATCTAACTGCCTCCCTAATTCTTCTAACAGATGTTGACATCTCTCCCAATCAATCAGAAACAACAAGATTAATAATGTGAGCCACACATCTCATGTCAAGAAACTGGCCATCATATGTATTGTGTCTATCAAACACTCTTTTAATATATCGAGTTGCGGTATCATTCGAGCTTGCATTATCCATCGTTATTGAAAACACTTTATCAATTTCCCATTCATCAAAACAAGACATAACAAATTTGATCAATAGCTACACCCTTATGACTGAAGACGTCTCAAAATCCAATTATTATTTTTCTCAATTTCCAATCACTATCGATAAAATGAGCCGTCAAACACATGTAGTTCATTTGCGTGATTGATGTCCATGTATCAGTAGTTAGACAAACTCTACCATTAGAAGCCATGAAAACTTCTTTCAACTTTGCTTTCATGTCAATATAGAAGTCCCAACTATCTCTAGTCACGTTTCTTCTTGAAGGGATGATAAATCTAGGACATGCAATCGATATGAAATGCTTAAAGCTTATATGCTCAATAAACTTAAAGGGCAACTCATCAATAATAAATCATATAGATCAATGCTTTTCTTATAGCAGTTTGATCAAATCTCCAATTGCTCAAGTCAATTCTTCTCCTATTGTCACCTCCAACTTTAAGTAGGTTCGAGAGTGTTTTAGAAATACCTGGTTTAAACATCCTCGTCTTACATGACCTCTAAGCGATGAAATTATACTTGTGTGTGAATGGGATATGTACATCTTTCCACAAGTATTGCATTTGGCATTCCATTCTCCACTTGTGATTTGTATCCTCTAAAAGGGAATTCCAAACCACTGATCTTACGCGACCACTTGTCTTTCCTTTATCGCTTCTTGGGCTTGAAATTAAACCACCATCATCTGCTTCGACCTCCATTTCATCCACATTCGAGCTTTGAACATCTTGATATCCCATTGTTTCTTCCTCCGCCATTTCTTCTTCCATAATCTAAACAACACAACAATGCAGTGCTTGTTAAGAGTATGCATATAGTTGACAGAAAAGTCAGAGTAGCAGCAAAACAACCAAATTATCAACCCTTAACATACATTTTGTGTTGACAGAGAAGTTAATGTTGGAGTTGTTGTAGTGCTCAAGGGAGAAATCAACCTAGAGGGAGAACCCGTTTGAGCTCTTCTTTTCAAACCACTGATTTTCATTTTGTGTCTAGATTTCTCTACCACGTAAAGAAGCAACCGATGTTAAAATTAGTTCCTCAAAGAACATAAAAGCATACATAAATTTATGGAAACCCATCAATTATACAATACTAACATCTAGTGGAAGTACCGATCGAACAACTATACACTTACCTTCTTTTCCGTCCATTTTTGGCGGGCTTCTCCATCGAGATGAGAAGAAGAACAGTATAAACAAGAAGAAGCGCGACGTTGAGCTGAGAAGAAGAACATGAAGAAGCGAGTAGAATTGTTGAATAGGGCGAGCGTTATGTCGTTGGGTCGGCCTCGCCGACTGCCGCCTCGCTGCTTTGCGAAGGGCGGTGAGAACGAGGAGTGAGCAATTGAGCATGATTTTTTTCGTCCTCCTGGTGAGTAGGGGTTAGAACAGTCGACTGATGACAAATTAGGAATTTAACGCTATTTTTGTCTTTTTGCTATGACGTGCGGTTTGCGATTTTAAACCGCAAACCACGGTATTAAACCTTACCAAACCGCAAACTGCTAATTGGGAGAAAACCGCATTGCATATGGAACTGCAATGTGGTGCGGATTGTTTTTTAGGTTCGGTGAGATTTCAAGTTGATTTGTGCCCACCCCTACCAAAACTAGTTATAATTTGAAAGATATAATTGGTTATAATTATGACTAATTATTAATATATTACTAGTTATACTATAAAAGATATATTTGGTTTAATTATGTGATTATAACCAGATATACTCTTTTTATATAAATCGTTAGATTAATTGAAGACAAAACCTTAAGATCTAACGATCCAAAAACGTCTAGACATCCTGAAATTAAGGATATCCTGGAAGTTGAACAGCCCCCTATCAAATTCAAACACAATACTCTAAACATTAACATCAATATCATATTTATTTTCTTTCCTTTATTTTGTATTTGTTATAAAATTAAGCTCAAAAAAAGACAAGAGAATATGAAGGAAGAGAGAGTATTTATTGAGGTGTGTAGTGAACACTATTTATAGGCTCGAGAGAGTGTAACCTCTACATGACCAACAAAACTACACTTAAACATAGAGATAATAGTAATTGATTTCTCATGATTAATGCATATGTTACACAATGGGCATTCATGCTCTAAAATAACCATATTCATAACCCTCCCCTTGAATGAACAATGGTTAAGAATATATATTTCTTCGAGTAGGCTATCGATACTCCCTCGTTAAAAACCTTAACAGGAAAACCCAGTGGAAAACCATGGTTAAGGAAAACAGAGTGCAGTTGCGTGTTGATTCCCCCAGATAATGATATCGGTTGAGATCGTTCATATCGACTCCCCTTGATGAGGATATCAACTCTCCCTCATCATTATATCAATTGAGATCATTGAGTCGCCGAACTCCAAATTAGTGGACTAGCTTCCCAAAACTTGATGTAGAGAAAGCTTTACTGAATAAATGAACCAAGTTATCACTTGAGTGCACTTGTTTGACGATTATTCAAACTTATGAAAATATTCTTTCAACTCATTGGAGTTTGTGCATATAATGTATGCATATAATATGATCAATGGTCATCCATAATCAATATTTACATAACACTTCCTCTTGGATGACCAATAGATGAGAATATGTCTCATTAGAACCTTACTAGGAAAACCCTACAAGATAAAATCTTAGTGAAGAAAAATGGTCATAATCATCACATTACATTACAATATGTTCTTGCAACTCAAGGATGTATGCAAAATAAATATCACGCATGATCTATATGATTATGTCTTTGAATGATGATGTAGTTTTATAAGTTGGTTTTAGAACCCACCAAGTGGTAAAATTGCCACATTGGACCAATTTATGGTCAACCAACATAGATATGACCAAGATGACTACTTCAAAATTGAGCAATTCTAGTGTCTGAATAAAGGTGGATTAAACTTGATATAGAGTCACATATAGTGATCTTACCACCATCTAGGCAGTGATAGCATGTTATATCCATATAACTTCTTGTTGGATATTATTAGTATATCATTGAGGATATACAAGAATCATGTTCGAGAGAGATGTACAATTGGCAAGTTAGTGGTAAGATTTGTTCTTCCACATCTTTCATCTTCAACTCTCCAGCTAATCAAATAGATGATTTCCTTGAGAAACTCTTTAGAAGTCTCAATAATATGTATACCATCTATGTGACCAAATAATTATCACATCTAATGATGTCAAAAATAAAAGAAACACATTTTAAACTCAAAATAAGATTAAGAAAATTTTGATAAGAATTTCATAACCATAAAATATGACAAAGATCAGTTAGCAAAATACAACTAAAACCCAGAAGAAATCAAATTATATGAATAAATTTTATATGCTAAATGGACTACTTCTCTCAATCTTTCAATCTATGTGACGTCAATAGGATATATTTCAATAATGTTCACATAAACGTGAATTGTTCGCTTATAGCGAAATAAATCCTCGAGGAAATTTCAAATACACATGTGTCTTATTATTCAAACCATACATATAGGTTTCAAGGACATCCATTACAGGCAAATTCTTTTCCTTCACAAATTGCCAAACTAATCAAATAATGAAAAGTAGTTGCATGAGAATATGTTTTCTCATAATCAATATATTATATAGGTTTGTTGTACACAAACTTTCAAAATGAAACAAACATGAGATGACTCATGACTTTCAAGATTCAAAATGAGATAAACATGTTTGACATTTGGTTGACATCTTCATGTATAAAGACTTTATGCCTTGAAACTTTTCATTTCTCTTGGGAATTGGATTTTACCTCACTTGAAATTTTCAGCCAATCATTTATTTATCTCTTAGCGCATGCATTTTGGCTCATGATGCTCAATTTCAACTATCATATTCAGCGTTGCACTATACACAAAAATTCCGTCAACGTTGACTTCATTTCGGTTCCAATATTTTCCATCCAAGATATAGAAACACTATAAAAAAACGTGTCTAGCATTAGACACTTAACAGTGGCCACTATGTAGCCGTTGTTAGGATTTCTATCATCAAAGATCTAACAGCGGCCACTTAAGCAACTATTATGCTTTTTAGCCTAACAGCGGCCAGGTGGCCGCTGTTAGCCACGACTATCAATCTCCAGCAGATCCCCCATCATGATTCATCTCCATTATCTTACAAACGCAATAAACAACAGCAAACAGCAGCATAGTAGGGAACAACATCCTTCGATCCATCCGTTCCGATCAGCGGTCGGCCAGCCGACATCTGTCTGTCCTTCCGTCCGTCTGGCCCGATCGCTCCGGCGCTAGTGTCCCACCTACCGGTAAGCCAATCTTCGATTCAAGGTAAGTTTTGAGAAAAATCCTATTTTTTCAAATTTGAGAATTTCATTGATTGAGTTAAAATTGTTGAAATTAAAGATGTTATGGGTTAATCATAAGTAGTATTTTTCGTTTGAACCATGAATACAAAGTTGTGGGTATACAATTGTATTGATTTTAGAATTTAGGAGTTATGGGATGAACCCTAATTCTTAATTTGGGGCTTTTGTTCTATCCATGGTATATGATTAAGAAGATGTTCAAAATCTTATCATAGGTGAAATTTTTGAGGAATTAGGGTTATTGGTTTAGGAATGTACATTTATATATTGAGTATTTTGAGTTGATTTTTGTTCTAATTTGATGCTTTTTTGGTAGGTCTACATCATTATATTGGTCAAGACTAATTGAAGAGGTTGAAGTAGGAAGTTTGTGAGTTAGGGAAAGAAAGTAAGAACTAATCCCTCTAGCTAGTAATTATAAAGTTGAATAACTAGGATATGATATAATGTGAACATGTATATGAACTAACTAGCTTGTTTTGTGTTAAGGCGTAATTATAAATTTATTTGATTTTTATGTGAATTATTTAAATTAAAATATATACTAAAATATACTAATATAACTAATATATTATCTTTGTCACTTAGGTAGATATGGATAAATCTTGGATTAGTTTGCCTCGCACAAACCCCCCAATACCGTAATGATGTACAAAAATTCTTAGATTTTGCTTTTCCTCACAATCTAGGCGAAATTGTGATTTCATATCCTTGTTCTAAGTGCAAGTTCAACAACTTCTATGATAGGGAAACAATTTTGACCACTTGTTACGAAAACCGTTTCCATCACACTATAAAGTATAGTACTATAGAAAGTTGGACGAAATCATTGCCTTGAACTATGGTGGAAGACAAGTTGTTCCGTTCAAGTGTAGGTGGACTAATACATTTACTAGTAGGGACTACAAGGTGGACGACTTGGCATTAAAATGTGTCAATTTCGATCATCCAATACACAGTGGCACACAAGCAAGCGATGAACCTTATACCTTAGCAAGTCTTTCCCGAATGGTGTATTACGTTGATGTTTTGAAGGAAAGGGTATGTTGTATTCCAATACACATTAAACCAAGGGGCTTGTATGATATGGGCGACATAATGAACTATGTGTCTGATTCGCTTCAAAGGCAAGACTTTTTCTGTGATCGAGGACAGACACAACTTGACACTTGTTGGATCAGGATTAGAAGCAGAGTTTGATGAGTAATAGTGTTATGTAGTTAGTAGATGATTTTCTTAAGTATGTAACAGATGATTCTCTAAATTATTTGTATTCATTATCGGGTTATAAATCATTAATGTTTCTGGTATATATATGTTTAATAGTGATGGCAGATGTGATGGGTGGTTCTGCTGGTGGCGAGGACAGTGATGAAAATCGCCGTCCTAAGAGGGTGAAGAAAGAATGGTATAATCTGTATATGGTCGGTAAGTCTTTGTTTGCATTTCAGTTTAGTATAGTACTTTTCTACTCATATTGTGCCTAATACATAATGGTATGATTGGTTAGATTACACTGGGACTAACAGGTGGGCAGGGAAGGTAAATGTAAGAGATTGGTCTAGTGTAGTTGAGACTGACTCTTTTATTGAGGTGGGTTTGCATAAAGATACTGTGTTCCTGAAATAGAAGAGGGTCAATATGTCCGCCAAGTTCTAGGAAAAATTATGAAGCAACCCAACATATTTCCCATTGGAGTTGATGATTGGTTAAAAGTCCTAGAACAAGATAAGCAACATGTGTGGAATGCCTTCATCAAGGTTGAAATTTATAAACTTCTGACTTTTATCTAATTCCTATGTTTAATATGTTACTATAAATGTGTTATTCTAATGGCAGGACAAGTATATTTGGAAAATAGAACATGATGAGCAGACGGAGAAGTTCATAATGGAGAACTTGGGAACTAATTGGAGGGAGCGAAGAGGATGGCTATGGAGGAAGGCACAGTGTGATGAAACTCAAGGTGTTAAGTTCAACATCCCAAAGAGACCATCTTTGATAGATGCACGTGATTGGGACATGTTCCGCCGATACAAGTGTTCCAAGGAGTATTTGGTAAGCTAACTAATCGGCCTTTTTAATTTATATGGATTGAAACCTACTTTATGTCTTTTAATGAATGCAGGAAGCCTCATAGAGAAACAAAGAAAACCGGGATAATCAATACATCTATCATACAAAAGGATCAACTCCTTTCAACAGAGTTCATGAACAGTTGGTCAGTATCAACACACATGAACTTTTGCAGTATAAAGTATGGAGTAGCATGCATGATTTTACATGAATTGTGACATGTTGTATAGGAGCAATAGATAAGGGGTCCAGTGGGAAGAACTAAAGTATTCCTAAAGTGTTATGAAAGAGAAGATGGGAGTCATGCGAACATCCCCACATGAGAGTTTGTTGTAGGTTTCAAAACTTATGTATTATATTTTGTGTTTGTAATTAAGTGAATTGCAATTATTATAATACTTTGAAACTAATTGTAGAGCTAAGTGAGATGGTTGGCGAATGATCCTAACACTGATACTAATACTAGCAAGAATGATGTTGTTGGAAGAGCATATAATGCAAGAGATAGGCTAGAGAAATTAGGGACAATGCATCATGGTGGGTTTGGAGTTAAATAAAAATGGGTGAGTAGTAGTTTGTGAAGCCGCTTGTTTAAATGTTTGGTTATGTGTTTAGCAGAGCTAGTATGATGTATTGGAATTGTTAGTTAAATGATGCACATCAGAACTAGCTAGAAAGCCACTTGTTTGAGTTATGGATGGATACGTGTGTTGTTGTATCCTTGAAGTAGTATTGATTTCTTATTTTAGGTATTAATACAAATAGGTCATGTCGGTTTTTTTATAAAGTGTCTTATTTGTAACTTCTTCATTACAGGTGTATAAAGGATCATCCTCTTCTTCTTCTGGTTCCCAACAAACAGCGAATCAGAATATTCCCGAGTACTTTACCACCTTTCAATCTCAAATCTTAGGTAGTCTTGCTAACTTGGGGATTGGCTTGACTCCGGAATTGGAGGCGGTGAAGAATATGCTCGAGAGTCAAGGATGTGGCAATAGCACAGTGCCACCGGATACCAACACTCCAACGGACATATATGAAGATCAAAGGGACAATGAAGAACAGAGAGGCAATCAAGATGATGAAAATGACGATGAAGAGTAGTAGTGTTTGACATTAGTATTATGACACAATCTAAGGATTTCGAATTATGTCTAAGAACAATGAAGTTATCACGTCGTTTGTATGAACGTGTATGATTATCTATTTTATGAACTATTTTATGATATGATTATATAATGATTTAAATTTTATAATAATTAATAGTACAATTAAGATTATACCATTAAGAATTTAATTAAATAGCATTCTAGCAGCAATATCGTTGTTGAAATATTTTTGGTCGTATGAGCATCCGAACAGCGGCTTTTAAGCCGCAGCTAAATAAAAGAGCCTAACAATGGCCACTTAGCTGCTGTTAGGATTAAAAAATCCTAACATCAGCTAAGTGGCTGATGTTAGGTATTTATATTTAATGGCAGCTTCTTGGGCCGCTGTTAGGATACATTAGCATTGGCCCGCCTAACAGCGGATAAGTGGCCGTTGTTAGGATTCCTAACGGGTTGCGCCCGTCATTAGGTGTTAATTTATCTGTTGTTAGGCATGGGGATGGTTGCATTGATAATTGAGATATCTATGTTCATATCATTCAGGTACCTGAGGTTCTCCATGAGCACATTATTTGGTTCTCTTGGTGGTTTTTCGGAAATAATCTTAACCTCAATTTGACCATTTTGACATATATCTCCATTCCACTTTCCGTTAGAACCGAGTTGTCTACCGTGCTTTATGCGGGTTTTAAACTCATTTATGATGTCAGATTTCCCAATATCGGAATCATTTTATTGGAGCATTTCAAGTTGGCACATGAGAGCTTTATTTTGGTTGGGTCAGTAAAGTGTCTGGCAGATGATGAATTATAAACTTTTGAACTTCAACTTCGTAATGTTTAGTGTGAGCATAAAAATGATATGATGACTATTCATCTAGTAGCTTAGCCAACTTTTATTTTCTTCCCCTGATGTTGGAAAGTTTGAATATAAACCTCCACTCGAGTCAACAAAATCTCTTGAAAACGATGTGAATATTCTACCAATAATGAACTCGCAATCAACATTATTCTCAACAAAATCCATCCGAATAAATTATGGTGGAGCAATTCAGATGTGTAGATCCATATATGCAATGATGGACAATGTGTAGTTTGGACCCAAAACCAAATATAATGGAGGAATTCATAGTAAGTGCTTGGTATTATGCGAATTTTTATTATTTATGTAAATGACATGTTCAGAATAATATGAATGGAGGATATATGTTCTCAATGACACATTTTGGTTATTGGATAATCATGACAATATGCTCATAGCCAAAAGGGTTGAGCTAGTAATCTCGCAAACTCTATGTTGCTAGTATATATACACACATATGTGGCCATGTAGTTGATGCATCAATTAAAATAATTGGTCCACATGTTAGGTGTATGGATCCACAAATATCACCCTTGCTTTTTGACTGTAAGAGGAATTATCTTACTGTAGTTAGTGATTATGCAATCATCAACTCTATTTGAGAACAAGCAATCCAAAAATGAGTTATGGTTATTGGAGATTTCAATCAATAATGGGTAATGGAAAGGTGGCGAGGCTTTCATAGAAACGAAACCTTATCGACATAACATAAATTGTTCGTTGTGTTCTCGGAACTAGGGAAGTGCACAAGAACTACTTAAATCTCTATACCCTTAGGAATCATTTCTTTAGAATACCCAAGTTGAGACTTTGACGCTCAACAATGTTCAAGAAAACCCACTCTTTAGATTATGAAATCATAGAGGTACTTATCAATTCGCATCATGATTGAATCGGGATGGTATAACCAGTTATGCCAAATAATAATTGTCAGGACGAGTAAACTTATAGTTTACATTTTATATGTATCTCAATCACAATAACATATGTGTAGTACAAACTGGAGGACAATATTATTGATTCAATAATTTCATGGTCATCGACCACATTATTGTTCTTCATCCCTTGTGATCGCCAATAAAATGGAATAACAATATTGTTCTTTTGCCAACAATACAATAGCTCGATCTAGTGTAGTACAAATTGGAGGATAACATTATTGATTCAATAATTTCATGGTCATCGACCACATTATTGTTCCTCATCCCTTATGATCACCAATAAAATGAAATAAGAATATTGTTCTTTCGCGAAAATACAATAGCTCGATCTAGAGTTTGAGATAATTTTGAACTACTTCATATATATCAAATTCACAACACCCTGTCATGGGATAATATGAAATTTCGTTCCCATGACCAAAACAGTAAGTCTTCTTCCTCAACAATAATATACTTGTGGGAATACATATGTATTTATCACTTTTGGTACATGTATAAAAATCATCCACTTAGGGGAATGATATTGTGTCTCTCAAACCATCATCATTGGAGAAATATTAGCTAGATAGCTTTTAACAACTTGTGTCTCTTTGTACTCATATTTAGCCATTGACCGAGATAATGACAATTAAAAATCAAAGCTATGGCTTTATCTTAGTAGGACATCATTATCTTATTTCATGGTAATGATTTCACCAAAACCATTTTAAATGGATTATAGCTTCTGATGCCCATGAAAAGTAATTCTTGGCCGAAACATCTAAGGCCACACAAACTCAAATTATGAAATATTCAATTTATTATAAAGAAAAATAAATAGATTTAATGAGGGATAAAAATAATATGAGCTAATAATTAACAATAGCACATATTACAATCATATAACTTATCCAACGTATGCATTAGAAAGCAACAATAAATAAAGAATCATTTATTTTAACAATAAACAATTCATACATTAAAATTGCAATAAAGGCTTGAAAACATATAACGTAGATGAAATAATAATCACACAAATATTTGAGATAATGACACTTCAAAGTCTAATGACCTTTACAATATACTCAAACGAATGAATATATACTTTTGCCTAAGCATTGAACGGTTAATAATAATGGACAAATGTAAAAAAAAATGACATTCATTTTCTTTCCAAATGTGAATATTTACGGTGAATATACTACGGAAAAATATGTAGCTAGGGGCATATTCACGTTAAGCAATGAGCATACATACTAATAAATGGAAATATAAAACTACTATATGTCCTCTGATTGAAAAAAAATATAACTTTGTGAAATTTTTACTTAGCTTTTTAAGAGAAAGCGCAAGCATCAAAAAGAAAACATAGAAATCAAGAAATACAATGCCATCAGTAATATACTAATATAATGTCCAATTTGAAAAGAAGCAACGCCAAAACTAACATCTTAAAGTTTGAAATTGTGAATGATTTGAAATTTATGTGCCAATTCAAAAAATCAAAAACGTCCAACTATATGTAATATGACACCAAATAAAATGTCGTCCCTAATATCAGCATTGATAACAAATCTTGTAAATATGACCAATGATGAGATTTGAAAATTATATCTATGTAAAAATAACAAATACAAAAAAATGCATGGCAAAGAGTAACATATACATCACAAGAAAGACACAAATTATTCTTGGCATTATACAACAGCTTTAGTATATAATAGACTAGTTTCATATAAATCAAAGATAGGGACTAAAAATAACAAAGACATTAAAACATAAAAGTAAATCATTTAAAAAATGCATATGAACAGAAAAAGGAAGATATTATTGCCAGTAGTATGCATGTTACTACAAAAATCAAATACATAAATAAACAAAATAGGATATAGTTATCTTCGTGAGTCTTCAAGAATGTAAAGCATTCGTACTGATAATGTGTTATGAAATTAAACTCATAGAAAGACAAAAGAATATAAAGGAGAAAAGAGTTTCTTATTGAGGTGTGTCCCTTATAATATAGTGAACACCATTTATAGGCTCAAGCTAATATAACATCTACATAACTAATATAACTATACTTAAATATAGAGGTAATGGTAATTAATTTCTCATAATTAATACATATATTATACAATGGCATTCATCCTCTAAATAACTATAATCATAACAATATTTACATTTTTTCTTTATTTATCTTTAAAAAAGACACAAAATTTCATCCCCTCCACATTTCAAATTTCAAACTTATGCTCCCGGTTTCATGATCGTAATCTAATTCCAAAATGCAAATATTCACCCATCCAATCATTATCAATATCTTTTTATATAGATAGCTCCCCACAAAAGTAATCAAAATAATAACAAATAATAAGAAAATACTAAGCATCTACCAAGACTATGAGATGAATCTAAAAAATGGCTTGAGAGATATGAAAAAAATTTGAAAAAGATTTTCTCACTACTACGCGGAGCCACTTGTAAGTGCAAACCTAAGACGCCGCCAAATATACCAAGACTTCAAAGACAACTACACCACCTGCAACACTTTGAATATTCCGATTGAAAAACATGGAAAACATCAATTTTGCATCTCCTTCAATATCCGCATGTCAAACTCCCCACTAAAACACTAATCACATACATCTCAGACACCAATAGCTCCAAAATATAGGAATTGAAAATCATAAGATACATCCGCGTAATCCCATATAAGAACTTAAACGATTAATTGGTAGGTTATAACCTGTTTCTTATTTCTATCGGTCATAAAAAAATAACATAAAGATAAATTATGTATAATAGGTTTTTCTACGTTTGAATGATTTGAAAGTGAGGAAACTAAGGGAGGGACTGAATTTCTTGGGATTCCACATTTCAGTATTATACTGTATTTTGCTATTGCCATTAAATGGGTTCTTTCAAATGATAATATTTCATATCTGATTGGAGTATACCTTTCAACTTCTGTCAAGATTCGCGCACAGCAACTCGATCAGTTTAGAAACATTATCCTTGAGCTTGATGCTCCGTCCGTAAACTTTGGTGATTTCGATGCTCTCTGCAATGCAACCGAAAAGGATGGAGGCTTAGAACCCAATCCTCACTCATTAGCGGATTTCAATGCCTTCATTCAAGATACCCAGTTATTAGATGCTGGTCATGAAGGTGAAGATTGTACTTGGTCGAATAGGTGTGCTGAAAAGCTTATCAAAGAAAGGCTTGATCTTGATCGATTTCTCATTTCTAAAGATTGGCTAATGGCTTGGCCTGAAATTGCAATTTCTCATTGTAATGCGTACGGTTCTTATCATCTTTCAACTCATTTAGTACGTACCCCACAATCATCAATTTCAAGAAGATTGTTTCGTCTAAATTGGAGATGGCTTGCATTTCCAAAGTTAAGACAAATAGTCCTAGAGGAATGGCGAGTGCCAACTGCAGGCATTCCTATTTTCCGGGTTGAAAATAAACTTAAAGCTATTAGACATGCCATCTTTACTTGGGAAGAGGCCGGTGTTACTAATTGTATTCATTACATTAAAGCGGACTCTCCCTTTGATTGGAACCGAATTAGCTATTACTGCGTATCAAGAGGAATTGTATTGGAAACACAGATCACAAGCTTCGTGGCTAACTGAGAGGGATAGGAACACAACCTTTTTTCACTACTCAGTTGCTCAACAACGCCGTCGAAATTCGATTATTTATTACTAGATGCATCTGGTCATGTACAGTCAGATACTACAAGTATGGGGGAAATTACGGTTAATTTCTAACAACAACTATTTGCCACATCCTACTTGCTCTGATCTTAACTCATTAATTGGACAGATACTGATAGAACGTCAAGTTTCTTCATAAATGAATGCAATTTTATGTTCTCCTGTCTCCCCAAAAGAAGCCAAGCACTTTATGTTTTCAATTGATGGATCTCAAGCTCTTGGTTCGAATAGTTTTTCAGCAATTTTCTTTCAAACTTTTTGGAATATTTTATGACTGGTAGACTTTTAAAAGGTATTAATCATACCTGGATTACTCTACTTTCAAAGGTTCCAATTGTGAATCAATGCGACAACTTATATAAAACTATTTTTAAAACTTTAGCAGCACGCTTAAGTCAGATATTATCATCTATTATTAGCCCTACACAAAATACTTTTGTTGCAGGCCCATTCATTAGCGATAACATTCTTATGGCTCACAAGATTATGTATTATCTAGCAAATAGATCTAAGTGCCAAACTTCATTTATGGCCTTAAAATTGAATATAGATAAAGCATATGATAGGATCGAATGGCCATTTTTTATGGGACTATCCATGAGAATGGGATCCAGTAATAAATGGCTCCATTGGATATCTGCATGCATTTGGACTGCATCATTTTTTGTTATCTTAAACGGCCATTCTTTTGGATATTTTTCCTCAACACATGGACTTAGACAAGGTGATCCTCTATCATCACTACTGTTTGCCATCTGCTTTAAAGGACTTACCATTATGAGCAATCGATATCTAGATCAAGACTTATTTATCGATATAAAATTACATTTTCGAGTCCCCGTTATTTCCTGTTTAATGTTTGATGATGACACATATTTATTTTTAAAGGCATCTAAAGAGGAAACTTTCTCTTTACAGGGTTTACTCTCTCAAGATAAATATCTATGATTGCCCACCACAATTTAGAGGTCAAAATTAGTCACCTTCCAATTCATTGAAGATATGATATAAAAGAAATGATAACTTTGAGAGGATGTTTTCTTTCGCCAGTCGAATGAAGGTTTTAATTAAATCGGCGTTGTCTGCGATACCAACATATACGATAGGTTGTTTTCTATGGCCTAAACAAAACATTGAACGTTTTCATAAACTAATGATAGATTTCTGGAGGGGGTGATGATAAGGCTCCTCATACGGTGTTTTGGGCAAAATTATGTTTTTCAAAGGAGGAAGGAGGGCTTGATTTTAGACATCTCAATGCATTTAATCAAGCGCTTTTAGCAAAGCAAAGCTGGGTATTTTACATAATCCAAATCTTTTCATTTCACGAATGTACCAGAAAAAAAATACTTTGATGGAAGCTCTATTTAAAGACAGAATTGGGCACTAAACCTTGATGAAATGAAGAGGCATTCTACATGGAAAACCCTATTACTTCAGGGACTTTGCTGGCAGGTTGGAGAAGGGACTAGTATTAATGCAATCCTTAGTTCTTGGCTCCCACTTGTCCACCCCACAATCCTATGATTTTACCATCCTTTACAAGAAGAGTATGTGACATGAACAGTGGGTCTATTCCAGATTTACGTTAAAGTTTCATTGAAGAAGACATTTAAGAAATTTTAACTATTCCTTTACCAATCACCACTATCCCTATCAATTAATATGGGTACATGAAAATTCAGGCTCTTATACTGTTCAATCTAGTTATCAACTTGCGATTCCAACTTTTTTACAGAAACTTATTTTCCCAATTTCACCAATTGACCAAGATTGGTCATTTATTCGAAATCTGCACATCACACCCAAATTAAAGTTATTTGTATGAAATTTTTTCCATAATATACTATTGGCTAGGGATTTTATGAGATATAGAAAACTGGAAGTTGATGAAATTTACCTTGTCTGTACCCTTGTTCCTAAAAATGTTGAACATCTCTTTTGACAATGTTCACTGGTTTATCATTTAGGACAAAGATTAGAACTTCCTTTGCACGGCTTGATTTCAAATAATTTGACTCTAACTTGAAGGAGGATATCCCATCACTCTCATAAAAATTTGGTAAAATTTATATTCTTTTAATGGAGATTATGGAAGTCTCGTGGTTTTTAATTTTATTCAGGTTCATCTTTATTCCCTTAAACAACAATTTGTAGCCCATATAACAAATTCTTAAATCATGAGAATGCAAAATCCTCGTTCACTCAACCTGTAATTTCTAAACATCCCATCGGTTTGTCTACTACGGTCTCATCTCCTTCGGATCATCTAAGAGTGTAGATGTGGGTTGTTTGGGTATTATTAAAAGGTATTTTTTATCATATTATTTTGTAAACTAACATAACTTTTTCACTTAATGTTTAATTTTCACCCATTTAACAAGACCCATATTTATTTAAAGCTATAAATCAGGTATGGGTACATTGGGCACACCAGAATGAAGTTGACGCGAGTTGAGAAGATTGACACCCATTCAAGGAACAATTTCTAGAGTTCAAATGCATGAATCACCTTGGGAGAAGTCGAGTTTAACAGGGGTTGTAATGACCATGATGAATTAGTCCGTTCTTCCAAGTTTAGTGACCATGATCCCGAGAGCTGCAGCAGACCACCATTGGCTGCCGAGAGTGGCGGGGGCCAGCCCAAGGAAATCAACCAGCATCTCCTGGGGAGGGAAGATTCAATAAATGGTGGATTCGATTAACACCAGAATGAAGTAGCATCTCCTGGGGAGGGAAGATTCAATAAATGGTGGATTCGATTAACACTGGAAATGAGAGGAGCAGATGGGGTTACCAATTACCATCTTAAATTGGAGGCGGTCGACGGCGAGATAAAAGTGACGCTGTTGCTGTTGGCTGGAGAAAACAAAATGAGTGAAATTAGAGAAAAGAAGAAGCAGCAGTCAGATAAGTGGAGAATATATCATGAAGGAAACCTGAATCCCTGAGGCTGAGATGGAGAAGATGGAGATTCCATTGCGTCAGTAGTTGTCCTTCAAATCTTTGATCGCCTACCTTCTGCTACAACTACAAAATTGATTTCTACCGCCGGCGAACCGCATATTCTCACCCGTCATTGTATCTAAAGGCCTTTGGGCTTTTCTTTTGCAGGCCATCACAACTCCAATCATCCGGCCTATCTATAAACTTACGGGCCCATCTGCCCGGCCTATCTATAAACTTACGGGCCCATCTGCCCGGCCTCCTAAACTTTCTACATATAATAAGCACACCTACGGTTCAGGAGAGATTGCTCCGGTAGTAGAGTAGTGAGTCTGGTGGGTCTCAGGTCCGAATTTGTATACCCCGCAAAATAGATATTACTATTGTGTTTACTTTAAGTATTCTATCTTAAAAAAAATTACACCTATAGATGGTTTGGATAGGTTTGAACAGATGATTTAAAGTAATTTAGATTTTTGGTGGAGATTTGATCATAAATCATTCGGTAGGATACCAATATTGACGATAACGACTGCAATATAAACGGATGAATTGTTTTTTGCATGTCCGAACTTGGCACGTGCAGTAAACGACCCAAAATGGGAGTAGAATGAAGACATGATCCAGTAGTTGAAATCCCTGAGCGATGAAGTTTGTCAGGTTAGACAATACCTCCACGAACTCCCCAATATGGTTGAAGCTGAACCCATCGTGTAGTAGTAGTAATATTAGGACTGGTAATAGTTGATTTGAAGGGCGCTCTGTGATCATAATATTTAGATTGTTCTTTATTTTTGTCATCTTTGAATTTGGAAACTGGATCTCTATTTGACGTCCTAACTTTCGAATTAAACGACGCCCTAATTTAAGTGAATTACAAGATTATCCTTTCGTAAAATCGAAATCCATATAAGTTGTTGTGTGTATTCACTATTTCGAACACAATCAAACAGTAGCAAACACTCCCAAACACTCTCAAACGTCGAACGGAAGAAGAAATCGAAGCTCGAAGACCGAAGATCGATCGAAGTGAACGTTCAAGGTACAATTTTGAAAAAAAAGGGCCCGGCCGGCCGAGCCCCCCCGGGCCGAAACGGGCGGCCGGCCGGGCCTTTTAATTTTATTTTATTTTAAATTATGAAATTAATTAGGGTTTATTGTGATTAGGGTTTTAGAGAATTTTTAGGGTTTGATTAGTGTAATTAGAGAATGTTAGTGAATTATTAGGGTTTTGTTAGTGAATAATAATTAGTGTTTTGTTAGTGAATAATAATTAGGGTTTAGGTAGTTAGTGAATAAAAATTAGGATTTTGTTAGTGAACCATAATTAGGGTTTTGTTAGTGAATATTTAGGAAAATTAGGGTTTTGGATTAGGGTATTAGGGTTTAGTTACGAATAATAAGAAGTGAACCTAGTTGAGTAGAATCCGAATTTTATTAGAAACATTTATTTGTTTAAATGCAGTTTACTGAGAAATATGGCGAAAACGAAAGGCAGAGGTAAATCGCACAGTCGAGATCCGGTAGAGGAAGAAACCGATGGGATCCAGAAGATGAGAGGGAAAGGAAAACAAGTTGGTGTTTTAGATCGTATGAAGGAGCGAGTGGTCACCGTTTCGCGACGGAAAGAGGGAGAGGCAGCGAAGAAGAACAAGAAGTTGAGAATCTACGACTCCCCTGACCGGTACCCTCCTGTTACGTACCCGGCGAGGTCGTATCCGGAGGATGATGACGAGGATGAGGGTCCACTGCCGGGGTTTGAGTACGACGACACACAGACTTCCCCGCGGAGGGCTTCTCCACACATGGCTCCTCTGCACACAAGCTCTCCGCACCTCGCTTCTACGGGCTCGTCACATGCCTCCGCCAGTGTCGGCGTGAGAGGAGGGAAGCCTAGCCGTCTCGTGCGGGTCCGGGAGGAGGATCCCGCCAGTGGAGTTGACTTTTTTGGTCTGAGTCGTACATGGGAGCTCACTAGAGGGATTCCCGAGGGGGGACCGAGGACGCCGACAATGATCCCGAGCTTCGGGGGTCACATTTCACACTACTTGTGGGAGTCGGGCGAGGGCTACAGGGATCTTAAGGTATTCAGGTTCCTTAAGTGCCCTAAGCAGTGGGACACTATGAGCGAGTTCGACATCCAGACTCGGACCATTTGGCCGATCATGCAGGAGTCCGGACTTCTTCACTTGGGCCGGTGCATGTCGACCCACTTTGATGAGCCTCTGTTGGAGGCATTTGTTGAGAGGTGGCAGCCGGATACTAACACCTTTCACATGTCGTGGGGAGAGATGACTATCACTTTGCACGACGTCTTCCACATTCTCCGGGTCCCAGTCACTGGATGACCGCTTCATAAACCCCGGCCTCTGGTTGATTTGAGAGCGGGTGTAGCGGAGGTGCTTGGTTCAGCTCTGCTGCTGCGTTGGAGTACGTGGTCAGGGGGGAGACGGTTGGGCCACCCCTGTATGATCATGGTGCCATGCACGAGAGGGACATGATCTCACTTGGTAAGCATATGGGGGACGATATTGGGTATAGGGTATTCCTCTTCTGTCTTCTTGGAGGTACCCTTTTCCAGGATAGATCGGCTGATCGATCACGCCTTCTCGGTTGGGAGTACTTCATGGGTCCGATCAGTGATGTGCCGGAGTATGCTTGGGGTGCTGGTGCGCTAGCCTGGTTGTATCGGGAGTTAGGGAAGGCTAGCAGGGCGGATGTCAGGTTGTGTGACGTTGCTTCAGTCCTGGATATACGAGTACTTCCCGAGTGTGAGGCCTCCGAGGACGCTTAGACAGGAGCGTAGGGCAGGAGAAGTTGTAGCTGGTAGGTGGGACAGTGCAGAGACACCTACTCGGAGTGCCGGGTTCCTACGAGAGAGGTTGGACTACTACCGTCGCCTCCTCGATAACATGGATTCCCGTGATGTTTGTTGGCTTCCTTTTGGGCCGCAGCCCGACATTGAGGTCCCGGCCCTGACTTACCGTGGTCTCCTCCGTTGCGCCGATGTAAGTTTAGGTATCGGAAGGCCTTACGAAATTTAGGTATCGGAAGACCTTACGAAATTTAGGTTTCGGAAGGCCTTACGAAATTTAGGTATCGGAAGGCCTTCCGAAATTTAGGTTTCGGAAGGCCTTACGAAATTTAGAATTCGGAAGGCCTCACTGCCTTCCGAAAATTTTATCGGAAGGGAGTGGTCCCGGCCGGATTCAACCGTTCATACTCTACATGTTCATCACGGTATAAGTCATGTTCCCACATCTGTTTAGCGCGGTCTTACGCCCAGTACCTCTAGAACGTAGACTTCCCCGGGATAGGTAACACCCGAATATCTTCATCCAAAGTTAGGACGACCCAGTGATTCCCGGTACAAACTATATACGACACACCTCTTGATGCCGTTGTGCCTTCTTGTACAATCAACGATAGGTAAGTCTCCCCATACGGTACCCCTCGCAGTCCGGGCTCGAATACAACGAAAGTCCAGTTAAATATTGTGGCATACCCCAAAAGATCCACGTTCCAAAACCACCATGCTTCATCACAAGGTGTTTCCCATTGCCAACCCAACCGGTGAATGACGCCGTTCAAGTCAGTGGAATAGACATTACTGTAAAGTTCGTACCAGTTCAACGTCACATGTTCCATTAGACGCCTCCGCATGTCCACATACTGGCTATCGTCACCGCCGGTAACTATGTATCAAATGCACCGGAATCCGCAATGTCCATCCCCATGTGGGTTAAATACGTCACCAAGCACCGGGTGCATACCCGCCGGGATGTACCTCCGAAACTGACGAACTGCAAAAAAATTGAAATACACTTGAGTCAAACAGTTATACGATTCAAGATCGCACTGAGTATATCGACAAGTTAACATACCAGTCTTCGAAGTAGTTGCCTTCGAGGAAGGTGTACCCTTCGAGGAGTGTAAACTACAAGAACACGGGATTCCATGTGTTGTCTCCACTACACAGTCACATGGTGTGTCCTTCGAGAGCTCTTCTGTCAAAAGCTCAATCGCCCATGCCGAAACCGCATTATTGAGATAAACAAATGGTGGTCTATACGCGTAACGGTACACCTACACATTCATGAAACAGAACATGAATTCACTAGGTAAAACAACCGTGCCACGTGAAATATGTAATTAGATAGGGCAAGAGGATGCCAATACCTTTGCACACGAGTCATCCAATGCCTTCTGAACTTCGATCACCTGGCCCTCGATCGATGCATGGTAGCCCTCGAAGAGTGAGTCCACAGCTTGATTGGAAGAGTTGTACCATGTCTTAAGAGACGAGTGTTGGGATTCCACTCTATTAGTGCTCGTGTTTCTGATGTGAAAAACCTGATTGGTATCGCAATGAGTCCACTGAGTCTTGCACGGAAGCCACTCACTGGTTAGGTACTCCATCAACCCTCCAATCCTGGCCCAATCACTATCAACCATGCGTTCCCACTCTTCATTGAATTCCTCGCTGGAAAGTGCGTTCAACACTCTGTTCCATCTCCCGTGCACAAAGGCCTCGACAGATTCCTCGCTCCTTGTGACAAATTTAATTTTGGAAGCTATGTTCCTCTTCATATGCCACACGCAAAGTAAGTGTGGCGTGTCCGGGAAGACAGTCCGCAATCCGAGCTCCTTATCGGTGACAAACGCCGTTGGTTGTCGCTCGCCCAACAACGAGCGCAACTGGTTCAACAACCAAACATACGTCTCCGCCTTTTCGTTCTCAACGAGTACAAAGCCGAAACTGAAGTTCTTCTGCACTGGAGTCACCCCGATCAACTGGATCACTGGCTTCCTATACTTGTTGGTGTTGAAGGTCGAATCAATCAGAATGACGTAATACCAAGCCCCCAACATCTGAGCACTCTCGGGGTGGCAGAGAAAAAGGTTAGCCAAATTTTTTTCGCCATCCTCTATAGACTGAACAAAGTACCCAAGTCGTGTAGCGGCTCTCAATGTCCAATCCGTCGAACTCATGCCTCCTAATTTTTCTTTCCTAACCTTGTACGACTCGTTGTATATCTGATTTATATTATGGTGAGAATTGAACTTCTTGTTCGGAGCGTACCTAATCTTGTTCGGCTGTGTGTGCGTCGCAAGCATGTCCCTTATTTCGCTCTTCTCTTCACTCGTAAGTGCATTACTTTCTGTGCTAGCTTCGGGGTATGGCACGAAAAAATGGTTGTGGTAACCTTTTGAGACCGTACAATTGTTGGTGTAGCCTACACCGTCGATGAAGAACTTCCAATCCCCCCGAACGACCCGACACCTCACAGCCAGTTTGAAGGGGGCAGTTACACTTTTTTCTCTTCGTAATCCGTTTCGGAGGGGTGGAACATGAGGATTTACACACAGGTCCCCGAGAGCAATAAAGATAGACACGGTACTCTCGCTCGGCCGTATTAATTTTGTTCAATCCTTTAGTGAGCTTGAAATTAAACGTCTCGGCAATTCGCTTGGCGGCTTCAAAAGCTTCATCAACTGTATCGTAAACATCGTCGGACAAAAAATGTTCGGTGTAATTGATGCAGTCACCCTTACTGACCGATGAATCTCCCTACATTATAAACACAAAACACATCATTATCGACAAAATTTCGTTCCGGCCTTCAAAAGTTACAAAAGTTTCATTATCGACCGCTTACCGAAATGCTCATGCGGAGTCAGTGCATCCACGGAACGTTAATATCGTGTGAACAATGTGATTACCTGAAAAAATGATTACGATATAACGTTAAAAACTTCAGAAAAAATGTCGGAAAAAGTTCGGGATGGAACGAAAAATTCGGCCGCAAGAGGTCCCGACCGGAAGGGAATTTCCGCCGGAGGGGGCCCCGGCAGGCCGGCCGGTTCGGCCAGCCCCTACTGCGGGCCGAAACGGCCGGCCGGCCGGGACCCCCTCCAGCCGAAATTTCCTTCCGGCCGGGGCCTCCTTAGGCCGAATTTTTTGTTCCATCCCGAATTTTGATACCCGAAATGTAAGAAAAACGTATCGTGAGAGGTTTTCGAAATTAAAATTTTGATATTTTTGTCGCTACAAAGTTTCCCGATTTGGATATATCATTGTAACTGTAGATGAACAGTAAACTGGTGAAGCAAATAGTTCACCAATTATGAGTTGAGGATTTAGTATTTACGAGTTCTTGGTTTCGTTTAGTTTGGAGTCTTAGGGTTTTAGGGTTTTAGGTTGAGAGTTAAGGGTTTAGAGTTTAGAGTTTAGGGTTTGATGGTTTAGGATTCTAGGGTTAAGGGTTTTACAATTTAGGGTTTAGCGATTGATGGTTTAGAATTCTAGGATTAAGGGTTTAGGGTTTTAGAATTTAGGGTTTAGGGTTTGATTATTTAGAATACTAAAGTTAGGGTTTAGCATTTACAGTTTAAGGATAAGCGTTTTATGATTTCGAGTTCTAGGGTTAAGGGTTTAGGGTTTTACAATTTAGGCTTTAGGGTTTGATAATTATGTTTTCGAAGGCCTCGGTGCCTCCCGAACATTAAGTTTCGGAAGGCCTCGATCCCTTCGGAAAATTAGGTTTCGGAAGGCCCCGGTCCTTCCGAAATTTAGGTATCGGAAGGCCTCGGTCCTTCCGAAATTTAGGTATCGGAAGGCCTCGGTCCCTCCCGAAATTTAGGTTTCGGAAGGCCTCGGCCCTTCCGAAAATTAGGTATCGGAAGACCTCGGCCCTTCTGAAAATTAGGTTTCGGAAGGGAGTGGTCCCGACCCGAACAAAATTCCGGCCGGACCCCCTCCGCCGAAACGATCTTCGGCCCGTACCCCCCCCCCCCCCCCCCCCCCGGCCGAAACGAGCTTCAATCACGAACGCTTTAATACTCAGAAGCTTTCTGTCCAGTCTCAACCACCCTTCTTCAAGTTAGGGTTTAACGTTTAGAGTTTAAGGATACACGTTTTATAATTTAGAGTTGTAGGGTTAAGGGTTTAGGGTTTTAGAATTTAGGATTTAGGATTTGATTATTTAGGATTTTAGGGTTAAGGGTTTAGCGTTTCATGGTTTAGAATTTTAGGATCAAAGGTTTAGGATTTCAGAATTTAGGATTTAGGGTTCTAAAGTAAGGGTTTAGGGTTTTAAAGAATTTAGGGTTTAGGGTTTAGGGTTTGTTGGTTTAGGATTTTAAGATTAAGGGTTTTTAGTTTTTGAATTTAGGGTTTTGAGTTTAAGGGTTTAGGGTTATATCATTTTAGAGTTACGGATTTAGGGTTTATGATTATAACATTTCGGCATATACGAAAGTTCCGACGGAGTAACACAAATCGGGATTAATCGAAAAAATCGGCCGGCCAGGGCCCCCTCCGGCCGAAACGAGCTTCCGGCCGGGGCCTCTTGTGGCCGATTTTGGGATTAATCCCGATTTGTGTTTCATCGAATTTTAACGAAAAACGTACCATGAGGGTTTTCGAAATGTGTATTTTGATAGTTTCGTCGGTACAAAGTTTGTCGAATTATACATTTTCATAGTTTTGTCGATACTAAGTTTTTCGAATTAGTAAATTTGGATAGTTTTGTCATTAGGAAGTTTAGAGCGTTGTTTAATTCGAAATTTAGGGCGTCAAATAGTAGCGCTCTTTGGAAAACAATCCAGTTATGGTAATGTGCATGATAATTTGGGGTAGTTGCTAGTGCTGTATGCAAGGGTTTGGTTGCCCCAAATGTGCCACGTTTTCTGGTTTTGGATTTGCCGTTTCATTGTGTTGTTGGTTGGTGCTTTCGTCTCGTGGTCCCGTTGAACTCAAAAAGTTGTCATTGTGTAACAAACATTCATGAATCACATGACTAATAATAATGATTGGTAGTATGAATATATAAAAATAAATAGAAAGAATATAGTTTTGGCGCGAGGCCTTCAGTGCCACTTGGTGGGTTATCTTGGACTTGTTGGTGATAAGAAGGTAGTCCAAGAAAGAATACAGTTGGCAGATGAAATTTCAGTTTGCGCTAAACAATATAAATAAAGTATATAAGAAAAACAAAGTAAAGCGTGTGGTTTCTGTAACTGCCAATTTGCCCTACAATACAAACTGTGGTTGAATTGAAGGGTCCCTCCCTGCTACCACGAAATAGATACATACAATACAACCGTGTGTGTTCCTCTTTAGTTACCAACTTGGTCTTCACCCTCAGTAGTTATTCGACTTTTGACACAAAAACTCAAGTATTGTGTTCATGCAACCACTGTTTGTTTGTTTTTAATAAAACTCATAATTAACCACAAAACTACTTGCCCTGCAAGCAAAACCTAGCCTGGCTTCCATAAATGGGAAAAATGATATTTCAGCACCTCTGTGGCTACTTCACATTATCAATTCAACTTGATCTTTCCTTTTCTTATCAAGTAGCAACTCCTATAATTTCAGTGTACATGGACGTTTTACCATATGGGAAACATGATTGATTGAATTGCAAATTTAGAGATTTGAATTCATATAGCGAAGTTGCTTTTCATTTTTTTTTTATCATTAGTACCAACTTCCCCTTCAATTTTGGTTGAATCAATGGAAGCGAACCAGCTAAACCCGAGCCCACGCCTTGCAAAATCTTTATAACATTTTCCAGTCTTGAAGGAATGGATCTGTTGTAAGTTTCTCCGCCGTTGTTTGCATCAAAGCAGAATCCTTCCTCTTCTCTTCAATTTGTTGTCCCCTTCCCAAACTTGTTTTACCCAACCCATCACCATCTGCTCTCCATTTCTCTGTACAATGGAGCTCCGTAATTATTTCCCTAAACCCAAAAAGCAAAGTTAAAGACGACCTATAACCTTCCCACATCACTCTCACAAACACATTTCTACTTCTTCCAATCCTTCCTTTGTTCAATTTTTAGGTCGACTTCTCTGATTTCCCATCCACACTGGCACTAATAACAATCAAGTTTCATGACGTCGGCGATCTACTCAATTTTCCCAACCCCAACTCTCTTCACTGCTGCAACATTCCTAAACCCGCTCCCTCCTGCCGCCTGAAAACACATCCCACCACCAACGTTTCCTCCTCCTCCAGCTACGCCTTGTCTCTGCTCCATCATGTAACTCCTCACCTCCATCTTTATCATATCTTGTATCACCGACATGAACTCCAGTCCCATTTCTGATGGACCCTGAATGTCCATCCCCACGGGACGGTTCATCGCTGGCAAAGGAGGCAACGTAACGGAAACAACAGGTTTATGCTGCTGCTTCTGATGAAGATGAGCGGCCTCGGGAGCTCGCGGAGTTGAGACCTCGGAGGAGGAATCCGTGCCTGGAAGAGAAAGACTTAGTGAAGTAGCCAGGTCATCGTCGTTTCTATTGTTCGACAACTTGGTTTCAGGAGGAGGAGCTACGCCTCCTGTTCTAGGCACGGGCCTGAACACGTGCGATGCACTAGTACTAGCAGGAGGAGGTGGAGGCGGTAATAAAACAGATGGCTGGGGAGGTGGAAGTGGCACGCTGGAAAAGTCGCTGACGTCAGATCCAGATGGACTCCCAGGGTTCATGGTAAGCCCCGTTGAAACGGGCAGACCAGATCCAGCACTCATCGACCTCTTCAAAGGCTGGCAACAATCTCCCAAATTACCATCGTAGCCTTCGGACGATGAAGAGCACTTGCGCTTGAGCGTAGAGTTCCAGTGGTTCTTGATGGCGTTGTCGGTGCGGCCGTGGAGGAGTCGGGCGATAGTTGCCCACTTGTTGCCGAACCTAGCATGGGCTCGGATAATGGTGTCGTCTTCTTCGGCGGTAAAGGCGCGGTGCTCAACCTGAGGAGAGAGTTGGTTACACCATCGGAGACGGCAGGATTTTCCGGAACGGCCGGGGATTGATTTGCTGATCAATGACCAGTTGCGTGGGCCGTGCTTGTCTACGAGGTTATGGAGCTTCTTGTCTTCCTCGGGGCTCCATGGACCTTTGATCTGATCAATTTCCTTGCCGGTAAATGCCATATTTATCATCTCTGGTTCTTGTATTTTAAGAAAAATTAATTGAGAATGAGGAAGGAGGGAGAAGAGAGAAGAGAGGGGGGTTGTCCGGAGGAAGAGGCTTGAGAAGGGAGAAGAATATATAACAAGGGAGTGGGGGATGAGTACATAAAATGGGGGTGACCGAAAGAGCCGGTAAGGAAGGGGGAGTTATGGGCTGCAGGGGAGGGAAGGAAGGAAGGCGGTTGATGTTGGGATACAGCTGGCTAAACGGACACGCGTCACATCTCACTAGCACTGATTTACACTAGTCTCTCTCTCACACACATACACATATAGTTCTCTCCTTGTTTATTTGTTTGTTTGGGAAATATCTATTTCGATCGCTCTTTCTCAGCCTTCAATTTTATTTTATTTGTTTTCTTTAATCATTAATATATGGTTTAGTTTAATTTGGCGGATTGGTGGTGAAGGTGACTCGTCACTGCAACTGTTAGGATTGTAAGTAAAAAATGGTTAAACTAGTAATAGTGGAAAATTGTGGAATGGAGGAGCGTCTGGTTTGGAGTAATTATAAAGGACTAGTAGTTCTTTTACAGTTTTACTAATATTATTACTACCTTCCTTCACTTTCAAAAGAAGATATAAGCTATGCTACGGCTACTACTGCTTTGGGCCTTTTGGCTTTGGAGCGGCTGATGTTCCTTCCAATCATTCTTTATGCCGCCTCTTCCTATTTTTCTTCTGTTTCCTTACACTTTCTTATTCTTCTGCAATATCATATTATGAATTGGATATCATTTTTCAAACTGTTAATACACGCCTATGTCTAAAGCAACTCTACTCTTCAATAGTTTTATTTATTTAGGTTTGATGCGAGACAGTACCGATTAATAACTGAAGTTTTATTTCCAATAGTTTGAGTATTATAGTTTAGGTAGTTACATACATGTGTTATTACTATTTACTTATTTAGAGAAAAAGGTTTTTTTTAAAAAAAAAAAGACGTAGATTAGGTTAGGAGATAAAGATAGGAAACGGTTGGGGTTTCTGAGTTTGACTGAAGAAGGAAAAGAGGTGCCAGCCTGTATCCCATCTTCCTTTTTTGTTTTGTTTTCTGTTTTTTAATAATTAATATATAAAACCATTCAAACGGCCGCACGGAAAGTAGTGAGCTGGCACAAAACGACAACACTGGTCGCCAAATCGGAGGGCGAATCATCTCCATTTTTTATTTCCATTTCGTCCTCTCAGGAAAATAAATAAAAAGAGAAAACTGAGATGGGTTGAAGTTGGGTCAGGGTCAGTTCCATCCAGGCTGTAAAACCTGCCACCACCACCGATACCGATACTTCCTTCTTCAACGGCCTCTTTCCTTTTGGCCACCGCCAACTGCCAGTCATCCACTCTTTCCATGTATGGCAACTCAAACACCTAACGTGGCCTTCCGGTCTCCAGGTGACCTCACCTTCCTCCACACCTTCCTCCCCTTCCATTCCTTCTTCCACACCCACACTTGCTTTTTCGCTTTTGCAGCTTCCCCACTTCTTATTTATTTGATTCAACCCCTCAATATTGTCGATTGTTATATATAGTTTATTTTTTATTTTACACAATTTTTCAATATTTTATTTAAAAATTTATTCATTTAGTTTATTGTTATATATAGTTTATTTTTTATTTTACACAATTTTTCAATAAATTTAAATATTAATTTCAAAAGTTATTAATTTAATAAAAAAACTATGGCACATTAATGTATATGATATAATTTATCATATAAAATTAAAAGTTTTGAAATTCGTATGTGGTGTTTAGAGTTTAATTAAAAGTTTTATAATTAGTTAATTTAGATTTATGATAAAAAATTAGAATTTAAAGTACGATTAAAGATTTGGTTTTATGATCAAATGTTTAAAGATTAAAATTTAACGTTTAAAGGTTTAACATTCTCTTTCAGAGTTTATGATTAAAAATTTAATATTTTTTATGATTACATGTGAGATTTTAAAAATTTATTATTTTAATTTTGAAATTTTAAAAATAAATATTTTTAATATTAAATATATGATACAATGTACGAAAGTCTCTATCTTTATTTAGTTAATATTTAGTGTATATTTTGTGTAGTCCATTTTTATATCCAAAGATATATTTTTTCCATCCTCCTCATATAAGGGGAGACGAATATTGCTTTTCTATGTTTTAATTTTATTTACTTTTTCTAATAATTTATATTGAAAAAGGGAAATGCCGTGTAGGAAGCTAACTAGACTATATTTTATAGTCAACTAACAAAGTTACTGTCACATCCACGAGTTAACGGTGTTTTACGTTTGTCGTTGTTGTTAATAGATCACCACTATATTTATCATATATTGTGTATATTTTCGTAGTAAATTGATATCCGTGACATTTGAAGATATTTTACCTTGTATCTAAACCATACTATTAACCTCAATGAAAACCTTAATACCCTATCTGGTGGAGCTGCCCAATTTTTATTTAAAATGAAAATATTTGGTCGTTTATTTCACACAACAAATGAAATTTGGCCATGCTGTCTCATTGTCCCCCTAATGCCTAGTTGTATTGTACTCGTGGACAGGAACCACACGGACAACTTTAGTGCAGATAGGACGATGGAGTTGACATTGCCGCTTGAAGAAGCTATGGTGAAACCTGCCTTTTGAACACGAAGAAGAACATGTTGATGGTATTTTTAATTAGTAGTATATTAGTCTAATTTTGTTAAAATATCGATTGTGAGAAGTAAAACATATATAACATATAACATCACTCATATAGTTAATTCTTGGTAACACTTAGATATCAATCTATATCGCATTTTTGCCTCTTTAGTGTTTAAAATTAGAATTGGCAAAGAACCCTGTATGGATGTGATAATGAACCAATTGAGATCATTGCATCCCCCACATGACGTAAGACTCTAGATTAATTAGACGCAATATGTTCATGTTGTATTTATAATAATTTTTTATATAAAAAATCGATTATTTTCAACTGTTGGAGAACTTGTTACGGCCGCCAGACTATCATCTTCGGTCATAGGAAAGTTTTAGATAATTTTTTTTGACGACTCCAACCCACCTTGACAAAAATTATTTCACTCATGGGACCACCATTGGTGGCTTTACGTTTCTGCGGAAAATATTCTTACAACAGGTCATATAACTTGTATGAGGGGTTGTACGAATCATACAAAAAATATACACTACGTACAAGTTTGATATTACATAGTGTTTTCCATTGCCTATCAAAACATTCGTACCCTTCACTCTATTTAACCTCTCATCTTTATTTACTCCCCCTATCCTCTTCAGCTGCACATCTCATCATTATCTCTATCTCTCTCACAAACACATTATGCTCCCACTCACCATGGATGCCTTTGAAAATCAAGAACACTTCTGCCTCTACTCGGCCCTTACATCGGTGACATGCGTCACAATATTGCTCATCATTAGTTGTTCACTCGTCGCTTTTGATTCTGCCATATGCTCGAAAATATGATTCCAGGCATAGATGCTTCCCCGAACATGGAGTTCACGTTGACCATCAGATTCGTGATATCTTGTGGACCAGCATGGACATCACCAACCCCAACAGGATTGCTAGAGAAGCTATCAGGACCTTCTACGGAAACCTCAAAGTTGTAATCACACATCCATTCCAGTGTTTAATAGTAGTTCTTGGGAGAGTCGCGTCACAGTCACTCACGACCTCCTCGTTACAACCTTCAGAGTTCCTCTTCATGGGAAGTAACTCTCTCATTAATATAAGTTCAACCTGATTGGCTTTGATCATCGTCTGGATGCTTTGGATCTGTGTGCAAGTTCGTCTGCTGGCAGCTCAAGATTTCCTCTTACCATGTCTCACTACTGAGACACCGGTCGGCCGATGGTCGGAGATGGTGGTGAAGGTGATAGATGGTGAGATGAGAGGAGATGAGAGGAGATGGAAGATGAAAATGGGAGGATGCTGGTTTCTGTCGCGCGATGGGGTCTGCAACTGGAGTTAATAAGAGCAGCCTAACAGCGGCCACATAGCCGCTATTAGGATTTGAGCTTAACAACGCCCACGTGGCCGCTTTTAGCGGGAAAAATCTAACGGCGAGTTAAGTAGCCGCTGTTAGAGCGTCGATATTATGAAATCTTACAGCGCCCACAGTAGTAGCCATAGTTAAGTGTCCAATGCTAGCCTTTTCATAGTGTTTCTTCCTCGTACAGCTAATAACAAATTTATGCTGCCTCTTGATGTTTGGCTTCTGACCAATGCCCTTGCAAAGACTCCCTTAAGCCTTCCTCATCTTGTCATGACTGTTATGTTAGATGTTGAATCTCGTAATTACACTTGTCCCTTGCCATATAATCCTAGAATTACTTCGGTTATGATGAGGATTGGTGTTATCCTAATTCAAGACTCTGTGCCCCTACGAGCTCAACATGTTTTATGACATGTTCGCTTTCATATTCTTCTTGTGAGGAAAGTTCAACCAGCAAGGGGAGAAACTCGTCTAAAAAATATGTTGGTTCGTCTCCTAGTAAAGGGGGTCACGGAGGATATTGCTACACTACTCCTGAGATATGTTTCGAGATGGAGGCATTCATGGATGCTGCTAAAGAGTACTACTGTCACACTCCGCGTTTTCAGTTTCGGGTTGTGGTTGATTCTGGGGCTGATCAAGTCTGAGTCTTGGGACTAAGTTGGATGCTTACTACGGACGTGGTCAAAGCCATCGCGGATGTGGTTGCTAGCCGATCACGGGCGTGGCGAGTAATTAACCATGGTTATAGTTGGTAGTTGATCATGGGCATGACTGATCACGAGTGTGGTTGCTAGTTGATCAGGGCGTGGTGGTCTGGCAGTCACCAATCTGATGATGTGAAAGCCACAAACATAATTGAATATTCATCACGGCCATGGGGTGTCTTCTATTTAAACCCATTAAACCAAACTCGCCGTTAGTCCCCTCTCTTTTCTATCTCTCTAAAAACCCTCTAACGGACGAAAGTTGTTTTTCAGAAAAGTTGCAATCGAAGGGGAAAATTGGAGTCAGATCGCCCTCAATCTTCAGGGAGAACCTGAGGAGTTCAGGGTCATGACTTTCCTAGCTCTGTTGGAGGTATCTCTTGGTCCTTATCTTTCTCATACTTCTCAGACTTGGGACCTGAGGGATTTATTCGATAGTTTGGTTTCTGGTTTTGGTTCTTTTGGGGTTTGGTTTCAAGGTCGACCTCTTCCCACATGAGAAGATTCCTCCTAAGATGGAAAATTGTGAGTGCACGATAACTCAACCAAAAGGCTCGAGGTGCCCGAGAGAGGGATACTTGGAGGATGATGGACCCTTTGTTTTTACATTTTTTTTGGTTTCAAAACCTTTGGATAAGCCTATGTTTATTTAGTATTGGATGTTGACTTTTTCTTTTTGACTTGTATCCCATGGAGGGAGTTTGATTATGAATTTCAGAGTTGTCTTGATAAGGATTTAATGTATTGAATAGTAGCGTAAAGTCAGGTCTTTTGATTGGATGTTCGCAATGAATGCTATTGGTTTTGATTTGATTCAATAAACCCCTGGGATTTAGAAATGCATGGGTTGAACTAGTGATTCGATCGAGTCTTTTAGCATGGGATTTTACAAATATGTCAATGATTCATAAATCCCTGATTTTGTGGACATGGAATCCAAGTCTCAAGTGAAAAAAAGCGTGACATGCAATAGTCAATGTCATCAAGAAGAAGGTCAAGGATCTGACTAGGGAACTGAATGGGAGGATGGACTGGGACATGCCAGAATTGGAGGTTGTCAAGCTTGGTCATTCTTCCCTCACAACAGAAACCGTGGAGGTGCTCAAAAAATATTTTGAGGGTCCTTGGGATTATGCGGCGACACGCCAGACTTTGACTACATGTGTGAAATTTTTCCATTTCTAGCTCAGATGAAATCATTTTTTCACGTGGACTATTCTTAATTTCACTCAGTATTTTGATTACGGTTTTTATAATTATCGAAGGAAGGAGATAACACTTGTAGTCTAGCACCTGTTAGGGTTCTTCTGGTTCTTCCAATTAGGGTTTTTATGATTCATTATCTCCATCTAGCAACTATTTACAAGGGAGGTGGCGATTCGTTCTTCATTTTAGGGTTTGGCCGTTTCCAGGTGGATACTAGGTTGGTGGATCCATTAACATTAGAGGGGTCTTCTTCAGATAACGTATGTTGTGAAGCTGGGTTGTTGGGTTGTTATGGTCCATTACAACCCAACAACAAAGGAAATACTATTGTACCAAGACGACAAAGTGCATTGTACCAAGATGACAAAGGAAATACTATTGTAGTTGTTGAGTTGTTGTGGTCAATTACTGCTTTAACTTTAGCCATTTATTGCCATGTGAATAAATGCTAGTCAACATTGCTACTATTGATATTGGTTATAGCTCGATTGAGAGGATGTATTATAATAAGCCAAGGACTTCATTGGCTGATGGAATGAATCCTATTACGGGGGTTGAAGAGATGCTATAAATGGGCAAAGCATCTAAGGAAGGGATGGTATGACACCCCGATTTCAGGTTGCTGCCTAGTTTTGGAAGACTGAAGAGAATCGTGGTGGCTGAGTTGTCGATCACGGGTGTGGTGATTGCCTTTACAGTTGTGGTTACCAGAGTGACCAAGGGCGAGGTAAACCGACTATCACGCCCATGGTTGCAAGGGACACCAGGGGCGTGGTCAGAGGACTACCACGATTGTGACTTTAGAGCGGTCCAATGCATGGTCATAGCCTCACCACAGGCGTGGTTTGATTTTAACCACGGGTGTGGTGAGTAATGTATATATAAAGCCACCACGATTACAACTCATCAGAAATTCAAAAACCCTATTCTTTTCTCTATAATTTTTCTTGACGAACGGTGCTTCTTCTTAGAGTCTAGTTAGTTGTAGGAGGAGCAAGAGTGAATCGTTTCCCAGCTGAAAATGGAGATCTAGGAAGTCAAGGAGGTCACCCTCCCGATTCTTTAGAAGGTAATCAGACTACCTCCTCTCTTAGTCTCTTTGTTTTATGTATGTACTTTTCCTGACAGTTTGAGTGTGGTATTAATCACGGGATTGTTCCCCTTGGATCAACCAGGAGAAGAGATCTAGGCGCCTGGATGACTTCCTCTGTTCAGACCCTTCTGTAAAGCTATCAGAGGTGGGGGTTCATGTTTATTTTTCTGCCTTTATCTAGAAGAACTAAAGTTAGGAACATGGGACCATCTTATTGGTTTCCCGGTGACGATTGATGATGTTGACCAAGGGGTCTAACAGTTGTATAGTAGCATGTGATCTTCTGATCTACTATACAGAAGATGTAATGATGTTGAGCATGAAGCTCCCAAGGGCTGAACAGTGGCGTGTGATTCACTATTTAGAATATGATAAGATTGATCTAGATGGACTAGATAACATTGATATGAATGCGTCAGTCACCCACCCCAGATTGGTGCAATCAGTTGGAGGTTTGAGAGGATCCTTATGAGAAGGATTGGGAGGAGTTCTTAGTCCTTTTCAAAAAGGAGTTCTTGCTAGAGCTGTGGCTGAAGAACAAGAGGACTGAATTCCTAAATTCCTTCATCAAGTATAGAAGGTGGATAACTTGAAGCAACAGTTCTTTGATGACCTAAAAGTTGACATCCAAGTAGGAGTCACGAGCGGTGAAATGGACACCTTGGAGAACACCAAGCCGACAGCCTTAAGGGCTAAACACCTTTAGGGGAAGAGAAAGGGGGAGCGTTTGGCTTGGCAGAAAGAAAAGAAGAGAAAGACTGCGGCTTTAAGAGGGGTACTAGTGGCACCAGTTGTGCAGCAGAAGAGGGACACACCAATTGTCATATGCATGCAACAGCCCCGTCACTCCGCACCTGTCACCCCGATAGTGCGGCTGAGGAAGTCTACTATAGGGATGGATCTCCCTCTTAGTCTGGAGTTTGGGCTTCAAAATAAAGTTGTGTGCATGAGGAAGACTAGGGCTTGCTTCAGGTGTGGACAGCTTGTCCATTTCACTCGAGAGTGCCTTGAGCTGGGACGACTCCTAGTGTCAGATGGGATGGTGCAGCAGGGTCGGGCTTCGTCTGGGTGTTAAGCGAGAGGTAGGGGTTTCAAGACCCCAACTTTTGGAGCTAACACTATGTCGCTAGGTGAGAGTTCTCATCAAGGAGGGAACATGGAGATCCAGTGCAGGGTGTACGCTACCAGAGCAGAGGCAAAGGATTCCTAGATATTCTCACGGGTATGGTTACCATAGTTGGCAGATCCTTGTATCCCTTGGTTGATATGAGTGTTTCATACTATTTCATTTATGTTGCTGCTCTTTCTTTGTTGCCTATCATGTCTGTTAGGATGAGTAAACCCTTTAGAGTAAGTACTTCAATAGGGAGGACTCTGTTGGTGGAATCATGTGTGGAAAGAGAAACCTTTTTTGCGAATATAAAGAGTTCACAACATACCTCATCATTCTTCCTTTGGATGGTTTTGATGTGATCTTGAGAATGGACTGGCTAGGCTGACATGGGGACTTGGTGGATTGCAAGCGAAAGATGATATGGTTTTTGACCCCTGGGAATGATGGTGTGGTGATCTCAGGAGTGAAAGGGCGAGGACATCGCAGTCATGTTTTCCTTTGCGCTTTGAAGGCAAAGAGAATAATCAGGATGGAGTGTGAAGATTTCTTAGCTCACATTCTATTCAATACAGAATGGAGGATTGAAGATATGCAGTAGTCATGGAGTTCCCTAATGTGTTTCCTAGAGACTTGCCTAAGGTGCCCCAAAGCGAGAAGTAGCTTTCGATATAGAGTTAGTGTAGGGCATGACACCTATATCCATTGTGCCCTACAAAATGGCATCGATGGAGATGAAGGAACTTAAGGAGCAGTCAGTGGAATTATTAGAAGGGGTTCATCCGCCCCAGTGTATCAACTTGGGGTGTGTATGTGCTATTTGTGAAGAAGAAGGATGGATCGATGAGGAAGTGCATAGACTACCAATGACTGAATCAAGTTACCATCAAGAACAAGTACCCTCTAACTCGTACTGACAATTTGTTCGACCATCTATAGGGTGCAGCACTGTTCTCCAAGATTAATTTGAGGTTTGGTTATCATCAGCTGAAGGTGGTAGGTGAGTATATGGTCTAAAGTGATCCTTCCTACCAAGGGTTGGGTTGTGTTTTGATGTATGATGGCAAGGTGGTGAAGTATACTTCCCTAAAGCTGAAGGAACATGAAGTGAATTACCCAATCCATGATTGAGAGTTGGAACCTATAGTGTTTGCATTGAAGTTATGGAGACACTATCTCTACAGTGAGACTTTTAGGATCATGACCGACGATAAGAGTCTCAAGTATTTGATCGAGCAGAAACAATTTAATAGTAGGCAAAGACGCATTGTGGAGCTGCTTAAGGATTATGACACTGTGATAGATTACCCCCTCGAGAAGGCCAACGTTGTAGCTGATGCCATAATAGGAAGGATAGAGTTAAGAAATCCAGGGACAGAACTGGAGTGGACCCGATCAAGGGGGTGTTGGCAAGACTGGTGGTGAGGCATTTGCTGCTAGATTGAATCAAGGAGGCACATGCCACCGATGAGTTGATAGTTGAGGCTCGACGAAAAGTGGTGGAAGGAGAGGTCACTTCCTATTCTTAGAAAGGAGGTCTGATGTTACCCTATGAGAGGGTGTATGTGCTTCCCGACACCAATATGAGGAGGACATCTTTGATATGGACCATTGCTCTACCTATGCTATGCACCCAGGGGAGACAAAGATGTATCGGACGCTCCGCTTCCATGATTGGTGGTTGGGCGTGAAGAAGCAAGTGATCAAACATGTCTCTAGTTATGTGGTGTGTTAGAAAGAGAAGTTTGACCATCTAGAGTTGGGTGGGTTACTTTAACCCCTACCCATGCTAGTGTGGAAGTTTGAGGACTTGATGATGGACTTCGTCAATGGTTTTCCTCTGGTGAATGGGAAGGACGCATTATGGGTCATAGTGGATCGATTGGCTAAAGTGGCTCACTTCATCCCCATTAGATTCAAACTCAATGTGGAGGCGCTAACACGGCTGTACATGGAGAACATCGTGAAGTTCCATGGAGTAGCCCAAGACGATTTTATCAGATTGGGTGGGACCCCAACTTTACTTCACATTTCTAAACGGGTTTTCATGCTGTCCTGGGGACGAAGTTGAATTTCTCTATGGCTTATCAGCCATAGACTGATGGACAGTCAGAATGGACCATCGTGACTTTGGAAGTGTTGCTTTGCTCCTGTGTGCTCAAGGTAAAGGAACCATGGTTAAAGGTTCTGCCAATGTTGGAGTTTGCTTACAATAACTCTTATCATCACAGTATTGGGGTAGCTCCATTCGAGGCCCTATACGACAGGAAATGTATGACCCCTCTCTTTTGGGATGGAGAGGGGGAGGAGTTGTTCACTGGGCTGCAGATTTTTCAAGAGACAGACTCTCAGGTTGGGTTAATTGGAGTGTGGTTAGGCGCGGTGCAGAACATATAGAAACAGTATGTGGATAAGAAGGCAACAGAGGTTAGCTTTAATTAGGGGGACAAGGTTTTCCTTCCAGTGTCTCCATGAAAGGGAGTAATGCATTTTGGTCGGGAAGGGAAGTTGGCTCCTCGTTTTACTGGTCCATTTGATATCATTCGGAGGATAGGATGAGTGGCATATGAGCTGGCCTTGCCTGTAGAGGTGGCCTTGCCTATAGAGCTGGCCTTGCCTGTAGAGCCGGAGTGATTACACAATATGTTTCATATGAGTGTGCTTCAAGCTTATGTTGGCAAGCCGAACCAGGTGATCCTGCCGGATGAAGTCGAGTTGGAGAGGGACTTGACTTTTAAGGTGGAACCCGGTAAAATTATGGATAAGAGGACCCGCAAGTTGAGTTGTAAGAAAATGTCAATGCAGAAGGTAGTCTAGCGGAACCAAGATGTTGAGCCACAACATGGGAGACCGAGGCTAGCATACGAGCATGCTACCAAGAGCTGGTAGTGAAAGACCTGAAAGATAAACCGCTTCCCCTTTTATGCTTTAAGATTCAGGTTTCAGGATGAAACCTTTTGTAAGAGGGGGGAGTTGTGACAGTCCGATTTTTGGTTGTTGTCTTTGTGACACCTCAAATTTGGGTTGATTATCGATTCTCGGTTAAATTGTAAATTCTATGATTTTTGGAATTGGCTGCTGAGTGGACCGTCATGGGCATGGCACTAAGTTTGTCACGGGCGTGGTTGTCAGATAAACCGCGATCGTGATCATCAGTTAGCCACGTGTGTGACTATTAGTAGGTCACAGTCGTGACCATAAGTATGTCATGGGCGTGGTTGTCAATCAGTCACTGACGGAGTAGTAAGTACACCACGGGCGTGGTGGACTATTATAAAACCCATTCCACGACCTACAACTCAAAATTAAAGAAAAAAAACCTATAATTTTCTCTGACGATCAACAATCGCTTTCAGGAGGTCGAGAAGATAGAGTTGATCGATCCCAAATCAACATAATACATCTAGAGATCGGGGAGGAAGCTTTGAAAGGTAATCTATCTCCTTCCTCCTTCTCAATCCATTGATTTGAAACCTACGCAAGGAAAATCCAGACACTTTAGGATTAGGGTTTTGGGATTTCAATCTTGCGATTGATCTCTTCAGGTCATATAGAACGGGAGATTAAGCTTTAGGAAGGCTGCTTCAGATCAGACTCTTCTAATAAAGCATATCAGGTGGGGGTCAGGGATTACTTTTCTTCTTTAAGCGTAGAACTGTAATAAGATGTCAGAAATCCATAGATTTGATTTCCTTATGATTCAAAGTCGGGTTCTTAGGACTATACAGTAGCATGTGATCTACTATACAAGTGTTAAGATATGATTCATAGTCGGGATGTCAGGACTATATAGTAGCGTGTGATCTACTCTACAGCTATTCATGTTATGATACAAAGCAGGGGTCTCAGGACTATAGATTAGTGTGTGATCTACTATACAGGTTATGTAGTATGATTCGAGCATAAGCTCTTGACTTTTGACTATGTGATCCACAGTTCTTGACATATGATTTAGGTTAGGCTTACTAGGCTAATACATGACTATGATGCGTCGGTCACCCACCCCCGGATTGCATAATCTTCCAGGTCATATTCATGCTCATGCTTATGCAAGACGTGTCGAGTATGCCTACAAATGCTGCTCACACGGTTTTTGGAGTGATTTCATGGTCTGATCCACCATGAGGCTATCTACCATAGCTAGGGGTGGTTGATGTTAGCATTATGCCTGCAAGATCACATGGTCACATTATTATATAGCAGTCGTAGTTCTACGCGAGTCTAGTTTAGCCATTCAGTGCTTATCACTGACCTTATCTCTTTCTTCTTGTATGATATGCTATGGAACCTCAGGAGCAAATTCAGCATAAGAGAGCTACACGAGTAGCTACACCTCAACCGAGTGGCTCCGGGAGTCGTAGAGAGAGGTACCTTGGAGGACCTCGTTTATCCTATTTCATGTTTTCATGTTTTCAGGAGACTTATCTCTAGATGTTGAGTTCCCCTCTCTACAACAAAATGCGCCTGTTGTGGGGGGTTGTACAACTGCCACAGTGGATTCTGATTTCTGCATCTGTTCTCGCGGTTATTGGAACCGCGAAAACAGAGTTTGAATTTTTTTTAAAATAGCACGCTTGGAGGAACTTGTTCCATCCAATATTTATGTCATTCGTTCTAATAGTTTGTAACCGTGAAAATGAAACCGCCAAAACGAGATGCAAATTAATAAATACCTTCCTTTTATTGGCTCATAAATGAAGACATGGATTGTCTATCTCATTTAATCAAGTCGTTTATTGAAATCCAAATAAATTACATTCCTCTCTTCTTCTTCATCTTCCCATCCCTCTCTTCATCATAATCATCATCATCATCTTCTCAAACTTTATAACTCTTCCAAACTTTCTTTTATCTTTCTTTTTTTGCACAATTGGAAAAAAAGAGAAGGTGATGATGGTTGTTTAAAAAAAGAGAAGATTTTTACTAGAAAAAAAGAGGAAGAAGATAAGAAAAATAAATGAGATGGAGAAGAAGATGAAGCTGAATATGAAAAAGAAGGTAAAAAGGGAAGATGAAGAAGAAAGCAGAAAAGAAGAAGAAGAAAAAAGATGAACTCTATTTGTCAAGTCACTAATTTTTTTTCTATTTTCATTGCTCTAAATTGGTAGAAAGATGAAAAAAGCTAGATCTAACTTTTAATGTTTTTATGTTTGATTTACTCTAGATCTATATTGTTTTTATCTATATCTTCAAAAACTAATTAGAATTATTTATTTTTTACTCTATTTTCATCACTGGAACAAAGAATATTGAATTCTATGTTTATAGTCAATGTATAAACATTATTGCCAAAAAGTATTTCCCTTTGAGGATATCCTTGTGCATAAATATAGCAAACTATCACTGGTTCTTCTTGTTCCACATTAATGTTTGTCGTGAGCTTAAAAATCAGTGCATCAATCTATACAGTTGATAAAACATGATTAATAAGTTCATATTGATTGCCTAATGATAAACGATTTTTACACGTCTCAAAATAAACCCGATTAAGATATTAGTCAAGGTCGATTCTCCCTACGGTCTCTCAATGTTTTACTCAAAGTCGCTACAAGTATCAATCGATGTAACAAGAAGTGTGATGTACTTGCCACGAGAACCAATCAAACAATCAAAAAGAAAATGAAAATTTCTTTTAAAGAAATGTTTATAACACTACAGGGATGAAACTGCTTAGACTTCGAATTCCCCTAGGCAATTGAAATTCACGAATGACAGACAAATTCCACAATTTAAAACAAAACATGATAGATTCAATAAACGTTCGCAATTCTTCTCTAATCAAATCAGGCCTTTTGGGGACTGCTAATTTGCTACCTATCTAGTATCCCAGTGCGCTCTTTCGAGACGAAGAGCTGAAATCCGCTAGGAGATTAAGCGAATAAGAATTGCTCACACGACAAACTAGTTTATTCTCTCCCGGGTGTGGGTCAACGTCTAACCTAGTTGTTTGATTTTGGCATTCTAGATATGCAAGCTCTCTCAAGTTTAAGACAAATTTAACAGAGATTCATTCAAGTTGATCAGGCAAGCAAAAAAAAATCGAAATCAAACATGAACTGAAATTCATCAAACTCGCACAAACCATGAAACTTATCAAATCATTAGTTCATAAGAGTTAACCTAGGGTTCATCCAATCTAAGCAAGATAAGTTTAGCTGCTCATAATCTCGAGGGACAAATTAAAATCAGAGAAGGAAGACATTGATTTTAGGTTTACCTAAATAATTATGAAAAACCTAATTTCGTCGATCTTCTCGATAACTTGATTACCCGTCTTGATTCTTTTGCTGATTCCAAGCTCCTTGAAGTTGCCTTAAAGTTGTTCTCAAATCTCTCAATATGGCTCTCAATTTCATTCGACGAAGTCTGTCATTGAATGGAGGAGAAACCGGCTTTCTACATGACCTCAAACTAGCTCGCCTATCCCTTATTCAAACTAATACTCCGAGCTTGGTTGCTCGTTTATTCAACTAATCTACTATAATTATTTTTCATTTTTTTTTGCTTTTATCTCCAAGACTCGATTTAGTTGCTTGTCTCCTCCTTTTTTTTGGATTTCAACTTCTTTTTTCTTCTTTTTTTCTCGCAATTACAGTTTTACATCAAAAGGATCAAGGGAGACTCATAATCCTAAAATTACTCAATTTAGCTACTTTATTGACTCCTTGACTCAACTGAGTTACATGCCACTAATGTACACATGATCAAATGAACACTTGAAAGAAATGAGATATGATTTTATAGGGGAATGAAAAAGGATTTTTGGCTATGATTGGGTTACATACGAAAAAATATAAGGTCATGATGGACATTTTGTGGTGGAGGTTTTCTACGTGCCTCCATCATTCTAGTGAATCAGTGTCGAGTGAATTCAATGAGGTATCATGCAAGTACCGTATTAACAACAAACAGAGAAGACCACTCAAATCTATTTAAGAACAAATCTACTCATGAATCATATTATCTATACTACGAAATAGTCTTTAAGGCCTCGCATTGTCTAGTTAGATAGTAATTCGATAACATTTATGCCCGGTCACATCAAGTTGGAGAGTCCGTGCTACTTTAACACATCAAAGTAACTCTAGAGAACGAATCAATAGACTTTGATGATAGTCCTATACTCCTATCAAATCTAGTTTCACAAGTACATCATTAATTCAAGCATACAATTCATAGGGAAATTTCCTAAGCATGCCAAGTAACTGATTCAAAGAGGGTTCCAATAAACTTGAGTTTAGAACTCAACATGCAAAGATAACGACCCAAAACTACTAACAAGTATCCTATGCAACCCACCCACCCTTAGTTTGGACAGTGTCCTCACTGAACGAAATGAAAAGTAGCATAGGAATACCTGAAAGCCATGAGAATCCCGAATTGCAAGAAGGCATGATCCATGAAGCATGAGCTCAGTGTAGAGGTCAACTCTTGAAAAAGACTCAAACAAAAAAAACCCGAAAATATAAGTATAAAGGGACTAGACATGTGCCCAAGTCCCACGCATAATAAAAGTGGATACACTATCTGAAAACAAAGAAATAAAAATGACAAGATAGAACGATGATACTCATTTAGAAGGGATCCCTGGATAATCACAATCCCGTGTCGAAAATTGCGCTATGGGAATATCAAACATTGCGCTATGGACATAGCACAATTCTTGACAGACCATAGCACAAATATTTTTAAAATATTCAGAAACCCTTGTCAACTTTTACGCTATTGATTGTCAATTGCAGCGCTATGGTCATAGCGCAATTTATAGAGGGGTTTGGTTGTCATGTTTGATATTCATTACCATAATATCAACTAGATAATAGCTACCATAATATCCCTAGAGGCTGTTTAATAGACCTATTAGCAAGTTGGACATTCATATCGATATGGATTCAACTAGAAAGTCCCAAGCGATTAAACAAGGGATATGACATGATGTTAATACTAGCACTTAAGTTAGTTAATCATCTATCGACATGATTCTTATTAATTACACAAGATATAGAAAAACTCAGTAGTCTTTTTTCTTGGGTGCCACCTTAGCTTGCAAGATCGCCGAGCATTCCGCACCAAGTGTTGTTGTTGGGGCGACATCTTCTTTCTTCTTCTCGAGCAGTAACTTCTTCAAGTGTGTTGCAAATATTGGGATTTTGGTGATGGCTTCCAAGAGGGAAGACAAACTTCCTTGTTGCGGAGCAGCTCCACATATTCCTCATCGTCTGTCGGTGAGCTCTTCTTTCTAGGGGGTGATGGGTAGGGCGGCTTTGGCCTATATCTCTCTTCCTCCTCTGGTATGGGATGAAGTTTGTATTAGCTGGCAATCGAGCTTTTCACTGTGGCACGTTCTTCTTGAACAGAGCTTCTTGCTTTGGTTGGTTAACTTGGTAGGCATTTTTGAGTTCATCAACTCCACCTCATATGGTTATAGCATGTGCTCCCTCCATGTGTCCTTTTCCAGGACGCTGATGATTGTAGGGGTTTTGCTTAGTGTTGCCTAGAAGCTGCCCTTGACACCTCTAGTCAATCCTTTGTGATAAAGTGGTGTCAGATGCTTCTATCCTTTGTATCACAGCTTGTTGGCCCAACAAAATAGTATTCTGGTGAGCTAATTGAGATTGCATGGTCTTCATCATAAGGATGATGACTTTGTTGATTCTTCTAGTTGAGGTCAAATTTTGATGTTGATGCATCTGATTCGGTTTGATCGGCAATCATGATGGTCCTCCAATGTTGTTGCTTGAAATCCCTTGTTGGTGCGAGTTTTTTGTGGTGTTGTAATCCTCTGCCCCAGGTTTGTAAAAGTCCGAGCGTCCTCTAGGGTGAGGAAAGTTGTACATTTGTGGACGTCCCCTGAAGTTCTTTGCTCTGTAATCTGCATATCCCAGTTGAGTGAAAGATAAGCCTTGGCGCATGAAATACACTTCTTCTACAGTCAGGAAGTTGTTGGTGATGAAATTTAAGCACTCTCCCTCACTATCACAAGCACTATACCAAGCGAAAGTATAATTTGAAGCGGTAAGGGGTTTAGAAAATTTCAAAGTAATATCATTTATCTTCTTTTCTAACACCTTAACCTGAGCTCTTAGAGCAATATTATCTGTATAATCATAGGATACTGCATTCATTAGCTGAATTCTGTTCCTCGCCCAGTTTCTAGATTTTTTTGCAATGGAAGCAAAGCGGACTAAAGCAGCTACATGAATGAGGGCAGTGACATCCCCATTTGCTAGTTGATGTACTAGTATTACTGTTACTCGGTCAAAGGATCTGCTAAACATGTATGCCAGCTGATTGTCAGTGTATCCATGATGGGGGCATTCAAGTATTAGCTCCTGAAACCGATTCCACAAGTCATATAGGCTCTCTCTATCTGTTTGATGAATCCGAGAGATCGATTCTAATGGTTGCAGTCTTTGCTAGTGGATAGTATTCTTCCAAAAGAGCTTGAGCGAGTTCGTTCCAATTTGTAAATGTACCTCCAGGTTGACTAGTTAACCATCTTCTTGCTGCTCCTCTGAGAGACCAACTTGAGCTTCACTACTTCGTCAGAAAAACCTTGCATATTGACAGTGTCGTAGTAAGTGTAAAAGTCCATGAGATGAGCACATGGATTCTCGTCGGTCCTCCCCTTGAACTTCAGGATCTGTTGGATTAAGGTAATGAGATTCCCCTTGATCTCGTAGTTATCATCATCATTTTTTACTGGAGCAACACTTGATGTGAAGTTCGCGTCACTCGGGTTGGTGTAATCGACAAGAGTTCGGGCCCCCATTGGTTTAGAAAGACTGGAAGTGTAGCTGTGATCTGAGCCTAATCCCGACGATTCATCTTTACTTCCCTCTAAACATCATATAGATTCAGCAATCTTTCCTTCTTTGGAAGAACACGAGTCTTGATGAGAGTTTTGATTCGATTTGGATCGTGTCACTAGCGATGACATGCAATGAAATCTCACATGAATAAAGAAAAAACAATAGAACCCGTGAAAAGTAGCAGTGGAAGCAAAAATTTAATGCGGGAGTGAATGACTAATACTAATCGAATAACTTTCAAATACAGTAAAGAAGTCCACCAGCAATGGCGCTAATTTGATAAACAATTTTTAAAGGTCTTAAGATAACCCCAATTAACGAATTAATCAGGGTCGATTCTCCCTAGGGTCTCTCTATGTATCTTACTCAAATTTGCAATAAGTATCAATCGATGTAACAAAAAGTCTGGTGTAGGTGCCACAAGAATCAATCGAACAATCAAAAAGCAAATGAAAATTACTTTTGAAGAAATATTTGCAAGACTAAAGAAATATAGTTTTGGAAAATTAGGGATGAAACAGCTGACATTGAATCCCCATTGGCAATTCAAACTTACGAATGACAGACAAATTCCATGATTAAAATAAAACAGAATAGATTCAATAAACTGTCACAATTCTTCTTTTATGAAATCACACCATTTCAGACGGCTAATTTTCTACCTATCTAGTATCCCAGTCCATTCTTTTGAGACGAATAGGTAAAACCTGCTAGGCGATTAAACGAATAAGAATTGCTCACATGACAAACTAGTTCATTCGCTTCAAGGTGTGAGATTAATGTATAACCTAGTTGTTTGATTTTGAGTTCTAGATATCCAAGATATCTTGAGTCTAAGACAAAGCTAACAGAGATTCATTCAAGTTAATCGGGAAAGGACGAAAATGAAATCGAAATCAAACATGTATTGAAATCCATCCAACTCCCATAAATCCTCAAACTTATCAAATCATTCGTTCATAAGAATTAATCTAGGGTTCATCTAAGTAAGAGAAGTTGAGCTGCTCATAATTTCGAGGGACAAATCAAAATCAAAGAAGGAAGACATTGATTCTAGGCTTACCCAAATACTTATGAAAAACCTAATTTTATCCAGCTTCCAGAGAACTTGATTTGTCGTCTTGATTGTTTCTCCGATTCCGAGCTCCTTGAATTTTCCTTAAAGTTGCTATCAAATATCTCAATATTGCTCTCAGTTTCTTCTATGGAATTCTATCTTTGAATGGAGGAGAAACCAGTTTTAAATAGAAATTCCAAAAATCCTTCAAGCTGCCAGAATTGTCAGTATTTGGGCTATGCCCCTGTCAAGGATTGCACTATGGGAAATTATTGACCAAACATAGTAAAAAATTAACAAATTTCACATAATGGACTATCAACTATTGAACTATAAACATGTCAAAGATTGTGATATGGCTATAGCGCAATGTTTGACATTCTATAGCGCACTGGTTGACATCTATGATCAGTTATGTTTTCTTCACTCTTGGAACCGACCTAGCTCGTCCATGCACGTCCGTATCGCTCCTAATAGTGCCCTGACAGCATTATGTATCTGAAATCTTACAAAAACAGTCAAAACGACATTAAAAGGATCTCAGACGGGTCTGAGACACTAAATCAAGATACAAGAAAACTACTAGCCAAAACTATACACTTATACATGAAATGTTGTATAGATATGGGTGATGAACACGGTGAATCCAACGACATTACCTAATAAAAAAAATCGGCCAAACTTTGAAATCTATGTATCTTGTCGGGGTACCTTTCATCTGGTCGCTTTTTTCGATTCAGGATCGGATTCAATCAGAATAACGTCAGGTGGTGGCTCTTCCGATACTTTCCCCTTAGTATGAGTGTCAAGGGTAATTAGTAACTCAAGTTGAGTAGTTTCATATCCAAAGGAAATACGGTGAGCGGATTGGCGAGGAGATGTAGTCCTCCCTTTCGTATTAGTTGGAGACTCTTTGTTAGTTATGATTGTTTTTTCAATTTCGTTTTGCAGAGTGATATTCTCATCACAAAGACCCCGCAATATAGTATTTGTTTTTTAATAGAATGGGATATGACTTTCATTACCATGGGAACCGTGAATAAGTTAATAATAATAAGCAGATGATTAAGCAATTTGGCATTGTTGTAGTTTAACTAATTACAAAAACCTAGAACAATTTCCCATGGTTGCTGGAAATGGTTAATTGAAGCACAGATGAGGATTAGAGTTGGTGGCCGAATAAATGAATTGAACAATCATATTTGCTGGCCAGTTTAAAGGTAACCTAATACAACCTTCAGTTTTTATTTGGAAAATAGCACCACGTCCTACACTTTTTTTTATGAGTCGCCCATGGAAATTTCAAAAATTGGAATAGAAGTGGAAAGAGGAATCGGACAATCACCCAAAGCAGTTAGTATCGCGACTAATAAGGAAAATGCGAGATTATCATCTCGGATTTCTCGGGAAAAAGCCCCTAAAGAAACTATTTTTTAGGGAAATGATGGATTATTAACTTAGATTTTCATCAAGGAAATCCATATTGTACTGCAATTCACCTCACTGTCGGCAGGCAATATTTTCCCCAACCTTGGTCGCAGGAATTTTGCCGGAAGACAGACTGACATAATATTATCGAGAATGAAGCTGTAAATCATCTTTAACTGTAGGAGCTACTTTGGGCCATATGGGAAAAACTCGATAAAACTCAATGAGAAAAGTGGGTTACATGCTTCTAGGGAATTTAACAGGAATGAAATTTTCGGGTCTGGGCCAACAAATATTACCGGTAAGCATTGTCCTGGGTGATATCTTACAAGACCTAACTGACTGGCGGGAATGAACTGTTCAACCGGCTTCCTCAACGAGAATATCCAATACATACTACACCAAATGGCATCCACCGCCGCCTAACTTCGTCAAATCTAACCTTGATGTGGCACTCTTTGATCAACAACACAATACGGGCTTCGACATGACAATCAGGGATCATGAAGGCAAGCTGCTCCAATACTGTACCCTCACCAAAGCTGGAATACTATCCATAAAAGAGTGTGAGGTTGCAGCGTCACTCGAAGGGCTCTGGTTGGTTTCAAACCTTAGTCATGGACATGTGATCTTTGAACGGGACTCCCAAATACTACCACGGCAAATGGCGGGTTGAATAGAAATTGATGGGCTAGTGGGATCAGATTTTTACGCCTACACTTCTTTTTCGAATCCTACTCCTTCAAGTAGAGAAGATGAGTGATTAACAACGAAATTACATGTAGAGAGAGGATAGAAATCATCTCTAATCTAGATGATTTGATATGGACCATCCGATTGGAAGAAACTTTATCTATTGGCCTAGAATTGCCGTATTTATATGAGTTGGAAACCCTAGGGTTTCCTCATTCTCTCTACTGTTTCTGTTTTGTTGAAAAATTCTGGTCCCCTCCCCCTTCTTTGATTACCAAAGAACTAGTTCCACTGACAACGTCGACGACGTCGACCATCGACGACTGTAACGACGACAAATCCATCGGTTACGGCGATTACGTGAGAACCTAGTTCCACCGACGACAACGCTGAATCCATCAGCTATGGTGACAACGATGAGTCCATCGGCTTCTGGGTTTCAATTGAATCAGTTTTGAGGCATCTTAGGTTCGAATCTTGGTTTTTACCAAACCAGTTCGGAACCATCAAAGACTGAGGCGCATCTTAGGTTTGTTTTCTAATTGAACCAGTTCGGATATGGGTTTATTCTTCCCTAAATTTTGACCTAATGTTGCAGTCGAGATGACATTGCGATGGGTAGAGAGGATCGAATCTGATAGCGCGAGAAGGATTAACAATTTCATCCCTTGTTCTTGATAGTTTTTTTCTACCCGATTTCGTCCATAAATTTGGTTGTTTGCTGTACGTCGTCTCCTTACAATTTGGTTGTCAAATTTTACTGGTTTTAGATAATTCCAGATTGTTGTACTTTGATTTTGGGTGGTTGTGCCTTCTTGTTTGATGAACTAGTTTTAAAGTAACATCGTACCATAAATTAAGTAAATTGTACATTAAATCTCAATTATTTGATGAATGAATAAAAAACTTTAATCATTTATATAGGCTCAAATTTTTTAACAAATGATTCAATAACTATATTTTTGAGAAGTTAGATTATGATATTGAACTCTCTATACTATCAGTTTGATCTGGCTCAATTAAAAAGTCGTCCGGTCTGACTTAACCATATTTATTTATTTAATAATTGAAACGGTCCGACCTAATTTAGCAAACGATTAGACCCCGGTCAAAACTTCAAACGCTGAACCCCTAGCTTTATCGGTTCAATCTCTAGTCCGATTCTAAAAATATTGGTGCTCACTCGCCTCATTCACAGCCTCGGTGTATAGATCAATAGGATCTTTGGTAAGTAACCATTTTAGTTACATATAATTAAGGAAAATTACTGTGGTTCAAGGGCAGATTCAGGGATAGCTAGGTGAGCTGATACTCGCCTCAGTCTTGGTTCAAAGCATTAGATTTGGGTATATTTTTATGAGTTTTTTAGAATTTGGTTCAATATTTTGGTCGTGTTGGAATTAGAGGGAGTTGGAAAGAGTTTCGCCTCTTTTATTTCCTAGCCTTGAGTACTAAATTATATATAAAGTTTTGATTATTTTGTAATTCGATAATGGGCATTTAAAGTTCTGCTCATCTACTCATTGTTTAGACTAAGTAGTCTATTATATTTAAATTTATAACCAACTAAGTGATAATCATAAATGTAGTTCAAACAATTTTAGAGTATAAATTTAGTTCAAACAATCCAAATATAAAGAAATTGTTGATGATACATTCAATTTTTAAGGACAAATATTTTAAACTAAACATAGTATAACAAATTTGTTGACATTTGAGCTTATTATTAGGTTTAAGAAAATGTATTCATTAATTGATTAATCGCTACATAAATTTTCAATTCAAATATAATTCGGTACGTATTTCCATCCAGAAAATGCCATTTATGACGTGGTTGTGAGTGAAAATTAATCTTTTAATGTAACTAGTTAAAGAAACCATCATCACTTATAAGTTGAAACAATGGGAATTTGTAGGAAAAATACGAAAATAAAAAGAGTGATTAAGGTATAAATATGGTGTAAGCAAAGAAAGATGGGAGGGCGGCCCGAGACGGAGGACCCAGAAATCACCGTCCAATTTTAGTGTTGATAATGATGACGTTGTCGTTAATTAATATTTAATACGAAGAGGACTGGAAATTACTGGCAGAAATTGTTCTCCACCATACGTACCACCGTCCAATTTGTAGTAGATTAAGACTTGTTTGTTTCAACTTAAATCAGGTCAGGTGAGGTGGGACTAATTATTAATAGGATACGTACTATAATGATGTTTTTTCTTGCTCCTACATTATTACAAACAACACATATTTACCCTTTTTCTCTGATCAACATAAGTTAGAGTAGGGTTGATTTAAAATTATTGACTTCGAATACCGATAAATATTCTAATAATATTTATTTACTCTTTACAAATTAATTCCATTATAATATTTATTTATGATTTTTTATTTTATATTGACAATTCTTTTTATGCGAGTAGAAAAAGAAATAACTTATTAACAAAAAGCACGTGAAAAACGTGAGACAAAGAATACGTATCAGGCACCCCGCATCTCCATCCACTCATTTTATCAGCAAGCGTGATAGTTGTAAAAAACAAGCGTGACAGTTGTAAAATGGCCAAACATGAGACAGACCTAAAAAAACTAAGATATAATAACTGGATTGCTATTCATTTGTCCTAACTTTTGAAAAGAAAAACGTTTTATTATTCAAATCTTGTAGGTACAATTACGTGATAGTCTTTAGACCTAGACTATGGGTTCCATAAATTCACAATCTGTAGTCATATTTCGATTAACTTCTATAAAACTCGTGGTCGAGCTACCATGACAGCTAGCGCACCACCACCGTCGCTACCACCACATGTGCCGATGCACCGCCACCGCCGCCAACCACCACCTCTGCCGCCATCTGTGTAATTAGTAAATTTGTTGAGTTGGTTGCCAAATGACTTGTATACAAGTATAACTATATCTAAAAAGCATACATCTTTTTGATGTGGTTCTTGAGGGAGCTACAGTCTCCTGTGGGCGGTGGAGTAGATGGATATCCTTTTTTTCTCTAAGGTATCACAGTTTGATACCCAAAACATTGAAAAAAATACAATTAATTACTAGTGTAGTAACATAGATCTAGACTATGAGCATAGTTTATTATTATTAATTGCGTGTATATATTAACAAATGAAGAGATGAACAAAGTGCATAATTACAAGAGGGAAATCTGGCAGCCAACAACAAAAAGGCCTAAGGCAGACAGCCAAAGGAAAAAAAAACAGACCCACCCAAACAAAACCAAAACCCAGTCTGCCTGCAAAAACCGAGCTGGGCAGAGATCAAAAAACTGCCCAGCAAATTCAATGACATGGCGGGTCTGCAAATCCAAACAAAAGATCGATTTTATTTGTTTTTTAATAATAATAATAATGATAGGAAGAAAAATAAAACTATTATTATCAAAAATAAAAGTTTACTAACCGTTTTGTACAAACGGAACGAGTCTCCGACAGCGACGCCAAAATATGATCACATCCGAAGGCGAGTTCAGTGATAAACTCTGTATAACCGAGGTCGTATTCACGAGGTTTTGTTCCGAGTATTAATCCGGAAAGTGCGAGAATGAAAGTGCAGTCGTTGGAATAGCGGGTATGGAAACAAGAGAGTTGGAATCGAGTTTAATGGATGAAAGAAACCTGTCCGGAAATGAATTCACAAAGAAACAATGATAATTAAGTAAATTATTCCGAAAGTGTTACGCTTAACTATACGTTAAAAAGCAATTACAATGATTAATCCAAAATTAGAATCTAAGCACTTCGTATCATAGATTCTCTACTCGATAATTAGAGTTAATTAGAGTTAATCTAACCGCTCTCTCAAGACTAATTAGAGTTAATTACCAAGTGCATTAATATAGAACAATGATTAATCAGAAAATTAATTCCAAAGCAGATCAACGTTCCGCCCCTCTCTCGAGTGTAGCGGAGACGGCGATTCTAACCCTTGGCGTTAGAGTATTTAGTCGCACTTTCATATCTAAACCATTCCTAACGATAATCTTACAACTAGAATTCAACAATTGCAAGATATGACAGTAGCTAAATGCAAGAGAAAGATAAGAACGAAACTAACGATAGTTCCGCATAAACACAATTTAAATAATGCCAAATTAACACATAATCAAGGTTTCATCAAAGTCGAATATAAGTGGAGCTTAGTTACACATGATAATCATTTTAACAACACAGAAAGGAAGACAATACATGAACCCGGAGCTCCGGGATTCAAGAACTCTCCGCAGTCATAAAATTCAGCGATGCCGAACGGAAGTTATGGAATGGATTTCTTCTCCTCAGAGGCTTCAAATTATGTATGGTTTGAAGTGGTACGTTCATGGGTTGAAGGAGAACATCGTGGCATAGAGTAACAAGGCTTGGAGGTCTGATATGGTGTGTGTATGGTGTGTTTTCGAAGTCAAGATGAGTGGCCTTTATATAGGCTCTAAAAATGGCGTATTAAAGCCTCCGGTATGGACACGCCTACTCCATTAGCTGTATGAAAGCTGTAGCTGTCCGTGGAGTGATGATGGACAGATTTACATGTGCTGGAAGTCCTCACCCATGCCCGGTTATCCTTCCGGCGATCGATTCGGCGGTGGATCGTAAAACAGCTGTAACTTCTTCGTTCGAAATCTGTTTTAGTTATCGTTGGATTCGTAATTCATCCTTTAAAATTGTGTGACCTGAAATTTCATTAAAAACACTAGAAAAAACATAAAATTGGACCATGAAGGTCCAAGGGTTGAATTTACGGAAGTAAGCGTAATAGAACCAATTTCCGTCAAAACTTCATGTTGCAATTAATATTATGGCATTAAGATTAGGAAATTAAGTGTCAAATATTATGGTATATTTAATATCATCAAAATACCCCACTGTTAAATTTTGCTTGTCCTCAAGCAAATAGTAACTTAACCCACACGAAATACCAAAGATAGTTACCATCACTTACATACGGTTTAGGAATGTAATTTTACAATTTACGATGCAACATGGATTAAATGCTTGACCACATCGTGAGAAAAATCTCTAATTAAAAATTCCCGAGACAGTGCATGTCGGATTAATCAGATTCAAATGCTAAAAATGAAAAGGTTAAATGCATTTTTGGCTTCTTTACGACTTTATGCACCTTCTTTCTTTCTTTTTTTGTTTTTTTCAAAATTTTGAATTACAAATATAATTAACCTGTAGCTGAGTAAGACTGGTGAGTCCTATACTCAAACTCGCATGGAGGGGGAGGAAAGTAAAGCAGGCCGACATAATGCGCCTTTTAGCACGTTTCTTTCTTCCCACATACACCTCAATCAAGTCCTTTATGGGAGGCATCTGAACTGGCTGCCTAATTGGCTGGGCAGTTACTGTAGAGGTGTCAGTCCTCCATCACACGGGTTAAGTTAATCATTGAATTATTGAAATAAATTAAACAAGCATTTTATTTTTGTGTCGAAAGATACGTTGAATCCAGTTTTGAATCGGTAGATTTAAACCAAACATTTTAAGAATTCGAATCAATTAATCCGAGATGCACTAAACACAAAAAGGAAAGTGTAATACAAACGAGTGGTCATTTCGCAACAACTACCGTATCACCCATAATCGCTGCATTACCCTTTCCAGTTTTAATGTGATCCCTAAATTGGTAGATGTGTAAGCATTCGTATGGTTTGTGAGGACATGAAAATAAATTATGGATGAAATGATGAACAAAATTTAAAAGTCCGCTCGGTACACCATCAGCCGACACTTGAATTGTACATTGCCCGCAACGGACTAAGAATCAGTGTAAGAGTAAAACCGAGTATACCAATATATTTAGAATGTCAATGCCAAATTAAACTGCTCCAAAGTACCTATCTGTCGTATAATAATGGAAACACACGTTGATAACAATACAAAACATAAACATATTTGGAAAATGCCACAATTAAAAATCATACTAAATCACACCACACAACGATGTTGATCCAACACAAATAAATTCGAAAATGTAAATATCCTGAAATACATCAAAAAGAAGAAAAGGAAAATACACATCCTAGAGCCAAAAATTAATCATAAGTATTGGAGAACTTTCGGAATTGAATGAAAAATAAGAAACTTGGTTTGTCTCCCAAGAAGCACTTTCTTATCGTCTTGAAGTTAGATGTTTCCAAGAAAATTAATTAGTTAATCAGATGCAACACCTCAAGCGGGGAGCGAGAGAGTCGCTCGCAAGGTAGAGTTTCAACCGATGACCATCAACTTTAAATGTACCATGACCAGGGATCGATATTTCAATAGTTCCGTAGGGAAAAACTTCAGTCACTGTGAATGGGCCCGACCAACGGGATCTTAATTTTTCTGGAAAGAGGCGAATCGTAGAATTATACTGGAGAACTACGTCTCCCGGATGGAAGTGTTTTCCATGTTTTAACCTTGCGTCATGAAGACGCTTTGTCCGGTCCTTATAAAACTTTACATTTTCATAGGCATGAAGATGAAATTCGTCAAGTTCAGCATCTTTTTCAAAATGCTTTGTCAAGGACAGAGTTATCTTTGAAAAGTCCTTTATGAACTGTTGGTAGAATCCGACATGACCCAAGAAACTCCAAATATTTTTGACAGAAGTGGGAGGAGGTAGATGATAGATAGTCTCAATCTTGGCTTGATCGACCTCGATCCCGCGTTGGGAGATTTTATGGCCAAGAACAATACCCTCTTCAACCATAAAATGACTCTTCTCCCAACTAAGAGCCAACTGTGTTTCCTCACAGCGGATGAGCACTTTTTCCAAGTTCTTAAGACAGTGAGCGAATGAATCTCTATAGATGGAAAAATCATCCACAAAGACTTCAACCACATCCTACACTAAGTCATCAAAAATGGTCATCATACACCTTTAAAAAGTTACGGCATATTATAGAGACCAAATGGTATTTTATGATACACGAACATACCATATGGATAGGTGAAGGTAGTCTTTTCTTGATCTTCCAAATCAATGGGTATCTGGAAGTAACCTGACATCCCATCCAAGAAGCAGTAATAGGAATGACCGAACAGGCGCTCAAGCATTTTATCAATGAAAGAGAGAGGAAAGTGGTCCTTCCTAGTAGAGTCATTCAACCGGCGATGCTCTATAGAGACTCTCCAACCAGTAATGGACCGAGTAGGGATTAATTGCCCCTTATCATTTGGGACCACAATCATGCCCCCTTTCGTTGGCACTACTTACACTGGACTAACCTATGGGCTGTCAGAGATGAGATAGATGATGAGAGCGTCAAGTAATTTCATCACCTCCTTTTTCACCACTTCTTGCATGTTTGGATTCAAGCATCATTGTGGTTGCACAACTGACTTGTAATCCTCTTCCATAAGTATTTTGTGGGTCAGAAGGAAAGAGAGATGTCTTGAATATCAGAGATTTTCCAAGTAGTGGCCTTAATATGCTTTTTCAAAAGGGCGACGAGGCATCCCTTTTTTCCCGAAGTGAGAGAGGCATTGATAATGACTGGAAGCTTTGAGTCATCCATCAGAAAAACATACTCGAGATGCTGAGATAGTGCTTTCATCTCCAAAATTGGAGTCTCCTCATATGAGGGTTTGATGGGCTCCATCCTTAGGAGGTTCGAGAGTAGAGTGAATTTCTTTTTCTTCAGGTTCCAACATGACATAATGCTCAAGCAGTTGTACCACATCAGAAGCATCCCGAAAATTCGAAGAGAGGCGCAACTCAAGAGGCTCTTGGCAACTTTTGTCGGATAAGAAGAACACTGATCCAACCTCCGTGGAGTCAGTAGAACAGTTTGCGTCATCCTAAACATGGGCATATTTCATCCCGTCAGCAATGCGTAATGTGGACTTTCCTTGACCGACTCGAAGAGTAAGCTCGCCTTTATGAAAATCAATGATGGCACGAGCTATATTTAAGAATGGGCGGCCAAGAATGAGGGAGACATCTAATTTATTGGTTTCAATGATAACAAATTCCACCAAAAAGACATAAGGTCGCACCTGCACAAGTACATCTCTCTAGATTCCGCAAGAAGTCCGATTGGACTTGTAGGCCAACTGGATGGTCATTTGAGTCAGTGTCGGCCAAACAGAGCTGCTAGGATATCTTGTATGACATTACATTGATACTTTTCCCAGAGTCAGCCAAACTCATGTCAATATAGGTGTTAGCGATATAGCAAGGTAAGGTAAAACGACAGGGATCCTTAAGTTTCTTAGGTAGCTGGTTCAGGATGGCAGCAGAACATTCAGCATCAAGAGTAACATATTGAATCTCATCCATTTTTCTCTTGTTGATCATAATCTCCTTTAGAAATTTTGAGTACTGGGGCATTTTGGTAATTGCCTCAATAAACGGGATAGTGACATTTGCCATACTCATAAGTTCGATGAACCTCTTGTAACTGACATCCATCAAATCACTCCATAGACGTGTGGGATAAGGAGGTTTTGGTTTGTAGGGTCGTACCTCTAGCTGAGGGGGAGAAGGTGCCAGAGTAGCCTTTCGAGAGGCGGCTAATGCGGCTTTCTCATCCTTTTTCTCGATAGCAGGGTCACTGACCAACGCTGGAAGAATGATGGTATGTGTAAACTTAGGAATGGTAGGATCCATAATGGTGGTTCCACTCTTGAGGGTGAGAGATTCACAAGATTCTAAAGTGTCAAATCTTTCATTAGTAACAAAGATTGCTTTTGATTCTTCTTGCCTAGGATTGTTTTCAGTGTTGCTCGGGAGAGAGCCTTGCGGTCTCTCACTGAGCATTTTGGCATGATTTTTCAATTGCAATTCCATGTGATCAAAAGAGTTTTGCTGCCTAAGGACAATATTTTCCAACCGCTCGAGTCTGGAAACTTCATCAAACTTGGATGTAGAAGAGGTTTGAATAGACAGTTGTTGAGGCTTTTGACCAAACCAAGGGGGTTCTTGGTTATTAGTATAGTTCCTCAGCTGATAGCCTTGATAAGGGAGAGAGGTAGAGTTTGCTTGGTTGAAGGTTGATTTGTAAAGGGCATGATCATTGGATTTGTGAATATTTTGCTATTGTAATGGTCCCGGGAATTGGGTATGACAGTTGTTTTGGTAAGAGTTTTGGAAAGGTATGGAGTTGCCTTGATTTCAGAAGTTTGAGTTCTGGTTTTGACCAAATATTTGTCAATCTTATGGGTAACCACCACCCAAAAAGTCAACTTCTTCCATATGGTCGGGAGCGGTATCCCCAGAGTAACAATAAGCAGAATCATGTCCTTGATCCCCGCAGGCATCAGAGACGCAGATTGTTGCTGTTAGTTTCTATAGGGGCCTGACGGCCAGCTTGCTCAATTGCTGAGAAAGATTATGCAGCTGAGAGAAAAGGAGAAAGAACCGTACCAAGGGTTTCAGCACAAATCATAAAGGATGAAGTGGTAGGTGGGGTACTATGATGCTTCCCACGTTGCCTAGCCCAACTTTGAGTTTTGGTAGTGTACTCTTGGAAGACAGAAAGAGCATGAGTTGAAGAAAGACTACAAATAACACTACCAGCAGCCTGGTTGATAATTTGTGTGCTTTCCTGATCGAGGCTTCTAGTGAAGATTTCGGCTTGGTTGCAGTCATCGAAGCCGTGATGAGCGCAAGAGCGGAGGAGGGGTTGGAATCGATTCCATGCTTTGTAAAATTATTCATTATCTTGTTGCATGAAATGGATAATTCTCTCTTTGATCTTATCACGCTTCCATGGAGGAAAAACTTCCTCGAGAAAGGCTTCGCCGATACCATCCCAGGTGGTAAAAGTACTTGTTGGTTGAGAAGCAAGCCGGAATTTTGCGGCTCCCTTAGAGAGAAAGGGAAAAGTCCGAGGCGAATGGAGTCGGGGTGAGCCCGTTGGAGTTGTAAGGTGTCGCATATTTCGATGAAGCTTTGATATGCTGATTGGGGTTATCGTCCTCTTTCCCCGAGAAATGGACTATTTGCTGGACGATGTTTATCATAGCGGGTCGCAATTCAAAATTGTTGGCTTCGACGCGGGGTCGAGTGATGGAGGACCCCACGTTCGAGAGGCTTGGTTTGGCATAATGGCCAAGTGTCTTCTCATCAGCCATGGGGTACTTTGCTTAGAAACGTTTCCTTGTTGTCAAAACCAAAATTTTTTTTCAGTTCTCAGGAAAGTAGGGGAGTCAGCCGGACTATTTAAATCCCTTCGAACCTTAGGTAGCATCTCTTTACGAAAGCCCAAAATAATCCTTTCATCTTCTTTAATTATCTTTTTTATGATTTTAAATTTTATCTTTTTTAAATTTTTTTAGTGTTTAAATTTATATAAATAAATATCACCAGATTTTTTATATTTTTATTTTTATTTTATTTAGTGAAATAGGGAAGATTTGGAGTGGAGTGGAAGTTATGGAAAACATTAATAGTTGAATTGAGAATGATGAAAAATAAGATGGCTGAAATGTTAAGAAAGACAAATGGAGTGCCTGGAGTAGAAATGATGAAGAAGGTTGGGGATTTAATTGGGAAAAATGACAGGCTGCATGATTAAAATGTGAATCAGGGACAGTTGGGTGGTGGAGTTGTGAAGAAGGAAACTATATGAGGTTTGAATTAAAAAATCGGAGGGATGGTATGTGTTAAATTACAGAAGAAGGATGGATCAAATCTCAAATTATCAGGGACAATTCAATAATATGGGCGGTTCTGCAAATCCAACTAAGAGATTGATTTTTTTTTTGTTTTTTAAAAAAAATAATAATAATGAAAGGAAGAAAAATAAAACTATTATTAACAAAAATAAAAGTTTATTAACCGTTTTGTACAAACGGAACGAGTCGCCGGCAGCAGTGCCAAAATTGATCACAATCTACGGCGAGTTCAAGGATATATTCGGTAAAACGGAGGTCATATTCCAAGTATTAATCCGGAAAGTGCGAGAATTAAAGTCGAGTCGTTGGAATAGCGGGTATGAAAGCACAAAAGTTGGAATCGAGTTTAATGAATGAGAAAAACCTGTCAGGAAATCAATTCACCAAGAAACAATGATAATTAAGTAAATTATTCTGAAACTGTGATGCTTAACTATACGTTAAAAAGCAATGACCACGATTAATCAAAAATTAAAATGTAAGCACTTTCGTATCATAGATTCTGTACTCGATAATAATCTAACCGCTCTCTCGAGACTAATTAGTATTAGTTATCAAGTGCATTAATTTAGATTAATGATTAAACGAAAAATTAATTCCAAAGTAGATTTACGTTCGCCCCTCTCTTGAGTGTAGCGGAGACGGCTATTCTAACCCTAGGCGTTCGGGTGTTTAGTTGCACTTTCGTATCTAAACCAAATCCCAATGATAATCTTACAAGTGGAATTTGACAATTGCAAGATATGGCAATAGCTAAATGCAAGAGAAAGATAAGAACGAAATTAATGATAATTCCGCATAAACACAATCGAAATAATGTCGAATTAACACATAATCAAGATTTCATCACATCTGGACTGAGGTGGAGCTTAGTTACACATGATAATCATCTTAACAACAAAGAAATGGAGATAATACACGAACATGGAGCTCCGAGATTCAAGAACTCTATGCCATCGTAAAATTCAGCAATGTCGGCGATGTCGAACAGAAGTTTCGGAATAGATTTCTTCACCTCCGAGACCCCGAATTGCGTGCGGTTTGAAGTGGCACATTCATGGGTTGAAGGCGATTGCATGGAGACAGAGTAACAAGGTTTGGAGGTCTGATATGGTGTGTTTTCGAAGTAGAGATAGGTTGCCATTATATAGGCTCGAAAAATGGCGTATTAAAGCCTCCGACATCAATGCACTTACTCCATCAGCAGTATGCAAGCTGTATATGTCCCTAGAGTGATGATGGATAGATCTAGACGTCCTTACATGCCCAGTTGTCCTTCCCGCGATCGGTTGAGCGGTGCATCGTAAAACGGCCGTAACTTCTAGTTTCCAAATTTTATTTAGCTCCGGCTTGTATAGTTGGATTCGTAATTCATCTCTTTATAATTGCGTGACCTAAAATTTGATTAAAACATAAAATTGGACCATGAAGGTCCAAGGGTTGAATTTACAAAATTAAGCGTAATAGAACCAATTTCTGTCGAAACTTCCGATTGCAATTGATATTATGGGATTAAGATTAACAAATTAAATGTCAAATATTATGATATATTTAATATCATCAAGCAACCAAACGGACCAAGGTCCCACCTAGGATTTCATAGCGAATGTCTCACTCCATACTTTATAACAATCAAATCGTGCCACCAAGCATTCCTTTCGACAGCATACCTCAAACTCCACTTGCCTAACAAGGCCAAGTTGAGCACCTTGAGATCAATAACCCCCAACCCGCCTCTGCTCAAAGGCAAAGGGGTTTTCACAGTATACCAGTCAATCTAATGGATCTTATTCTTTATACCCGTCACAGCCTGTAAAAAATGATTTTGCATCCTTTCCATTAGAAATAACATTTATCGAACCTTTAAAATCGATATGACATACACTGGAAAAATAAAAAGCATGGTTTTTAACATGATATTTGCATGCAAAATAGAGAAATTTTGACTTCAAAGTGGCTAATTTTCTCTTCCTTTTTTCAAAGACATGGTCCCAAATACCTGTACAGCTCCTCATAAAAATAGACTGCTGCCTCCGCAACATTGCCATGGCCCATAATTTGTACCCATCAACCATGATCCCATCCAAATGATTCCGTCGTCGATTAAATTTTGCAACATGGTGAAAGAAATTTGTGTGGCGGTCACCTAGCTTAACCCAATTATCTCTTGCCTTTTGCTTCCAAAAAATGTCTTGTAATTTTCAGAGCTGATCTAACTCACTCTTTTTAATAGCTCTCGAGATCCAGTCTTCCCAAGTTAACCGCCCTTCTTCTTCCAATCTGTCAAACGCATCCACCACCCTAAGCCCATCTTTAATATGCACACCCACCCTCTTGAATATATTAGTGTTCCAAGCCTTAAGGTGTTGCTTCAAGGCTTTCAACTCACTTGCAAGTATGAAAAGGTGCCCCCTTCGAACTCCAGCTCTCCTAGAAAAACTCCAACATTGGGGCGAAATCTTTATGTTATGACCACAACTTTGAAATGCCACGGTTTGGAGATAACAAGAATGCTATGACATCCGAACAAGATAGGGCAATGATCCAAACACGACCTAATAAGAGCCTTCAGACTACAACCCATAAACTGCACCCAATATGTGGAGATGAAAGCACGGTCTAAGTGAGATAAAGAAGCCTGGACCTGGAAGTTTCTCCAGGTGAATTCAGCTCCAACAAGGGGTAGCTCGATGGAAAGGGAGAAGAGGCCGAATTACACAAAAGAGTTGACCAGCCCATTCGCCTGGACTCCACCCAAGAATGCCGAACTAAAGAAGAAAAGGATTGGCAGATCAAAACCAACCTTAAAGCCCAACTTAAACTCCAGCCACCATCCTGGCCCACACCCGCACATGACAACAAGCATAACTGATCTTAAGAATCCAACTTTAAGCAAACAAAACACCGTCCAAACTAGACCTGTCACACGGGTGGTTTGGGCATGCCACAGGTTGGGTTAGTCGGGTTATAGGTTATTCGGTCACGGGTTAGTTGATTACGGGTTCACGGGCCACAGGTTAGTTGGTTACGGGTTCATGGGCCACGGGTTTGTTGGGCAACAGGTTTTCGGGTTGTGGGTTAATCGGTTTATTGGTTCATCGAATCACGGGTTCACCGGATCATGGGTTGATCGGGTTTCGGGCCGGGCGGATCACATGTTGGCTCGGATTGCCCATGGGGCTATCAAGTTACAATCAATTTACAAAATATAACACTTATAATGTTATTTAGATAATAACTAGAATGTAGGTTACAAATTGAACTCTTAATTTAACGATTACGAAATGAAGGATGAAAAAAGTAAATAAAACCCTTCAAAGGTTGGCGGTTATTTTATAATTTTAAGAATTTGAAAATTTTGGAATGAAAAAAACCTTCAAAAGTAATTAATTTTTTTCATTCTTATCTTTTTACAATAAATTCAAGTCTCATAAATTAGTGCTCAATTGAGCGGTAGCTAATGCCAAGTACATAGGTGAGGCAAGTGACAGGTGCATGCCCCACACACAAGGATGCATGGTCTGTTTTCAATGTGGAGATGAGTTGCCCTTATATAAGCTTGAAAATTGGTGTGTTAAAGCCTCCGGTGTGGGTGCATCTACTACATCAGCTATATGCAAGTTGTATCTGTCCCTGGAATGATGACCGGTCACACCTCCAACCCTTGTTGCTCTGTCCCAAGACGTCCTCCTTCAACCCATAAACATTCCACTTCAAACCCCATGCTATTCAGAGCCCCAGAGGTGAAGAAATCCATTCTAGAACGTCCGTTCGGCATCACCGGCATTGTTGTATTTTCCGACGACGGAGAGTTCTTGAATCTCGGAGCTCTAGGTTAACGTATTGTCTCCATTTCTGTGTTTTAAGTTGATTACCATGTGTAACTAAGCTCCACCTATGTGTGGAATTGATGAAACCTTGGTTATGTGTTAATACGACATTATTTCGATTGTGTTATATGTTACTATCGTTAATTTCGTTCTTGTCATTCACTTGCATACAACTACTGTCATATCTTGCAATTGTTGAATTCCAAATGTAAGATTATCGTTGGGATTTGGTTTTGATATGAAAGTGCTACTAAATCCCCAAACGCCAAGGGTTAAAATCATTTTCTCTTCCACACTCGAGAGAGGGGCGGCGTGTCGATCTGCTTTGGAATTAATTTTTCGATTAATCATTAATCTAAGCTGATGCACTTGATAACTAATACTAATTAGTCTCGAGAGAGAGATTATATTATTATCGAGTAGGGAATCTATGTTATGAAAGTGCTTAGATTCTAATTTTGGATTAATTGCGGTAATTACTTAACGTTTCGTTAAGCATAATACTTTTGGCATATTCTACCTAATTATCATTGCACTTGGTCAATTCATTTCCGGAAAGACTCTCTCATCTATCGAAACTCGATTCCAATTCTCGTGCTTCGATACCCGCAATTCCAACGACTTAACTTCCATTCTCACACTTTTTCGGAGTGATGCTCAGTAGTGAACCCCGTGGAGTATGACTTTGGTTTATGGAGTTGTTTTTAAACACGCTTTCGTGTGTGATCAAATTTTGGCGACACTGTCGGGGACCTTGTTCCGTGTATACGAAACGGTTAGTAACTTTTCAGTTTTAATAATATTAGTGTTTCTAAAATTATTTTTATTTTTATTTCCAAAAAATTATTTCCCATATTGATCACTCAACTTTCCTTCATATCCATTCCAACCATCCCACTTTCCATTATTCTCATTTAAAGTCACAATCTTTTTCATATCTTCCATTCCATTCCAATATTTCCTATTTCACAAAATAAAATAAAAATTCACAAAATTAAAAATAAATAAATTTTACTAAAAATATAATTTAAATTATGTTAATTAATTTAAAGACTAAAAAGTAAAAATATAATTAAAAAATATAAAGTAAACAAAAAAAGAATTAAAGAAGATGAGAGGATTATTTTGACTTTCGAAGGGATTTAAGTAATCCAACTAAGTACCCTACTTTCATGGGAACTGAAACGAAATTTATGATTTTAACAACAAGGCAATTTTTTTAAGTAAAGTACTCCATAATCTTCCCACTCAACTTCTTTAACTCTCTCTCTCTAAACTTCTTCTTCTTCAAACCTCCAAAATCCAAAACACAACAAATTCATTCTGTTTTCTTCCATCTCCTCCCTTCTTCTTCGGTCAAATGAATGACTCGACGGATTACTCGACAATTTGCTAAGCTTCTTCTTCAAGACATTGTAATTGCACCTTCGGTTGCTAGTAGCACGGATTCTGAGGACGAATACTCCGGAGAAGATTGTCTAAGCATTTCCACCAAAGAATACTTCACCATGGCTGAAGAGAAGAGACTTGGTGATTATGCAAAACCAAGTCTCTCGGACGTGGGTTGCTCCATCACCTGACCTCACGTCGAGCCAACAATTTCAAATTGTGACCCGCTATGATCAACATGGTCCAGCAAACAGTCTAATTCTAAGGGAAAGACCACTACAAGAAAACTGCAATTTAACAACGAATATTGGACAGCGGCTACCAAAACCGATATTAAAATTTGTATACCTCAAAATGTTAACAGCGGCTAAAAATCCGTTTGTAAATGTTCATATTTAACAGCAGCTGAAAAAATCCAATGTTAAAAGTGTCAATTTAACATGGTATAAACACACAAACCCATTGTTAAAAGTAACCATTTAACAATGGCTTTGAAAATCCGTCGTTAAAAGTGTACGTTTAACAACAATTTGCTTTTGCCGCTGTTACAATTGCAGCATTTTAACATTGGAAATTTTGTAATCGATGTTAAAGGTTTACTTTTAACAACAAAATTGTGGGCATCCGCTGTTATATAATCCTAAAAAATTTAGATTATAGACATTTAGAGTTGGTAGTTGAACAATATACGAGTCATTACCCTAGTGGTAAGACAACTTTCCAAACTTCTCTTCTATTCTAAACACTACGGGTTCGATTCATAGCTGAGGCATTCAAGGCCAAAATAATAAGAGGGAACTACCTTACTAATGAAGGATTTGACACTTAAGGATCTTGTAACGCTGTCACCCTTAGGAGTAGAACCACCACTAAGGATCCTCTTATTCCAAACTTGTGAGCACGGCAAACATCAAACTTACCGCCATCCTGAACCAGCTACCTAAGATTCTTTAGGATCTTGGTCATTTCACAATCTTGCTATTTCGCCAACACATGCATCGATGGGAATTTGGTAAACTCTAGGGCAAGTTTCAATGTAATTCCATACAATATATTCCAGCAGCACAGTTTAGGAGAAACAACACCAACAAAAATGACCATCATGTTGGTCGACAAGTCCACTCAGATCCCTCGCGGAATCCTGAGAGATTTACTTGTGCAGGTGGGGCCTTATGTCTTTCTGGTGGACGTTGTTATCATTGACACCAATGAATGAGATGTGTCCCTCATTCTTGGCTGCCCATTCTTAAACACTACTCGTGCCATCATTGATGTTCACAAAGGCGAGCTTACTCTTCATGTCGTTCAAAGAAAGGCCACATTTCACCTTCCTGACGGGATGATTGTTCTTCCCTGCTTATGTCCATGATCAGGATGACCCAAATTACTGTACTGACCCTACTGAGGTTGGATCATTGTTCCTCCTCTCTGACAGCATCTGCCAATACCCTCTTGAGATGTGCCTTTATTCCAGTTTTTGGGATGGTTCTGATGAGGTAGAACAACTTGAGCAGATCGCCATGCTGGAACCTGAGGGACAGGAAAATGACTCTACCCCAAACCTCCAGTCAAGCTCCCTAGGATGGAGCCCATCAAACCCTCGTACAATGAGCCTCCAATCTTAGAGATGAAAGAACTATCTGAACTCCTTAAATATGCTTTTCGAATAGATGACTCGATGCTTCCAGTCATCATCAATGCCTCCCTCCCTCCGGAACAAAATGGACGTCCAATAACCCTTTTGAAAATGCATATTAAGGTTATTGCTTGGAAAATCTCTAATATTTAAGGCATCTATCCCTCTTTTTGTACCCATAAAATTTTTATGGAGGAGAATTACAAGCCTGTTGTGCAACCACAACGAGGCTTGAATCCAAACATGAAAGAAGTGGTGAAAAGGAGGTGATGAAATTACTTGATGCAAGCATCATCTATCCCTATCTTTGACAGCCTATGGGTTAGTCCAGTGCAAGTAGTGCCTAAGAAAGGGGGCATGACAGGGGGGGGGGGGGGGCAAATGATAAGGGGCAATTAAACCTTACTCGAACCATTATTAGTTGGGGAGCATGTATTGTATCGTTGGTTGAATAGCGCTACTAGGAAGGACCACTTTTCTCTCCCTTTCATTGATCAAATGATTGAGCGACTGTTTAATAATTCCTATTACTGCTCCCTAAAAGGAATGTCTGGTTACTTCCAGATACTCATTGATCCGAAAGACCAAGGAAAGACTACCTTCACATGTCCCTATGGTATGTTCGTGTATTGTAGAATACCATTTGCTCTCTGCAATGCGCCTATGACTTTTCAAAGGTGTATGCTAGCCATTTTTGATGACTTGGTGGAGGATGTGGTTGAAGTCTTATGAACGATTTTTTCGTCTATATAGATTCATTCTCCCACTGTCTTAAGAACTTAGAAAAAAGTGCTCACCCGCTGTGAGGAAACACAGTTGGCTCTTAGATGGGAGAAGAGTCATTTTATGGTTCAAGAGGGCATTGTTTTTGGCTACAAAATCTCCCAATGCGGGATCGAGGTCATCAAGCCAAGATTGAGACTATCTCTCTTCTACCTTCTTCCACCTTTGTCAAAATAATTTGGTGTTTCTTGGGTCATGCCAGATTCTACCGACGGTTCATAAAGGACTTTCAAAGATAACTTTGTCCTTGACAAAGCTTCTTGAAAAATATGATGAGTTTCACTTTGATGAAAATTTCATGTTTCCTTTTGAGTTCCTAAAAGAAAAGCTCACAAATGCTCCGATCATTGTGGCTCCTGATTAAACACTCCCTTTGGAACTAATGTGTGATGCAAGCAATTTGCTGTTGGAGCCGTTTTAGGAAAACAAAAGGAAAAGTGATTCTAGCCTATCTACTATGTGAGTAAGACGCTCAATGATGCGCAACACAACTACACCACCACTAAGAAGGAACAGTTGGATATTGTTTTTGCATATGATAAGTTTCGATTGTACCTCATGTTGTCTCCCACAGTAGTCTTTACTGACCAACAAGCATTGAGGTGTCTTTTGGCCAAACCCGATGCAATGTCGCGATTGATTCGGTGGGTCTTGTTGTTGCAAGAATTTCACATGGAAATTCCCGATAAGAAGGATGCACTAGCAGATCATTTGTATAGACTCAAAGGTCTGAAAGCATCTCGTTCGACTGGGTTGAGACGAATGATTCCTTTCTCGACGAACAACATTTTGGGGTAGTTACTAAAGAATTGGAAGGTCCTTGGTTTGCTGTTTGTGCTAACCATTTGGCTACCGGCAAACTCCGCAAGGATCTTTCATGGAAAGATAAGCGGATATTATACCCTGATCTTAAGCACTACTTTTAGGATGACCCTTTTGGGAAACCCCACCCTAAGAGTCTTGGTCGAACCCTTTGTTCAACCAAGAGTCTTGCTCGGGTTTCAGTCTGAAACTAACTCAAACCAAGACTACTAACCAAAACACAAATACAAGCTTTAAAAAATGAACTGAAAAATCATTAAATGACTATTTAAAGATCTGACAAATAGGGAACTCGGATCCCAAAACACTAGACAAGACATGGAAAAGGAGATGCAACTCCATCGCAAATACATCAAAATGATATTCAAGATACCAAACTTCTAACCAGCTCTCTCCCTCCACCATCCGCTCCAGTACATGTGACTGAAACACACATATACACCAGGGAAAACAATATCTAACGGGGTCAGTGATATGCACTAAGTGACTAAACTAGGCTGGTGTAGAACTGAAACTGAACTGAGATCTACTAAGCCTGCACTAAGACTTTACTGCACCTTACTCAGCCTGAACTAAGGATAGAACAAAGAAGTCTATCTAATCATTGAATCTAAAAGTATGACCTTGCGGTCCTATAGGCATCATCCTAGCATGAGCCACCCCCTTGTTGTGAGTAAACGGCCTCATGGTGGATTAGACCATCAAACCACCATGAATAGCGTGTGAGCAGCATCTGTATGCATACTCAACACGTCATGCCTGAGCCTGATTATAACCTGGGGGATTGTGCAATCCATGGGTGGGTGATCAACACATAATCGGGAGCTAATTTAGCTAGACCTAATCATGTCCTATCACGAATTGTGAATTACACGCCACAGTTCAAACGCCATGAGCTTATGCTCGAAATAAAATAACTATATGTATAGTAGATCACACATTGTTGTCCAGCCAAAGAACCTGGCTCTAAATCGCAACACCTTTACAGTATCACACAATGCAGTACAATCCTGGGAGCATAGCTCCTATACAACACACATATACAGTCGATCACACGCTATTGTATAGTCCTGATCATTGGATTCCTGACAACCTAGTTATAGTTCTACGCTTAAACCATAAAAGTAATCCAATGAAGTGCTCACATCTCTGATTCTGACTTTACAAGATTCCTCTCGCTGCCATGAATCCGTAGCTTCTGACTGTGTCACGTTTGGAGTCCAAACGATCGAGTTATGGTCCATTTACTTCTTTGCAAAAATTTTAAACTCGCTAGTCCTCTACTTGCCTACATTACACTAACTGATCCAGAACTTCTAGTCGTTGCCAAAACATACTCATGTCCTTAACTGTAAACTATCCAAAAGTTCCGAGCTACAAAAGCAAGACTTAGGAATATTCAATTTCAGATTAGCTATTGATCTTTCAAAACTTGCAGACCGGTCACCAAACATCTCCCAAATTGCTGGGAGATCACTTGTCTTCTTCGGCGAGGGGCTCAAGGCCAGCGACAGCCGCCGCTTGTGGCCCCAAACGTGGGCTACGTGCCGCCAAGGCTTTGTGCTTTCGATCGGCCGCCACGAACGAAGTCCGTTGCCGTTAACTCCATTGATCCACGACTCTACAACACCGTTGTCGTTCATTTTGCCTCCTAGCACCGCCAACTTGCCCGTTGCCATCGATCCTGGAACCATCCTCCCCTCTGAATCCGTAATCAATCGACGGCGATCAACTCTCCCCTCTGTACGCGATATAGGTTAGGGCAAAGAGTGCTTAACTTCTCAACCTCCAGGCCTTAATGGGTCACAGGTCCAGTCCGTCCATCGGAATAATCCAACGGGCCCAGCCCGTCCACGTTACCACAACTTAAATTTTGGCCTAAGACCACAGCTGCAATCCATCCTTTTAAGAAGTAGGAGCCCCCCTTTCTCCCTTGAGTGGATCAAGATCCATCCTCTCCATTGGATCCATATAATGGTCCAGACTTCTCCAAGCCCATAACTTACAATTCAAAGACTTAGCTACACTTCTGATTTACCTAGTCAACCGATAATTATCTCGAGTCTTGCAAACCTTTAATACTTGGTCAATAGCTAAGTCAACTCCTCCAATTAATTAAATTAATTCGGCTTTCAACTCCGGACTTCTACTCAACAAGTAAGTTTTTTTATCAAACCAAAATGTAAACCGAACCGAAAATCAGGGTGTCACACCTTTTCTCTTCCGCATAGGGTCCGACGGGATCATCGGTCGTTGTGGCATAATTGCTGAGACATACGACATGATCCGACACTACCATTCAGAATCGACCATCGGTCACCACAACAGTAACATGACGGCTAGAAAGGTTCTAGAGTTTGGTTTGTCTAGCCTTTGATGTACAAAGATTGTGACTATTTCTCAAAGACTTGTGACGCATCTCAAAGCGCTTGTACCTCCCATCATGATGAAATGCCACCGACCTTGTTCTTACCGGTCAAAATCTTTGATGTATGGGGCATCGATTTCATAGGACCTTTTCCACCATCGAGCGGCCACAAGTACATTCTTATCGTGGTGGATTACGTATCTAAGCGGGCTGGGGCGTAAGCCTTACCTATTAATGATGCAAGGACAGTTGAAAAATTTCTCCAACTTCTTTTCACTCAGTTTGGAGCACTTCGCCCTATCATCAACGATCAAGGAACCCACTTCCAGGGGAAGTTTAGAGCACCTCGCGCTTAACACCTGGAGACTAGTGGTCAAGTAGAAGTGACGTATGATACGCATCCCTAGACAACTCGGTCGAACCACGCGGTCTGACTCATGCAATAACTCGTGGGTTCCACTCCAAAAACATAAACATTCAAAACATACTTGAACAACAACTAACTCAAGAAAAATCCTCATAAATTAAGGAAAATGATAACATACAAATCAAAGCATCAACGACTCAACAAAAGTACCAAAATACAAGGTAAAAACATCCCGAAACAAAGGGGAAAATATCCAAAGATAAGAAATCTTGAAACATACAGAAATCCTCAAAACAAAAGGGGTAAAAGGCGTCCTCCAAGGTACCTCTCTCTACGACTCCCAGAGCCACTAGGTCAAGTTATCATGCCTACTCATGCATTCCTCTTAGGAGGAATTGATTTATGAAGTTCCACCATCTTACATGCAAAGAAGAATGGGACGGGGTCAGTGATAAGCACCAAGTGGCTAGCTAGACTCGCGTAGAACTGAAACTGACATCTATTAATGTGACCTTGTGGTCCAGTAAGTATCCACCTAGCATTAGCCACCCCTAACTACATGTGGATAGCCTCATGGTGGATCAGACCATGAAACCACCCTGAATACCATGTGAGCAGCATCTGTAGGCATACTCTACACGTCCTTCCTGAAACATGATTATCACATGGGGGATTGCGCAATCCGGGGGTGGGTGACCAATGCATCATAGCCATGAACTAGCCTAGTAGGCATATCATGTGTTGTACTGTCAGGAAGTGTGGATCACACGCCACAGTTCATCTGTTAAGATCTTATGCTCAAATCATGCTACATAATCTGTACAGTAGATCCCACACTATTGTACAACCTGAGAGCCATGCTCTATATCACATTACAACATCTGTACAATAGATCACATATTATTGTACAATCTAAGAGCCTAGGTCTATATCACGTGAGAAATCCAATCATTGGATTCCCCAACATCCTATTACAGTTCTACGCGTATAAGCTGAATATAATCCTAATTCCCCCCACCTCTAATAAACTTCCTGGTAGAGTCTAAGTTGTAACTACCTTCCCGATGCTAAAGCCTCTTGTCTGAAATGACTTGAAGAGATCAATCGTTGGATTGAAATCCCAAACCTGTCAGGATTTTCCTACATTGGTTTCAATAAAAGGATTAAGAGAGAAGAAGAATATTGGTTACCTTCCGATGCTTCTCCTAGCTTCTCTAACCCTCTGCCAACGATCTAGGACTGATCATCTCTATCTTCTCCCCTTAATCGATCTTCTTAAACTCTTGACAAGAGCGTCGTTCGTTAGAGAACTCTTAGATTTTTGTTTCTATAAATTATGAGTTGCATGTCTCGGATTTTGTTTTATAATAAGTCCCCCACGCCCGTGGCGGACTTACCACCAGGCTCGTGACTGCCTGACAACCACATTCGTGATCTACTCATGATCACGGCCGTGACGAATGGTGGGCATGCTCGTGACGGACTGTTGACCATGGTCGTGGTTGATCTAGCAACCACGCCTGCAACAAGCTCACGATCACACCCGTGATCGTCCACATGTCAGCCGAAAACCCAGCAAACTCTGACCACAACCCAAAAATCAAGTTCAACCAGAAATCAAGTTCGACCAGAAATCAGGGTGTCACCACTCTCCTCTCCTACATAAGGTTTCGTCCTAAAACCTAAATTTGATAGCTTAACAAGGGAGAAGGCAGTTACCTACTCGGTAATTCTCCACGAGCTCCGAGTAGCGCTCTTGCATGCTAACCTCTGTCTCTCATATCGCCTGATCATTTTCAGCATTGACGTCTCCTTACTCTTAAGCTTGGGGACCTTCCAGTCCACGATCCGAGCTGGTTTCTCCATGAAGGTCAGATCCTGATGAGACCCACCCAGGGACCGCAATCCATGATGCCAGTGTTTCGAGCCGACATCAAGATAACGAGTGGCACCGATGCCGACATCAACATCACAACCGCACCTAAAACTCAAGATCCGCAAGAACGAACGTTCGCGCCAACTTTTCCCGCACTATTTTTTGAGCAAAGTTGTGGATTGATGAGAAGAGACGTGCCCCTGATTTAAGGAACATTTTGGTGGAAAATTGGATTCGAAGCTGCAAAATTACTCGAAATCGGGACCATCAATTTTAGAGGATTGTACCATCTCTGGACCAGGTACTTAATCAGACATTTGAAGACCAACTAGGCCATTGGAAGCATGGAGAAACGAGTTTGGAGTCGAAGCCCACAAGTGGACTCGTTAATCCCGGGCTAGTTTAGCTCACATAAGGAGCTCATCAATCACTCATGGGGATGCCATGCGTGTGTCCAAGGCCCAAGACCATGCCATCTACCCTCCACCAAGCCTTATGACTCACTAAGCCCATTCGAGCTTAAGTGAGTCCATTATCCGTTTATTATTTTCCGTAGTTGTTTCGGACTTGGATTGTGTTTGGTTTTCCTTTAGTTCTTAGGGCTAGTATAGGCAGACCCAATTACTCGATCCTAGAAGGCTCCTTGGCCCATTGGATGTTGGAAATATGCACCATGGACTTGACCTTGGTGTAATGCCAAAGATAAGACGGATATGTGAGTTGACGGGAAACCTCACTTTAGCTCGGGAGCTAGCCGAAACTAGCTAGAATCAGCTCTACGGTGAGCCAGATGAAGCTAGGGACTGACACTGAAGCTCGTCCAGCTCAACCTTGAGCTGGATGATAGTGTCACTAGCTGCGGTACTCAGCAGAGCTGGAGTGAAGGTGGGGAGCTAGGTAGTAGGAGTGGTAACAGTCCCACCTAGGACGAATGGGCACACACCCTTTCATTTGATTCAAACTCTTTATGAGTTGTTTTCCCTCCAAAACCCGTAGGGACTTCATGGCTGTTTCCTACAAGTCTATCCTTGGGGATAATGGTGCCTTTTGGTGCAAGATACTCACACCTGTCCGTCCTTGACCCCTTGCCTATATAAAGGAGGCAATAAGTGTGCAGAAAACACACAGAAACTAACATCTATCCTTGCCTACGAATTCTGAGAGTGATTCAAGTATCTGAAGCCTAAGAACTTGAGTGAGACGGTCTTATCCTCAGAAGGGATTTCCTGATACCCAAGGCTTGTAAGGGTGGAAATACTCTTTTCGGAAAGTGGTGCCCACGATTCCGTGTTGATCCTAGATCTCAACACCTATCAAAGCTCGAAAGATTGCTACTTGGAACCTCCTAAGCTAACAATCGAATAGAGTATTTGCCATGTCCAAGGTTGCAGCAATCAAGGAAATGACATCGTCATTTGGCAAACTCGAGAAGTTTAAAGGTGTGGATTTCCGTCGGTGGCAGAACAAGATACACTTCCTTCTCACTACCTTGAAGGTCGTGTATGTTCTCTCTACACCTTATCCTCCCAAGCTCGAGGAGGAGGCGGAGATGGATGAGAAGAAGAAGGAGGAACGAGTACGGAAGCAGCAAAAATGGGACAATGATGACTACATATATCGTGGCCATATTCTGAATGGCATGGCGGATTCATTGTTTGATATCTATCAAAATTATGAATCAGCCCACGAGTTGTGGGATGCGCTGAAGTCAAAATATTTGGCCAAGGATGCTTCGAGTACGAAGTTCCTGGTTAGTAATTTCCTAAATTACAATTGTCGAGACCAAACCGGTTATGGAGCAATATAATGAGATGCTTCGGATTTTGGGATAGTTTGCCCAACATGATATGAAGATGGATGAGGACATCTCAGTGTCGTGTATAATCGACAAGCTTCCTTATTCATGAAAGGACTTTAAGCACACGCTTAAGCATGGGAAGGAGGAACTGTCCCTGATCCAACTTGGAAGCTACTTGAGGATAGAGGAGGCTCTACGGATGCAAGAAAGTGGGAAACCGAAGGATTCTTCATCTGTTCATATGACATAAGAAGAAGAGCCATCTGCTCGACGGAAGGGCAAGAAACACCCTTGGAGAAACACGAAAGGAGACTCTAACAAGAAAATGAAAGTTTCTTGTTGGATAAGTGGGAAAGCGGGTCACTTCAAACGTGACTGTCCCACGAACAAGAGTCTGAATCACGACAAACAGCGTCAGAAGTCTGGATCGAAAGATCAAGGGACATCCACTTCGAAAGGTCGGTTCTTAGACCTTAATTTAGATATTGATGTGAATTCTGTTTCACTAATATTGTAAGCATTTTATGTACAGGATGATGAAGTGGCATGGTGGATTGACTCGGGTGCCAACAGACATGTATGCAAGGATCATCACTGGTTCAAAACAGACGAGGCATCGAATGATGATGTTGTACTTCACATGGGCAACGAGTCAACGACCCCTATTGTTGGACGTGGATTGGTGGTGTTGGAACTTAGTTCTGGAAAATGCCTAGAGCTTAGAGATGTACTTCACGTCCCTAAGATTAGGAAGAACTTAGTGTCGGGCAGTATGCTTAATAGATATGGCTACAAATAAGTGTACGAATCTGATAGATATGTATTATCTAAAGGTGGTGTGTTTGTAGGCTTCAGCCACTATAACAATGGCATGTTTATGTTGAATATTAATAATACTATTATTAATGATCATGCTTTCTTGGTTGGTACCTCTGACTTCTCCTTATGGCATGCTCGGTTAGGACACGTTAACTATAAACGTCTAACTGAAATGTCGAAAGAAGGGATTCTACCCTCTTTTGATGTCAATGCCGAACGATGTAAAACGTGTATGCTCACTAAAATTACTCGTCAGCCTTTCACTAGTATCCAACGGAAATAAGTGATGCTTGAGTTGATACACAGCGATTTGTGTGACTTGCATAGCACTCCGACTATCGGAGGTAAGAGGTATGTCATCAACTTCATTGATGACTACTCTCGGTATTGCTATACTTACTTGTTGAATTCAAAGGATGAAGCCCTTGAGAAATTTCATGTGTTCAAAACCAAAGTTGAATTGCAACAAGGTATTTCGATTAAAGTATTTCGTACTGATCGAGGAGGGGAGTTCTATGATCCAACATACTTTCAAAGCGTGGGGATCATCCATGAAACCACTGCTCCATACACACCACAACAGAATGGTGTGGCTGAGAGGAAGAATCGTACATTAAAAGAGATGGTAAATTTGATGTTGTCATACTCTGGTTTGAGTAATGGGTTTTGGGGTGAAGCCATGCTTACGGCTTGTTATCTACTAAACCGGGTTCCTAACAAGAGGAACAGAACTAGCCCATACGAACTGTGGTATAAGCGGAAACCAAACTCTAGTTACCTTCGAGTTTGGGGTTGTAGGGCTGTGGTAAAGCTTACTGATCCTAAATGGACGACTTTAGGAGAAAGAGGCATTGATTGCATCTTTGTGGGATATACTGAAAATTCACCAGCGGCAAGACCTTCAACCTAGGGTCTTCGAGCTTAAGTATGCATGAGCATATTAACTCCTCTAAGGTCAGAATGGTCCGCTAAGACTGACCATCTGTTTGTGGAAGGTAAGCTGTAGAGAAATTCCACTTTGTCCCTAAGGCAGCATGCATGCCCTTCCAGAAATGTAAGGTGAAGTTGGCATCCCGGTCCGATACAATCGTCTTGCATAATCCAAGCAACCTCACGATGTACTCCACATACAGCCCTGCTAGCTCCTCCACATCTGGCTTAAACAAGATTTGGGATGAAGCGAGCCACCTTGGTCAGACGATCCACTATGACCCAAACTGCATATTTCCCATTGACCAGGGGACAACCACAGTTGAAGTCCACCATGATATCCTTGAACTTCCACACTGGTATGGGTAGGGAATGAAGCAACCCTCCCAATACCTGATGGTTGAATTTCGCCTTCTGACACGCCACACAACTAACCACGTGTTGTATCACCTGCTTCTTCATGCCCGACGACTAGTAAAGAGAGCGAAGCGTTCGATACATCTTCGTCTCACCCGGGTGCATAGCATAAGCAGATGAATGAGCCTCATCCATAATATCCTCTCTCAGCTTAGACCCAGAAGCTGTATACACCCTTCCCTAGAAAGCATTAAGCCTTCCTTCTAGGTGGAAGGCGTATCCTTGCCAGCCGACACTCTTTGTTGAGCCTCCAAAACCAACTCATCTGATGCCTGAGCCTCGACAATTTAATCCAGTAACAAGGATCGCACCACCAATCTAGCCAGTAACCCCTTGATCAGATCAACCTCCAAGTCTATACCCATTCTCCTCATCTCAACTAACTCGGACAATCTCTCCTTCCAGCTCAAAGCATCATCCACTACATTGGCCTTTGTGGGGTGATAGTCTATTACATGATCGTACTCCTTGAGCAGCTTTACCCATCACCTTTACCTGTTGTTCAACTCCTTATGCTCCATCAAGTACTGGAGAGTCTTGTGACTAGTCTTGATTCTAAAACTCTCACCATACAAGTAATGCCTCCATAGTATCAATGGAATTCTACCGCTACCAACTCCAATTGTGAACTAGATAATTCAACTCATGCACCTTTAGCTGACCAGATGCATACACCACCACTCTACTATTATATGTTGGAGATTTCACTCAACAATGGGTATCGGAAAGGTGGTTGGTTTCCTAGAAATGAAACCTTGTTGACATAACACAAAATCGTTTGTGTTCCTAGGAAGTAGGGGAGTCACAAAGACTACTTAAATCCCTACAACCTTAGGAATCATTTCTTTAGAATACCCAAGTTGAGAACTTTGGGCGCAACAATGTTTGAGAGAACTTAGGGGGGGTCTTGGATCGTGACGGAATCGTGGATACCACTTTTCAAAAAGAGTATTTTGACCCTCATAAACCTTGGGTTACCCGAATCTCTCCCAAGGATAAGACCATCACCACTCTTATTCTTAGGCTCAAGAGATAAGAGTAAAACCTTGAGAACCTTTGGAGAAAGATTACTCCACCACTTTTATGACCAAAGTGCCTTCATGTGTTGAATGTTTTTTCTGGCGTATGAAGAATGCATATAGGATTGGTGTCCCCTTTCTCCAAGCCACTCCACTCCACTCCTATTTATACTAGGATGGTCGTCCATATTCATTCCTAAATGAAGGGGTGTGTCTATCCAAACAAAAAGGGAGAGAAATAGGTGTTGTTTGGCCATTTTTGGATGGTGTCTTTTGGTTCAAATCAAAAGATAACTACCTTTTTTGAAGGAAAAGGAGGGTGACGACCCATAGGGATATAACCATACTTATCCACTCAAATTTGAAATCAAATAGGCGTGAAAATGGTGCCACATCAGGTGGGAAGACTAGCTTCCACCTACACTTCTCACTAGCTCACTTTAGCTCTCGAAACTGTGTCCCTACCTTCTGAGCTCAACTTGAGCTTGGTATTCTTTATTGACACTATCCTAACTCATTTCCAACTTAGGTCAAAGTGTTTTGAGCTAATTTTAACAAGAGTTAGCTTGAATAATCATGAGTTAAGCCATGATTAGCTGAGGTACAGCCATCACTACCATAAGGTAAATGTTGCTATACTCGTACCTGATCATAAGCTTCTCAACCCTAATTAGAGCTACTTAATGATTGTAATAATAATCCTTAAGTCACCATGAGATACTCATAGCTTACATGAATAATCATAAAGCTACTATCACATAGCTTTGAGCTACACATGGGTGTGTTAGGCCATCATGAGCTAACTCTAGCTACCGTGAGATATTTCTAGCTGCTTTGAGCTAACTTTGATTTACTTCTAGCTTTGTTGAGCTAGTACCAAGTAATAAAGTTCCTCCTCTATGCATATTCAAGCTTCATTGAGCTACTTATCAAGTACTCAAACCAGCAACATTACAACATAATGTTATAAACAACCAAAACCTAGTTTAAGCAACTAAAGTTACTAAATCTCCCAATATTACTTTTGATCCAAGCAAGATTGAACCATGTTACTTTAAGTCCAAGTAACATTATATCCAACATTCCTCCCCTGTTTTAGTGGAGTCTCCGAGTCCACTAAAATACCGGTTTTCAATTTTTCAATTCAATAACTCACGCATCAATGAAAATTTCATGAAGATTGAATTTTCATCTAGTACACTACATATTCTAAAATACTTGAATATAGGGTTGTCACTAAGGATTGAACCCGTATACTCATTTGACTACTTGAAGATAATGTACACATAAGATTTCAATTTCTCAAAGTTATCCTGACACTATTAACCACCTTATGTCCCAACCCTTCTCACGAGCATGCACGAAACCAAGTCCAAGTTTCTTGAAGCGACTACACTTCATGCTCGCATAGGTTAATTCCTTCATCGTGTACATGCATCACACTTTCTCAAGTAATCAATTAAGAAGTTAACACTTCAACCTCTCTCTCTTGCACATTCTAAGCACATACCTTGGGATGAGACAAACTTGTGCTCCAAATTTTAAGAATGCGCTTTCCACATTGAATTCAACCTGTAACATTGTATTAGAGGGGAATTGGGTGGCCCACGATTAGAAATTTAATTTGGACTTTAAACCATCCCCATCACTCGACTTATGAACCAAGTCCCTAATAAATCACTCCGTCAAGTGATTCATTAATAGTGAAAAACTCCAAGATTATTCCATCTTCATGAATCTATCCATCCTTACGTTTAAACCAACATCTTAATGTAATAACTCATTTAATTTCATCATGAGTCTATCCACCATTACGTTAAACCCACGTCTTGGTGTAATGACTCATTTACACACTTTAGTTACTAAACCATAACCAAAGTCAACCTTTAACAATCCAAGTTTATTTCACCTCACGAGTCAACTCATTAACCACGTTATGCAAAAATTCTGGTTATCATAACTCATCTTCATACGTTAACCATAACCATAATCAAAGTATGAAAAACCTTCTGTGAAATTAACTGAAGGGAAAACTTCTAGATCAATCCTTACTCATTCCAACATTACATGACATGACTAATATCACTACAAACTTCAACATCATTGTTGAACTTCTGATGTTATAACTACATCTTCCTTCCCCATGAACTCTCATGTAAAGCTACATGGCATCTTATAGCACTTGTCTCATTATGCCAACTTGTGATTTAAGTTTCCATCATCCTCCACCATTAACTCTCATGGAAAAATTATCTCTTAGCACTTGTCTCATTGTGTCTCAAAGGTAAATATCTGTACCTCTAAACAATTCCGACATCTTAGATTTTCAAAGACGATTAAAACTAGTATAGTCTTGATATGTTTTCACGAAATATTTTCTTTTTGATGTCAAATAATGAGTTGATTGTCTCGAAATTAGACTTCATAGGTATCACAATGAGTATTACCAATTTTAAGATAGTATTGATGTAGTTATTAGAAACATAAAGGTAGTTATTACTAACTTAGAGGTATATATTAGCAATGAGGTAAACGTAGTTCCTAAGCGAATTTAGACGTAGTTAGAAAAATTGTACATCAAATTTCTTCAGTACGACATTAAGTCGTTTCTATCTTTCATTAGTAGATTTTTTATAAAAAATATCATTAGAAATGTTATAATAATAAATGTTTAAGTTGTTACATATTTTCAATTTTGAATCAAGATGTTGGATTCCTCTTCTCAAAAGTTAATTTCTAACTACACAATTAAAGTAGGATTTCCTTGACCTCGCTCTGCTAATCTCTTTTGTGTTTGGGATTTAGTATATCTATTAGTTCAGGTTTAAGTTTTCCATTTTATCTTTTAATATATAGTTTAATTATAGTGTTTTCTTTTTTAAGTTCAATTATTGTAAAAAAATAGATTAATACAAACATATATATAATTCTTTTTAAATATAAAATTCGGTTTCAGCGTTTCAAGTAAATAATACAACATACATTATCTTAATTTGATTTCATTTAAAATCGAAGAAAGTCACAAGTAACCATTTTTTATGAAACGACACAAAACGACTCGACTTGACTCGTCAAGGAACCTAATGGGCAGTGGCTGGAAAATAACGAAAGCCTGCATCATTTTAAACTATTTATGGCTCGTACTAGAAAGCCTTTGACTCATTTCATTGTTTAAAAGGTTGACCTGGCCCATGCAACCCCGAACCAACTTGAATGCAGATATAATATCATTAGGACACTCACTAAGTGTTTTAATTGTTAGGACACTATTAATAATCATCAAATTTAAACAACATGATCCTACGGTTCTAATAAAAATTGAATTAATGGATTACTATTATGAATATTGTTATTATAGTGCATGAATGCACATTGTGTAACCTATACATTAACCATGATAATCAATACCATTATCTCCTATTCAAGTGTAGTTATTTTAGTCATTAGGGGTTATGTATCATGAGCCTATAAATAGTGCTCACTCCTGTATGTTTCACACATATCAATAAGAAAGTTTCTCCCTCTACTCTTGTGTTGTCTTCACTTTACTTAGTTTTATAACACGTTACCAACACGATGCTCTACCTCATATATATCAATAAGAAAGTTTCTCCCTCTACTCTTATGTTGTCTTCCCTTTACTTAGTTTTATAACACGTTATCAGCACAATGCCCTACCTTTTTGAAGAATTATGAAATTCGCTATATCCTTTTTATGTTAATGTTTCTGTTTATCTCTTTGTAGCATGCATACTATTTTATATAGCAATGGTGTCTTCCTTCATTAAGTTTACATTATATGTGTAGGCAAATATCTATCCGTGATCTGTCTTATTTATTCAATTTCAGTCTCATGATTTTTTTTGTTTGATTGCTCAAACTTTTCTATTAATATTTGACATCAACTTTTTAGCATCTATTGCTTGCTATTTTATACTTTGTGTTTATGTTCCTTTTGAAAACATAAATTCAGTTATGTTTCTTAAACCATAATAGTGTTCATTGTAACCGTACCAACACTATTTGTTAAGTATCTATTTCCTTCCGTCATCGTTACAATATTATTATTGATATTGATATTTATCTTTCTATTATCAATTATTAATATTATTTACATTCGTCACTGTTACAATATGTTTATAATATTTTAGTATAAACTCTTACCATTTACGTTTTATGGTGCTTTTATATACCTATTGTTCTTTTAATGTTCTTTTAACAATTTGATATTATATTTTAATGCTCTCGTTGATTATTCATTTCTTATATAATATATAAACCTATTGTGTTATCATTCATAAATGGATAATTTTTTCATAAAGATATAATTTTCCGCCCTTATATATTTGCTACTATTTTGATATATTGTTTATTTTCATAAAATTATGAATACTATATTATTGAGTTCATGGGTCAGGCGTTAGTTTATGTTATTGGTATATTTTTTGCATTGATGGCTGCAAAAGGATTTGGTAATTATTACCATTTATCTTCAGCATTCTCATTTTCTGTTGATAACGATTAGCCGAAAAAGGGCTAAAATAATGTTCAAATTTTTTTAATTGGCTCCTGGCTCGTTAGTGTGTTTTCTTTTTGGGTCATTAGTGTTTTTGATTGGTGTTTGTCAACATGGCTTACGTTTTATGTTGATATTGTTGGGTCATTATTAATTTGCTATTATATATATCACAATGAGATTCAGGTTTTTTAGAGTGACTCATATTTTACTACCGAGCTATCGATTTATTCATTCTTCTTCATATTGATTTCTTTCGTTTTTACCTAATCAAACTCAATTTGGTTATTCTTATAGTATATTACAAATTGAGTTTATGGCACTTAATACTGCTAGAAGGATCCTCTATTTTTAATTGGATGCTCAAATTTTTATATTGCATTGAGCATGGAGATATAATGAAAATTAATGCTCAAACATTAATGAAGACAAAGTAAGAGCTTTGATCTTTACTCGCCAGGATCTCACTGAATGTTGGAAAATCTGAGCACCAAACGTGGCGATTTTGCATAAAGCGTGCTCTGATTGAATGTATCAAGAGATCAGAAACACATATTTTGACTTATATGTCTGTAATGTATGTGGTCCAATGAGCCACAATATCACTCCAATGAAGTGAACAGTTATCATCATATGTCCTCAAAGTGACAAAATATCCCACAAGTATGCTATTGTGGAGGAACATACCTATTATTTTGGTCACGAGAAAGAAATTTGAGAGATATATTTTTTTATCCATGAATGGGTATTTTGCATTGATGATGGAAAATTTCAATCACATGAAAGGTTATACAAGCATCCGTTTTATTTTGATGATCATTTCCAAATGGCGCTAATTTAGCCCTCAATGTAATTATGCAAATACATATGTGTTACATTATTCTTGAAAGCACAAGTAACAACATATGATCATTGTTCCCATAACGAAAGCATTATTTGAAAGATCATAACCATTTTGGTTGACTGTTCAAAGATTATGCAAGAATTATTGATCCTTTTGTTGGTGGCATTAATGATGGAGAACTATGTCTATTTATCAGTTAAACTACGCACCATTCTCAGGAAAAAAGGAGTAACTCTATGATGGGAATCAACATACGGTGATATAAATCTCATCGATAGTACACCACATATTGTTCTAGAAGAGTTTTTGTGTTGTTCACCAACGAACAAGATCCTTATTCCAATAAAATGGTGATCACAAGGGATGAAAAATAATGTGGTATATGATCAACAAATCATTGGATCAATAATTATATCATCCAATACGTGTACTACACATATATTATTTAAATGTAAACTAATAGTTTACTTGTCCTGACAAATTTTATTTGGCATAACCGGTTAGACCGTCCCAGTTCAATCATAATGCAAATTGCGACTTATACGGTCAATTCCTATAATTCCATAATCTAAAGAGTAGGTTCTCGTGAACATTATGGTGTATGGAGGTCTCAACTTGGGTATTGTAAAGAAATGATTCCTAAGATTATAGGGATTTAAGTAGTCCTTATGACTCCCCTACTTCCTAGGAACACGAACTATTTTTTGTTCTGTCAACAAGGTTTTGTTTCTAGGAACGCCTCCTCACCTTTTCGTTACCCATTGTTGGGTGAAATCCTCAACAAAGCATAACTCATTTTGGGTTGATTATTCTTAAATAGAGTTGATTGTTTGGATAATCATCAACTAAAGTAATATAATTTATCTTACACAAAAAAAGGGTGATATTTGTTGATCCATACATCCAACATGTGGATCAATTATTTTAATTGATATATCAACTAGAAGATCACATGTGTATACGAAAGCAAAGTAGAATTTGCGAGATTACTAGCTCAATCATTTTGGTTATGAGCATATTTTCATGATTATCCAATAACAAAAATGTGTCATTGAGAACAAATAGTTTCCATTTTAATTTTTGTGAATATGCCATTTACATGAACAACATAATTTCGCATTACGCCAAGCAATTATTATAAATTCCTCCATTATATTTGGTTTTTGGGTCAAAACCTTATACTTCCCATCTATGGATATATGGATGTGATATACACATCAGAATTGCTCCACCACCATTTATTAGGATGGGTTCTCAACGAAGATTGAAAAAATATTTTCATTATGAGTTCATCGATGGTAAAATATCATATCGTTGTCAGGACTATTTTGATGACTCGTTTGGAGGTTTATATTCAAACTTCCCAACAGTAGGTGGAGACCATCAATCATGTGACACATACATTTTATACACAAACTCCAATGAGTTGAAATATTTGTCAACTAAGTGCACCTAAGTGATAACTTGGCTGATTTATTCACCAAAGCTCTCTCTGCATCAATTGTTGGGAAGCTAGTCAAAAAATATGGAGTTTAGTGACTGAATGATCTCAACTGATATAAGGACGAGTGAGAGTTGATATCCTCATCAGGGGAGTCGATATGAAGGATCTCAACCGATATCATCCTCATTAGGGGGAGTCGATACGTACTGCACTCTTTTTCCCTTAACCATGGTTTTTCCCACTGGGTTTTCCTAGTAAGGTTTTTAACGAGGTAGTATCAATAGCGTACTCGAAGAACATAATATATATTCTTATCCAATGGTCACTCAAGGTGGAGTGTTATGAATATTTTTATTATGGTGCATGAATGCCCATTGTGTAACCTATACATTAACCATGGGAATCAATACCATTATCTCCTATTCAAGTGTAGTTATATTAGTCATTAGGGTTATGTATCTCCTATAGCCTATGAATAGTGCTCACTCTTGTATGTTTCACACACATCAATAAGAAAGTTTCGCCCTCTACTCTTATGTTGTCTTTCCTTTACTTAGTTTTATAACAATTACAATATACCTAATATAATTGATTTATTAAAATAATAGATAAAAAAGTTGAAAATCACCCACATCCCCCACTTTAATTATAGAGATCTCACCTATTACCCACAAAATTTCGCTTTTATATTCTCTCTTTGCATCAAAAAAATTTTGTCTTCTGTAACATCCCAGTTTTACATAGTGAAATAAACGAGAAATTATCCCAGGACGGACACTGGATATAATTTAAAAATAGTAAAATACTAAATATAGCGATACTGGTAAACTGTTTAGAAAAATTGGAATATTACGCCAAACAACTTATTTTCGGAAGCTGGTGTCAAATAGTGAATGGACCAACCTACGTAGAATTAAGCGGATTGACTCGAAATACGGTCAAATGTCCAAGAACGGATCAAAAAACGCCTTAACACAAAACTGTTGGGCCAAACTGCAGTAACTGGAAAGTATTCGGCCGTAGATGGAACAATTCAGAAGTTACAAAATCAAAAAGTTTAGGGGCTAATTCTAAAATACAGAACTTCAGGGATCAAACTGGACAATTACCAATTGCAACGTGAATCAATTTTCCAATTAAGTTCCCCGAATCCGACAACGAGGACCCTGGGTTCGGTGAGCCTTGAATCACCACTAAAACTTGAGCAAACTCGAATAGAAGGTCATGTAAGGCTTCGTCTCGATAATACGAAGTCAACATAGGCATTTAAAGGTATGGGGTTGGTTTGGAACTCGTCGACGGTACTGGATGTCGGAGAAGAACAAAGAAAATACAGAATGATGATACTCCAATCCGTTGGAGTTTGATACTGGTTCGGGGAGGCTTTAAATAGCCACACGGTTCCCTTAACTAAAGGTTTGGTCTCGAATCGTGGCATCGACTCCAACGTTTACAGTTCGACGCCGGAAGAGATTAAATCATAGGAGGAAAGGGACAATGATTTCAGGTGTGATTCACATGGATTGGAATAGGGGAAAGAGTCACATGTACAAATTACGACGTTTGGCGGAGTTTAATCCACCAGGAAGGTGCCAGAATTGCTTATTTTTGTGTATCGGAGGTCGCTGGATAAAACCAAAAGTCGTCGTCAGAAGCTCAACGAAGACGGAGAGGGTGATCATATTCAACCAAATCTCAAAACGATGTCGTTTAATGGCTGGGCAAAAATGAACCTAAAATTAAAAGCAGACTGCTTCCATATCATCCTACTTTTACTTACCACATCGAGACACATCAGGCACTAATCAAGAGGTCTTTTATTTGGGTTGTAATATGGACATAATAGAGAAGAGAAGGTGAAATGACTTTTGGTGGTGGGTGTACATAGCATCAAATGACTCTGTCTACTCTAACATGGAGCTAAGTTGCTAATCACAAACAATGCTTTGCAAGGATCTAAGGCTTCAAAGTAGCTCGTCTATCCCTCATGCAAAACTACTACTTCAAGCTTTTTTGCTCGTTTATTCAACTAATCCTCTACAACTTCTTTTTCATTCTCTTTTTCTTTTATATCCGAGACCTGGGTTCTTTCTTTTGTCTCCTCCATTTTTTGAGATTCTGAAATTTTTCTTGTTCTTGTCTTTTTTCAAAACTGCAACTATATATAAATAAAATCAAGGAAAACTATATAATCTTGCATTAAGTTCAATTTAGCAACTTTATTAACTCTTAGACTCAACCGAGTTAAATGCCACTAAAGTACACATGATAAAATGAAAGCCTGAAAGAAAGGGGATATGATATTATGAGGGTTTATGAAAAAGGAATTTTGGTTATGTTTGGGTTACCTAGGGGAAAATATAGGGACAAGATCGATATTTTTGCGGTAGAGCTTTTCTAAGTGCCTCTATCATTCTAGTGAATTAGTGTCGAGCGAATTCAGTTCGGAATGATGCAAGAGTCAGATTTACAACAAACAAAGAAGACCACTCAAATCAATTTAAGAATAAATCTACTAATGAAGCATATTATGTATACTACAAAAAGGTCTTTTACGCCTCTCATTGTTTTGCTATATGGTAATTCCACAACATGCATGCCGCAAGTTGGAGAGTCTGTGCTACTTAGAACATATGAAAGTATCTCTAAAGAACTAATCAAAAGACTTTGATCATTGGCCAATACTCCTATCAAATCTAGGTTCACAAGCAAATCAATAATTCAAGAGCACAAATCAAAGGGAATTTTTCAAAGCATGCCGAGAAATTGATTCAAAGATAGTTCCAACAAGCTTGAGTTTAGGACTCATATGGAAGGCAACGACACAAAAGACTAGCTAACAAGAATCCTATGCAAACCCACCCCACACTTAGTTTGGACAGTGTCCTCAGTGAACGAAATGGAAATGTTTCATAGGAATACTTGGAAGCCGTGCAAAATCCGAGAAGCAAGATGCATAACTCCTCCAAAGACTCATAATACACACAAACCAAAAATAAAATGTAAAAAGAAACTAGGACAGGTGTCCAAGTCCCATACATAATAAAATGGATTTAAGATCTGAAAAGAAAGAAAGAAAAAGTCCTAAGGTGAACGATGAAACCTAAACATGCAGACTGACTCTAAAACTGAAAAATTAAAATGACTCCAGACATAAGATAGTTGGATACTTGGATAGTTATGCAATCCAACTAAGTACCTCCTTGAATTCCATCGGTTTCTTCATGGTAAAAAGTTGAGTGACGAGAAGCAGTTGAAGCAGATGATGGAATAACCAGAGAAATTGCTAGAAAACTGCTTGCCACCCCAGAATGACCATCTCCTTTTGAATTTATAAATTTGAGGAGGGAAGAGGAAAAATGTTGTATCACTACGAATAATCTCAATCTTCTCTAAGCTACTTATGCCACTTGAAAGGTCTTCTGTTCTGAACAATAGTGGTTCCTCTTCTATGACCTCTTCCACCTTGGTGTTTAGGTTCTTGTTATCAGTTTCCTTACACAAGTACTCCATGATTGCGCAACAATTTTGAAGAGTGTTTATGTCCTTTGGTGGGACCACAATCTCAAAGATGTCCTCGTCGATGGAGCACTTAATGTCTTCGGTCACCAAAGTTGAAATACGAGTTGCATCCTCCCATAATGTTTCGATGAGAGATTCATTGTCATTTTCATTGTATTCTTCTAGTTCTTCATTGCAGACAGCTTGAATTTCTTTAATGACTTTTTCCCGCATATCTTCATTAACATCCCAAAAGCTTGAAGAAGATATTACTCGTCTCAAAATAAACCTAGTTAATGAATTCACTAGAGTCGAATTTCCCTAGAGTCTCTTTATCGTGACTACTCAAACATATGAAAAGTGTTAATCGGCTAACAAGTTTATGGTTTAGGTGCCACGAGAATCAATCAATCACTGAAAAACAAAATAAAATTTCTATAAACTAAAGGCTAAAATAAAGTTTCAAGACTGCACGATATAAGGGTTCAAACAAATGAGAGAAAACGGCTTAGACTTCGAATCCCCTGGCTATCAAATTCACGAATGTGTCAATATTGCTGCTATGGTCATAGCGGCAGTTTGACAGGTCCATAGCAGCAATATTCACATAATATCCTGATCAAAGTATTAGGAAATTCAACGATTTTTCCAACACCTCCGTCCTTGCATCAATCAAATTTCTTAGCGAGGACATATGTCCAAAATACAAAACAGCAACGTTTTCTGACCAAGTCGAGATCCAAACTCCTTGAAGATGTCCAAATGCTTTCCATTGCTTGTCTTAGACCATCCACACACACCGTATTGCTAATATTATTGCCTCGATGTCGTTCGGTACCTGAAATCTATCAAAAAACTTCAAAACGACATCAAATGGACCCCAACCGGGTCCGAGACACTAAATCCAGGTAGAAGATAGAAATACACAAAAAACCCTAAAATTCTACCCAAATCTATATAAATATGCATGGAATGTCGCTTAAACATTGGCGACGAACACGAAAAATTGAGTTTCAACACACACATATCCGCTTTCATGCCATGCTTTCAAATTCAAAAGCTATATAACACCCAAATCTATCAACGGCACTTCATGGACTAAGCTGATATTATCTTGTATTTGCCTTCCCCCTTTAAATGCTGCTTGGGATTCATAAATCGTGTATGGCAAGAAGGGTTTGAGCCGACTTACGATGATGTTGGAGAAAATTTTATAGCGGCAACAACTTATGGGTCTAAATTCTTTCATCGTGGTCGGGTTTGTTTTTCCGGATGAGAACGATGTGAGTGCCATTCCAATAGTCCCAAGGATGCCCATGAGGAACAAGGCATGCACGTCTCTGCAGAACTTTGGCCCAATCTGAGGCCAGAACTTGCTAGAAGTGGTCGGGGAATCCATCCAAGCCGAGGGATTGATGGGCTTCCAGACTAAAATCAGCTTTCCGGATTTCCGCATCAAGAACGGGGGCAGTGATAATATCATTGATGGTCCTTGTGATGGCTTTTGAGAATTATATAGAAGCATGTGTGTTCCGGCGGCCAAGGCAGGATGTGAAAAGCTCCTCATAGGATTCTTTTGCTATCTGGGATAGGGTATGGTGGTTGGTAACACACCTGTCGTTTGGTTGTTCGAGGCAAGCGACTAGATTGTGTTACCTTCTGAACTTGGTAGTTGCATGAAAGAATCCTTCAGCTCTTAATTTGAGGCTGGCCGTTTGTCTCCAAATATCTGCATCCTGCCGCCAGAAATTGGCCAGTTCCTGTTTGAGGATTCTTTCCTCCTCTACCGTGAGAGCATCCATGGTTCCTTTGACCAACGTATCAAGGTGAAACTTCTCTATTTCTACGCTCCTGTCAATTAGTTTTGACCCAAAATTTTATACTTTTCTTGCACTTGATGACACCATCAGTCGAGGATTCTCTAGAGATATTTATTCCTTCGGGGTCAAAGTTCCAGTGATCATCATAATAGAAGGTAGGACTGGGGCGGTGATCACTATGATTCATGTCAAGGAGGAGGGGGTTATGGTCTGACCTCTCGTGATGGCTGGAAATCTTAGGGAACTCAAGGGATGTTATTGGGAACCCGATCTAGTCTAGATCTTATATGATCATGTCCTTGTTGCCCATTTGACCAAGTGAATTAGGATCCTTAAAGCCCACGTCGATGAGGTCATTATCGTTTATAAAGTTTTGGTATGGAACAGTGGAATAGTGATTCACTTGGGAACCTCCTAATTTTTTATGGCTATGGAGAATCGAATGAAAGTCCCCCCAGGACCACCCATGCCCGATCGGCACACTGGAGGTTGGTTAGGTTGGCCAAAACTCGTTTCTCTCTCGCGGAATGGGCGAAGCTTTTGTGAAAGTTCAATAGAATCCACTCTCGTACTTCATATAAACATGAACAAAATAGCAAGAAACAAAAATGACATTAATATTTATATTGGTGTGCCACCAAAAGGCTAAACCGCCGGTTGCACCATTAGGGTTAACATAGTAGGAATTAGGAAATCCTAGGGTAATTCATTTCCTTTGTAGTACCTCCGAGGAGTTCTTGGTCTCAAAAAGAAATGTAATACGCCGACCCTAGTACGAAACTATTTATGTAAAAGTCTCTAATCTATCTGTAAAAAAGGGGTTTTATACCGATATTAGATAATAATATTATTTGGAAATGGTGTAATTAATCGCTAATCAAAGGGTTGAGCTCTTTAAGTTTCAAATGGTTTAACTATAGTTAATCGGTTTGTACAACGATCATAGATTTGTTAGTAGCTCAATTGGTTAACCAACCAGTCCTCAAGTCGATTGACCCAAGTTCAAATCCTAGGAGAAGCATTTAGTTTTAATTTTTGGTTCATTTTCACTCAGCCATAAAACGATGTCGTTTTGGGATAAGTGGATATCGTCATCATCGTTGTCATCCTCACCTCCTCCGACCAGCACTGATACCCGATAACAAGTATTTTTGGCGCATCCCTGACAATTGAAGGCCGTAATCGGCGTGTCAAACCTTGATGCCACGTTTTAGACTCAAACCCTCCGTTGAGGGCAATCACATAGCTATTTAAAGCCATCCAGAATCAATATTGAGGAGGAGCAAGCTTGAAACTATGTTTCCTTCTTCTCCGACGTCGACTTGCGTCGGCAAGTTCTAAACCAACCCAAGACCTTTAAATACCTCGGTTGACTTCGTATTATCGAGACAAAACCTTACGTATTCTTGGATTTGAGTTTGCTCGAGTTTTAGTGGTGATTCAAGGCTCACCAGAGCCCGAGTTCGTCGTCACCGGATTCTCGAAATTTGACTGGAAAAATGAATTCCCGTTTAGTCCCTGAACTTTCATACTTCCAGTTTAGTACCTAAACTATCTTATTTTTTTCTACGCAGTCTGTAACTTTTGAATTATTCCAGCCAGGGCCCAATACTTTCCAGCTATTGTAGTTTGGCCCGAAAGTTTTGAGTTAAGCCATAATTGTTCCGTTCTTAGACATTTGACCGTATTTCGAGTCAACTCGGTTTATTCCAGGTGGGATGGTTTAAGGGGGTAATATCTTCCATTTTAAATGTTTATGTTTTACTTGTGTTATTTATGCTTCTTTGAATTACATGAATAATAATTGGATTTTAAAGGTTTTAAATGCATTATATGCGACAACGTGACATGTCAATTATATGTGATCCATATATTCTATTATATCCTAAGTGTTATATTGTTGATATGATATGTTACATGTAATTGTTCAGTTGAACAAGTTCTGTTACAAGAGTAATATTGGTATTTATTTATCACCTAGTTAGAGCCCATATGTTGACGATCGTGCTTAATGCACTATAGCTACGCGGTAGGCTTCCCACACTAACTGTCGTCGTGGGCCTTGGTAGGCACCACTATATGCGGCCCGATTTGGTGCCACTAACATGTATATGGGTCGTCAGCATATGTGAGTCCGGATCCCAATTAAAATACGCAAAGTAGAGTTTTCCAATGTGCTTTACATGCTATATGGTTATCTTTTTAAATGATTTTCAATATTGATATGTATATGATAACTTCCGAAGACTGACCTCAAGCCACCCACCAGTTCGTGACAGGTTATAGGGTATTAGAAGAATTAATAGAGGATTTGTTCATCTGCCGCCAGGCTAAAGTTGGGATATTGATGAGACTATATATTTCTCGGATTTGTTTTAAAAGATAGGTCCATTCACTGTTTGACACCAGCTTCCGGAAATAAGTTGTTTGGCGTAATATTCCAGTTTTTCTACAAAGGTTACCAGTATCGTTTATGTATAATTTTAATTATATTTTGTACTATTTAAAAATTGTGTCATGTGTCCTGGGACAATTTTTCGATTGTTTCAGAAGGTAAAACAGGGATGTTACAAGAAAGATGATTCCCAAGAGGTGTGAATTGACCATATCCCTAAAGTGGTCTGTTGTAAAGGCCCGCCCCAAGCCTCTATATAATTCCAGGCAAAGATCCTCATCCTAGTGAGGTGGCTTAGGGTATGCCATTGATTCCTCTTCAGCAGGTTCGTTCACAATCATTTTTGAGCAGGGGGTGAGCCATTTCACATTTTCATTGGTGAGGGAACCAATCCTGGATATGGGACTGAATCGCTTGATGCATTTTCTCCCTTGGCTAGGATAGATAGATAAGCACTCGAGTTCCTCACACTCTGTCGTAGTCGGGTTCGCCGACTAGTAACTTTCTATGCGTCGCTTCTTAGGGGGTCTCTCTGTGGAGAGTTTCTTAGGGAGAGCTTTAGGGACCACCTAGTATTAGGAGCAACATCCTGAGCTGGTCACAGTCGGGCATGGCACAGGCATTGGCTTCGAAGACGCTAGGGTCATACTACGGCGTCTTGGTCCATAGGGCCTAGGGACAGGTCTGGACATTGGGGAGACGCTCTTTACCGAATGTAGATGAACACTGGGATCGGTTGGTAAGCACCAGATGGGAGAAATGATCTGTCTACTAGGTGCTAGAGGTTGTCCGTTAAAAGGTCCATGATGGATCGGCATGGGAAGGGCGGCCCTTGCTGGGCTGGCCAACCATCTCTTGAGACATCTGAGGTTGATTTGCTCTTGGGCATAGATCCATGGCCAGATATACTCATTCCCAGGGTTATGTGGGTTGAAGATGGACCTTAAAGTAGATCGGGAAGGGGGTTGAATCTTGGTTGGCCCATACCCTAGGGGAGGGCTTCCATTAGGCCCCCAAACAAAGCACCCAAGAATGCCAAGGTGGACATGGGATCCGTTTAGGCCCTTTGTCATCCTTGACTCAGAGTGTTATGGGTGGCTTCCTCCAATCTAGCCATTAGGTTGCGAGGGCGGATCGGGGACATGTTTTGACAAGACATAGGCATGTCAAGGAAAAAGTTGTCGAACTTTGGGTTGTCAAGGTCGGTGTTGTCGTTGTGTGGTAAAAAATGGCTTAGCATTGCTTCGTTTAATAGCGGATCGCAAACAGCTATTAAACAATTTGGCACGGGTTTAAACCGCTATTAACTGACATTATTACCCCTGCTAAATATTGTCTTACTTGTAGCGGATCGCAAACTGCTGTTAAACCATTTAGCAAGGGTTTAAATAGCTGTTCACTGACTTTATAACCCCTACCAAAAAATTTCTTCCTTGTAGGTCCATGATGGATCGACACGGGAAGGGCAGCCCTGGCTGGGCTGGCCCACCAGCTCTTGGAGAACTCTAAGGTTGATATGCTCTTAGGCCATAGATCCATGGCCAAATAGAGTGATTCCCAGGGGTTAGGAGGGCTGAAGATGGACCTTAAAGCAGATCGAGGAGGGGGTTGAATATGGGTTGGCCCAAACCCTGGGGAGGGAGGGCTTCCACTAGGCCCCCCTACAATGCACCCAAGAACGCCAAGGTGGATGTGGGACCCGTTCAGGCCCTTCGTCATCCTGAACTCAAAGTATTGATGGGTGGCTTCCTCCAATCTAGCTGTTAGGTTACGAAGGCAAATTGGGGACATGTTCTTACAGGACAGAGGTGTGTCAGGGAAAAAGTGGTTGAACTTTGGGGTTGTCAAGGTCGATGTTGTTGTCGTGTGGTAAAAAATGGCTTAGCATTGCTTTGTTTAACAGCGGATCGCAAACTGTTATTAAACAGTTTGTCGGTTTAAACCGCTGTTAACTAATTTTAAAATCCCTGCCAAATATTGTCTTCCTTGTAGTTGGGGTTGATCGTCCGTGTTCGGGTCCTTGTTGCTGGTTGGGTGCAACTACCGGAGGATCCAGGGGACTGAAAACCACCAGGGGCAAATTAGTGGCAGGGACGAGCTGCTCGACCTGGACTCATCGGAGGAAGACCTTCCTTGGTAACGCCCTATAATGAGATTCTTGAACTGCCCGGAAGGTACATCGCTTTTGCCTTGAGCCATGTCCTTCGCCTACGGCCCACAGTTGAATAGGACATGGCCTATTCTCCCACAATATTCGCATAGCTCTAACAGATCTTCGTACTGGAATATAATCTTTAGGTCTTTTGCATTTTTGGTGACATCGAGGAGGAAGGAAGATTGGAGGGGGTCGTCAACAGTGACGTCGGGTTGGATGCGAACCTCGCATGTGTCTCGTGTATTGTCCATCCAATTTCTGTCGATGTCCAGCAACCCTGCAAAGTAGTTTGTCGCAATGGTTGTTATGGTTTTCTTGGTTCGATTCTTGTAAGGCAGGTCCACTATATGCAGCTAATTTACACTCGTCCTAGGCTTTGACCACCATCAGAGCCCTTGCCACAGAGTAGGGCGGATTTTAATGGCGAGTTTCATCTAGGCATCATTACAATCGGTGAGGATGAAAAATTCGCTTCTTCTCTCTAGGGATCTTGTGTCTGGGACGTCGAGGTGTCCCGATAGTCGGCGCGTGGTGCTGATCACCGCTTCCTTCCTGTCATGCGGGATCCAAAGCATTTTGCCACCAGCTTATAGGTAGGGGTCGGGTTTAGGGTTCCAGGCACACCGGTTATAGATAACCTTGATCGGGTTTGGGGGATCTTGGGGCTTGCATGGTTTCTTGAGAAGGAGGCTTGTATGTTACTCATGGTGGCCAGGTCCAGTCTTTGGGATGGGGGTTTGCTTTTAGGGCTAGAGTGATGATTTGTGGGTTGGTGGTGTATTTTTTTGGAAGTCTCCTAGGGGGACTGATAAAGAAGTACTTGATCTGGCAATTTGTGGCCAGGGATATCGCTGTTAACAAGTGCAGTGGTGGTTGGGGGTCATTACTCTCCTCGTTACTGCCCTACAGGGAGGATATTTTTTCTGATAGTGGAGAAGAATAAATGTTGTCGGGAGACGAATAAATGTTGTCGGGAGACGAATACCAGCTGGAAAGGGGGACACATAGACATTAATAGTTGGATCTCAAATCTTTTCTTTATGGATGTGAGGGGCATGGATTTTCGCCGGTAGGATCTGGTGTCTCGGGAGACTCCCTTCTTCATGGTGACCAATAATGGGGTAGTTTTTGTTGAGTTCCAAGGCAAGTTGTGGTGGTGGAGCTGGCCCTCGGGAGGTCGCCGCCTAATTAGCTGGAGGGACATATCCGGGTCACATAGGGTTAATGCGTTGTTGATCTCTGTCTTAAGAGGAGTGCTCCGAAGGGAGCGGAATCTGATGGAAAGCTCCACAGAGGGGAGATAGATAGGGGAGAACAGGTTTCAGTAAAGAAAGGCGAGAGAAAAGTATAGTGAAAAATTCATCTTTTTTACGTTTGGACCAAAAAATTAAAGTGCGAGGTTTTCATAAAAACAAAGAAATTAAAACTTAAAAGGTGAAGGTAAATAATGTAATTGGCTAATTTAATAACTGGCAATGCCTCACATGACATCACAACTTTGCGTAAAACTATAAAGAAGGGCCATCTTTATAATGCACTCATATGATATCATATGAATGGGAAATAAAGAGAGGGTAGGAGGGGGGGGGGGGGGGGGGGGGGGGTGGGGGGGGCGTTTGAGGAATTTCAAGATGAGTTGGACCGAGTCAGAGCCTTTTCCCACACGTAGTCCACAAACCAATGCAAAGACCAGGTTCATCAGGTCAGGAGCGCTCTAATGCCAATTTTAAAATTATATTTATATAATGTAATGAATGAATAAGTCCAAACTGCCGACATTAATGTATTGTGAACTCCAATTTATTAAATTGAAGTGTTTTCTTAAGTAATCAACTAAATAGAAAACATGAAAAATGTGGTAAATACTATAGTACTTGTATTCTATAGATACCAAAATGTTTATAGTTATGGAACAATTCATATGTTTTGGCCTTATTAAGAATCGTGTCTGTCCAAAACGGCATCTGTAACTTGAAAAATATCATCTCCCTACCTCAAATAGTACTTTAAACAGTGTGGGGTACGTGTTCCTTCTTCTTTCATCTCTTCCTCTTGGAAATGACAAGTCTAAATTGAATGAATGGCAGAGGTCGGGTATATATTTCTGTTTGTTTCTCCTTCCAGCTGCCTGGTCAGATCATGCATGGGAACATGGCCATGGGAGTAGTATGTAACAAGTTAGGGTAGAATGGTTTCGTGAGTATAAAGAGATTGAAATCTGCAAGGAAGCGGAACACAGATCCGCTTGTGTTGGGAGCAGCCAAAGGAAATTCATGACTTGGAGCAAACCCCCCTAGCTAGTCCTCCCATGCCGTGGATGACTATAATTCCGTAATATTGACCCGATCATTCTAAAGATTTGTATTTTCATTTATTTTAAATACAACATACATTACTTAGTGTGTATTCTTCATTGTGATATAAAGGTAAAACTTCCTTTAGTTTCACATTTTTATGTATTTCGTTCGGATAACAGCGACGCTCATTTTGTGACACGTAAAATATTATGTTGTTGGAACAACTTTCACTTTTTTACGCTTACGCATACTATTCCTCCGACATAATAAGAACACTAATTTCTCTCTAGTGTAACAAGACTTGTTACATTTTGATTAAAAAAAGGATAAAACTTTGCACTTGGACAAAGTTATTTATTAGGTTTTCAACATATTTAATGGTATTGGGGGATGTATACCACAACAATCAAGCAAGGCATGCAAGAACTTGTAACAAAGTTTATGCCTAAACCTCTATACGTATGATTTGGGTAAAACCCAGATTAGTTATTCTGCAATGTCCCCGTAACATGTACTCTGATCCGTCTTCCAATATAAAGAAGCGTTAAGCTCTTGTAATAGTAGAAGTCAATAACCAAAAACCAAAATATATTCCAAAAGCTTTTCATTATAGAGGTATTATCCCAATTGGTCAATCCATCTGAAAAGGATTCATAAGACGAACAAAAGAAATACATAAAAATAAAGGGAAAGGGATGGAATAAAGGTATTATCCCAACAGGTTCCTCTAGCTGCTTAATTAATGATTAAGTAAAGCTTTCTTTCAACAAAGTATATTCCAAAAGCTTAGCACAAAAGATGAACAAGCGTAGTGATGAGATCATAGCACACATGAAATTATGGCAGTCCCATGTGGGTGTTGGTACCTGGATCCAAATATCCACATTCTCTAAAATTCCTACTGCTTTTCATCCTCAAGATATCATATTTATTTATCGTTAACTCAATAATTATAATGCATTCTCCATTTCCCAGTTGTTATTTAACCAAAATGACATAATAACCAACCCAGAAAGTTATGGAAGAAAACAAAGCACAAGAATCCGGAAAGAGGAGAAAATTAAAGTGGCAGTAGCTATCTCCAAACATGGCAGCAGGTTGGCATCGCAGATTAAAGTCAGCACTAGTCCAAAAACCAAATTAATGAAATCCCCATCACGTACAACACTAGCTTCTCTTACACTGACATAAAGCTCCCAAACGACAGACATGACCCACCTAGTCACCCTTGTAAATCTCCACCATGCCCACAACTTTCTACAGATTTATCAGTACCGATTGGATGCTAACCGGCAAATAATGTGACGGACTGTATTTGTGCATTATCCATCTGTTACTAATATATTATTAACAAAAACGTGATAAAAATATTAAATTAATATTTCAAATATGTATAATTATTTTAAAATCATATTGATATTTTAATATTTTATCAAATATATTTAAAATATTATGTTTTAACAAGTTATATTTTGATATTAAACTTTTTGTACCATTGGTATGATCCGGATTGTGACGTCGTATCATCACGATAAGTCAAATGGCTGGAATCAGTATACCTTTTAACAGTCAATTCCTTTTCACCTCCATATACGAGGAAATAATCCTCAGTCCTTCTCAGGTACTTCAGGATATTCTTTACCGCAATCCAGTGAGCCTCACCTAGATTTTCCTAATATATGCTGCACATGCTTAGATCATATGCAACATTAGGTCGAGTACATATCATGGTATACATAATGGATCTTATAGTCGAAGCATATGGAATGCTCATCATTTTGTCCTTCTCAACATGTGTTTTTGGACACTGATATTTGTTGAGGTGTATGTCGTGGTTCATAGAAAGGTATCCCCTTTTGGATCCCTTCATACTGACCCTTTCCAGAACCTTATCAATATAGGTCCCTTAACATAAACCAATAAGGTTCTTTGATCTATCTCTATGGATCTTGATGCCCAATATGTACTTTGCCTTACCAAGGTCCTTCATTGAAACACATTTTCCAAGCCATTGTTTAAATTTGGTTAGCATGGAAATGTCATTTCCAATGAGAATTATGTCATCTACATATAAGACCAAAAATACAATTTTACTCGCACTGAATTTCTTTTAAAGACAAGCTTCTTCTCTGTATATGATGAAGTCAATTTTTTTTACAGCTTCATCAAATATGAGATTCTAACTTGTTGATATTTGCTTAAGTGCATAAATGGCTCTTTTAAGCTTGCAAACTTTCATAGGATTTTCAGGATCCTCAAAACCAACAGGTTGTGTCATATACACATCCTCTTCCAGAAAACCATTCAAGAATGAGATTTTAATGTCCATCTGCCATATTTCATAATCATGAAAGCAACAATCGCTAGGATAATCCGAACGGAGTGGAACATAGCTATAGGAGAGAAAGTTTCATTATAATCAACTCCTTGAACTTGATCAAAACCTTTAGCTACTAGCCTGGCCTTAAAAACGATAATATTTCAATTTTTGTATGTCTTCAAGTTGTAGACCCACTTACTATCCAAGGGATCCACATCCTCAGGTGGGTCAACCAAGTCCCACACTTGATTTTCATTCATTGATCCCATTTCAGATTTCATGACTTCTCGCAATTTTAAGGATTATGAACTTGCCATAACTTGTTTATAGGTTCTTGGTTTTTTACTTTCTAAAAGCAAGATTTCTTGATTTCCAGTCATAATGAAGTCATCAAACTTCTTCGGTGGAATTTTTGACCTTTTAGACTCCTGAGTTGGATGAACAATAATTATTCGAGTATCTCGCCCATCCTCGGGCGCTTCCTCAACAATATCACTGTATTGAACAATTTCTTGTTCTAACAACTTCTTTGATGTGGATGGATCAGTATCCATTGTTGCTCATCAACTTGAACCTCTTCAAGATGAATATTTCTCCCACTTATTTTCTTGAAAATGAAATCGCTTTCCAAGAAAGCACCAACACGAGCAACAAATACTTTGTTCTCTTGAGGGTTGTAGAATTAATATCTCTTCCTCTCTTTAGGATAAACTACAAACAGGCATTTGTTTTATTTTGGTGCTAGTTTATCGGAAAGCAAGACCTTAACATAAACTTCATAACCCCTAATTTTTAGAAAAGATATTGATAGTGCTTGAGCAATCCTTATGTGATCTGAAGACTTTTCAACAGACTTAGATGGAGTTCGATTCAGTGTGAAAGCAGCAGTTAGTAGTGCATGTCCCCAGAAAGAGATTAGAAGTTTAGCAAAGGTCATCGTGGATCGGACCATATCAAATAAGGAACGATTCCTTCTATCTGAAACACCATTCAATTACGGTGTACTAGGAGGAGTGAGTTGTGAGATGATTCCACAACTCCTAAGATGATCAGTAAACTCTTGGCTTAGATACTCACCACCTCGGTCTGACCAAATGGCTTTAATCATTCTGCCTAGCTCATTTTATACTTCATTCTGAAGCTCTTTGAATTTCTCAAAAGATTCTGATTTATGTTTCATTATGTAGATATAACAGTATCTGCTTAAATCATCAGTAAATGTAATGAAGTACCTAAAACCTCCACGCGCCATTGAACTCATAGGCCTAAAAGATAACTTGCTCTTTTTCCTTGGCCCGGAAATGATGACCTAGTCATCTGGGAAACCCACCGCTAAACGACGTGATCAAACCACACGGTTTGATCCATGCAACTACTCGTGGGTTCACTCATCAAACTAAGCATATAACATACATATAATACCGAACCTGAAACTCCTCATAACATAAGATAAACGACAACGTATAAAAACATAGCATCAAGGCTCGAAATCAAGTACAAAACGACAATGTAAAAACATCCCAAAATAGGGGAACTCAACATCCAGTGATAAGTACTGAAACAACTGAAATCCTGGAATAATCTGAAAACATATAAACATGCAAAGGGGATAATCAAGGTCCTCCATGGTACCTCTCTCTACGACTCCCGAAGCCACTCGATGGAGGTGTCATTGCTGATCGTGTAGCTCTCTTAGGTGGCATTTACTCATGAAGTTCCATAGTAGTTCATACGAGAAGAATAGATAGAGTTGGTGATAAGCACTAAGTGACTAAACCAGACTCGCGAAGAACTGTACTAGGATCTAGTAATCTGACCATATGGTCCTGTAGGCATCAACACCTAGCATGAGCCCCCCCCCCCCCCCCCTCTAGTTGTGAGCAGACAGCCTCATGGTGGATAAGACCATAAACCACCATGAATACAGTGTGAGTATCATATGTTGGCATACTAAACACATCCTGCCTGAGCCTAAACTATAACCTAGGGGATTGCGCAATCCATGAGTGTGTGACCAATACATAATCAGGAGCTATCTAGCTAAGGCTACTCATGTCCTAACTTAAACTGTGAATCACACCTAATGCTTGAAATACTAAAACTGTCTGTATGGTAAATCACACTCGATTGTACAGTCCGGAGAGCTTGCTTTGAATCACAACACCTGTATAGTAGATCACACGCTATTGTACTGTCGATCACACACTACTGTATAGTCTTGAGAGCCCTGTACTGTAAAACAACACATGTACAGTAGATCACACACTACTATACAGTCCCGATGTAACATACCAGTTTTACACAATAAAATAAATAAGAAATTATCCGGGATGAACACCTAACACAGTTTAGAAATAGTAAAAAATGTAATAAAAATATATATAAATGATACTGGTAACCTTTTCAAAAAAACTAAAATATTACTTCAAACAACTTATTTTCAGAAGCTGGTGTCAAACAGTGAATGAAACCCATCTTTAAAACAAATCCCAGAAATACAAAGTCTCCACAACAACCCAGCTTCGGTCTGGCGGCAGATGAGCAGATCCTCTATTAATTCTTCAAATAAAATATAACCTATCAGGAACTGGTGGGTGGCTCGGGGTCAGTCTTCCAGAGTTATCATATAAATACCAATATTGGAAATCATTAGAAAAGATAGTCATATAGCATGTAAAACACGTGGTACAATTCTGACTCTAACTTCCGTATTTTAATTGGGATCTAGGCTCACATATGCTGATGACCCATATACATGTTAGTGGCACCAAATCGGGCCGCATATAGTGGCGCGTACCAAGGCCCACCGTGTAACAGAAATGCAATAAGCACAATTGCCAGCATACGGGCCCTAACTAGGTGATCAATCAATACCAATATTACCCTTGTAACAGAACTTGTTCAACTGAACAATTACATGTAACACATCATATCATAAATATACCACTTAGGATATAATAAAATAGTATGTGGATCACATATAATTAACATGTCACGTTGTCACATATGATGCATTTAAAATATTTAAAATCCAAGTATTATTCATGTAACTCAAAGAAGCATAAATTGCACAAGTAAAACATAAACATTTAAAATGGAAGATATTACCCCCTTAAACCAACCCACCTGGAATGAAGCGGGTTGACTTGAAATACGGTCAAATGTCCAAGAACGAATCAATTATGGGTTAACTCAACATAGTTGCACTAAACTGCAATAGTTGGAAAGTATTGGGTCGTGATTGACAACTCAAAAGTTACGGATTGCGGTGACAGGATAAGACAGGTTAGGTACTAAACCAGAGGTATGCAAGTCCAGGGACTAAACTGGATATTTACCAAATGCACGTGAATCAAATCTCCAGTTATGTTCCTAGAATCCGGCGAAGACAAACTCGGCTCTGGTGAGCCTTGAATCGCCACTAAAACTCGATCAAACTCGAATGTTACACAAATTGGTTTGGAACTTGCCAACGCAAGTCGACATCGGAAAAGGAAACGGAGAAGGAGGGAAATAGTTTCGGGTCTGCCTCCGTTCAATACTAACTCTGGACGGCTTTAAATAGCTAGACGATTTCCCATGAGCGATGGTTGGTCTTGATTCGAGGCATCGACACCTAGGTAGGCAGTTCCGCACCGGAAGATCCAATAGCAGGGAGATAGGGACACGAGTTTAGCAGATGGATTTCACATGGGTTGATTAGGGTAGAATCCAAAAACTTGAGTTTAATCACATATCGATTTGAAGGCGGCATTCAAAAGTCAGTGTGATTCCAAATCGATTTTTTTTCGGACGCCAAAACTCGCTGGATACAAACCGAATGCTGGTGAAAGGATATAAGGAAGACGATGGTGATGAATAGATTCACCCAAATCTTAAAACGATGTCGTTCCGAATGGGTGGAAAAAATGAAAATAAAACAAAGGGATTGCGTCAAATGAGACTCAAACCCGGGTCAATGGACTCAAGGGTTGTTAACCAGTTGAGCTACTAAGTATATCTAAGGTGTTTTACAAACAACATTATCTATACTTAAACTAGAAGAATCCTAATGAACTCAACCCCTTTGATTAACAATTAACTAAACCATTTCAAAATGCAATCAAGTTCTAATATAAACCCAATTCTTACGGATGGATTTAGAGACTTTTACATAAATATTTTCATACTAGGATCGGGTATTACACTTGACAACCCGATCAATGGATTCCTGATAACCTATTACAGTTCTATGCTTAAAGCAGAAAAGTAATCCTAACCCCCCACCTCTGATATGATCTCCTAGTAGAGTCTTATCAGAAAATGCCTTCCCATAGCTCAATTCTCCTATTCTGTCTGACCTGAAGAGATCATTCGTATGATTGAAATCCCAAAACCCCAAATCCTCAATTGTTAGGATTTATCCTACGTAGGTGATAAATGGATTTTACTCGTCTCAAAATAAACCTAATTACCTAAGTAATCAAGGTTGAATCTCCCTAGGGTCTCAATATCGTGACTACTGAAAGTTAACAAGTTTGTGATTTAGGTGCCATAATAATCAATAAATCAAAAAGAAAATGAAATTGCTATAAACTAAACGCTAATTAAAACAAAGTTTGCAAGACTACACGATATAAGGATTGTACCAAATTAGAGAAAACGGCTTAGACTTCGAATCCCCCTACGCTATCCAAATTCACAAATGACATACAAATTTAACAATTTAAAATGAACAAGATAGATTCAATTCACCATCGTAGTTCTTCTATAATCAAATCAGTTATTTATCTACTATCCCAGTCCGCTCTTCGAGACAAAGATCTGAAATCCGCTAGGTCATAAAAAAATGAGAATTGCTCACATGACATACTAGTTTATTCACTCCCTGATGAGGGTACACCTAACTTAGTTGGTTAATTTCGGTGTTCTAGATATGCAAACTCTTTCGAGACGAAGAAAAATCTAACAAGGTTCTATTCAAGATGGCCAACCAAGAATAAGAACCGAAACGAAATTAAACATAAACCAAAATATATCCATCCAACTCGCATAAATTGTCAAAGTCAAACAATCATCTTTTCATAAAGAATTAGCTAGGGTTCATCTAATCAAAGCACAAGGAGTTTAGCTACTCATAACCATGAAGAACAAATCGAAATCAACAAAGCAACACATTGGAATTAGGTTTACAAGAAGAATGCGAAAAACCTAATTTCGCCGAGAACCGTCGAAGAAATTGATCTGTCAATTTTGATTATATCTTCCGATTCGAACTCCTTAAAGTTGATGTCTTCTCGTCGCTCCGGAGTCTGTGAACTCTCATCTAAATTTCGTCCAAAAGGGTCTCTGAATTATGAGGGAGATATGGGCTTTTATAGAGAAGGAAATAATCTGCTGTTAAACCACCTAACGGCGAATTGCTTAACAGCGGAAATAATATGATACTAAACAAATAATATACGTCATTGTTCTGGTTTGGCGGGACATGGCGCGTGTTTTTGGTGTCCAGAATTTTGGCGGAACAGTTTAACAGCGGTTTTTCTCCGCCGTAAAACTTAACGGCGGTCAACATCCGCTATAAATGATTATTTTAACAGCGGTTAGACATCCACTGTTACAATAAAATCTATCCGCCGTTAAATAATTCTTGTAACGGTGGATTGATTTTATTCTAATTGCAGATGTCTAACCGCTGTTAAAATAATCATTTAACAGCGGATTTTGACTGCCGTTAAGTTTTACGATGGATAAAAACCGCTGTTAAACTATTCTGCCAAAATTCTGGCACCAAAAACACGCGCCAAGTCTCGCCAAGCTAGATTGACGACACACGCTATCTGTTTAACAACGGATTATTTTCGATGTTAAACAATCTGTCGTTATGTGTTTTAACATCGGTTTATAACCCTACAACGGATAATATCCGCAATTAGGTTAACACCGGACAGGAAACCACTGTTAGATAACCTCTCATTACTTAACCTAACAGCGGATTTGAATTCATTGTTAACCCATTTAACATCGACTTATCCCCTGTTAAATTAGAATAAAATCCATCGTTAAAATGACTAAATGTTGTAGTGTAATTTAAATTTTGAAGGCTTTGAGGGGAAGGCTTTTAACTGATCAGCATGAGATGTTGGAGCAACCTTTGTGACCTTTGAAGGTGTAGGTTTTAACTCCAACGCCTTCACTCTCATAGCGTGATTCTAAGTGTCCATATCGAGCTTGCCTTATGCATTACTCGGAGAGTTAGGATCATGTTATGCGCATATATGTCCATCATTATGAACTTCAATTGGAGTTTGGGCTCCATGGTGGCAATCATGAGTGTTGCAACTGGCATGACCGCCTCACGAAGAACATATTCAATGTCTTTTTCCCCTTCAGAGAGGTGTCCGTCGGATAAGGAAATAGGGTCGTTATGACATCCAACTTTGCATTAGTAAGCTTCTCAGCATTCAGAAATGCTTTGAGTTTCTCCTTCTCAAGGATTGACTTGGGGGGGTGACAATTATAACAGCTTGACTAGAAATTATATCTATAGAAAAAGAAAAGTCCAAAGTAAAAATTGTTTCATTTAGTACATAGCTCAAAAATTTCATGTAAATTAAGAGCCTATGTGTATTTCATTCACTAAATTAATAGAGGCCCCTTGAATGAAATACATTACCAGGTCCTAAATCCATCAACAATTTAGCCGTACTAGGCACTGACACTAAAATTTTGTGACTTAGGTAGACCAACCCTTTTGGTCAATCACAAATCCTTTGTGACTCTTGGTCGATAATGTGACCGTTCAAAAATATCAACTATGCTTCGAACAAAAACTTTGGTTTTTCATTCATTGAGTACAAGCATAACGGACTTATGGACCCCTAAAATCCACCCGTATTACCTAGGAAAATCATAGGACCTAGACTTTGGCAGAAATAGACCTAAGTCTTATTAAGGCATTATAGGTCTCGTTATTGTAAAGCATTGCCTTCGGTTGGGACATTTAGGTTTTTGTTTGTATCTACGTTAGCTAGCAGACTAATCACACAATGGATATACACAACCTAAGACATGAGTCTAAACATTTGTTTAGAACGCTTGTAGGTGATCGAATCTTGGCCCTCTTTTTCTTGGAAAATATCAGTCTTCTTGTTCATCATCGAAAGATCTCCCATCCTTTGAGTCTTTGACTGGCATCCATCTCTTCATTTGTTGTATTTAAATAGCTTTGTAAACTATTTACAAGAGATTCTCTAATCTATCTTATAAATTAAATACAACAAAAAATAAACGACACGCATACCATTTTTTTCCAAAATAAATTACAACAAAATAAAATGGTACGCATACTGTATTTCCCAAAAGAAAAGTAATTTAAATTGGACGGGCCGTTTATCCGATCACCGGGACCCTACACGCTCAAATACAAGTATATACAAAAATAGTTTATATAAAAGTATCCATTCATTCACTACAACATAAGTGAATGACCTTAAATCTAGCATGCAAATTCGATTAGCAATACTAATTAACCAATTTCAATTAAGGTGATAATTAATTGTGAATAAAAAGATTTCATTCCTATTAAAACCCTAAATAATAAACTCATTTATTATTTTAATTGTTTCAATAATAAAATTCATTTGATTTATGAGATTAAAGTTGTTATTTTCAATTACATTAAATTTCCCTCTCAATTTTTAATTCCATCAATTACAACTTCGATTTAAAATAATGATTATTTGTTAAATTAAATCAGAATTGAATTATGAAATTAAAATTAGGTAGTAAACCAAACCACTGGGGTTTGGTTGGGTAAACTACAACTGGTCAAACCAAGATGGTTCAACCAATATGGAATGAACCAGACAAGACTAACTTGGAGGAAAATTACTTTGCATCTGTACAATTCAAGTACAAACAACAATTGGGATTTAAACATAAAACAGGCCCAATTCAGAATTGGTTTCAGAAAACCAAATTGAGAAACTAATTTTGTTCGCCGTCACTGCTACTCACGGAAATTTACTAAAACAGTTTTCTGAATTTGTTTTGTTATGAAAAAATATATAAAAAAGCTTTGACATCACTATAAGAAATTATTTTAGATGCATCTAAATAATCGCAACGAAAATAATGACAATATTTAACATCTTAGATTGACTTGTTTGTATATAAATTATTAATAAAGGTTTTTATGATTTACCTCTTAGAGCATAATTACTAGTTTGACGATTAGTACTTGCCGAAGTTTTCGATCGAATGCGAGAGCTTCATGTATAGCTCCTCTACTCAGTCAACGCTAGTTAGGTTCCAGATCTCCTTCGTCAACGCCTGCTAGAACGCTTGATTGAAGAACGATTTTCGGAGTGTTTGGTGGTTAGGGTTTTCTTTCTTGAAAGGTGACTTGAGGTTTAAAATAACTATTACGGCTAACAGTATATTTATAGAGTTTCTCAACAACCCTAACTCTATTTGGCCACCAAACCATGGATTAGGATATTGATCTGATCCATACTATGTGCGTGTGACCTTATAGGACCTGGTCTGATTAGGCGTACCCCAAACCACTAATTAACAATGACATCTAACCATACATGTTAACTCCTAACTGGCCCAAATTAATTCCCATTAATCAAGTCTAACACTTACTAGTTCTCATGCGGACTTGAGCTGAATGATAAATCCTTCACTTAATGCCGAGTGATTGTATTGGTCTTGAGTGGCTTCATAAAGATTTATACACATAGTGTGTTCTTCCTAGATCCTGGGAGTTAAGTGTGGCTCGGTCTTGAGGAACTATGCGATCACTTTTCTTGGGTTCACATACTTGATCTCCATTATCAAATCTCTTATTTTCAGCAAGGATTTTGTATCGTCTCTGCGTATTTTACTAAATTCAAGCATTTGAGAGTAGTATGTGATTTTTCGTCACGTTTCTTCTAGTTCATGATCACCTCGGTGTTCATGTAATGCTATGCTCAAGATACGTGAAAATGGTTTTCAAGAACAATGAATCGATTTTGCCCTAAGGTCTTGATAGACAATTCTTTGTCTATGTGTTCTCAGATTTTACGAATAGTTCCTCTTCCCACCGTGAATCAAGCTTGTGCTATGATTTCCCAAGATGAGCACAAAAATGGCTTCATTGGTCATCTTTCTAATAATTTTGTTGTCGTTTCTATTGTTTCAATGGTGGATCTTTATAGGCTTTTACATCCGATCGGTCAATCTGTACAAGAACAAAGGCAAATGTCTTTTGTGTACTTTTACTATTTTCATTTTTTCTTTCTCTTTACTCGAACTTCTCTCTCGAGATGACGAACTTGTTATGGAGAATTCAACCTCTTTAATTTTTCCAACCCCACTTTGCACCAATTTCATTTAACGAATTAATTTGAAGGTAATTTTAGAACCAAAAAATTACATAGATGTGGTTACTGTATGAGCATGTTATGTCGCTAATACGACCATGTTACAGGCTCGTTATGTTGTTGTTATGTCCAACTTACGAGTAGTCGAATTCATCATTGTTATGTCTAGTTTACCACTCTTTTATGTTGGTGATATATACATTTTACGAGTTTGTTATGCGTTTTTATTATGTCTTCTTAATAGACTCATTATTTAGACTTCATATATAAATCATTATATTCACTTTACGTCATTATTACATTATTATTATGTCATTATTATATCAAGATTATATGAGAAAAGTAGAGAGACAAGAGAAAAAAAAGTTAAAAAAGATAGAATACTTTTTAAATTTCCGTTATATCCCTGATAAAATTTTCTACCGTCAGATTAAAGTTGACGAAACTAATTTTAAATCGTTGGATCGGCGGTCTGAACAATACGAGAAATTGGCCTCTCAGATTTCGGTGAACAAAGAAGTTGCCCGTGTCCAGCAACAATTGTAATACGTTCCCATTTAATCTTAACATATTTCTGTCAGCTTTTCTTTTTAAAATTTATTAAATAATATTTTGAAGGGGAAAGGTTTCATCTTAAATGCGACCAGTGAGCAGTGCGTACAGAGACAGACCAACCCAACCCAACTGTGCGTTTGAGTGCAATGATTTCACTGTTTAGTAATAATAATAAGTTCCCTCATACCTGCCTTGAAACCCCTTCAACTAACAAGAAGAAGTGGGAGAAAGAAGCCAAACTGCATAAACAAATGAGAAAAAGGAATTCTTTTCCTCTGCTGCAATTCCCAATTTGTTTACCCACTGCTGAAATCATGAGCCGCTACCAAGTTGGTCTTCTCCAACTTGAGTTTCTGTTTCTCCTTCTTCTTCAGATTTGTTCTGCAATCAACACTGATGGAATTCTCTTACTCTCCTTCAAGTTCTCAATCCTCAGTGATCCTCTCAACATCCTCCAGGGCTGGAACTACTACGACCCAACTCCCTGCTACTGGACTGGCGTCGTTTGCTCCTCTCCCGCTGGTATCGACGGCTCCCTTGCTCGAGTCGTAGCCTTATCCCTTCCCAATTCTCAGCTACTCGGCTCCATCCCTGCTGATCTAACCTCCATTGAGCATCTCCATACCCTCGATCTCTCCAACAACTCCCTAAATGGTTCTCTCCCTACTACCATTTTCAACGCTACCCAGCTCCGCTCTCTCGATTTCTCCAATAACCTATTCTCCGGTCAAATCCCGGATACCGTTGCGCAGTTACACAGCCTTGTCATGCTTAATTTGTCTGACAATGCATTGACTGGTAATTTGCCTCTTAACATCAGTTCCCTCCAAAATCTGACGGAGCTCTCTCTCACTAATAATTACTTCACCGGCGGCCTTCCTTCTGGGTTTAATTCCGTTCAAGTTCTCGACCTCTCATCCAATCTTATCAACGGATCTCTGCCTCCTGATTTTGGTGGTAAAAGACTCCGTTACTTCAACATCTCCTACAACAGGCTTTCCGGCTCAATTCCCCAAGAATTTGCCGCCGAAATCTCGGGTAATGCCACGTTGGATCTTTCTTTCAACAATCTCACTGGGGAAATTCCTGATTCCACAGTTTATTTCAATCAGAAATCCGGTTTTTTCTCCGGCAACTCTGACCTCTGCGGCCGCCTGACTTTTAACCCCTGTCCAATTCCTTCTAGTCCTCTTGTAAATTCCTCAGCCCAAACTTCGCCTCCTGCACTTGCCGTGATTCCAAAGCCGGCCACCTCAGGCCATGCCGATTCTGCGAACAAAGTACAGAGCAGCAACAGACTGAGAACGGGGACTATCGTCGGGATCGTACTAGGCGATGTGGCCGGAGTCACGATTCTGTTCGTTGTGTTCTTCTATGTATATTACTTCATTCAGAAAAGAAAGAAGAAGAAGAAGATCGACACGGAAATACTAAACGGTGTTGGACTCGCCCAGGATGATTCAACTTCGTCATCATCCTCCTGTGAATCTAGAGGGTTTACGAGATGGTCTTGCCTGCGGAAGAAGAGCGAGAATTACGAAGATGGTTCCGATTCGTCCACTTACGACACCTACGAGCTGGACTCAAAATCAGCCGCTGCCATCGATCAGAGCAGCAGCAACAGCAATGACGCGAAAAAAGGGACACTGGTGAGCGTCGACAGCGAGAAGGAGCTGGAACTCGAGTCTCTCCTACGAGCTTCGGCTTACATTCTGGGAGCCACCGGGTCAAGCATAGTGTACAAGGCGGTGCTGGAAGACGGAACTTCTCTGGCCGTCCGCAGAATTGGGGAAACGCACGTCGAGCGGTTTAGGGATTTCGAGAACCAGGTCAGGATAATATCCAGATTGGTCCACCCGAATCTGGTCCGGATCCGCGGGTTCTATTGGGGACCCGAGGAAAAGCTCATAATCTACGATTTCGTCCCCAACGGCAGCCTCGCCAACGCTCGTTACAGTACGTCCATTTCTCTCTTTCTTATTTTCTTTTTCTTTTTCAGACTTGGCTTAGCTATCGTGAGCTGGAGGAAAATGGTGCATTGGATTTTTTTCTTTGGCAGTGACGGTGGCGGCGATTGGAATCCAACCCGCCATTTTCTTTAATGCTTCCGAAAATGAAGTCAACCCGTTTTTGAGTCGGTCATGGCTCATGGTCATAGTGATGTTGCCGCCAATCGATGTCATCCGCCGGTCCCACAGTGTGTGATAGCTTAGCTAGTGGGATTTTCTTTCATTCATTCATGTTCCTTTCAGTAAAGATTGATCTACTTTCCAGACCCACTAGGTTGCTAATGTGCGCTATTGGATTTGTTTTGTTTTCCCCATTCTGCCAGGGAAAGCCGGAGGATCGTCGCCGTGTCGTTTACCGTGGGAGTCCCGGCTGAAGATAGCGAGAGGAGTAGCCCGTGGGCTTTCCTTCCTTCACGATAAGAAGCACGTCCACGGAAACTTAAAGCCCAATAATATTCTATTGGGCTCAGATATGGAGCCTAAGTTAGGAGACTTTGGGCTCGAGAAGCTCATCACCGGTGACATAAGCTCGAAAGCTGGTAGTTCGGCACGGAATTTCGGGAGCAAGAGGTCAACGGCGTCACGAGAGAGTTTTCAGGACTTGTCATCCACGGGGCCAGGCCCTAGTCCTAGCCCCTGCTCTGTCGGAGGGTTGTCTCCGTATCATGCACCCGAATCGTTCCGAAGTATCAAGCCCAACCCAAAGTGGGATGTGTATTCGTTTGGGGTGATATTGCTTGAGCTGCTTACAGGAAAGGCCATAATTGTAGACGAGACGGGTCAAGGAAGCAATGGGCTTGCGGTAGAGGACAAGGCCCATGCATTGCGTATGGCTGATGTGTCGATTCGAGCTGATGTCGAAGGGAAAGAAGAGGCTTTGTTGGCATGTTTTAAGTTAGGTTATAGTTGTGCATCTACAATCCCTCACAAAAGACCAAACATGAAAGAAGCTTTGCAAATTCTTGACAAGATCCCTACGACATCTTTTGCTTTTTCGGCATTCCTTTATGGACTATAATGAAAATTAATGGAAACAATAGTTTTTAGTGATATGTATGTAGCAATATTATTAACGTTGCTTTTTTTCCCCAACAAATTGTGCCCTTTTGCCTTTGTGTCAACTTTATTCTTGGAATTGTAATTTGTCTGGTAGGATATATAGATCTTTTAGTTTTACACTAATCCTATAACATTTCGGGCCAATTCTCGCCCTGCTCTTCTACTCATCTTGCTACAATACCTAACTTTTAGTTAACCACTAACAGTTAGGCTCGAGTAGTTCGTTCCACTACTCAGGTGATTAATATAAGGCAAAACTCTTTAGTATATGTCATCAAATTTCGGCTTCCTCAGATTCGCACCTTTTCAACTTCGTCTGTCCAACACATTATCTCCAAACCCATAATGATTTATGCAATGCATGAAGTATTTTAGTTTATAATTGATTTCGGATATTATCTTGTTTTCTTTTATTAACTTAAATAGTATTATGTTAGACTTGCGGAAGTTTCGACAAAGCTCTGGAAACATAACAAAAAAAAACTACACAAAATCAATCTCACTACTATTCCTGTATCTCTCAAAATATTCTAAATTAAGGTTAAGGCAGTGCGGCTAATAATAGCTCTCCAAATCACTCGCTTAGAACGAGCATTTTTTGTATCTCCAAAAAACCATTTAATCGCTTAAGCAATCAGATCCTTCCAACGGCCAGAATTGCATCTTCTACCAAAACAACAATGCCACATTTCCTGTCCAAACTTACATTTTATCATAATGTGCTCCATAGAAATAATTACACTCTCACAAAACAACCAAAGATATCAGTTGTAAGCCCTCATTTCACAATTTGCTTTCTTGTTGTCAGCTTTTCCTTAATGCAAGCCAGATAACAAACGAATGGTTAGGAATCAAAGAATTTTTCCAGACAACTTCACACCATTCCACTAAAGGTTCAGTAGTACGAATCGTTCTCTAGACCAAACAAACCGAGAACTTAGGAATTTCATTTCCATTCCATAAAGGGGATCCATCTGAGCTTGTGAAAATAAAGAGAAAGACTGAATTTCTAACCTTCAAAATACGCTTTTAAGTCCAGAAATGATAAGGTGCTACATAACAATCCCAAATAGTTTGATCTTTTATTCGATACATCTAAAGCCATATCATCCACAAAGAACTTTCCTGCATCATGATATTCCATAAGTGTCTGGCATACAAGCCTTATTTCAGACTTCGAGACTCTTAATTCCAAGACCACCTTCTTCTTTTGAAAGAGCAACATCCTTTCAATATAGTTTGCTCTCTTCTTCCCTCCTTCTTTAACTTCCCAAAGGTAGGTATTACAAACTCTATTAACTCCCTTAATCACTGCTTTTGGCAAAAGAAAGACTGAAAGCCAAAATTGGCTCAAAGCCCCAAGAACATAGCACACCAATTGTAATCTTCCCGCATAACTAAGAGCATGAGATCTCCAGCTACTAATTCTAGATGTAATTTTCATTATGATAATATCACACTCCTTACAAGTGAGCCTCTCAGAGATGAGAGGAACTTCTAGATAGCGTACAGGAAGAACCCCTTCACGAAACCATGTATTAGTAACGATGACCATCTTCGTCTCTTCAAGAACAGTTTTAGAGAAGAACATCTCTGTTTTAGAAAGGATTACTTTGAAGGCTAGTGAAATGATAAAACTTCTTAAGCACTTCGCAAATTCCACGAAATCCCTTCTTAGTTTCATTAGTAAAAGCAAACAAGTCGTCAACAAAACAGAGATGAGTAATAGAAAGTTTCTTACATCTTGAATCGTTGCTGTATAAAACAGTGGAATAATTTCATTACAATAATAAATAAAGCTGAAAAAAGAAGATCTCCTTGCCTTAAACCCTTTTTTTCCCTAAAAAAATCTCACCAAACCTCCATTAATACCAATACTGAACATTATTGAAGTCAGATAGACTTCAATCCAATTGACAAATCAGGAAAGTTCATGGCTCTCATCATATTCAACAGGAACCAATGCCACTGAATCAAAGGCTATCCTTAAGTCCATTTTAACTGCACATCTAGGAGACACATGTCGGAGATGATACACACTCACAAGCTCATGACTCAGTAAGATGCTATCCCCAATCTGTCTTTCAATAACAAAGGTTGACCGACTCTCACGTATAATATCTGACAAGAACATTCCAAATTCTTTTAAAGAGAATGTTTGCAATGCATTTATAGATCACAATACAACATGTAATAGGTCTATAATTCATCATATTACAAACATTAACCTTCTTAAGAATAAGAGCAAAAAAGTAGAATGAACTACTTTTGACATGACACCCTTATCAAAGAAAAGCTCCATTGCACTGAAAGTCTCATCCCTAATCAAATGCCAAGCATACTTAAAAAAAAAGTGAGGAAAATCCATCTAGTCCAGGACTATTCTCAATAGAAATTGAAAACATAACATTTTAAACTCCCTCAGGGGTGATATGAGCATATAAACTATCAAAATGAGAGTTTGGTAACTTCTTAATCACAAGACACTTAAGCTCCTTTAGAGAATTTAACTTCACATCCGAGTTAACAGTTTCAAGGAAATCCTGATAATGGAAAATCCAAATATCTGACATAGAGTCAATATCTATAACAATCTTCCTGTTTTCATCCTCCAAGTGATTTATTTGCCTTCTAGCTTGCTTAATTTTTACTTCTTTGTGAAAGAAAGTAGTGTTTGAATCCCTTTCTCTCAACCAATTTTCATGAGCCCTCTAACTGTACATAAGTTTTTCTTCGTGGTTAAGCTCATTCCCAATTTCCCCGTCCGATACTTTATTTCTAATTTTTCAATCAGACTTAACAAATAAAATCAACTAACTTACCATTAAACAAAGGAATATGGGAACATAAAAATTGTACCATATGTAACAAACCGAGAAATGGTACAACAACGTTATAAGTATTTTGGTATCTAGAGCAGGAGTCGAGGTCCCAAATGTATATAATAATAATAAACTAATCGAATTATCCTAACATTATAAATAATAATATAATTACGAATCAAGAGATTAATAAACAGATTCACTCTAACTTGTATTCCTTTCTTCCCCGATAATACATTCTAAAGTTAGTATCATCGGCTTCGGAATACTAAAACACGTTGACACTCCTTACCATAATAAAATCACATCGTCCAAACAATCAACAAACGCTTTTAAAACATATAAAAAAATGAGCATGGTAACGTAGACTTTTATAATACTACCGTCACGCGAAATCGTCGACAACTTTTCCAAACAAACTACTTTGATCCCAAAAGATTGGCATGTAGGCGTTCGTAAGACTCGAGTCCAAACAATCAATTAAAACTATCCCTCTAAAATATTATTTTAACAGTGTAGTAACGAAATCGCCGCAATAGTGAAAATTCGTGAAAAGTTTTAGCTAAATAAAAGGTAATATTTTGTAAAAATCGCATAATTCTCTATATTTAAATTAAATATAATAAAGCCACTAAACGAAAGAAATAAAACATAGTTTATCAAATTTCGTTGTGCCGGTTTATCAAGCGTTGTGGGGGTGCTAATCCTTCCCCGCACGTAACCGTCACCCGAATCCAAGACCTCTGTATCGTAAACTCAATTAAAGTAGTGTCCAAGAGGACACGGTTCAGATTGAAAGCGTCCAATCCGCTTCAAAGAGATTTGTGGCGACTCCAAACCTAAGTGAAATCAAACGGAAAAATGGCCGACCGACGAAGCAACGAGGTGTCGCAGGACGCCGAAGGGGTTGCCGCGCGCCGCGAACGGAAACGTTCACGACAATTCTTATGGATCATAATATTTTCAAGGAAACACTTTGAAGCCTCGTTGTCGTAAGACCTATCAGTATCTGTTTGTAGATGACACTATCATTTTTGGCAAAACTTGTATGGAAGAAATGGATACTATCTTGGAGACCATTACCATGATCAATAACACCAAGTCTTTGATATTTTATAACGTAAATAACCCTAATGAGCTACAGGATGTTATACGGTCTCGAGCCGCTATCTCCTTCAATAAATATTCAAGGGCCCCTACTGATTGGGGCCGGTCCAAAAAAGACAATTTTTTATTTCTTCTTCAGAGAATGCATAATCAAGGATATCCTAAAAGAGCGGGATGCTCTTTCATGCTGGGAAGGAAACTCTCCTCAAATCAATTATTCAAACTATTCTCACTTATGTGATGAGTCTTTCTCTCCTGCCTAAAAGTTTGACGAAGAAAATGGATGCACTTCTCTGCAATTTCTTTTGGTTGGACTCCACGTTCAAGAGGACCATCCACTGAGTTAAAGGCTTAAGCTTGTGCATCCCTAAATATGAGGGAGGTCTTGAGTTCCGCAACTTCCGTTCCTTTACCAAAGCACTCCTTGTTAAGCAAGGGGGAGGTTACTTTCTTCTCCGGATGCGACATGTTCTCATATCCTCCAAGGAATTTATTTTTCTAATATGGCCGCTTCGAAGGGCCGACGGGCGTTGTGGATTTGGTCTATTCTCTATGATAGTAGAGAAGTTGTAAAGAAAGGTGATGTTTGAGTAATCAGATCGGGTGGGAACTCTCGGTTTTTTGAGGATCCTTAGGTGCCTGGACAGCCAAATCTTCACCATTCTCCAATTGAGCCCCATTTTAGGATAGTGAAGGAGTTTGTTGGTCCGACTAGTGGCGGTTGGAATAGGGATGTTGTGATCTCTGCCTGCTTAGCTTCTGAAGCGGCAGGAATTACTAGGGTCGCTGTGGGCCCCGAAGAGATGGATGTTTTATGGGCTTTGGAGGTTTGATTTGCGGGGATCGTTCTCGGTCTATTATGCCTATCACACTGCGAGAAGTCTTGATCCCGAGCTCAACCTGATGGACCTTCTCTCTTACCTGAATCTGTGGAAGTGGATCTGAAACCTGCCCTTCCCGCGAAAGATTTTATTTTTCACTTGCTGAGTTATTTTGGGTCTAATTGCAACCAAGGATAATCTTGCGAAACGCCACTACTCTGCCTCTGTAACTTGCCCACTCTGCGATCAGGATGATTCCATCTCTTTTTCATTGTCCTCATGCTTCTCTCTCGACTAATGACAATCTTAGTTGACGTTCTCTGATTTGCAGGTTAGCGGTGACAAAGCCAAAGCGCAACTTCTTATAGCTTGTTTTTGGAACATCGGCAAAGCCCGTAGTGTTTTCGTTTTCGACGGGCATCGACCTAGTACGACCGTTAAGATCAATTGATGCTCAAAAGATGTTGGAGAATGGTGGATTGGTTGGACTCTTCCGTCACCTTCCTTGGGTCTCCGCACTCACCTTCATCGGACAACCACTACCCCACGCCTAGTAATTTGTAGAGAGAAATCTATTGTGATGGATCGTATCTTCATGATTTTCAAGAGGCGGCTTCTGGTGTTGAGTATGCTACTCAACAACCATGGACATGTTATTGGTGGTTGAGTCAGACCCGTATGTGTTTCATCGCCTGTTGTAGCTGGAGCGAAAGCTTTACTTGTGGCAGTTGAGTATGCTACTCAACAAAAGGGGCGCTCCAAGATTCTCTCGGATTCTCTCACGTTGATCAACATACTTAATGAAGGGAAGGACCACAGGCGTTGGGAGTGTGCGGCTATGGGATCTTGGATTCAGCAAAAAGCTTCGAGCAGTTCCGACTGTCATTTTAGTTTCTTCTCCGTAAGAACAACTTGAAAGCAGATTGGCCCGTTAGGAGTTTTACTCATCATAGCCTCACTCCTAACTGGGTTACCTTCCTTAACGACCCTAATTTCCCCAGGCTGATTGGTAAACTGAAGGGAGCCAAACTACTTTACTCGTCAGCCGTACCTACCATGCTCAAACTGATTGGCAAACTGAAGTTAAAACAGGTGCATGGAAGACTAGCTCATTTTCATGGTCAATCCCAGGCTGCGGAAGTGGTGGGTTGAGTACTTCTGATACAATAATAACAGTCGCAAACGATAAGCTTCATCATCAATAATTGATCAGTTGAGGAACAATTTGGTCGAGGCTCAATAATAGACAGTGAGATTAGCGTTTACGTAAGGAATTGGGTCTATATGAAGTTTCAATCATACAACCAAAAGTGTGTGAATCCTAAATTCACACCAAGATATATTATTATGTACCCTTTTGAACCCTTAAGAAGGTTAGACCCCATGCTGCGTGAAACAACAGCCATCCATCAGTAGCTGATGATGGCCATCTTAGCAACAAGGTTCATCATGTATTATAACATTTCACTCAGATGAAGCTGATGCAAGCGACAAAGATTGTTAGCCATTCCAGGAGCCCTAGCGTGTCAAGCTTGAATCGACTTGGGTCGAGCTCCTGCTCACATGGTTTTAGTCAGATTAAAGCCTGAAAGGCAACCTTCAACCAATAAATTTGGAACTGCTTGCTTGCTCATCCTCTCAAGAGCCAGCCTAACAATTTGCGTCTCAGTCTCAACACATTTAGAAGAATTAGTACACTGATCATGTCAATGGCAGCAACCCCAAACTGATATACAACAGTCACAATGTATCCTTCAGTAACATACAAGCAAAACCAAAATACCTAGCTGGCTAGGTTGCTTCATTCACTTACTCCAAAACAAGCAAGCAGAGTAGAAGACTGTCTTCTTCTGTCTCCAAATCTTTTCACTAGGCCTTGTTTACTCGAATTTTTTGGCCTTCCAACAACTGCAGGTGAATGACACACAATACAAATGTAACTATCCGAATCGGATCTGGCAACAAAAAACTCATCATTCACCCATATCCATGTGGGTAGCATTAGCAGCAACTTACAGAATTGTTGAAAGAGGAGATGGCAACTTGTACATCCTCATCTGACGAGAATGTGACGAATCCAAACCCACTTGATTTCGAAGTTCCTGGGACTCGAGAAACCTTTGCACTCATAACATTTGCCTTGTCAGAAAAGAAAGTCTTGAGTATATCCGTGGTAACTTTTTTGGCAAGATTCCCAACATAAACCTTGTATGGGCTATCAATGAAAGGGGTTTCATCAGATTGCAAGAGTGGGGAATCTACTTGTGCCAAGGGCTTCTCTGTAATGTTAACTTTGATCTCACGTCCACCAATTTCCTGCAGTTGTGAAAATCATCCTCTCAAAACCTCATAGATACTACCTTACCTAATGGCTAATGGGTGTTATGTTGGACAAAAAACGCAGAGCAAAAGCTTACAGTGCCATTCAGTTTCTCAATTGCAGCATTAGCATCCTCGATAGTCTTCATTGTCACAAATGCAAACCGACGACTCCTACCTGAGTATTTATCAAACATAATCTGCAACAACAACAACAACTCAACAAGGAAAAGTATATTATTTACTAAAGACTTGCTTATGCGACAATTCAAAGCACCAATTCCATCATCATCGATAACGAAATAAGCTAATGTTACAGTTCAAAAATATAGTTAGTTCACTGGGAGATAGGATAAAAGACGAATCATCTGGTTTACCTCAGTTTTGTCGACAGCTCCATGCTCATCAACAATTTTGCGGAGCTCGTCGTTCTTCAAGTTCCTAGGAATGTTTCCAACGTAGAGCCTTCTGGAAGCTGGTGAGGATGGGTCAGCTGGCGGGGCGGCTACTTCAGCTACCGCACGAAGCCGTGAGGAGTTGATAAGCAGTCTTAATTGTGGCAAGACACGTTGAGTGTCAGTTTGGTTGGTTTGAATTAGGAATTGGGCAGTGGGTTTCTTGGGAAATTGGAGTTTTGAAGTTGTGGTGGGTAAAGGCGGGAGCAGAGATGTTGAGAAAGTTGCCATTGTTGCTGAACCCGTAAGAACTAAGAAAGATAGAGAAGGGAAGAGACGGAATGCAATTGGGGTATGGTTTTGTGGGGTGGGGTGTGTGTGTGTGTTATATCCGCTTGGCCTCCATCCTTTTTGTCTTTTTTGTTAATGTCTCACCAATTATTTGAAAAATACTTTGTAGTATCGTACTTCCCGGACATCATGAATTATTGAAAACTTAACCTCGATTAGTATTATCACATTTTTTGTTGATCTGAGTGACACATTGGCATACCAGAGTTGGATAAATTAGTATTTTGCCTACGTGACATTTTACCGACGTGACATGTTGTCGATATGGATTTAAATTTTATTCATATTTCTAGAAACTCTAATCTCTTACCCTTTACCCACCTTCACTTCATCTCCGTCCATATCTACCGCCCACCCCACCTGCACCTCCATCCTTGTCCTTATCCTATTTCACCCATCTCTTCTTTCTTTCACCTTAATGTGATGTTCCTGCTTCTTTCTTCTCCTTCCTTCACCCTAATCCAAAGACACTTGTCAGAATTTTTATTTGATCCTCTCCGATTAAGCTTATCTGAATATCTCCCGCCGATTAGAATCTCCCCTTAGCACTTCCATCTCCGTTCTCCCTTCATCAAGCTCAGTAAGAGGTCATGGATATTGAGGCGAGTTCGGGAACGAGCAGCTCTTCTAATTACTATCGACTGATGGTTGAATCCAGGGTAAGGAGCTCACACAATTGTGAAGCCTCGATTAAGGTTGCTGGTACTCGGGTGAACAAGGGTCGTCCCTTTCTTCGATGTCCATATTGGTAAGATAAGAAAGTGCACTATTGGTTTTTCTAGTGGGTTGATGATAAAACCAAGGTGGACAATGCTTCTATTGATGAAGATCTGAGTAGGAAAAACGTTGAAGAACAGGCCTGCATTTACCAGTTCCGTTGTATTACTACCAAATTGAAAGCTATCCGTGTTACACTTACTTGAATGTTAATCTTGGGTTTTGGTGTTGTTCGGTTGAATTTGATATTCCCTGCGTTCCGTCTATTGTAAGCATTTGGGTGAATAAATAGACACGAGATTCTTACTTCATAACTTGGAACCTATTAATATCGTTCAAAGTACCTAGTACAACATATATATGGCCCCATATATGGTGCCATTACAGTAGGTAATCAACAGATAGATAGTCCGCCCAAATAGGAATCGTTACCTAAACACAAAATACAAAAGCTATTTTGGATTGTTCATTCACCAACATAGTGGTTATATAATATTTTTCCTAACTAATCAACACCATTACTTATGACGATGGTAGTTGATCCAAAATGGGTCTTCCTTCCTTCATTCGTTAAACGCTTTTCACTGAGTACCAGGGGGTGGTGGTTGGGTTCCAAATTCATTAGGTGCCATTACTATAGGGTTGGTAGGTTCCCCTCCTCCGCATAATGTACCATGTCAATACATCATTGTACATTTAGTTCAACGACCTAACCATTAAGTGGCATAACGAGAAGTGTTCGAAATTAAGAATATTACCCTATAATACATATTACAGGTGTTGGGGTTGGTGTAGCCACCTGAACCTCAGCTTGTTATTGTTCCCTACTGGTTCCCGGATCAACATTGGCCTGTCCAAAATTGGAAGCGTCTCTTTAACCACTCCGTCATTTGAATCCCAAGTTGGCATTAGTAATTGATGCTTTGTTTGTACAATAATCATTTAATAATTAGTATTTCTACAACCAAGTGAGATTTCAGATCTCGTTTGAAAAAGGCCAAAACACTACTAATCTAATGGATGAAAAGAAGAATCCCACAAAAATTAGGGTTTTCAAAAAAAGCTTCCCTACTAATCTAATAGACGAAAAGGAGATTCAGACAAAAATTAGGGTTTTCAAAAAAACTTCGAATACACCAGAAAACTTAATTTACTAGTATCCTTTAAGTCGAAAAGGGGGTTGTTGTATCTGGAGCCGGACTACAAAGCTTTATTAGGAAAGTTAGATGATTCCCTACTTTATCTGTTGCTGACATTCACATGTGTTATTGCCTTTTGTTGCAGTCAAACCTTATCTCTTTAAGCCTTTAAGAAGCTCAACCATTAGACCCAGATCAATGCATCCACCGCCAGATGCAGGGGACCCACTTACGGAGCCAACCTCCGCTCTAAAGGAAACTGCAGTACTACTCTACCCAAGTTCGCGAATTTGGAAGAAATCCATTAATATCAACTGTTATTTTGGATTGTGGTGTACAACGACGGGTTCGATGGCGGGTATAACATGATCGATTTTTTTGAGAGGGTTGCTACAGTGGAGGAGGTAAGAGGTAATGGGTTTAATGGCTGAGGGGTCAGGAAAACCCTACAAAATATCCTATTGCGACTGTTCGGATTATAGAATAATTAATTTTTTTTCCTTCGTATTCGACGACATCACTGCTGATGTGGCCTTTCCAAATTAGCCACGTAGGACAATGCCATACCTGATGAGTTGTTAGTGTAGCAGGTCGGAGATCAATAGAAAATGTATTTATGCCAATTAGGGTTAAGTTTTGAATAGTTCCTGACGTCCAACTTATAGCAGAAAGTACGGTGCTAAAAAATTATTTTCCAAATAGTTCGTAACATATGAGGGGATTTTAATTTCTTTAACGAGTGTTATTGTGCTATTTTGAGCACAACCCAATTCATTCACTCCGGCCAGGCCCATCTCTTTCGCACTACACAAATTCCTGAAGTTTTCAAATCCCGATTGACAACCGAATAAGAAGTTATTTGAATCAGAAGTTTGGTTTCTAAGAGATTTCAGATAGAAAAACTTATGGGTGGGATTTCCCATATAGAATGTTATAATGATAAATCTTGAAATATATATATTTCTAGTTATTTATTTATTAGAATTAAAAATCAAATAGTGAACAACAATTAAGAGTTTTCTTTGCTGTGGGAGAGCATTGTTTTCCCTTATTTGGTAGGGTAACCCTAGAATTTTTTAGTCCTCATACCATCGCCAACCATCACCACGATTCACCTGCCTCCTAATGATGCTAACATTAACCTGCACCACCCAATCTCGATGGCCCCAGCCGGCAAAACTCCATAGTTCAAACTCTCCGAACCCCCCCCCCCCCCACGACCACACCCAACCAATCACCACTCACTCCAGGCGCGACAACCCCTCTAGACAAGGCCATCACCATTGCCGCCCAAACAAAATCCCCTAACCACAACCCTCCTCCCACCACCACCGGATGCATCACAGCACAACCAACTCAAGCCCTGTAGAACTCACGAACCTATACTCACAAGGAAACTATCAAATCACGAGATCTCTCGAAAGTTGCATCTAAACCCACACCGCCACTCGACAGACAATTCGCCCAACTCAATCTCACTAACCCGCCTCTTCCAGCCCTTGCAGAGTTCTTGTTGTCTTCGGATTCCTCACCCCACCAGTCCTTCTGCCTAGTTGATGTCTTATAGGAAAGTAAGGATTGAAGCAATCTTTATTAATGCAAAGTCCCCGCGATCTATGTAGCTACGCATGTGGGTCTTCATCTCTAGATAGACTTTTGTACGCACGCCGACGAGTCTTTAGCCTTATATATGAGATTCCTTGATGATGGTATCATGTAAAAAAATCAAATAGTTAAGGTTAGATTATTACTTATTTCCTAAGGATTTCTTCCGTCATCATTAATATTGTAGTAGTATAAGTATTGTGATCCTAGTTCCATTATGGATCCCTCAATCAGATATACGTTAAAGTTGGTATTCAATCGACTCTTCAAGGCCAGCCTATTGCTCCTATAAGGCAGAGTCTGCTCGTCCACAAGGACATGCACATGATCACTTGATGTCGGTATCAAATCCTTTGGTCTTTGGATCAACGAAAATTAAAGATGGAATCCCTAGACTCAATTACTGAATGCACCAAGTGTGCATCGTTAGGTTATGTATCAACTCAAGCATCACTAATTTCCTTTGAATATTAGTGAAAAGATGACGTGTAATCTTTGTGAGCATACAAGTTTTACATCTTTTAGCATCAACATCAAAAGAGGGCAGAAATCCTTCTTTTGACAGATCCGTTAGACGTTTATAGTTAATATCCTAACCGAGCATGCTACAATGAAAAATCAGAGGCACCAACCATGAAAGCATAACCATTAATAATATTATTAATATTCATCATAAATATGCCATTGTTCTAATAGTTGAAGTGTACAAACATGCCACTCTTAGATAATAATATATATCAGATTCGTACACTTGTTTCTAACCATATCTATTAAGCATACTATCTGACACCAAGTTGTTCCTACTCTTACTGACGTGAAGTACATCTCTAAGCTATATGAATTTTCCTAAACTAAGCTCCAACACCATCGATCCACGTCCAATAATGGGAACCGTTGGCTCGTTACCCATGTGAAGAATAGCATCGTCATTCGATACCTTAAATGTTTCGAACCAGTGACGATCCTTGCATACATGTCTGTTGGCGCCCTAGTCAATCCACCATGCCACTTCGTTATCGTGCATATGGATTGCTTTGAATATTAGTGATATAAAATTCACATCAATATCTAAATCAACGTTCAAAGACCGACCTTTTGATGTGGAAGCACCTTGATCTTTTGATCCAGGCTTTTGGTGCTTGTTGTTGTTGAGATTCTGACCCCTTTTAGTGTGATAGTCACATTTGAAGTGACCTTCTTTCCCACATGTACAACAAGAAACTTTCGTTTTCTTGTTAGGGTCTTCTTTCTTTGTCGTTACAGGGGTGATTCTTCCCCTTCCATTGAGCATATGGCTCTCCTTCTTCTATCATATGCATCGATGAAGAATCCTTTGGTTTTCCACCCTCTTGCACCCGTAAGACTCCTCTATCCGCAAGTGGCTTCCAAGTTCCTCCTACCCATGCTTAAGCGTTTGCTTAAAGTCCTTCCACAAATGTGGAAGCTTGTCGATTATACACGAAACCTAGATGGCCTCGTCCATCTTCATATCATGTTGGGAAAACTGTCCCAAAATTCGAAGCATGTCATTGTATTACTCCATAACCGGTCTCGTCTAGGCCATCTTGTAACTTAAGAAATTGATAACTAGGAACTTTGTGGTAGAAGCATCCTCGACTAAATACTTGGACTCCAGCGCATCCCAGAACTCGTGGGCCGATTCTTAGTTTTGATAGATATCAAACAATGAATCCGTCATGCCATTCAGAATATGGCCACGACATATGTAGTCCTCATTACCCCACTTCAATTGTTTCGCACCCTTTCCTCCTTCCTTCCCCCTTCATCTCCCCTTCAGCTTCCGGGGGATATGGTGTGGAGAGAAGATACACAATCTTCAACATGTTGAGAAGGAAGTGCATCTTCTTCAGCCACTGGCGGATCCATACCCTAACTCTTCTCAAGCTTACCGAATGATGATGTCATCTCCTTGATTATCTCAACTTTTGACATGGTAAATACTCTTTTCAAATGTTGGGAGGTTTCGGGCAGCAATAATTTGAGCTTTGACAAGTAATGAGATCTTGGATCAAGACGGAACCATGGGCGCTACTTTCCAAAAAGAGTATTTCCACCCTACAAGCCTTAGGTATATGAAAATCCCTTCCGAGGATGAGACCATCTACACTCGAGTTCTTAGGCTTTAGAAACTAGAGTAACTTAGAATCTCATAGGCAAGGATAGATGTGTGTATTTCTGTGTGTTTCTCCCAAAAAACAGCCTTCTTTATATAGGCAAAGGGTCCAGGGGTGAAGGGGTACAACTTCATGCACCAAGAGGAATCCTTATCTCTATGGATAGACTTGAAGGTAGTTAAAAAGAAACTACCTTGAAGTCCTACGGGATTGGAGGGAAAATACCTCAGAATTGAGTTTGAATTTCACAAAGAGGTGTGAGCCAATTCATCATAGGAGAAGGAGTAACGACCCCAACCACCTAGCTCTTTAATATCACTGTAGCTCAGCTCAGCATCGCAGCTAGTGACACTAGCAACGAGTATAAGTTGAGTTGGCTGAGCTGGAGTGTTAGTCCCTAACATCAACTAGCTCATAGAGAAGCTGATGCTAGCTAGTTCTAGATTTCTATGAGCTAAGTTGAGGTTCCCCTTGAGTCCATGCATCCGTACCACCACCGGCATCACACCAAGGTCAAGTCCGAGGTGTTGCCATCACATCAAGGTCAAACCCTAGGTGCATATTTCCAACAGTGTTTAACCCTGGCACTTGCACCCGTACTAGATAGCAACAACCCTAGTGTGCTATCCACTTCCAGGACTTTAACCGGTCCATTCGTTGGTAGTGACCTATTAGTCATCCCATACTCTTGTGTTAGAAGACCGGCTATGGCCTCCCCCTCAGCTTGTCCACCCATCAATATGTCTGTCACGCATCTCATGTTGTCTCTGTTCCCCATCGATTACCTGACATCATATCTCCCTGTGATATGTAACGTATGATCTACCACACTCGTGGGTTCCGCACGTGCCATGCTCATCACCTAATGAACCCTCCTTGTGCTAGTTCTCTAGCCACAGTCTTGGCTTAAGTTGTCCCTTCTGATATTTCCATACAAGTCTACACTCCTCAGTCCATGGGGGTAGAGGCCGTCAACTAAGGATCATTTCCCTACTTTTTCCTGCTTGTCACTCCTTACCGAGGGACTACTGGATCAGGACTTGCCCTTGGTTTGAAGTTAACCTTCCTAGCTCCTTGTCTGTTTACTACTCTTGCCAACTCGATGTCAACACCAGTCTTAAGCCCTAAATACTTGACCCTGAGAGGCCGTCTCCTTAACCGACAATGGTCCATCCATCAACCTATCTCTTCTTCATCGCTGAAGGGAGAAGTCCTTCTTTCCCTCTGTCATTCAAGGTCTCTATCTTAAGCTACCTGTTACGGTGGTGATGTCACCCACTATAGGTGGTTCCTTTCGTTTAGTTCTTACGCTCGATTCCTTAGTGAGTATATGAATTTAGGCCGTTAGAATGGTACCATCAACCAGACTCGGGCTCCTAGCCCATCATCTTGGCCCAATCTTATGATCCCAAACTAGCGGTTAGTACCACCATGCCCGTGGTGACCCTGACAGCCATGCCCATGGTCAACCTGTATAAGGATTTCGACCCCCCTTAACGAATCCCTAATTTCGCAATCTTCTACATTTCCCCCCAATTTTCTCTCAATTCCACTCACGGCCGTTGCAAACTGTTCCTCCCTCATTCAATCATTCAAATCTTGGTAAGTTCCTGCCTTCCTCACTTCCTTGTTCCGATTTTATTATGTTTTAGAAATGTCTAATCCTCCTTCTCCTACTGACTCCCCCTACTGATGTTGTCGTTATTCTCTCCATCTTCATCTCTTCTCCAACTTCTCAACCGGTAAGTCTCTATTCTTCCATATAGCTTCTCATTTCAGAACTAGCCTTGTGATTCTACTTGTTAGGGCTGTTGATAGTCTTGTTAGTCTTAGGATTTTAGGGAGAAAGATATTTCTGACCACTAATGGACTCTAGGTCATCGACGCGGTTTCTGGTTTCATGGGTCCGTCACACCCCTAATAGAAAGTACATCATGCTCGTGGCTGTCCCACTCACCAAGGTCGTGATAGGCTATCCATCACGCCTGTTATGAAGCATACTCCCATGCCCATGGTCCACCGTAGGCACTATGTCATTTCTGTGTTTTCCGGTGCAGATGTCTGGTGAAGGATCATCGTCATAGCACCTGGTAAACCCAAGGCCAAGCTTTCTCGACCTCACGCGGGAGAAGACCCAGCTGCTGCTTCTTACCTTGCCGCCCAATAGGCAAGCCTGGATCAGAGCACTACCCGGGTTGCCACTCTCTACCTTTGTTTTTCGAGCGAAGTCCACTTGATGCGTATGGAGCAGCTTAAGGGCAAACCCATCTAGCAAATCGGCTTAATCAACTGGGTGGAGATCAGGGAGACTCCCATCACTGTTTGGGAGGCACATACAAAGGAGCTCCTCCGTAACGGACGTGACGAGTGCATCTTTAAGGTGGACGAGTCCGCCTACAAGATCCTCACTTATGAGTTCCTTATGAATCTGTACATGGACCTGATGGTCGGGAGGACCAGGCTCGTGCTCATCTTCTCGATTGTCGAGAACATCAACACCCTCACCCTCGATGACTTGGTCGTGGTCTACGGCGTCTACTCCAAGGAGGATATATCCACGGACTGGTTCTGAAGCCTTGTCACTTTTTCTGTCATCGATTTGGCTCAGTAATTCTAGCTCTAGCTGGGGAAGAGTAACACTCCCTTCACCATCGGTGAGTTCTCCTAACTCTTCCAATATTTCCTTTAACAATTAGGACCATGAGATTCCTAGTAGTGCTTGAAATATTCCTTATTCATGCTTTTGGTGTGGTGTTAGGTGTGACCAAGGCCGCCGAGTATTGGAACAAGCTCCACTGCTTCTTCAACTATACAATGGCCACTAGTTTAATGGAAAGTATCGGTGCCATCACCATCCGGGGCTGGCCTTGCTGTATGCCTCCGTGGCGGGGAACCGATCCATCTTGGGAACCTCTTGGCTCTCACCCTTCAGGCCTTCTGCTCGAACTCGGGTCTGAAAGACCTCCTCTATGGTGCCAACATTACTAGCATCGCACGCCACTTCAACCTCCTCCACCTCTATTCTCAGTTCCGCCACCACCCTCCTACCCACGTCGAGAAGACTACCTTGCTCAACATGCGGATGCTGCAGAGGATTCACCAGGGTGGCCAAATGCTCCTGGTAGAGACCGCTCATGCTAGTGTAGTCCATCTTAAGGAGGGGGTCGCTCCAAGAGCACTACCAGCACCTCGCTAGCAGAGGGGTCCGATGTCAAGGGTGTTGATGGTGATGTCAACGTAGCTGAACCACCGCCTCAACTTTGTGGAGTCCAGGCTGACTTGGATGCAGGTGGGTTAGACTCTCCAGTACCTGGACTGGCCTGCTCCTCCCATCTTTGCTCAGCTCAACAAGGACGTCGACAATCAGGACGACAAGGAGGAGGGCGAGGATGAGTGAGCTGGGTCTTCTAGAGCATTATGTTGTTTTGTTCTTGTCTCTTGTCATTGCTTTCCTTATTTCTTCTTTGAGACTAAGACACATCTATGTTGTTGATCTTGTTCTTGTTCTTTTTAGCATCTAATTTCATACTCGTTCTATGTTTTTCCCACTCTTTTGTATGAGTTTTCCATTGAATTCTGCCTCCCTTTGCCACTGATCTGCACACTGGATTTCATCCCGTTTCTTTACACCACACTCATGGCCTCTTGCACATCACACCTGTGGCCCCCTGCATGTCAGGCCCGTAACTCTTAAATTTCAACAGCAAGCCTCATAATCGAGGAAGCAAGGTACCCTGCCCCTTGGTTCCTCAATTCCTTTCTTTTGTCTTACTTGATCTGGTGGGAGAGCGGTCGTTCAAATCTGACAAAAAGCGGGAACGTTCCCTTTTAAAACACTTGAACCATTGAAAACGTTTCTTAAACTACTTTGCAACACTAAGTCACCACGTAATGACTCCCTAAACACTCATCTACTACCCTATCAAAATCTAGTACCGTTACAGGTGTGGATTCACCTTCTCTCCTCTAAGGTTCATGACGCCTCTGAGGAGCAAGGTGCACACTGGTATCGATAGAAGAAAACTAGGCTCTGATACCATTTGTGAAACCAACGAGTCCTACTCGGGTTTCGGCTTGAACCATAACTCTAATCTACTAATAAACGCAAAAAAGCATTAAAACTGAACTGAAATACTTCATAAACTAACCAAATAGGATCTCAGATCCAAAACACAACATGACAAAATGAGATGTAACTCCAATACAAAAAATACAATAAAACTGATATCATCTGATATAAAAACTCTGACCAGCTCTCTCTCCACCATCAGCCCAAGTACATGTGACTGAACACGCAAATACACCAAGGAAAAATATCTAACGGGGTCAGTGATAATCACTGAGTGGCTAACTGAACGTCGTGTAGAACTGAGACAGAAACTGAACTGAGACTGGGAATAGATCATGGAAGTCATCCTAGTCACTACTCTAATAAAGTGACCCTGTGGCCCTATAGGCATCAACCTAATATCAGCCACCCCTAGTTGTGAGTCGACGGCCTTATGGTGGATCATACCATGAAACCACAGTGAATACTGTGTGAGTAGCATATGTAGGCATACTCAACATGTCCTGCCTGAGCCTGAACTGTAACCTGGGGGATTGCGCAATCCATAGGTGGGTGACCAGCGCATAATCAGGAGGTATCTAGCCAAGCCCAATCATATCCTAATCTGAACTGTGAATCGCACGCCAAAGTTCAATCGCCAAGAGCTTATGCTCAAAATAAACTACAGCTTCCTGTTCAGTAGATCATATGTTACTGTACAGTCCTGAAAGGCCTGCTCTGAATCAAAACACATGTACATTGTATAGTAGATCACATGCTATTATACTGTCCCGAGAGCCTTGCTCTAAATCAAAACACTTATACAGTAAATCAAACGCTACTATAAATCCCTAAGAACCCGATGATTGGATTCCTGACAACCTATTATAGTTTTATGCATAAACCAGAAAAGTGATCCTAACCCCCACCTTTGTTCTTGGATCGGTTTGATTTGATTCTTCCTTCCCAAAGCTCGATCCTCCTATCCTGATAGACCTATGGAGATCAAGAGGATTGATTAACTTCTCATGAAACTTCTAGCCTCTCTAATCCTCTATCCCTTATCCTGGATAGATCAGCCCCATTTGCTCTCCTTGATCGATCTCCTACATCCCCTAGAAGAGAGTCGTCAATTGCCTGACGGGTTTTCTTTTCTTTCTCCATTTTCTCCCTGTTGTTGGTCATGACTCTGGCTTATATAATAAGCTCACCAAGTCCATGACTGACTTAAACCACACCTGTGACTGCCCGATCACCATGCACGTGGATTACTACTGGTCACACCTGTGATCTTCTAAAGACCACACACGTGAATAATGGCTGACCACTACTGTGGTCTGTTTGGCAACCATGCCCGTGACAAACTACTTTTCATTACCATGATGGTCCTCCTATCAGACCAAAACTTGGCTGGTTCAACCCCAAACTCGAACCAACAATAGACCCAAACTCGGGGTGTCACAATTTTGATTGAGGATGAAGATATGCGGGAGAATAAAACTGAGGCGGTCGGTGAGAACCTTGGATATGATATAGTAAAAGACAGTACACAAACCTTTCGGGTGGAGCTGGCGCATTGTTTCGGCCTCGGAAGACTTTAGGAATGAGGGCGAGCCAAGTGTGCTTAAGTGAACAAAGACCAGAGCGAAAGAAGTCGATTGCGATAGCCGTGACGTCAGCCCCCATTATCCCCATAACCGTTGAAAGAAGAAGTTGGTGAACCCGTATCTACAAGGAGTTTGTGTATACCCAATGGAGAAGGCATCACGTCTGATTTTGTCTAGAGTGACGGGGGCTAAGAGAGAAGCCTCCATCTGTAGTGTTACTAATGGATGAAGGGGAGAGGTCCGTTATGGGAGGGGCGGGGAGATGGATTTGGTGGATAAAAAGGTTTTGTAGAAGTCTGCTATGAGCACCGCTTTTTCTACCTCTGTTGTGCTGTGGTGACCAGAGTCAGAGATTAGTTCTCCTATGCGGTTCAATTTCCTGAAGGCTTTGATGGTCCAGCGAAAGAAGGCAGTGGTGCGGTTGCCACCTTAATACTAGTCGACATGACCCCATTCGCACCAGTATTGAGATTCCTCATGGAAAGCCGAGTCGAGTGCGGCCTCCAGTCAGTGAATGTCATGCTAGTTGGCTGAGGGTGCTTCAACAGCCAAACAACGAGTGAAAGTGAGATCGTTGATAACGCAGGCGGAGTTGGAGGTGCCGACGCAGGACTAATCGAAAAGAACATGTCATAGGCTTTTGAGTATGTGGTGGAGGCGAAACATAGGGGTGCCAGGTGGGGCAATTTGGACCAGTAGTAAGAGATGAGGCTGGCGGCTTCCAGGTTGTCCGCCCAGCGACAATTAATGGTGTTTGATTTATAAAGTTTAACATCCCATTTAATTGATATTTCATGCATAATTGTATTACTTTGGGTAGAAATTTAGGATGTTTTATGCATTTTAAGCTAATATCCCAATTTAGTCTCTTGGACCTGTCCATTTAATGTCGTTTTGCAGTGTTTTTTCTTAGATTTTCAGGTATTCAATATCATCAAAGCATTAGTTACAGTAATAAGACATGTATGGATTATCTAGGAAATGCAATCTGACGGATTTTGTTCATATCTCCTAGTTCAAAATTCCAATTGATCCAAGGTTGGTGGCATTGGAAAGCTAGTTAATGTCCTACAATCCAGTCATAATTTGCTCTAAGGAATGTCAAAACATGTTGTGCATATTAGACCATTTCTTTGGCGCACATTATGACAATGATTTTGGATTTTCTTGTGTTTCAAGTGTAATATGCGCCCAAGGTTTATGCCGGTCATAGGTGCATATTATGATGGCCGAAAGAAAAAAAGTCAAATTCTTGGCCAACAAGGAACTCTTTTCCTATTGAAAGATCGGTCTTTCATTATTTTTGGGGAGAACCTTTTTGACCAAATTGCGAGAGTTATTTAGAGATTTCAAAGATAGGAGAAGGCATAGACATCAAGGAGCTCGGATTGGCAACGGCATATCAAGATTTGTGGATCAACGTCTTTCACGGAGATCGGAGAAATTGGGGTTTTCATAATTCATTGTGTATGTATAGTTTCAATGGTATCTTTTGTAGATTTTGATTTGTTCCTCGTTATTATCAATAACTAAACTCATCTTTGCTTAGATTAGATAAACTTTAGATGATTCCGTATGAAAGAATGATTGTTTGACTATTTTGATTCATGTGAGTTGGATGGATTTATGTGTGTGATTGATTTTGATTGGGTTCTTGTTCTTGTTTGGTCCACTAGAATAGAATCTTGCTAGATTTTCATTATCTAGAAAGATCTTGTTTATCGTAGAATGCCAAAATTAATCAACTACGTTAGTCATTAACCCTTAGAAGGGGCCGATTAGACTAGTCCGTGGTGAGTGCAAATTTTGTTTGATTTAATGTCATACATGTTTCAAATCTTGACTCGAGAGAGCGGAATCAGATTCTAGGATTGGTAGTAGTTAAGAGTCCCGAAAGAGCGTGACCTAAGTAGAGAAGAATTGCCATGGTGAATTGTTTTGTATCTTGTTTTGCAAAGATTGTAGTCTAGATAGCCTAGGGGGATTCAAAATCTGAGCAGTTTCATCTAAATTGGTTAATCCGTGCATTCGTGCAATATTGCAATCTTGTATTTTCCTTTATTTTAATTGATAGTTTGATAATCATGGAACTCACACCACAAAGCAGTTGAATCGATAAGTACTTTTCACCACTTTGAGTAGAACACATCTTTGAAAACCTAGGGAATTATACCCTAGTCACTTAAGTAATTAGGTTATTTTTGAGCTCGTACTACCAGCATGTCAATAATCAAATTAGAATAATGTCTTATTAGGAGGGGTGGTGAACCGAGGAGAGACATAGAAGGTGTGGACCTTGGCTTTTGGCCACAGGTCAAGCCACATCGGGGATGTGAGACAACGATCAATGCATTCTTCAATCTCATCCTAGCCTCTCTGCTAGTTTGACCAAGTAAACAGAGGACCTTCAAACCCTAGGTCAATGAGGCCTAGATCATCATGAAGGTGGTTAGGCGGGCCTGGCGTGATGGCAGTGTGGGGATCCCACCATGTTTTTAGAGGGGGCTAGATTATCATTAAACTAGCCGCAAATCAATATAGGGTTGTTAAAGAGCTAAATCTGGGATTCAAGAAAGCGTATTAGGTACTTCGGATGTTGTAAACAATAGACCAATGTAAACCGACGATATAAATAAAGGATGAACGAAAATAAACTAGCAAGACTGATGCCAGTACCGAAAGAGTCATCTACACAAGCGGAGAATGGAAATCCGAGAGTACTCAAGCAATTTGTACAAGAAAAGATTCACAAAGAAAACAAAATTGGGGTCTAGTAGAGCGGACCAGGTCAATAAGATCCTAAACTGTTGAGTCGCTGCTAGACCTTCAATAACTCTAGGCTACGTCAATCATGGCTCCTTGGTGAGCGCCTTTCTACCATATCAGCTGTTGGTGCTAATCCCACCATATCAGTGGAGGGCCAAGTCGAGTATCCCACCGAATCCACGTGGTTGTCGGTTGGGGAGAAGGGACAAGTTTGATACGCTTAGGTGGGGTCATGGATGTTGGGCGACTTGGTGGCGAGGTCCGATTGGTGGGAACGAAAGTCCTTGTAAATCTGGGAGGTTCCTCCGCTACATCGGGTTCCGGAGTGGTAACGCTGGCAAGAGGGAGACGATCAACAGTAGCATCCTTGTCTCGGGATGAGCCTGCGATGGTGTGTAGAGTTGGCTGTTAGTGTTGAAACGGAGCTAGCCTCGAGTTGGACCACAAAATTAGGAGGAGTGCGAGTTATGTACCCTATCAGGCCTAAAATAGGTGGGTCTTGAGGACCATACCTTGTCACTGAGTTATGTGTCCAAAAAGGGCTCCTTCAGCTTTAGGCCAGATGTAACTGTGTCCTGGATCAGAATAAAAATGGAAAGGGCGAGGAGAGGTATGGACTAGCCGGCCATGCCCAACCGTATCTATAGGATAACAAGATTAGAACAAACAGGGGTAACAGAGAATACTAATCACCGTGAAAGGTGTGACGATTCCTTACGAAGCAAGTGACGTTATGTCCCTACATTCCGATCACCATGCTTTTACTAAACATTTCGGTCCACCGTTTAGACGAGAATGAATTTAAAAGGTTTCTATCTTGACTAGCTAGGTTTAACTAACAACTAATGGCAAAAGAAAATCAATTAAGTATGCAAAGCTAGAGAGAAACCTAGAGTTAACTATGGAGAAGATAAGTTTCTGAATTTCAAGACAGGACGATGCTCAAATCCCTTCAGACAAGCTAGGTTGGACACAGAAAACACCAGTAATGACGATGAATCTGAACTAGACATTCGTAGGAGTTTGTGGCAAGGTCATGCACACGAACTACCATCACTAGATCACTAAATCAAGTAACATAGCAATGAACATAAGGTGTTCGACAAAATGTTAGGTGATTAGATAACCTTAGAGACCTCACAAACTCTTGACTAGGGTGTTAAGTCACTATTTGGCACCCCAAACATCCATCCTCAATTGTGTCACTCAACTGAGTGACATCCAGAATGTCCGCCAAGTGTTCGATGAAATGCCCCTAAAGAAATCCTACCGCAAATGGTTGAATTGGGGTGTGGCTTGGTCCACCCACACCTTACTCCAATTGTGGATCAACAACTTAACACAATCCTAAACAAAATCATGGAAAGGAAAGTATTGATTTGACCTAATTCACCCATATCACAAATTAGGTTGAAAGACCAAAATCCAAACACATCATTCATCATTCATGGCATCCAACATGTACAACCCTTTACTTAGAAGTGATCATTCTAGCATCAACAACATCTCTAGTCTAGCAACTATACAATCTAGCCTATCATGGCAAAACTAAGAGGAGAAAGAGGGATTACAAACACCATTCTCATGATCTAAGGTAGAAGATGTGATGGTGATGTTTCCTTGCTCCTCAATCTTGATTCCAAACTCCACTCAATCCAAGCTAACTCCAAGGCCTTCAAATGCTCCTAAATGGACTCTTCAAGGGTTCCAAAAGAAGTGAGGAGAGAGGTCAAAATCAGAAGTGATGTGAAAAGTGATGTTATATTCCCTCTTTCCTAAAAGATGCACTTAAATAGCCCTCTCCAGACAGCTCACATGGTGTATGATGTTTCCATACGTCACACGTTGTGTGACGCATGGTTCATAATCGGTCCGAAATTTTTGTTTTGATCGTATCTCGCTGGTCGGACCTCCAATTGAGCTCCGGGATGAACCGTTGGCTTTGTCTTTGAACCCTCTATCTGACGGATACCTGGAACGTTAGAGAAAAATCAAGGATACAAGTTAAATGGACCAGCCTGGTCCGTTTGAGACATAAGCACAAAATCTCTGCCAAGCACAACTAGAGTTCAAAACAGGTCGGAAATTATCGAATCGAGCCACAAAGTAGTCAATGCGGATGCGATTATCACTATAGTATGAAGTGACATCAAATACCTCTACCCTCGGGAGTTGGGAGCCGCGTCGACTCTAGGGGGGAGGGGAGATGGTGACCATCTCGCAGCAGGTATCCTTCGCCGGAGGTTTGAGCGGCAACAAGTTATCTGGGTGGAGGCGATGACACTGAATCGGATCCGCAAGCATCATGTATTCCGTTGCTTGAATGCCTTGGTTGATGGTTCAGCATGGGGGTAGAGTTTATAAAAGTGGGAGACTGAGTCGCATAGGCAGCACAACTGCATTAAGGCATCGTACTGGAAGCAGATGAACTTAGTGGAGCGAGGGCTAAGTTGGATCTCCCGGCGGCCATAAAGAGGTAAGGTGACATCAACATGGACGAAGCACCTGATAAAGTAATCTGGCTCGTCAACAGAATTGAAGATCACGACGTCGAGCACCTTACCGATGACGGATGCTACACCCTTTCCAATTGTCGTTGAGCGAGCTCCTTTAGGAAGGTCGAGGGGCCGGAACTAAAAATCAATGAATTGTAGGTTATCTGAGATATCCTGGGTTGGGGTGGCCCAACTTTAGATGCCAATTTGGATATCATCAAAGGAGAGTGGCGTTGGCCAAGAGTTCGTCCCACGTAGCTCTTATCTGAGAAGAACATTTGATATAACCTGAAATCCTCAAGAGAGATACGAACGAAGCCCTTCAACCGCCACTTCTTGGCTAAGGTAGCTTGAACTATCTGCATGGGCCTTGCCTCAGCCCAGAAGAAGCTAGCAAGGAGGCTTGAGTGAGGAGATTGCTATAGGCTACAATATCATCGGCTAAAACAATGAAAGCGGGAGCTGCCAAGGTGTTCAGATTGTTGAACGAATAGAGAGGGAAGCGAAACCAAGAGACATGGAGTCCATGTAAATTATAGGGTCCACACATCTGGGAGACGTCAGTTAAGAGAGGGAAGGGTAGTTGGGATCATGGCCACTGTTTGGGGTGAGGGAGATGTAACCGCTAAGGACAGGCGGTTTGTTTCGAAATGTTGACCTGGCACAACGGTTGCAATCGAGGCTGATGTGGCAAGGGCAGTTGGGATCATCACCCATCTGAGATTGTGGAGATCGACAAGCTGAGTTCGCATGGGTGAGCGGTGGTGACGAGCGCCACCCCCGGAAGGAGGGGTGACCTGTGCTAGGAATAGAGGACCGTAGTACAAGAAGGCGGGGAGATGTATCTACATGGGTTTAACGGCATAGGACCAGGGTTGGAGATGATCTGTAACAGCAGTGAGTGTCGAAGGTGTGGGAGAAGCGTCTCGGAGGAGAGGCTATAAGGGTGCATTAGTGTCGGGAGGGCATCCAACAATTATGTACTTTGCCAGAGGCGTAATCGCTGGCGAGCCATATGGCTCATGGACCAGCACAGCTAAGCCGACGGTCGAGAAGGACATTCGTCCAAGCTCAGACCGGCACGTAAGCTCGGTGTAAATTGTATTAGGTAAATTATTGATTGTTCTTAATTGAGGTAATAGTAGGAAAAGCAACGCAACCGTCCAGTGATGACTGAGGTTGGAGGCAGGGGTCGGAGTTCAGTTGGATCTGGAGGAGAAGCAGCTCTGCGGGGGAGGAGACATGGGTTTGTTATGGGAGATTGTCACCAGAGAGTCGATTGGTAAAGAAGACTCCCGGCGGAGGGATAACTGCCTCAGAGGAAGCATGCGAGGTAGCTTTTTCCAAAATACTCTTTAAATATCCTAAAATCGCAACCATTAGATCCTATGATACACCCACTATAAGTGGCTTTCCCGTAACCAAACTTATATAGTTCAAGATGAGTTTATCCAGAAGTAGAAGTTCAGTGATCAATTTTCAAACCAGTTCGAAGAAAGATGCATTAGGAGTTGTTTCGATAGGTGAATTTGTAGAAGGAAAATTCAAATAGCTAGTGAATTTAAATTTCAGTCTATATGTGATTTGAAAATAAATTTTTTAGATGGGTTATTTATGTGATTGTTGAGTTAAGAAAATTTAAAAACAAATTGAAAAGAGAAATATATATTTTTTTAAATATTGAATTGTCAAAATCTAAAATGGATAAAAACTACAATTATAAAAGTGTTATAAAACTAAACACAAAAAAGACAAAGCACAAGAGAGAAATAAAGGGGCATAATGATTTTTATTGAGGTGTGAAGAATGATACAAGTGAGAGTTCTATTTATAAGTTTAAAAAATTATAACCTATACACCTAACATTATTACAATATAATAAGTAATGAAATACATGATGAATTCATAGGAGTTACACAATGGTGGAGTTATGTAATGACATTCAAATACATGAATGTGAAATATTCATAACACTCCCCCTTGAATGTCCATTGGTTAAAGATATACATCATTTTTCGAATACTTCGACGCTTTTAATACTGCCTCATTAAAAACCTTAATGATGATATCAGTTGAGATTTTTCAGATCGACTCCCCCTTATGAAGATATCAACTCACCTCATCATTATATCAATTGAGATCATTCAATCGCTGAACTCCAAATTTTTGGACAAGCTTCCCAAGAGTAAATATAGAGAGAGCCTTAGAGGCTTGGTGAATAAATCAGCCAAGTTATTGAACATAGTTCGAATATTTGCACTGATCATTTTGTGCATATAATATATGTATCAATATGATCGATGATCATTAATAATATTCACATGACACTTTCCCTTGGATGGCCATTAGATGAGAAATGCCTCATTAAAACCTTACAAGGAAAACCGTATGAGATAAAAATCTACTGAAGGAAAAAAAGTACTTGTAACTCAAGGACATATGCAAAACAAATATCATGCATAATCTATAGGATCATGTCTTTAAATGGTGGTGTAGGTTTATAAGTTGGTTTCACAATCCACCAAGTGATAAAATTGTCATATAGGACCAATTTTTGGTCAACAAACACAAATATGACCAAGATTACTACTTCAAAATGGAGTAGTTATCGTGTCTTATAATAAAGGTCGATTAAAATCGACATAGAGTCACATATAGTGATCTCACTATCCAGGCACTGATATCCATGTTATATCCATATAATTTCTTGTTGGATATTATTAGTATATCATTGATGATATATGAGAATCATGTTCAAGAGAGATGCACAATTGGCAATTTAGTGGTATAATTTTTTCTTCTACATCTTTCATCTCGAACTCTCTAGCTAATTAAATAGTTGATTGCTTTGAGAAACTCTTTAGGAGTCTCATTAAAGTGTATGACATCTATGTAACAAAATATGATGATGAAATTTAAAGTCTTACAAAGAAAATGAATACATTTGAAATACAAAATAATAGAAATTTTTTTGGTACTAAAATAATTCCAAAACCATAAAATATGTCAATGATGAGTTTTCAAAATTCAACTTGAAATAGAGAATGAATCAAAATATATGCATAAAGAAATACATGATATGCTAAATGTACCACATCTCTTAAGCATTCAATCCATATGATGTCAATTGAATATAATTGAATATTGTTCATTACATCAAAGTGAATTGTTCGCTTATACCGAAATAAATCCTCGATGAAATTCTATTATTATCATTAATCATACATATAGGTTGTAATGACATCCCTTATCGAGAAACTCTTTCCATCTGCAAATTGTCAGACTAATCAAATAAAGAAAAATAGTTGCAACCACCACATGAGAATATTTTTTCTCATACTCAATATATCATAGGTTTTGTTGTACACAACCTTTCAAAATGAGATGTCTCATAACTTTGTAAGACTCATATTTTACATCTCAATATATGAAGACTTTATGTTTTAAAACATTTCATTTCTCTCGGGAATTTTATTTTGCCTCAAATTAAAGATTTTCGGTCATTCATTTATTTCCTTGTATGTATTTTGACTCATGATCCTCATAGATAGCTATGATATGTAGCGTTGCACTATATGCAAAAATATCGTCGACGATGACTTCATTACGGTTCCAATCTTTTCCATCCAAGATATAGATAATTGAGGTATCTTTCAGGTACCTGAGGCTCTTCATGGGTATATTATTTGTTTCTCTTGGTGGTTTTTTAAAAATAATCTTAACTTCAATTTGTTCATCTTGATATATAACTCTATTTCATTTTGAGGATTTTTTTCTCGCTTTGGAACCGAGTGCTCTACCACGCATGATGTGGGTTTTAGACTCATTTATAATGTCATACTGTCTAATATCAACATCAACTTTATTAGAGCATTTGTAGTTGACACACGAGAGTTATATTCTATTTGTGTCAGCAAAGGCGACTGGTAATTGATGAAGTATATACTTTTGAACTACAAGTTCATATTGCTTAGTGCGAGGATCGAAATGATATGATGATTATTCATCCAATCTCCGTGCCAACCTTTGATTTTCTCCCCATAATTTTGGGAATCACGAGTATATGAATGATAAACCTCCAAACGAGTCATCAAAATTACCTGAAAATGATGTGAATATTTTACTATTGATGAACTCGTAATCAAAATAATTGATCAATCTTTGTTGACTACCCATCCTTATAAATTATGATGGAGAAATTCGGATGTGTATATCAGATCCATATATGCATAGATAGGAAGTATAACGTTTTGACCCAAGACTAAGTATAATGAAAGAACATTTAAATTTCTTGGTGTGATGCAAATTTGTGTTGTTCATGTAGAATGACATGTTCACAACAAAATGGAAAATATGTGTTCTCAATAATACTTTTTCATTATTGGATAATCATGAGCATATGGTCAAAACCGAAATGGTGGAGCTACTAATCTTATAAATTATAGTTTGCTTTCATATACACATGTGACCATATAGTTGCATCAATTAAAATAATTGGTCCACATGTTGAGTGTATGAATCCACAAGTATCACCCTTACTTTTTGTGTGTAAGAGAAATGATCTTTATTTTAGTTGATGATTATCCAACAATCAACTCTACTTGAGAACAAGCAACGCAAAAGTTAGTTATGGTTTGTTAGAGATTTCACTCAATAATGAAATGGAGAGACGTTAAGGCTCTCCTAAAAACAAAGTTTGTTGACGGAACAGAAAATTGTTTGTGTTCCCAGGAAGTAGGAGAGTCATAAGGACTACTTAAATCCCTATAACCTTAGGAATCATTTCTTTAGAATACCCAAGTTGAGACCTCCATGCACAACAATGTTCAAGAGAACATACTCTGTAGATTATAAAATCATAGAAATTGACCATAGAGATACTTAACAATTCACATCATGATTGAACTGGGATGGTCTCACCGATTATGCCAAATAATATTTATCACGACTAGTAAACTTTTAGTTTACATTCATATATATATATATATTTATATATATATATCTCAATCACGATAACATATGCGTAGTATAAATTGGAGGAAAATATTATTAATTCAAATATTTCATGATTATATATATACCACATTATTGGTCCTTATCCCTTGTGATCAACAATAAAATGGGATAAAGATCTTGTTTTTTCATGAATAGTATAATACAATAGCTCTTCGAGAGCTACAAATAAATTTTGTACCACTTCATATATCTTGGTCAAGAAGATGGATATATATCATCGTGTATTTTGGTGATTTCCATCATGAAGATACTCATGTTTTTCATGAGAATGGTACATAGTTTAAATGATAAATAGAGATATTTCTCAATCATCCATGTCACCAATTAAGGGATACATAATTCTTAACGTACAACCACAATCGTTATGCCCATCCGAATGAAAGGTCCCTTATAGGAATCAATTGCTTCAAGATAATATGACATATGGGGCTTTGCACATTCATTTCAAGGGTTAAAATATCATTTGAACTATGATCATCAAAATAAAGTTGATGGTTATATCATTCTTCATGTGATTGGAATTTGTCAATATTAATTCACAGCTCTCTTTCATATGAAAGGATATGTTTCTCAAATTTCTTTCTCGTGACCAAAACAATAAGTATTTTCCTCCACACGTGTATTGTGGTATTGGCTTTGTGGGAATATAACCTAAAAAAACATCTACTTTGAGGAATCGTGTTGTGTCTCTAGAACCATCACCATTGGACACATATTAGCTAGATAGATTTGAACAACTTGTGTCTTTTGATACTCTTTTTAGCCATTTCATCGAGATGATGGCAATTAAAGATCAAAACTATGACTTTATCTTGATAAGACATTTCATTATCGTCTTTGATAGTGATTATTTAACCAAAACCATTATAAATATAGAGTGTAGCTTCCAATGGCCATAAAAGATAATTTTTGCTCGAAATATCAATGTTTGCAATCTCAAATTTTGAAATATATGACATAATAAAGATATAGAAATAAAGTTAGCTCACAAACTAATTAATGAAATATACGATCATATAAAATATGATATTAAAATATTAGCAATAGAACAATAAAATTCAATGTTAACATACTATAAAGAGATAAATCAATTGAATATATTATATCATAAACTTGATAATAAAGTCATATGAAAAATAATTGATAAACCAATAAATAACAATAAACATAAAATAAGGAGTATCAATATAATATAGCTATGAATATGAAAATTGTAACTGTAAAATTGTCTCTAGGTTTCAAACTTTTCATTTAATTCTTGTTACAATTCTATTTTGAATTTCCATTAGAAATCAGCTCTACAACCATTTGATGTTATGATTTTCATGAAACAATTTAACGATACCGCATATTAATTGGAATTAAGTCAAGTGGCCCTTAAAGAATTTATTTTATGAAATAAATTAATTTCAGAAATTAACAGAATGACCGAGATTTAATCTTATAATGAACGGCTGAGATCAAATTCTAAAAGTGAACCGGAAATACCGAAGACCTCACCAAATAATAAATGATATATAGTTAACAGTAACAACATTAATATATAACAGATCATAAAAGTAAACCTGATAATTTTAAATTAACATATTAATAGAATAATGAAAAATATCAAAATTAAAATTCATAAACTATAATTGAAGTCGTATCAATCAAAATGAAGAAATTGCCTTGGACGTGAGAGAAACAAAATTGAGTTTCTACAGATAAATTATTCTTTCATTAATTGCATTTGAGATCTAGTACTTAAACAACAATTTATAGACGGAAGAACAAATCAGGAATAGAGAGCATAAATTGGACCAAGAAACCTTATTACCTTAAGCACAGTGATATAGAACATAATTGTTTTGTGCATATGAAAGTTATCAAGCATATATACGGCGTACTATCAGATGAAAAGTAAAAATCTTTCAGAACTACCAAGCATTTTGTAAACTTTTAAAGAGGTAGAACATTAACTTGAAAAACCCCGCACGTATGTTTCCAACGTATGGCAAGTCATTTGCACTCGTCGACTTGGTGGCATCTTGTTTGGAGTTCTCCTTCCATCCCCAAGTACTCCTTCATTTGCTGGAACGCAGATTATGTTGGATAGGCTTCTTTCCAAGGATAAATTGGACAGGCTTCTAACATTCTCCTTCATTTACTACTGATCCCGTTTGTTGTTTGTATGATGTTGGTCATGAGACCATTGATCATTTGTTTCTTACTTGCCCCTATTTTGTATGTTTGAGAAGTAAAATGTTTCCTCGTTCTGTCTCCTCTGGAGTTTTGGCGGATGAAATTGGTTGGTTGATTAGCAAGTTCCCCAACGATTCCCTTGCCTCGCTTGATGCAAACATGGTGTGGAGATGTCTTTGCAGCCACATTTGGAAGGAGATATGTCTGTCACATTTTCACTGGGAATCGGTTGATAGCAATCAGGTGGTCAGGCGACTTTGTTGGGAGATCTCCATTGTTCGTTGTGACCGTAGCATTCAAAGATGTCTAGAAGCTAATAATAATAATTTGTAAAGTTCTTCGTTGTAATTAAGTTTTCTAGTTTTAGCTTTTCTCCGCTTTCTTTTTGAGTCAGTTTGTATAAACAGTAGTTTCGGCTGTTGCGATTACCTACACAAACAATGTCTTAGTTTCGGATAGGGCTGGAAGTTCGTTTCGGTAATTACCTACACAAACAAGGCCAAAATGATCACCTACACAAACCGAAGCAAACTATTTCAGAAATCGGTAAACTAAAGACCAATAAAATAAATTCGATAATGATAATAGTTTTTTATTTTGGCATGATTTTGGTAAATTGGTATAAAAATATTCATTATGTTAATATTGTAACAAATAAAACTAAACATATGCCAAATAATTCCCAATTCATATATAGTTCGGAATAATTTTGCTGTATTTTTTTGTATTTTTGGTACTTTTTTTAGTTTTTTTTTCTGGTTTTAATTCAGTTTTTGAAGAAAAAGCTCGCGTTAGGTATTTCAGTAATTACCTACAACGAACTGAAATTTTCGGTAATCAGTAATAGTAAGTATCGAAAATTTTCAATACAATATTGGTTCCCTAACATGACGATATTTTTTGCTTTTTAGTAATTCGATAATGATTCAATAATACCGTTATCATACCGACTTTCAGAACTAGTTTCGAAGGGAAACTTCCCTACTCTGCGTTACACAACCCATGCATAGTAGAGTGTCACGTTGGCTTTTGGCATTTGACTGCAAAGGGTGAAAATCTCAAAACAGAGCAACTACAAAATCCAGTTGATTAAAGTGTGTAAAGTAAGGCCTCGTTTGTTAAGGTGGAAACTAGTCTGGGTTTTCACAAAACCATGAGAATTAAAAATCCCCTTGATTAAAAGGAATGATGTTCAATCACTTTCGAATTCATCTTCGTCCCCGAAAGTGAAAACCGAAGCATCAGCAGCCATTGCCTTAATATCACTGACCCCTGACTCCATCTTAGGTGTTTCTACGCTTGTCGGTTGTGTCTGAACTGCATTAGTGGGTTGCTCTTTGGTTGCATTTGGTTGACATGAGTCCCTGCTGCTACTAACACTCATCTGCTCCGTAGCTTGATGTAATTTGGTCATTTGTTCTGCTGTGGATTTACCCATTTGACCACTAGCCTGAGCAGCTTCACCTGGACCGTGCTGTTGCTGCTTCTTCTTGTTCGAATCAGTTTCCTCTCCATCGCTGTCGGAGAACACATCGTCTTCTTCCTTCTCTGGTGCTTTCTTTTGTTTGGACTTCGTGGCAGTTCCAGCACTTGATGCATCAGAGTTTGAGTTGGTACCACTGCTTGAAGCATTGGTGTTCGAATCAGCTTTTGTCTTTGCCATGGAAGTGCCATCATAGTCTATCATTACAATTTCAACTTCAAATCCCGGAGAAGGCAGTTTCCTCTACAAACAAACAAACACTTGATTCAACTAGGAAGCAAAGAGGCAAGTACTCGGGCAGTATCTAAGCCCGGATCTGTGTTACCTTGTTGAAGCCATCTAGTTCATCGCCTGTCAATGTTTTCCTGTTTTCTGTCATTGTTGTATTCAACCAACTAACGACAAATGAAAGAGCAGGAAATTAGCTTCAACCAAAAAACTCAGGATTTTGCTAACGTATTTAAGTTGCGTCTTCTTTTTTTATCAACGTTCAACAAAGAACGTGGAATGGATATCTTCAAGTTTCAAGAATAGAAAGTTGACAGACCAATAGAAGTCTCCTTGGCGGTCATGAAACTGGATCTTGAAGTCCCCAGCCAACTTGGTAAGGCCAGGCTCCCCGGGAAGTGCAAACACAATAATTCCTTTCTTCCGGGCACTGATCCAAAAATCTTCTGGCTGAAACAGCCAGTTTGGCATATTGGTTAAAGAAGTTCGAGATTTGAGGGGTGATATAGTGGAAGACTTACAGAACGTACCATTAAATCCTTCGTTTTCGGATGCTTTCTTGTCGAGAATAGAACTCCTGCGCATATATTAAGCCACTGATTGAATATGAACTTACCATACACATGATGACAAGCAAATAAGAATTTTGGTCCAGATTCTGTAAGCTTATTTTAAACTGATACAACGATGTCGATGGCATTCCATTTAAGAGAACATTGGATTCCAAATTAAGAGTTAAAGGAAGACAGACCATCAACAGATGTACCCTCTTCTGAATAACAACAAACTATTTTATCTAGATTCGCTTTAGTAATATACTTCCGAATCATAAGCTGCAAAAACATCAGGTGACCAAATGTCTAATCCGCGTTTTCATCTTTTGTGTAATTCCATATTAATGTGGGAACGCCAGAAATTCCTGTTGACGATCAATAACCGAACACATAACATAAAAGAAACACGAAATGATGAATTTGCAAGAATAAAACCACTGCATACCACTATGGTTGGAGATGGTGATCGAAGGCCTTATCCAGTAAGGGCATTTATGAAGCCGAAAACCTCGAAGCATGCACCTAGATTATTCCACTGTCAAAAGCTTCTTAAAGCTGATTCACAATTTCATAAACATGAGAAACAAAAGAATCGCATACTTTCGTCCAAGCTGAATTTCCTCATTGAAGTATGTCAAGACGCGGTCAAAGTATTTGACATACCTCTGGAGAAAATATAGCATGTATCAGAAAAGGGAATGACAAAACATCAAAGGTCTTAACCAATAAGAATGACACAAAAATGAAAGTAACTCACAATCTGACTTGGGAGAACTAAAGCCCTCCCATCCACGCATCTTTTCTGGTTGAAAACATCAATGGCCTCATCAGCAGTCGGAAAGAACTGCAGCGAAATAGGAGAATATAGGATGAATTCATGGAGACCTCCAAATGCTAGTTCCACCAAAATAGAATGGATCATTGATGAAACCAAAAACTGGAATCTTACCTTAAGGTATAGAAGAAGACTACAGATCATTAGTCCTGTCCTTCCCATACCAGCTTTGCAATGGACTACCACAACATTTTCAATATCCTCTTTTAGCCATGAGTATGCACTTTGACAAAACAATGTTATCAGTTGTAGGGGAGGGCAATTATGGTCATCAAACGGAAAACAAGCTACCTGGAAAACAAATCGAAAACACGAAAATTGTACGAGGTTTAAAATGTATATATATTAGAAGTGCACTAGACAACGACTACTACGTTACAGCAACAAATTTATGCCTGCAGCTATGAAGACCCTATTAACTAAAAACAAAGTAAGCAGCGACATAAGGCATGCATTTTATATGATTTTTGTTGAGTAGCAATTTTAGTGTTTTAATTTATTTCAAATACAACATCTTTCCAAGAGGGGAAGCTTTCATATAAATACTCTTGTTGTAAGAAAGGAAAATAAGAAAACGGTAGATTTGAGAGAATAATGATCTACTTTTATTATTAGAAGGCCCGTAGGCAATAGGGGTCATATACATAAGTCTCTCTATATGAGACTTACCTACTCTAAGAATCCTATTAGAAGATAATTACCTAATAATATATAATACAGCTAATAAGGGACGTATAATAGGTTACTTAGCTAATTTGTAGGATTCTCTACAAAAATGAAAAGCTGTAGCCCAGGGCTGAGGAAGACTGTGAACATACCTTCCCCTCAAACCGTGATGCATCATATAATCTCTCTGAGCACAAATTGTAAACTTTGTATTTTCCCTGCATTGGTGATGTGAGATATAATCAAATTGCAGAGAGAAACATCGAATGAGTTAGTTCCTACATTGAACCATTAATATCAGTGATTCAATCTGATCCTTCCAGGGCCGTTTAATGTCCACCACATGTGAACAACTTTTAGGCTGACAAGCTTATCCTAAAATTATAATAGGATTTGTATTGGAGTTTTAGTATTATTAAGTTAGTTTTTCTTGTATAGTTTTTCCTTTTCTAGTGTGGATAGTATTATAATCCTAGTCTTAGTAGAACTCAACTTGTAGCTCAAGCCCCTTCTTCTATATAAGGGAAGCATGTACATACAGATTATTATCAAGTTATCATTCATTCACAAATTTGCATGGTATCAGAGCCTGATTCGGAAATTTTTTGATTTCGTGTCTCTCGTTTCCCTTCCGTCCTAAGAAAAACCCTCAGAAAACTTGAAGAAAACTTTTTCCAGTTTTCTCTCAATCTCATCAATGGTGAACGCCGATCTTTCCAGTCATTCCATCAACTCTGAGATACCATCATCAAACTCCTCTGGTGTTCTATAAACTCATCAACACCAAATCAATAACTCAAGTGGTCCTATAATTACCTCCAGTGGTCCTCCTCTTTCCTCATATTCATCTCCGGCAAAGAAAAGAAGGGCTAAACCTCTGGCAAAAGCAAGCCTCCTGCTGAAACTGATCTTCAATTTACTAATTGGGAAATTGAGGACAATATGGTGCAATCATGGCTTCTCAACTCTATGACATCCTCGATTGGTGAAAAATTCCTCCTTCACAAAACAGCCTACGAAATTTGGGATAGTGCTAATCACACCTATTCAAATCAGTCAAATACAACTCAGTTGTTTGACATCGAGATGCTTCTCTATGATCTAAAACAAGGAGACATGATGGTCACTCAATACTATGATGAGTTGAGCAAATTCTGGATGCAACAGGATTTATATGATGTGCATCTCTGGGTCTGCACAGCTGATGCTGCCCTTTATCAGAAGATCCTTGAATCCAAGAGAACCATTCGCTTCTTATTGGGTCTAAATCGCTCCCTGGACGATGTTAAGGGAAGAATCATGGGTCGAGTTCCTCTCCCTTAAGTCCAGACTGCCTTTCCTGAAGCCAAGTGGGAAGAGAGCCGCTGGAAACTCATCATGCTTGAACCTAAGGAGGTTACTCCTACAGAAGAATCTGCACTGGTAGCAAACGACGTCAGCAACTCATAAGGTCGTGGTCTCACAAAATTTGAAAAACCACGCCCTTACTGTGATCATTGTAGTAAGCTCAGCCATACCAAGGAAACCTGTTGGAAACTCCATGGGAAACCTGCTGATTGGAACCTCAAGGCAGAACGTAAAGCACGCGCACGCGCACACGCTGCTGCCAACGAGAAGTCTCCCATGGGAACTCTCACCCAGGACCAGATTCTCATTTTCCAACAGATGATCGCACAATTCAAGGCTTCATCATCCTCTCAAGGTGTTCCTAAACGTAAACTATCAACCGGCTTCTTTGCTAGCCAAGATACAAATTCTGCTGCTTTTCTTGCTCAAAACCAGTTCCAGAACAACTATATATTCGACTTAGGGGCAACTGAACATATGACTGGATCAAAAACCTTTCTTCGTAACATCCAGCCCTATTTCCTATTCTATATATTCCAAAGCTTAATTGCAACCTGATTTCAATCAATCAACTTTAGAAAGATTTGAATTGTGAACTAACCTTTGGTTTCTCCCACTGCACTGTACAGGAGGCGGGAACTCAGAGGATGCGGGAACTCAGAGGATGATTGGACAATATGAAGTGTGTGCGGATCTGTATCTTCTGAAGGCAACCACCGTCAGCAACACAACATCAAGAGATATGATTCCAGCGTCAGTGCATATAGTATGTAAGTCTAGTTCAATTTTGAATAACTTAGAATGTTCAATCATGTTATGGCACAATCGGTTAGGGCACTCTAGTTTTACTTACTTACAAAAGTTGTTCCCTATGCTCAGTATCAGTAGAAGTTCAGATTTCTATCACTGTGATGTGTGCCACTTAGCAAAACAAACCAAAACAATCTATCCTAGTGTCCCGTACCGTCCTTCCAGTCCCTTCTCCATTATCCATAGTGACATTTGGGGACCCAGCTCTATCAAAACCGTTAATGGTTACCGCTGGTTTATCACATTCATCGATGATCATACTCGTCTCACTTGGACCTACCTCATGAAATCTAAGATTGATATCTTATCTATTTTCCAAACCTTCGACAAGCAGATATGCACTAGATTCCAAACCCAAATCCGCATCCTTCACACCGATAATGCTCGAGATTACTTGAATAGCTCCCTTAGTACTTATCTCTCAACTCATGGTATCACTCACACTAGTTCCTGTCCTTACACCCCACAACAAATCGGAGTGGCTGAACGGAAAAATCGGCACCTCCTTGAAGTAGCTAGGTCATTGTTATTTGCTTCCACCGCTGCCAAACATTTATGGGGAGAAGCAGTGCTAACAGCTACATACCTCATCGACCGACTACCTAGTAGGCCTCTCAAATTCGACACACCTCGAAATGTCCTCCTAGCTACTTTCCCTCACAGCCATGCCATCTCCTCCGACCTTCCACCAAAAATCTTTAGCTGCACAACTTATGTACATGTAGCCCTTTCTCTTCGCTCTAAATTAGATCCTACAACGATTCCTTGTGTCTTCGTTAGGTACTTTTCAAATCATAGTGGTTACAAGTGCTACTCGCCCCTCTACCAAAAAATATATCACTCCAAAGATGTCAAGTTTTTTGAATCTCAAACTTACTATTCTCAAACTCAGCCTTAGGGGGAGAATTCTGAGCAGCCTTCCCTTGGGAATATCATATCATTAGAGCCGTGCCAGTTCCCTTGGTAGTTTCCAGTCCCGTAGCAACCCCCACAGGTACTCAATGCACTGTTGACAATACAAATAAACCTCTCCTTGTGTATCAACGGAGGAAGAAGACACCCGACACACAACTTTCAAACTGCCCATCATCTGACAAGCAACCTGTCTCCCAGGAAGCTCACATCGGCACTGACACTTCAACAAGCAGTGAAGCAGGCAATAGAGACCCTAATTGTTCAATGGATCTGTCGATTGAAAGATGGTTGTCGTATGGAAACCTCAGTGCCAAATATCAATCCTTCGTAAGTAGTGTAGATTCCACTGAGATACCAAAATCTATCGAAGAAGCAATGTAGATACCACACTGGAGACATGCCGTGATGGAGAAAATCAGAGCAACAGAGAAAAATGGCACATGGGAGATGGTACAACTTCCTCCAGATAAATCCATCGTTGACTGCAAGTGGATTTTCACTGTTAAGTATGCTTCAGATGGAAGCATAGAGTGATATAAAGCAAGGTTGGTCGCTCGTGGGTTCACTCAATCACATGAAGTGGACTATGAGGAGACTTTGCACCAGTTGCAAAACTAAAGACAATACGAGTCGTTCTCAGCTTGGCAGTAAACCTAGATTGGCCTCTCTACCAATTAGACGTGAAAAACGCGTTCCTAAACGGTGATCTAAGTGAGGAAGTTTTCATCAAAGTTCCAGCAGGAATTCAAGTTGAACCAGGGAAATATGTAAGCTCAAGAAAGCCTTGTATGGACTGAAACAATCTCCAAGGGCATGGTTTGAACGATTCTCTCATGTAGTAAAGGGATGTGGCTTCTATCAATGCCAGATTGATCATACCATGTTTGTTCGACATGGACAAACTGGAAAAATTGCCATTCTGATTGTTTACGTGGACGACATTGTCATCACTGGAAACGAAACCAGAGATTCAGAGGCTGAAGTTGAAACTTGCATCTGAATTCGAGATAAAGGACCTTGAAAACTTAAGATATTTCCTAGGTATCGAAGTGACTAGATCGAGTAAAGGTCTGGTTTTATCACAACGCAAATACGTCCTAGATTTATTGAAGAAAACTGGAATGATTGGTTGCAAACCAGCAAGAACTCCAATGGAAGAAAATATGAAATTCACTCATAACACCGATCCAGCTCCAGTGGAAAGGGGGAGCTATCAACGTCTGGTTGGTAAGTTAATATACTTGGCACGTACTCGTCCAGACATCTCATTCCCATTGAGTATTGTTAGCCAGCGTATGCATCAGCCTAACGAGGAACATCTCTCAGCAGTAATGAGAATTATTAGGTACTTAAGAGGTACACTTGGATTGGGCCTTTATCTCTAGAAAAACACACAACGAGGAATCATTGTGTATACAAATTATAGTTGGGCTGGAGATTTCACAGATCAAAGATCAACATCAGCATTTTGCACCTATGTATGGGGCAATCTAGTGACTTGGAGAAGCAAGAAATAAGGAGTGGTCTCAAGGAGCAATGCTAAAGCTGAGTACAGGGCAATAGCTGAAGGCATATGTGAGGGAATTTGGCTAAAACGCATCCTTGAAGAACTGAAGTTGGAAGGGAATCAACCTGTAAAACTGTTGTGTGATAGTCAGGCAGCATTGAGCATCATAAGGAATCCAATTCACCATGATCGTACTAAACATATTGAATTAGAAAAAGTGACAAAACAAGAACTTGAAATGGATTATGTGCCTTCAAAACTGCAGATAGTACATATTCTGACTAAGGCTTTACTTCGAGATATTTTTGAAGAACTTCAATCCAAGCTAGGCCTTCATACCATTTACAGCCAAGTTTGAGGGGAGTGTAGAATTATAATACGATTGGTATTAGGGTTTTAATATTATTAGGTTAGTTTTTCTTATATAGTTTTTTCTTTCCTAGCGTGGACAATATTATAATCCTAGTTTTAATAGAATTTTAATTTGTAGACTTGTAGCTCAAACCTCCTTTTCTATATATAAGAGGCATATATATACAGATTATTATCAAGTTATCATTCATTCACAAATCTACACTTATGTATTTAAATCATGAAACAAAAGTCGTCTCAATTTGTTAGAGGATAGTATCATGGTCAAAACCAGTGTGCAGCTAGTCAAAAGCTTTCCTTATGTCACAAGGCCGCACCATATAAGTTTAATGTATATTACCTTGTGGTGACTCTCAAAAAATCTGATCACTTCTTCCATGTGATTCCGATAGAATCCCTGTAAGAAGTGAAGACTCAGATATTATGTAGAGAAAAGTTTGAACAACTAGTCGATCCAAATTTCATAAGATGAGTTACCTCAAAGAACCCAAAGAACCCAGAGCTCAAATCACCAGCCGGAAACCCCATAGCAATTATATTCTCAGTAATATAAGCCATATCCAAATCAAATCCGCCTTCCTAGGAAGTGATAAGGAACTAATCAATTATCCGTGCATGCTCATAACATATCAAGAGCATTTGGCTATCAGGAAACTTATTACCATATAAGAAGCACCGTTCAAAACGAAACACAATGTTGGAAGCTAAAAGCAAGATGAAATCAAGGCTTGTTAGCCATGATAAACTACCTGATATCTCCGTTTATTTTGAGAAACAGCATGACGTGCCTTGACCTGGATAGCCTTCACTGCACTACGAGATGAGTCAACTATACCCTTTGTCAGTGACTCAAGAACACCACTCTGTCCAGCGGTTTCACTTCCTTTAGCAGACTCCTCTGATCCAGAAGCCATTGCTGAAAGACGCAGACCCAGCCCACTAGTAATACGTGTAAGTGTTGAAGCACCAGAATTTGCAGTCAGGGAGTCTTGTGGTGGCCTCGGTTCAGGCAAACTTGTATTCGCATCGTTGGATTCAGCACTTGTGGATTCTGCTGCTTCAGATAAATGATCAGGCTTAATTCCAGTAGAAACAGAGGGTTTAGGACCTTTATCAGAAGACTTAACATTGGAAGCCATGACAGGAGACTCTGTAATAGACGGGGTCTTTCCAGGAGGAGGTTCAGATGACGAGGATGAAACGACAGGATCAGAATCCATCATCCTTTCTCTCTCTCAAATAACTAAAAGCTCCAATACCATTCACTAGTCAACTACCGTCACAGGCCAAATATGATAACGCCTGCATCAGAAGACAGAAACACCGAACCGATCAAGTTTTTGCTCGATAGAGAAACTCAAGGTTGTGGAAGGCGTAATGCCGTAGTAAGGCGGTGAGGTCCTGCCTTACGCTTTGGCTGATTAGGCGTTTTGAAAAAATGTAATAGATTTAAGTGACATATACAAGTTCAAGCATAACAGTGCAAAGTTCACAGAGTTATAATCTTGTAATCGATAAAGTTCAAGATAACTAATTTTCAAGTTCTAACATAGAAGAATACACACATAAGATAAACCATAAAGGCATAAGATAAGCCATAAAGGCAATACCAAGCTCATAGCTTAGTAAGTCGTCAATATTTTTCATCATCCTCGAAAGCGATCGACTCTATTTCCTCGTTATTTTCTTCTTTTTCAGAATCAAACTCTTCATCATGAAGCTCTCTCACTAGTCTTGCACTCCTACGCAGTTCACGACTCTCACTAGCTCCAATTGCATCATCAATAATAGTCCATGGGATGCCGTCGTGTCCTCCATCGTTTTCATCCCTAAACACATGCAATGTGTGCATGTCTCCTCCCTCATATATGAATCCTTGAGCTTCAGATTTTCACGCCTAGGCGGCCACCTAGGCGTGCCTTCCCGACCACTGGAGAAACTACCAGGAAGCAGATCCAAGCTTTCGGAATCAGTAATCCACTACAATGTCACTCAGTCTATTTTACATACATTTCATCCTCCATCAAGGTTTACAACTTAAGCTCGCGAGCAAATGAATCCAGGGTTATCGGCCTTGCCGCTAGAGGTTGCAGTTCATTCAACAACGCAAGCAAAAAAATGAATCGTGAAATATCGATCTCCGAATTCTCCCGGCCACAGGGACGGCAGAGATCAATAAGGAAACTAACGTAAAGGAGTAGGAGGCAGTAATGGCGGAACGAAATGCGAGAAAACCAATCGAATCACATACCGGAATAATTTGAAATGCTCCTCCTGCGGTTGAGAGAAAGAGAAACCAAAACAACAACTCCCGAAATGGAAACAATGACCGAATGACGAAATCAAAATCTTTGCGTGTCTTTGGATTCATATTGGGCCTGGCCTATTCATTCATTTTCGGCCCAAAGAAGAGACGTCGACGGAAATTGACAGATTGTCAGATTGAAGTCCGCCGTATGACTTCTCACGGCACGGGAGGGAGGGAAAGAAGTAGAAAGAGTGAAAGACACCGCTGAACAGCAGAATTGAACTGGGTGAGGAATAAATACTATAGAGAGGGAGAGAGCTAAAAGGAAGAGCTTGTTGGTGGTGGCCGAACTCAGTAAATGGAGACCGGACAGCAGTCCGGCGGTGGAGCCCTAGCTGGAGACTATCTCTCATCGATGTCGTCGTCGACCCGGCCGCCGTAATATCACAGTGGACGTTCGCCGTCTCGCGGGGGTACCAGCACATGCTGGACAAGACGGTACAGCACATCATGTACCGGTGGATCGGCTGCCTGCTGGCCGCTCTAATCTATGGATTGCGTGTCTACTTGTACAGGGCTTCTATATCGTCACCTACGGCCTCCACATCTATTTTCTCAATCTGTTGATCGGATTCCTTTCGCCACAGGCTGACCCGGAGGCAGCGATGGCCCCTCGCTTCCCACCCGCGAATCCGACTAGTTCCGTCCTTTCTTCCGTCGGCTCCCGGAGTTCAAGTTCTGGTACAGATTACTCATTGAAATATTCCCTTATTATTACTTAGTGCTAACATCGGGCATAATTCCCAAGACATGAACTGGGGCCGCATAATCAATATACCTTAGGGTCAATTCGTTTTCTTTTACCTTTTTTACTTGGCAGCTTAGATTGATGTGTGTCGTTGGTGGTTCTTGGGATGATTTAAAATGCGTTTCCTAATCCTACCATAAAATGTGGGTGGAGAAATGTCTCATTGGGGTCCTGTTTTAACTGGGAATTGGGAATCTAGTTATTAGAGCTATACTACTGATTAAGTTGTGGGGTTAATTGGAGATTATTTCACTGCTCATGATTTCCATTTCCCATATCCTGAGTGAGACTCGGTGCTATTGTACTGATGGGATATGGCCATTGTTGCATTTGCTATTGATAACTAACAAGAGTGACGTAAATGACTAATGAGGGAAATCCTTTTTGTAGTAAATAAATTATGTGTAGTCTTCGATACTGATTCTCTGTTTGTTATGGATGTGTCGTTGAAGGTACTCTATTACAAAGGCTTTCTGCATTGCATTTCTGATGACATTCTTGGCTGTGTTTGATGTTCCTGTTTTCTGGCCCATGCTTCTTTTCTACTGGGTGATGCTGTTTATCCTCACGATGAGAAGACAGATTATGCATATGGTTAGATATAGATACGTTCCTTTCTCTCTCTGCAAGCAGGTACATCGATCTTAAAGATTCTTCACTGCTAAGTAACTTGGATATACTATTGTCATTTCAACATGAGAATGCGCTTTTTGGTTCATAACAGCGATACGATGGAGAGAAGACACCTTCTAGTGATAACATTACTGTGGATTGAATGCATCAGGTATAACTCATATATCAATATGAGATTTATAATGAACCCATTCGTACCTTCCATCTTCTGGAAGTGGATTCAAAACCAAGCTTAAGTTGTTTCTGTTGCAACGTTTTGGGTGTCTTCTACTGTAGCGGGTGGAATTGGTTGTCACCAATACATTGATTTAAAGGAGTTGATTTTGTCAGACTGATATAGTTAAAGAAGCGTAAGGTGTATTATCTGGATCAGATTCAGATTTATTGTGATCCATATTGCTTCCATGTAAAGATTCTGTGGCAGTTGAATGAATGACATCCAGTTGCAAAGAGGCAAATGCGTGTTTTAGAAGGATGCCGTGTGCGCAAGGGGAAGAGTTGGAAATCGGGATGATTTGGAAATTAGTAGCTCCCAGGATACCGAAATGATTGTTATGGTACTGCATTTACAGTTGGGAACATAGCTGTGAGCCCTGAGGGTTAGTAGAACGGTGTTGTTTTGTGTAGATGGTTGGTGATTAGATGGTTGGTTAGATATCTTCAGGTTGTGTGAGTCAGAGGAAACCACTAAGAGCACGATCTGGAGAATGATCAGAAGAAATTGGAGAGGAAGAAGGGAAGAAATAATCGCACGAATCAAGAAGATAAACAGTCAACATTCTTCTCTAGTACCATGTCAAGTTGCAAAGTTTTCTCTCATGTCTGCTTCTTCTCAAGCTTCACCAATTCCGATTGTCCCGCCGGTGGAGCGTCCACCGGAATTTGGACAACTCCCGGTCGTGTCTCTCGTCTCAATAATGTGGAGATGACTGTCGCTGATCCCAATCCCCCACAAGCGTATCCTCCTGCTCCTCTGTTTGCATCTCTTTTCTCATCAGATCCAACTCCTCCGATGCAAGTTGTCATACTTGTTGTGTCGTGTGACATTCGATTGGCGGTTAAGGATGGCGCCCGTCATTTGGATACAACCACCGCTTCCCAGGCAAAGCTCTGTCAACCATTGCATCAGACACTGGTTTTCCACCTCGTCGGCAAGGTGGATATTCAATACCTATACAATAGGTTGCGTGCGTTGTGGCAGCCGCTTGGAAGATTCCGTATGGTTGATCTTGAGTCTGAAATTTTTCTTTCCATCCTTAATGATCAAAGTGACTATTTCCATGTTTTATTTGGTGGCCCTGGACTATTTTGGTGCATTACCTTGTTGTGTTCACTTGGGATCCCCATTTTTGTGTTTCAGATCATCCGCCACAGAAAATGGTTGTTTGGATTCGGTTTCCACGGCTCCTATATAAGTATTATCATCCTGATATTTTGAAAGGCGTAGGAAATCTTGTCGGAAAATTCATTCGTATTGATTCTCAAAATTCGTCTTGGGGGAAATTTGCTCTTGCATTTGAAGTTAGTCTATCTACCCCAGCTGCTAAATGCATTTTTGTTGACGACTCCTGGGAATTGGTTGAATATGAGAATCTCCCATCTTTCTGTCATTTCTGTGGAAAATTCGGTCATGTGCTCGAGGCATGCGATCGTCGTCTTGTTGTTAGCCCGTCTGGGGTTCCTCTTATCAGCGATGTCCCAGCACCAGCGGCTACGGCGGAGCTGGAAGGGTCATGGCATGCTGTTAAGCACAAATTACGGCGCGCAAAAAAGGCAAGTATTTCTACTACCAACGGCTCTGCTAAGATGGAGGGTGATGGCAAAGGAAAATCTAATCAGGGAAAGTCCAAGATTGTTGCACGTCAGGATCTCGCTCCCAAAATCTCGGATCCTAGTAATAAGAAAATTGTAGCTTCGAATTCCATTAAAGGAAAGGCGATTCCCCCTCAGGGCTCCTCGAGTGGATCAAGGAAATCAATTACGCGTGGGCCTGTTAAAAACAACTGAATGGACCTTCTGGTAGTGGACTCAATACTCGCAAAAGAGCAACGTGAGTACTGGCGGAATTATTGTTTCTCTGCCAATTAATAAGAAGTATGATAGTGGGCCGGCTCCCCAGGACCAAGACCATCAGATGAAAGATCCACATGCTACCCAAGTCGTATCAAAATATCTTGTACTGTTTTGGGGCTCATGTTGAGCCGAGACCTCAGCCCGTCACCGCTCCAGTCGTCCCTGTCTTTGTAACTCGGGTTGAATTGGCGATCGTACCTCCACCTGTCTCCACCTCTGGCCTTTCTTCTAAGTGTGTCCCTCCTAATACTATTATGCGTTGGTTTCGGTCGTATCGGCCAAGCGGTATACTACCCTTTTGGACAATCAGTCGCCAACCACTAGTGATATCGTAGCAGTTCCGGTCACATCTGGTGGTTCTCCGGCCAAGGCTCCGGAATTAGCACATGCTGTCTGTACGTTCCGCCGTACTGGCAGCAAAGCTACCCATATCCTCGTCAAGACTGGCCTTAGCGCTTCTCGCTGTGATTCGACGTCTACCCGCAGGAACTCTACCGCTTCGTGGCAAGCAACGGTTAGGGAATGTGCCTAATCCAATTAATTTTAATACTCTTTAGCAATTGGTGTCGGGGCTTCCTGATATAAATATTGTTGGCTTAAGGCCTTCTATTGATGTTGCCTTGGTTGATGTGGATGTAAAGGATGTGTTATCAAAGGGACAATCAAGTGATAGTAGTGATGAGGATTGCAGGGCTTCGCGCTTTCGTCTCTGCAATTAGGTGATGCAGCATGGGACAATTCCAGGTGATGCTAAATGTTCAAGGCCAACTTGACCACTTATTAATAATAAATAATAATATTATTATTATTACTATTATCCTTATTATTATTATGTCAATTATATGCTCCTGGAACTATATAAGGGTGGCAAACAAGTCGTTTCTTGCTTGCTTAAGGTGTGTTACGACTATCATCGTGGAGTCTAAAGTTAGTGGCGCCAGAGCAGATGCAATTGTCAAGAAAATGGGTTTCGCTTCTTCTTTTCGGTCAGATTCTATTGGTTTCTACAAGGGAGTCTGTCTCCTTTAAGATCCGCTTCAGGTTTTTTGTTGATATTTTGGATTTTGATAAGCAGTTTGTTCACACCAAGGTACAGTTTTAGGGTGGAGTTCCGTTTGTCATTATTGTTGTCTATGCTAGCGCCTGTGCCACTTCGGGAGTCTTTGGGATTCGCTTAAAAATTGGCTCTTCCAATGAGTCTCCCTTGGCTAGTTATTGGAGACTTGATTTCTATTTTGTCAACAGCAGATAAATAGGGCGGCTCTCCTTTTAATCTTACTCGTAATAAGTCGTTTATTGACCTGGTGGATATTTGTGGCCTTTTTTATCTCCCGGTCTCGGGTCTCAAGTTCACTTGGGCGAGGAATCACGTTCTCGTTCGTTTTGATCGTGCTGTGGTGAATTAAGCTCCACTTGATGTGTTCCCTGACTTGTCTGTTCTCCATCTCCATAGATTGAAGTTGGTTTATTGCCCCCATCATCCTTGGCAATCTAATCAGGTGTATCTCTTCAATGATAAGCCTTTTCCGTTTCCTTTCTGCTTGGCTTTCTCACCCTAGCTTTCGTTATGTGGTCTCTACAAATGGCTTTAGGGTTCTTCTCTTCCTGTTGCGCTTTTTGCTTTTACCGATACACTTGTGGTCTTGAATAAACCTGTGTTTGGTAATATTTTTCCCAGGAAAGCTAGGCTAATTAAAGAATTGGAGTCGGCGGAACACCTCTCTGCTCACACGCCTTCTCCTGATCATTTGTTTTCCGAGAGAATGGTCCGGGAGAAGCTTGAGCATGTTCTTTGGCAAGAGGAACGTCTCTGGATAGAAGTGGGTGGTGGAAGGAGATCGCAATACAAAATTCTACCACCTTGTGACGTTAAAGAAGAGGGCTTTCAACCGTGTGTTGCATCTTGAGAATGGGGTTGGGCTTTGGGTTACGGACCAGGATATCCTAAAGGATACAACCGTGGATTTCTTCACTTTCCTCTATCATATCGCATTGACAATTTCTCATCGGCTGCATGGATTTTTGGGTCGCGTCCCTCTCTTGGCTTTGACGAGTTTTGATAGCCCACTGCTGCATTTGGAGATCCATCTTACCCTTAAGACCACATACATGACTTTTGTCAATGGTACTTTGATAACTCTTATTCCTAAAATTGCTAATCCTTGTAGAATGGAAAATATAAGGCCTATCAGTCCGTGCAATGTGGCTTACAAGACGCTTACCAAGCGCGTGGCGAACATGATTAAATGACTAATGGGTGATCTTACCCATGCTTCTCAGATTAGCTTTGTGCTCGGATGCCATATCACATATAATATTCTCATATTGCGGGAAGTGGTCCATTTGTTGGGTTCTTCTAGGGGCAAAGATCTTCAGTTGGTTATTAAACTTGTTCTTACTAAGGCATATGATAAAACTTCTATTGACTAAGTATCTAAAGAACGGCTCCAAAGGGTATGTTTCGGCTCGTTCTTCAGGCTTTTATGCAAGGTGCACAATGGGAGATTCGTAGTGGACGACAAACGAAGTTCTGGACTGACTAGTGGCTGGATAGTGGAACCATCCTCAATAACCATGCTTTTAACATTGAGGGAATCTCCCTCACCACCTCTGTTGCTGATTTTGTTCTTAATTGTGGTTCATGAAATTCTACCTTTATTTCTCCTTGTCTCCCTGTAGATATTGCTTTGCAGGTCCTTGGCATGACGCCTCTGGACTCCCATCTCGGGTTTGATGCTATGGTATGGGGACATGAGGCTTCAGGCAAGTTTTCTATTCAAACGGATTATCTACTTTTGAAGGATCTTCGTGAGGACCTCCCGGATTTGTGCTAGAAAGGCTTTTGGAGGTGGAAGGGCCTGAATAAACGGCATTTCCTATGGCTGGCCTCTCATAATCGTCTTCTTAACAATGAAGAACGAGGTTTTTGGCACCTCATAGACTAGATGACTTGTTCCTTTTGTTCTTCATATCCTGAGTCTTGCACCATGTTGCGCAAGTGATCTCGGGGGTTGATGCTAGCAAGGAGGGGATGGTCTGGTTGTGCGATAATATTAGAAACCCGACTTTCTCCACTATCTTCGGTATTCGTACGTGGCTCCTCTAGCGTGTGAGGAACAAACGCTTGTTTGAGCAGGATACTAAGTCTCATTTGAAAGTGGCCAACTGGTGTGATTATTGGGTCGCTCTTGTCAACTCGAGCTCTGCGACCGGTTAACTGGGTCGAGAAGAACCAAGTTCAGCTCGGCCGACACAGTTGATTGGGTGGCAGTAGAGTGATGAGGGTTGGTTTACTCTTACCACCGACGTGTGACTTCGTACCCACCCTGGGAGGGCGGGCGCGCGAGGGGGGGGGGGGGGTGTCGTCTGAGACGATCGAGGATCCTTTGTGACAGCTTCACAGCAAACTTGGGAACTTGTTTGATCACTCGTGTTGAGATGAGAGGCATTGTGGAAGGGCTTAAGCTTGAATGGTCTCTAGGGATTCAGAAGCGCTTGGTCCAATCTGATTCTATGACAGCTATTACGATCCTTGCCAATGCTTCAAGTCTTGATCATCAACACGAGGCCCTCGTTATGTCATTTCAGTACCTTTGCTATCGTGAATGGGAGGTTTGTTAACAAAACCTGTCGTGGCCCAATGGGTGAACATTTGAATTAATAACAATTAGATCTAGGTTTCAAATCCCACCACTGTTAAATTTTTAGAACTAGCTTCATAATTAGTCTAGCATAATTAATCACCAATTAAAACGCTTAAAAATTCTTTCTCTGTGATTATTTCGGAATGGTTAATTCTCAAGAATCGACTATTCCGAATAATCATCGAGAATTCCTAAACATTCTTCACCTTTCCTTAATCTCTCTACAACCCCTAAAAACATCATCCTAAGAAATAATAATATAACAATAAACAAAAATCCCTAATAATATCTCTTAATAAAATATATAGGATGGTAAATACATGTTGAAAAATAAGTCTTTTTGGAGTTATCTAGCTATACCTAATTTTTTGAGTTAGCTCTTCCGAATAAACGTTAACCCTTAAAATTTCTATTAGGATGTCTTCCCCCTTTTAGAAAAATTCCTATAAAACTCTTTAATAATAATAATACATAATAACTAAATAAATTTTATATTTAGATAATTCCTTTGATTATGCTAAGGCCTACCACGATTGGGCTATCCTTAATAATTATTCAAACTCCTCAATAATTTCTTAAAATTGAATAGATTTAAGATAGTTAATTCGTGAGAATTAACTACTTGAATTAGCTACTTTTGAATAACTGCTTAAATAATAATAATAAAGCCAAAAAAAATAAAAATAATAAATAAAGAAATAAAGTATCCAAAAATCACTAAAAAGAAAGTGTTTGTCTAATTATATCTTAATAATGAATTTCTTGAAGTTAATTATTTAAGATAATTCCTTCTCCAAAGATATCCAAAGGTTATTAGGTGTTGATTACTCGCAAGTTGTGTTGATAAGCATCAAAATCCCCGGTCAAACCCAACCCTCAAAAGTCAAACCAAATTTTCCAATTCCGAACTACGCGGACTTTGATCCCTACTTCCAGGTACGTAGGCAGTCATTTCGACTCGAGTCCTCCCAAAAAAAATTCAATACTTTTCATTGAGTCTACGAAAAGTATCATCCCCAAAAAGTCAAATTCGATATTCGTCATTAAGTCAAAAACCAATATCACCGTAAATATCAAAAGAATTCAACTCGAGCACCAGAATACAAATGGATTCCAAACCAAACTAAATTTATCAATTTCAAACTACGTAGACTTTGATCCCGATATTTGGGTAAGTAGGTAGTCATTTCGACTCGAGTCCACCCATCCATTCCTAGTCTAAGTGTCTCCCCCAAAATCCAAAACCATATCAAATCCCTTGTTTCAAAACGCGCGGTAACCCAAACCCCAAAACCCATTAAACTTGTCGTCTAGCAGAACCGGCCTTGCATTGGGCGGAGCGGGAGCATCAAATTGCTCTCGTTACGTAACCGACCCCCGTACCTAGATTCTCTATTTCACAAACGAGTCACAAGCATCCGTCTCAAGCCACAACGCCTTAGACGGACGAGTCGGGTATTTGTCCACCACGAAAGTCCGGTCGATAGTGACTCCAAACCACATCTACAACCTTGCGCCGCCAGATCGAGCCGATCACCCTCTTTCCCCGCGGCGAAAGAGGGCAAGCGCGAGCAGAATGCGTTCCCGGGTGGGAGACCTCTGCAAAAGATGTTGACTCCGTTAGGGAATCCAGAACAATTATGTCGGGGCGAGCTACAAAAACAATCGCGATAAGTTTGGGTGGTGACTTTTATTGTGTGTTATCTCTTTCATAAAATTTAATTTTGGGGGGATGATAAGCTCTATACCCGAGCTTGGGGAAGCTTAGTAAAATCAGGGGTAGTCGGCGATCTACGGGTTGCAATAGTACCTGTTCCCCAATTCCTCGAATCGAACTTTGACATGTCGACCAGTTCGAGTCTAGGGTGTAAGTGGACATAGTTTGGGAACCGTCTCTGTAGGAAACAACCCACCCTTGCATTAGTATCGATAGAAAGACGCCTAAAACCAGCCCTAAGTCCTAGAGCCTCTTCACTACTACATCAGCAAAATCAAACTTAGGTGAATGCACTAACTCAATGTGTACTAACTCTTTGAAGACTAACACCCCACTGGGATTGCACGGATACTACGCCCGAGAACATGTGCATGCATCATGAACTTCATCGATTTTTAAGGTAGTGTATAATGTACGCCGGAGCCCAACTCACATTTAGTGGGTGGAGAGGATTTAAGCGTAGATAACACACTTGGCGCTTGCGCATATGCATCAAAATCTTTTAACGCAAAAGTGCATCTTTTTGCGTCATGAGCATCGTGATTTAAAACCATTGTATAATGTAAGCCGATAATCGACCCCTATACCTAGTGTGTGGAGAAGGTTCAAGTGCACATTCATACATGTGTTTTGGAAATTCGTGACACCATTTGAAAAATCATACATGTCAAATGCCTTTGAAAAAGAGTTTCAAAAACGAGGTTTGACAAAATCAGGATTCATAGGGGAAAGCCCACCACAACCATTCATTTGACGGCATCCACATCAAAGCACAAGATCATCATGCATTCCAAGAAAACCAAATGAGGGGACCCATCAACAAGGAAATGTGCATATAATTAGACAAGTTAATAGACACTAATGCCGACCTACGAGTCCAAATCGGCGAACTGCTCAAAGTACTCACACAAAAACCTCTACTTGAGGAACAAAGGCAGATGGATGGTCACTAGGACCATGCCAAACGTGACAAGAAAGCGAGAAATTTCGAGGATAGGAATGCTAACATGGATCATCACTCACGTGACGATGATTCATGTTTAGACTTAACAAATGAAAGGAACATTTTGAAGGAGCCTACGGAGGGAGTCAAAGGACCCATCACATATGAAGCGACCGATGCCTCTCGACATCATTTGGCATCAACGATGGTCCTACCACCATCATTTGAAGTACCCGATTTCAAAAGATACGGAGGCATCTCTTGCCCACGAATGCATTTGGCCATGTACTACGACCAAATAGCTAGATACACACATGATGATAAGATAATGATGTCAAAGGATAGGGAAATGCATAACCAATATAAGGATCAAAGCCCATCCAAGTATGAATGTGCATCCCGCACGAAAGAAGGAAAAGGTACATGTTGCTCGTACGGGCAAGAAGAAATGGGTTCCATTAAATGACTATACCACTTCTTACGTTATGACGGTTGCTTAAGTGGGACAAGCCACGACAACTAGACGTCAAAAGTTGACTACCGCAACGCAATCCAACAATACACTATATCTCTCTCTCTTAGAGCGAACGAGCAAGGACAACGCCCTCAAAATCGGCCCCGCTACGAAGCAATCGAGCCCATCCCAATCACCAATTCGGAATTCTACCCTTGACTACTTGAAAAAAGAAAAGAAAATAGTGATGGTGCCATACCGATAGCTGACGCCTCCTTATCTGAAATAGTACAACTCTGAGGCGAGATTTGAATATCATTGTTGAGCTATAGGGTATTTGATTGATAATTTCCCGACGTTGAAATACAAAGTCAAAGAGCTAGTGAGAGCGGGATGGGTGAATGCCATCAACCAAACCTTACTGTCGGATTATCATACACAAAGCGTGAATCCCATCGAGGTACATAATGACTTCACAGAAGAGACGGACCTTAGAAAGATCAAGATGCCTTTCATTGACATATGCAAAATAATAATAGATAGTGGTCACTTAGATGAAGACCTTGAGGAAAAGAATTGTAGGCATCCCGAGGACACGTATCTCTACCATGGGAATAGGAAAGGTCACAACATAGAAGATCGTGAAAGCTTCCGCAACACACTTCGGAGCCTGGTGGACTCAAAGCTAATAAGCTTTTGCTCAAAGAACCACAAGGAAGAAATGTTTTCCTCTAACCTCAAAGGCTCGATGATGACTCTCTATGACCTCAACATCAACACAAGTGATCACGGTGGGAACAAAGGACCCGACCTGGTGCGACAGCTACAGCCGGTAGAAGATCTCGACAATTGGGCAACCATCAAACTTGTGGGACCGCATGGAAAGTAATGACTATGGGTGCATTTTTGAAATAATAAAAGTCTTTATGTGTTTTGAGTTGAGAATTTCCCTTCATGTGTTTATATTAAAACTCTGGATTTCAAAATGGTGTTCTACGTAAAACACCCTGAATAAAAGTTTTGTTCTTTCCAGCATTCCGTGTCAAAACCGCATTCAATTTTCCTCTTATTCTTTCCAGCACCCGAACTTTGGCAGGGTAACAAAGACGGGTAGGAGCAATAATAATTATCATGACTTCAAAATTAACTTCGATAATCTGATTTGTGAAATGGAAACCGGGGGTGAAGAGGAGATTGGGGAAGAAATACGGTTGGACACCAATTGGGTTTTGGGACAGGAGGAAAGGAGTCTGCAACTCCTTCGAGATAGTAAATTTGGGTAAATATGGGATTACGAAAGAAACAAATATTGAGGACAAAGAACAACCCTAGATCATGAAATTTGATGAGACATCTAATGCCCTAGGATACACTATAGGGGTGGCGTTCCTGTCTTTAATTGACCCATCACCGCCAAATTGAACTTTAATTGTACTAAAAATGTTGCAGAGTATGAAACGTGTTCCTTCCGTATCCGATCAACCATAGAAATGGGGGATTCAGAACTTGAAAGTCTAGGATATTCTTCACTCATCATCTATAAGCTGAGGGGCGAGTTAGAGCATATACCGAGTACCGATAATCAAATCGTTGATGCTTTGGCTACCTTGTCATCTATGTACACGTTAGGAGAGTGGGAGGCCATTTCCCAAATTCATATCCAAAAGCAAGAGGACCCATCCCGCGTAGCAAGCGTGGAGGAGGTATCGAACGGTAAATCCAGGTTCCATGACATAAAAACCTACATCAAGAGCAAATAATACCCACCTGTGGCAACTAAAAATGATAAAAGGATGATTCAGAGACTCGCTCTAAGGTTCTACATTGACGGATCAAGCCTCTATTAAAAAAATTCATGATCTTACCCTCCTTTGATGCGTAGACACTAAAGAAGGACGATACATCCTCAAGGAGGTTCATGAGGGTACTTGTGGCACTCACTAGGTGGACATTCTAAGAACCGAATATTATTAGACTCGTATGGAATCAGATTGTATCGCATATGTTTGCAAGTGTCACAAATGCCAAATTTACGTTGATGAACTCCATACCCCGCCAACTTCCCTAAACATGATGTCATCACTTTGGACTTCTACCGTTTGGATGATCAATGAAATTGGAATGATTGAACCAAAAACATCAAATGGTCACAACTTCTTCATGGTCGCCATTGATTATTTCACCAAATGAGTAGAGGCAGCATCATATGTTTCGTTGGCCGATTTTCAAAACCCACCCGTCCATTCGTTATAAATTTCTTTACTTGCATCCATGCATACCATTCACGTACATTTACTACCCGATTAAAATGAGTCCATGCGGAGTGTTGAGAAGTGCGCTGACATCATAGGGATAAATAAGAACAAGTAGCACCGACAATTTCGAGGAATATAAAGTGGACCAGACAAAAATGATAAGCCGATGTGACCCAAAGGAGGGGAGACACCACCATGTCACCGCCCAGCCCATGTGCCAGCAATATATTAAAAGAAGGAAAAGTAGGGATGTTACTCTTCTTTTTGAAAAATGGAGTTATAACCGTTTGGAAAATGTTGAGATGCGAAATGTCGGGTTCGCGACCAAGTAGCCGTGTATATGGACATTGCCGGTAGGAAAAGTGCGACGGCAAAAGAAAGGCTGCCTAGAGATGATTTTGGGATGGTAATAAAAAACGTGAGTGAAGTATGAAGGGAGAAGTGGATCTCCCACTAGCATGGACAGTGGCCGGCCAGGAAACGAAGCGGCATCATACTATCCTTCCTGTCATCGTTTTAAAATGTCGACGACAATGGTTATGGAACCTTCATACTGCCAAGCGACAAGAAAGAAAAGGGTTTATTTAACCCGATTCATGCTTGCAAATGCAATAACACGGTCAGAGGAAGGGGTAGGGTCATAATAGACAGCTCATAACAAAGCATGAAAGTCACATGTGAAAGTACAACGCAAAAATAAAAACAATGAGAGTAGCCTGGACGGCGGCTGACGCCGCCCCAACCCTTCAGTTAGCATGATGATAAGAGTGGATCACTCGTCGGACCTCTTCAATACCTCGTCAAATCTTTGGGAAATGAGGCATATATATCAAAATAGGAGGAATGCAGTGATGTGGATTATGACCCCATTAACATCCATACTAAACAGTTAGACATCATCGGCAGCAACAAAAGTGTCGAGCGTCAATAAACTATAATATCTAAGTAAACAAATTTTCCAAGGGAAGTAAGCAAAATGAAGAAATAAAAAGGAATGAAAGGAAAGGAAAGGAAAAGAAATGAGGGGTGGGATTTTTATAGGGTATGTGTTTACAAAAATAGGGGTTTATCAAAAGAGGAAAAGAAGTTAAGGGGGGAAATCAACTTCACTCCTTTAAAGCATAGCCATTGAAGCTGATCCTCCCTATCATTCTCAAAACTAAAGATGGTAGTATGATGCCCACTTATTCTTAAATGTCTTTTCCAACAAAAAAAGATGAAGAGGGATGAGAGAAAAGGAAAGATTCACTGGGAAACCCTAAGTTGATCGAATGATGGGTGACTAATGAGCATGAAAGGTCCTTTTTGCCGGTTAAAGGGAGAAGAATCAGAGACAGAAAGTGAACCCTACAACATCAACAATCCTGAGAAAAAGGCCTCACCCCTCGTCCCATGCATGTTTTCACCACGAGACAAGTGACACAAAAAAGACAAAATGGATCGCCATTCAACCAAGGGTTAAGGACAATAACAACTTATCCTTTGTAACGTGAGAGGCACCCCAGATTGAGAATGTGAGCGATCTGATATAGTCACGAAGACTGACGCAATATCCTCGATTTTCGTAGGTTGCGCCAAAACAACACCATGGAGCCCGGCGGTTGCGAGGAAGAACTTGGATGCAGCTTTATCAGAAGAGGAGCCACATTTAAGGAGGCCGCCACAGATTCTTTTCTCGTCAACCAGAATGAGCCACTCACAATAGTGACAACCAATACCATGCTGCAAAAGGCAAAGTTCATGGTTAGGGCACCATAAACATGAAGCAAGAGAAACATGAAAAATTAAAAAGCATGAACAAAAAAAGAGCATACCTCTCATTGCTAGCACTTGAAAAAGATTCTTAGCTTTCCACCACCTAAAGAAGTTGTCTCCGACATATAAGTTTTTCACAATTACATCTTTGAAACTCCTAATTCTATGTTTTGCTGTGTTTAGTCATAAATCCAATTACAAATAAAGGTTGACTGCTTGATGGAAATGAATTGAGTTAAGAAGATGGGTTGGGTTGAGGAGAAAAGGCTGAGAAATGTCCCCTATTTAAAGAAGTGAGGGGCAGGGACCTCATGGTAATTTCCATGATCAAACAGCCACTAAGCGTCCGTGGGAAGCTATAAGGTCTAGGTTCTTGGAGAAGTTTTCATCAACCACGATAGAAAGCTTACAATGGAACTGTTGGGGCATCCCAACGGCAAGATCCTACAATTACAGTGAAATAGACACAAGGTGGGCCCTTGTGTCTAACATGGACGGTGACATGCAACGTCGTATGGAGATAATTTCCCTAGTTTAACCCATCATTAGTCTACTGGTGGCATCGGGACGGTCCAAGAAGGGTCAAGGATGCCCCGAGGTTGAGGCAGCCGCACGAATGTCGGCTACCCTCATGACACAAAAATATCGTTTGTCCTATTATTGAGATTGTCAAAAATCATGGTTAAATTCAAAATTTGAGCCTTAGCATTATATATGTGACCTTTAAGAAATGTACCTGACTTTAGAGAGCCCCCGTCGAACTTCTCCCCATCATAGAGCTCAACCCACTCACATTGATAGCCCTCACCATATAGTTGGGGCATGTGATACAAGAGATCATCAATATGAGGTGCAAGAAAAAGAAAATGGAAAAGAAGAAAGAGGGAAAGAATAGGGATCTACCTCCCATTCTTGACACTTCACGAAAATACGTCAAATTCTCGAACCAAGAGCTATCACCTGTTGACGAGCTAGAATCATGCAATCGCATAACCAGAATTGTTAGTCCTAATTAGGGTTTGGCTCACTCATGCATATCTCAGGATCTACAGACTAGATAATTTAAAAAAATGATCTCGCTAAAGCTAATATTCCAAAAGAACCGCTAGCGATGGTATTTAAAAAGGATGGAGGGACCCACCAATCAGCTCATAACGATCAAACAATGGTTACTCCAACATCTCAGATAGAGGAGGATAGAGCTTCTCTAGGAAGCCAGGGCCCCGCCACTATTCAACCACAAGGCTAAGTCGTGTAGTGTACATTTAACGTCTCTGCTGAAAATTGTCAGGGAAGTTTCCTAACCCCTACTTTCACAAATAATGCCAAAGTTTTAACTCCCCATATCATTCATATTACTGTTATGATTCATATTGTGTCATGGTTACTAGGCTTGGCATCTAGATATGGTATTTTGGGTACCCGACCGAATCCGGCCCGGTTTGACCGGATCAATAGTCGGGTCCGAGTGGACCAACCGCACGCGTGTACCAGGCCTGTGCAGGGTGCCCGAAAGCCCAAATCCAGCTCTGAAACCCGGCCCTTGGAATCAAAACATTAGGGTTATGCTTGTCAGTTTACATTCCCAAACTTTCACAGGTTGCAAATCATACATGCAGGTTACTCGTTTCTTGTATTTCCCTTCATTTGTGTTTGTTGCTGGGTTTGTCAATCTAGAAGGTAAATATTACATGGTTTAATCGGCTGTCTTCCAAAGTTATAATTTGTTGGTTTAAACAGCTGTCTTATGGTTGTTGCTATTTAATAGCTTTTAGGAATGGACGGGGAAGGTCAGGCTATTTCAACGGAACAAGCAACCCAAGTTCCACCACAACATGGAGGTGAAGTTGGTGAAAATGCTACTGTTAGTGGTCCCGGAGTTGACAGTGAATTGGTTCCTGGTCGACAAACAAGTGACGTATGGGTGGATTTCATGAAAGTTTCGTACAAAGGGGAGGTCAAATCACAATGCAAGCATTGCAAGAAATACCTCATTGATCACTCCAACTATAATCCATCGCACCTAAAGAGCCACAGATCATCTTGTATCTAGAAGAAGATTCAAGGTAGAACACAGAAGATACTTGGAGCTAACTGGAGTGTGAAAGGGAAAAAGAAGGTCTCTCCGATGAGTTTCTATAGTGAAGTGTCGAGGCAGCAACTAGGAATTGCGATTGTCATGCATGAGTATCCACTAAGCATAGTGGATCACCTCTACTTCAAGCGGTTCGTAACCAGCCTCCAACCACAGTTTCATGTTCCCTGTAGAAATACCATGAAGAGAGAGATCCTTAAGCTATAAGACATTGAAACGACGAAGATCCAACGGAACATCGATCCTAATTTGGGAAACATAGCCGCCACCACTGACATGTGGACTGCTTCAAACAAAAAAGGGGTACGTGGTTGTTACTGGTCATTACATTGACAACGGTTGGGGTCTTCACATCCATATGCTGAAGTAAGTTCTTAAATTCATTGTAGTTTCTTTAAAAAAGCCATTCCTAATTTCGCTGTGTAATGAAACAGCAATACCCTAATGTACTTTGTTTGTTGGTTTTACAAGGTTTGTTTACGTTCCTGATCCGCATACCGCTGATAGACTAGGTAGTACATTGCTAGAATACCTCATGGATTGGAACATTGACTCAAGGATCTGTACTATCACACTGGACAATTTCTCGATGAACGAATCCATGATTGAGATGGTGAAACCGAAACTGTTTGTTGCTTTCTTAATTACAGAGAGTGCTCTCTTACATATGAGGTGTGCAACTCATATACTTAATATCATAGTGAAAGATGGCCTCTTAGTGATCAAAGATGGAACACTTAAAATCTGTGAAAGTTATGCATTTTGGCTTGCCACGCTTAGAAGGATTAAAAAGTTTAGTGAAACTGCTAGGCAACTAAGGATTGTTCCTGAGAACCGTTTAGTACTAGCCTGTCCTACTAGGTGGAATAGCAGTCACAAAATACTGGAAACTGCTATACCTAATAGGAATGTGTGCAAAAGGCTTGCTCAAAGAGAACCAAGTAATACTCCTTTACCTGATGACTCGGTGTGGGAGTTTGCTGCTATTGTTTCTGAAAAACTTGGCTTTTTTACACCTACCACTGAAATATTTTCGGGGAATAACTATCAAAAGGCTTTCTCAAAGAGAACCAAGTAATACTTCTTTGCCCGAGGTTAATGATGATGAAGCTAAGGAAGAAGCTGATACCGAATGTAACCGTTAACCCTAAACCCTAACTTGTTGAATCCATTGTCAGACTATGCATCTAAGTGAATCTTTTTTCAAGAATCGTAGAAGGTTCTGTGATGAAAGATATTTTATTGATGAGCACATTATGTTGATGTTGATGGACTTGAACAACCCTGATTTCACTGGACTGTTGATGTTGCTGTTGCAGTTTATTTGTTAAGTTTGTTTGTTTAAGGATGATGGATTGCTTGGTTTATTTGGTTAAGTTTCCATAGTTTAAGACACTGAATCACACAATTTATGTAGTTCTGTAAGTTTGCAGTTCGGTATTTTATGCAAATCTCGAATAGAAATTTATGCAATTTCAGCAATTTTTTACTTTTTATTAATACAGATTGGCGGCCTTTACCCCCAGACCCGGTTGTCCAGCGGATCAGTGTTAAGGTTTTAGTTCAGCCCCGTTCGGGCTCCGGGCCAGGGTGAATTGGGCGGGAACAGGGGTCCATAATCCGGACCCGCCAGACCTGATAATTCTTTACGTCGGGATAAAATAGCCACAAAAATAATTTCATCTTGTCTCTAGACGTTAAATGTATTTCTACCATTTTCCGGACTATAAATGGAAGACCAAAATTGCTGGAGCCCGAATCTTCTTCCCATACTCAAAATAAGTCATAATATGCTTGAGATTGGACTCATCTCTCGTAGAGATAACACCAAATGTCAGTTGTAATTCCCCAATTTGCAATATGAAAATTTGTTGCCAGTCTTCCCTTTATTGTAAGCCACATAATAAAGGAATGTTTAGGAATCATGGCGGGGTGTTCAGACTACATCACACTAATAGACCAGAGGTTCAGGAAAACGGATAGTATTCGAGACCACATAGACAAAGTGCTTAGGCATCGAACATCCATTCCACGAAAAAATGCCATCACAGTTCCTAGAGACAAAATGATAGATAGTTTCACAATCCTTCATAATGCGCTTCCATGTCCAAAAGTGATAAGGGGCACTCTGGCAATCCCAGATAGTATGAGAATACCAAAAATTATTTCCAAGGGTTTGAGCCATTTTTACGGGCTATAAACGGAATACCAAAAAAATCATTCCAAAGAAATTCAGCCGTTGTTCCGGGCTATAAACGGAATACCAAAATTATTTCCAAGAGTTTCAACCATTTTCTAGGCTCTAAATAGAATACCAAAAATTCATTTAAAAGAATTTGAGCCGTTTTTTCGGGGAATAAACGGAATACCAAAATTATCTCCAAACAATTTTGGCCGTTTTCCAGGCTATAAACGGAATACAAAAAAGTATCTATCGTGGATTCAGGCGTGAAACGAATTCAACTGACATCCCGGATTTAACTGGAGCATTAGTTTAGGCCCAAAAATTATTTTAAATGGATTTTCGTCTTGTGTTAGGACGTTAAACGAATTCAGCCAACTTCCAGGCTTTAACCGGAGCACATTATTATTTTAGCCTAAGTTCAGGCCCAAAAAATTACTTTCAAACGGATTTCTACCTCTGTATCCTGGCTATAAATGGACGACGGTTCTTTTTACATCGGCCCCTACCGAAATCGGCACTTGTTTGCATCTACTTCACCTTTGCATTTGAGCTTTGGTTACCATTTTTCGTCCAGGCCTAGTTTAAATTATATTTTATTATTTACTTAACGGTCTAGGTCGCGTCTTATGATTTGTTAGATTTTAAGACAGCCGCGAGAGTGGGGCTCGAGGGATTAGAAATTGGAATATGGATGATGGAATTAGACACGAGAACTTAAGTATAGTTTTAGCTAAATTTTGGATGAGTTTGATTAACTAGGTAGTTTATCTGGTCCGATTCTCTTGTTTGAATTTAATCCGGTTTAGGTAAACCGATGAAAAATTCGGGTATAATATCAAGTTTAATGAGCCTAATCTCCTAGATTGCTCATAAATGCCTAAGGAGGAAAGTATCGATTGAATTACAATCCAATTAAGTCCAATTCGATGCAGTTTCGATTAAACCGGTACAATTTTGGTGTGATTCAGTGTAAAAACGACAATTTTGTCCCGAGCATTTATTGGGTAAGCGGACCGGTCAAACTCGGGATGGTTTAGGATCTAATCGGTCGGGTCAATTGGTTGGCCGGTTAGTGCAGATTTTAGGATCGATTTAAGGATTACTTTCGTCTTTTAAATCTGATCCTCAAAGAGGTGGCCATTCCTACAAAGAAAAATAGGGTTTCAACTACCATCAGCAAGACAAGAAAGGATAATATGGCAAAGATGTTCAATACAAATAGTAAAGACATAAGGAGAAAGAGGATCCCTACCGTAGATCATGCCCAGAGTAAAAGAATCGGTCAGATTGCCATTCCATTGCACCTGCGTTGTTGCTGTCGTGATACATACCATCGCGACGTTGATAAATTCGGTTGGGAGTGTGCCTGAACAAGGGTATCCTTCATAAAGGGCCACTTGATTCTATTATACACCTTCGCCAAGTCCAACTTGATTGCAAGAATGCATTTGTGCCCCAACTTGAGCCTCAAAGAAGGGACCACCTCTTGAAGAATGATGATATTCTTAATGATCTGTCTTCCTGAAATAAAGTTTGTTTGGTTGGGGCCAATGAGTCTATCCATGGAGCCATTGATCCTATTCACCAAACACTTGGTAAGGTTCTTATAGAGCAAACTGGACAATTTTATGGGTAAAAATGACCCATATTCACAGGTTGGGCGACTTTGGGGATAAGAACTATCATTATTTCATTAATGGCCGGATTGAACTCCGGATTTCTGAAACAAGCAATCACAAACTTCACAAAATTAGAACCAATAATATCCTAGCATTTCTAAGAAAAGATAGGGGAGAATCCATTCTTCCCTAGCAATTCAACAGGCCCCATTTCCCTTATCGTGGTGTGAACTTCCAAAGGACTTAAAGCCCACCTAAGATTCTCGCTCTCCTTCATAGTAAGGATACCACGGTCAAGACCCAATGAAACCAGATCAGTGCTACTCCCGGTCGTAAACAAATTGATGAAATAATCTCGCTCCATTGTAGCAATCTCCTGCGGCTCATAGATCCACTCTCCCACCACATTTTATGGTACTTGACTCGGTTTCTGTCCCTTCTCTTTAGTGTGGTAGTGTGGAAAAATTAGGCATTCCAGTCACCATCCCGATTTCATAGAAGATTAGACTTTTGCAATCAAAGTATCGATTCTTGCCATAGAGTATTTTCTAGGTCCACCCTAACTATCTGTTCCTGTCCAATGGAATGCGGCGAACAATTGTGTTCATTCCTCTTCTCTAAAGCTGAGAGCTTCCTTTCAAAGCGATGTTTGCCTTGAAAAATATTCCCAAAGGTATTGTTATTCCACTCAACTAGCTTCTCCTAGCAATCCTGCAAAGACCAAACAATACGCTTTCTCGGCATCCATTCATCTACAATGAGACGATCGAAATTCTCATGACCAAGCCAAACCACATTGAAACGAAAGGGTCTAATAGAAAACAAAGGATGAGACTTTGAATAGATACTAACCTTAATTGGTCGGTGGTCCAATTTCACCTGGGAAGGTGGAAATTAGTAGAATTAAGAAAGGCAAGCAGCCATTCCTTATTAATAACTGTTTATCAAACCTAACCATAAGATCAGTCTGTCACCAAGTAAACTTAGGGCCCACAAAACCAAGATAAAAAAGTGCACATCTCTCCAAGCACTCATTGAAATCTGATGCTAGCCTAACATCAAAATCAGCGCGTCCAAGCCGATCAGCAGCCATGAGAGAGGCATTAAAGTCTCTCAGAACAAGCCACGGTCGGTCGATACTAGCACTAAGGTCAGCCATCTCCACCGACAAGGTGTGTCTATTTGCTTGATGAGACCCACCCAACGGCCCCAATAGATGATGCCAAGGTTTCGAGAAAACAAGAGCCCTCCGAGGAATTCAGCGGAAAAATCACCAAACTCGAAGAACCTTGGAGCAAAAGCAAGCATTTGGGAGGAGAACTCTCGGAGATGGAAGCAAGGACGTCCCTGTCTTGGAGTCATGAAGATAATGGAGTACTACAAGATTTCCCGATCCAAAGAGTGGCACTGATAGAGCCGTCAACATCACGACCGCAGTTAAAAATAAAGATTCGCAAGAACGGGAGTTAGGGCCAACTTTTCTTGCATTATATTTGGAGCATAGGTGTTGAATGATTAAAGGAGACCCTCCACCATGTCTGAGAGCATTTGGAGCAGCAGAGAAGACAGAGGTGCGAAATCACTCGAAATTGCACGCGTCAGGATCTCCGTATCAAGCAGATTCGAGCCAGAGCCCAAACGAAGACACTTTTCTCAAACCATCTCTGGACCAGAGGTATTTTGGAGATATTGAAGCCAATCCAAGTCTTCCAAAGCATCCAGATCAAGAGTGAAGCTCAAGGCCTCCAAGTGGACTCGCTACGTTGATGTCTGTGCCATCGAAACGAGGCCTCTTTCATCCATTCAAGCCCGGACAAGTTTTGCTCAACCCGGAAGTTCGAAAAACATCCAAGGGGCTGTCTTGGATGTGTTCAAGGCCAAAGTCAAGGTCTACAACCTTCCACCAAGTGCACGGCTCACTAGGCCCATTTCGGAGCTTAAGTGGCCCTCTATCTTTTATTTACGTTTTAGTAGTAATTCAGACTTTTTAGGGTTATTTTAGGCCCAAGAATCCGTTTTAAAGAGCTCATGGCTGAATTCTATCCTTGGGGCGTAAGAGTTGACCTAGTCAAGACTTGTTCTTTAAGGGAGAAGGATTACTTGCCTTGCAAGACAAGGACTCCTTCTCTTTGTTATTTTCCTTGTAATTTTGTGACCTCTCTCTCCTATATAAAGAGGGTAAAACCATCATAGTTAGAGGATATCCCTTGAATTAAACAAAGTAATTTCGGTCTAGAGCTATTTTCAATTCATCTTATTTTTAGCATGACGTTGTTAAGATAGCAGATTTGGTATATCGTAGTCGGGTTATCACCCCCTCTTCATGACACTTTCGACAACGTGAGACTTAGACCCTCCCTTCTGTTGGAAATCGAAACCTTGAACTAGACGATATGAGTAATTGGGAATGACCCTGATCCGCTTCTCTCAAAGTTCAAACGATATTGCTAGAGTTAGTTGACTAACAGCCAATGAGAGAACAGGATGGATAACAGACAGAAGATGATGCAAACTAATTCACCTGATTTTTCTCCCACGTCTCAACCTCAAATCGCTCAAATAGATCATGGCTGATTTCGTGGCACCCTTCAGCAACAGACTAACGTTGTAAACAAGTAGTTTGAGTACTACAAAAGGCATGCTGATAAGAGAGGGTGAAATACACGACTTCTACTACTGAAAAGTTAGAGTGCAGCACTAGTATTCTTGTAATTATCGTATGGGGCTTTCTTTGTTCTTCATTTGTGAAGAGTGACAGGGAAATTGCTTGAAAGGCAGTAGTTTCATCCACGATCACAATTTTCGTTCGTTTGTTCTTAGTTTCTTAGTCGTGTTTGTTGTTTCGGATTCCTGTAATTTCTGATTAGCTGCTAACAAGTTTGAAGCAATTTTGTCACTTGATACCATGGCTGATCAGAGCAGGTTTCTTCCAGACATGCTGATCGGAGCAGGTTTCTTCCAGACATATCGAAACTGGAGGCTTTGGATGGAACCAATTTGAAAAGGTGGTCACAAAGAGTACTCATCTTCCTGGAACAACTAGAAGTGGGTTATGTTCTCTTTGAAGATGCACCGTCGGTAGCAGCAATCATTGCAGCATCATCTTCTGACACTGCCAAAGCTGATGCTGCAAAGAATTCCTCATCAGAAGTCACGGTGACACCTCCTGGAGAATCTGCAGCTCATAAATATGAGAAGGCCAATCGAACAGCAAGGGGCCACATTCTGAGCCACATGATGAACTCCATTTTTGATCTTCTGGTGCAGAACAAATCAGCCAAATCAATTGGGGAAACACTGGTAAAGAAATATGGTGCTGATGATGCTGAAAAGAAGAAGTATGTGGTGGGGAACTGGCTCAAGTTTTCGATGGTTGACAGCAAACCAATCATGGAACAAGTATACCTGATTGAGAACCTCACGGCAGACATATTGGCAGAAGGAATGAACATGTCTGAGATTCTACAAGCAAATGTGCTTATTGACAAGCTTCCCGAATCCTGGTCTGATTACAAGAATCACTTGAAGCACAAGAAGAAGGATATGACCCTGAAGAATTGGTGGGACACATGAAAATAGAGGAAGCTAATCGCCTTAAAGATAAATTGTCCCTTGTGATTGATTGGTCGGGTAGGCAACTAGTCTATCTGGTTTTTGGATTTGTTTCGTTTATTTGAAAACCTTATTTTGATAGATTGTCCCAATCGCCGTCATCATGCGTTCCGGCTCATATCACTGCTCTACGAGGCGCACCATAGACAAACATAATAAAGCCTTTCAAAGAGCCCTCCCAACTTGCTGCGACATGAGTTGATTGAGATGAATGACGGAGAACAATGAGTTGGATAACAGTGTCATTTCACAACAACCAAATATCATCTGAGAATTCATTGGCCTCCACAACAAAGTGATTATCAAACTTAAGTTGGCGGATACCAGCTGCGTGGAACGTGCACATCACCTATCACATCATCATTAGTCCTAGTCATTACTCAATAAATTAAAAATTGAAAGGCTAAATCCCCCCATATGTCACGAACTATTGTGAAAATATCTTTTTAGCACCGTACTTTTCGCTATAAGCTGGGTGTCATATACTATTGAAACTTAGCACCGATTGTCAAGCCAAAAAATTTCGGACGACAAAAATGCCACCTGATCTGCCCTAGTTTGCCCTAGTCAGCTTTTCGCCAACGTGGCCTCTGACGGGCGTGTGTCTCGTTGACGTGGAAAGTTGGAGCCAAAAAAACAAAAATCGATAAGTGGGAAATTTGAGCAGTGACACGCGTGGATCATCTTCACACCTTCTCTCCTATTCCTTCTCTTCTCTAAGCCTTCTTCTCTCCGTTGAAACTGAATTGAAAACCATTGAAGAAACCTCTGAAAAAACTCAACCTTTGAAAATCCCGATTTTCTGCGTTTCAACAACTTACCCAACCCGACCTCCTACATAAAACTCTGAAACAATAGATTTGATCCAGAGTCGCAACCTTGGGTAGAGTTTCTAGACTTTAGGGTTTAGTGAGTCTCATGGGTTCCTTGGTGGTTGAGCTTCATAAAGGCTGATTCGAGTGCACCCTAAGCCGATTCACTACGAAAAACAAGGTACTGAATCATATGCCTTTTACAGTTAAGATTCGTGGTTCTGCCAGTGCCGAGATATCCCTTTTGACTTAAATGGCTCTTGCAAATCATCTTTTTTGAAGTAGTGGAAGCTTTATTGAAAATCCTATTTTAATCTGATTCCCTTTTTTGATGATTAGAATATTATGGTTTTGACGTTTTCCAGATCTGGAATGTTGGTCTGCTATTATTAAATCCTTATAGTACATAACCAATATCAAATAGTAATGTGTTATATATCTTCCATTGAATGCAGGATGGTTAGAAGACTAGAGCTTGTGATTCAACATGGAGGGAAGATTGTCATGACTGATGACGGCCCTGAATACGTTGGCAAAACGGCTGATGGGTTTTGTTTGGATCCGGATTACCTAGGCTACTTCATGCTAGTCGAGATTGCTAAAGAAGATCTCAAGTATTAGTATGTTGATAGTATATGGTTCCTTAGACCAGGGATGGGAATGGTTGATGGTCTGGTCGAGATACTCGATGACAATGATGCTTAGCTTCTTAGTAAAGTGGGGAAGGGAAATGTCGTCAACACTGTGTATGGAAAGATACAAGGATGGGAGCTTCCATGGAGACAATGAGGATGCAGACAGTGGTAGGAACACACAACGACAGTCAAGACTTCGATGAGTCTGTCGTTCCAGCTGGTCTAAGGTTTATCCATATTGTTGATGACTCCGACCGCACCTCTGACCCCGAGTTCATGGAAGCCATGGACAACCTAGGTGTAGCCAAGAGGATTAGAGTCAGAACCACGTATTATGATGATGAATACGAAGTGGAGCAAGTGAATGTTGAACAACAAGGAAGTACTGCTGGAGCTGAAGGTAATAAGCAAGAAGAGATGAATCTTCAAGATGATGGCCTATTACTTGATGATGCTGCTCATGTTGGCACACCACCACTGATAGAAGTTGCCCTAGATTCCAAGGATGAAGAAGTTGCCCCAGATTCTGTATCCAATGCTAATGATGAAGATCCTACATTCGAACCCCGAATCGGCTCTATTTCTCCACTCTCAAGTTACAGAAACCATCTCGATCACATCACGACTGCGATGACAAAGTTGATGGAGAAGAAGTGTCATCAGTTCATGCCTACCAACATTATCACCCAGAATGTGACCATAAAATGTTAGTTTTCAAGGAGAAGATGCGGTTTGAGAGTCCTAAATAGTTTAAGGATGCTATTGTTAATTTCAGTATAGATGTTGGGGCTGGCATTTGCTAGAAAAGAAGCAACAAGTGGATCAAAGAAGCTGGTTGTCTTTGTGGAGGGATGCAAATGGCGTTGTGACACTAGCTGGCATGGTGGTGACCATTACTTTATGGTCAAGGGAGTTGGCTTTCCTCACACGTGCCCACAAACAATGGTGAATAGATGTGCAAACTTCAAATGGATCGCGAACCAATATTATAATCGTTTTCGCAGCAATCCTGATGTAAATGTGAGGCAGTTTGCACAAGAGATCATGTTGACTTACGGGGTTGATGTGTCAGTAAAGGTTTGTACACACACAAAGGCATACACAAAGAAATTGGTAAAAGGTACACTTGCAGAGTCGTATTCTAAGCTCCATTCTTACATTCTAGCACGGAAAAAAGCTGATCTGAAGGGACCTTTCTACTAGAGTTTGACCGATTTTGAGTGGGGAGTTTATTAGATTCAAAAGTGTTTATATGGGGTTTAGCTGTCTTAAAAAAAGGTTTTTTGAAAGGGCGCCGCTGACTTATTGGCTTAGATGGGTGCTTCTTGAAAGGTGAGGTCACTGGCATGATACTGAGTGCGATAGGAAAGGATGGGAATAATCAAATTTTCCTGATTGGCTGGGCTATTATCAAAGTTGAAACGACCAGTTCATGGAACTGGTTTGTCCAACAACTTGCTGAGGATTTGGGGATGTACGATGTCACTGGATGGGAAATTATTTCTAATCAGCAAAAGGTGTGTATTTCATTACTTTGTTTGTCCAATATTGTGTATTGACTTTTTTACTAACTGTCCTACATTGGTAGGGACTTGTGGAAGCATTGTCGGAGAATCTTCCTCGTGCTGAACATTGAAAATGTGCACTGCACGTGTCTGTCAACTGAAAGATCAAGCACAAGACCAAGTCTGGAAGGAAGGCATTTTGGAAGGCAGTGTATCATGCAATCTACCAGACTATAACAAACATCTCAACACTTTAAAACAATTACAAGATTTAGGTGAGGACCCCGCTTCTTTGGATGCCTTTCTTAGACAGGATCCCACTAAATTTAGTAGGGCATATGTGTCTAGATATTTTAAGTCTGATTCAATTGAAAGCAATATCTGTTAAACATTAAATGGCTGCATTATTAAATGAAGAGGTTTACGCATCATGAACCTTCTAGAAGGGATTAGACATTACATGATGGAAACGTTGGTAAAAAAGGCCAGGTTATTTAAGAGAATGTCGCTAAAATTGAAAAAGGGAAGTTGATTGCTATGAACTATGATATTAGACAGACCCTTGAACTTGTCTGTGAGTGTCGTGTCGGTGATCGTGGTTATGTTGTAGACTTAAACAGGTATACATGTACTTGTGGGTATTTTGCTTTGAGTGGCATAGCTTACACCCATGCAATTGAGGTTCCTTCATACATACGCAAAGATATATATTTGTGGGTCGATGAGTACTACCATTTGAGGTTTGCACAAGAAGCTTACGGATTTGGCAGAATTCCAGCTATTCCAGGTCAGCAAGCGTGGGAACAAGCTGAGGGTTTGGTAATAAAGCCACCAGAAGGGAGAGTCATGCATGGACGCCCAAAAAAATTACATTGTAAATATCCACAAGAAGTAAAAGCGCGCCAATCCAAACATGGTAAAGGGACGGTTTTAGGGAGGAAGGAGTGGTGATGCACGACAAAATTTGTAAGGGGAACAATCATAACATCTGAACTTGTCAACAAAGGCCAATTAGAGCCACAAGAAGGGTTAGAGCAGAGTCTCCTCAAACTGAAAGGGTAACTAGAGCTAGGACAACAACATGTAGTGTTTGTGGAAGATCCGGTCAAAATGCGGATTGGGATTGAGGTATAGAAACACTTAGCTTTAACATTTCATGTCTTCTTTGAGGTACTAACTTCAGTTGATGGAGGTGCTAATCATTAATTATATGTTAAACATGCCAATGTTAATCCGGGAATAAGCAGGGCACAACAATGAGCTGAGGTTGAGGTGGCAATGACCAGTGTGGGTGCTGGTAACATGTACTATAAGGTAATAATCTATTAGTTTTTGCATCTATTACTTAGTTAGGCTGCTGGTGAATGTAATTGAACTAGGGTCTGTCTTGTTCTATTCACAGGGTACACTGCACGGAGGAGACGCTCCAGAAAACCCTATGGTGATGGCACATGTTGAAGGAGGCATTCAACCCCCACCGGCCACTTAGTGATAGCTATAGATGAAGGATGGGAAGCCCATTTTGGATCAATAACCAACATCAGTAGTAATGGTTTTGATCGGTTAGGGTTAGTTACTATGTAACCACAATATTGGTTTTTGAACAATGATGCCACTCCTTGTGTAATTTTGTAGCGATTCCCGTATGGGGGTGGGACTGCTTGTTTGCAGAATACTTATGCACCATTGTTGGTCCATATCTATTATTGCACTAGGTATTTTGAACTCTATGAATTGGTACCAGGTTATAAAGTAAGAATCACTTGGTTATTATACTAAAATTATTACAAGACACGAAACACATTCTACAAAATTATACTGAACCCCATCACTACCACACAAGTGAGCACAACACAAATTGCTTTCAATTCTACATTAATACAACAGAGCTGATATATTAATGCATGTTCTTCAAAGTTTTTCCTACTCGGATCTGCATTAACATGTTTCCTGTTCAGATGTTCATCAATGGCGGAACTGTCCACCTTAGTTCTGTCATCAACACACTGGAAAAAAGCCACAGTCCACCTCCTTATCTTGCCAGTAAGGACATTGAAGGAAGGATCACCCCTTGTTTGTCGGCATACCAACAACCTTAATCATGGCTTCATAGTTATGTGAACACCTTACTTTCAATCCAACCACCGGTCGATAGTATATTCCTGAAATGCTCCTTCCCGAACTCGTATGAGAATCCATGGTCTGATAATCCACTGATGGGATATCCGATATGGAAGATTGTTGATGAGCAGACATAACATATCTTAAATGGAGAATTCTGCAAATGGTTGGTTGGACGAGTTGAGAAGAAAAATTGTAGAAGTGTAGAAATGGTGGGTTAGATGAGATGAGAAGTGAAAAAATGGAGAAGTTGGATCTGGAGAAGCCGGATCCGATATTGAAGATAAGGGGAGGAGTGAGAAGGTGAAACAATGGTGGGGGAGAGAGGGTGTCAGAAACATTTTCATGCTCTTTGATTTCATTTCTTTCAACCCTGACTTTCCACGTCAGCGAGACATACGCTCGTCAGCGGTCACGTCGCCAAAAAGATGACTAGGCAAATTCCGACAGATCAGGTGGCATTTTTGTCATCGGAAACTTTGTGACTTGACAATCTGAGTTAAATTTCAATAGTACATGACACCCAACTTATAACAAAAAATACGATGCTAAAAAATATTTTCACCATAATTCATAACATATGAGAGAATTTAGCCAAATTAAAAAGAAAAAAATCTCTCTCCCCCCTCCACCCTCTCTCTCTTCCCTTTCTTTCTTCCTCTCCCTCCCTTTCATCTCTCTGTTTCTGAAACTAAAATACAGAGGCATCCACTCTCCCCAACTTTTGTCTTTTAGCTGGCATGTCACTTGATAGATTCCCAGCATCGACTTCATCTTCGTCATCTTCATCTGCACCCAACCGGACTGCAGGTGTCACAATCTTCGACTTCTGTTTCAAAATGAAAGCAAGTTATCCACCAGAAGCAGACTGCACGCTATTGCGTTCATCACTGCCCTTCAACTGCATTCTTATCTTACTAGCAGAAAGTTTAGGAGTTACAGATCCCGAAATAATTGGCTTGGGCCTGGCTCCATATTTCGCGATCGCGACGATAATAGGGGTTCAATTAGGGATTTTGATGCAAGGTCTCGAACTAAATAGCAAGGAATTATCCGCATATTTTAAGGAGAAACCTCCAACTTGCCCAAGGCAGAGAGAAGAAAACTATGGGAAACCTGAGGAACTATATGGTTCTTCTGCTTCTAATACTCACTCTATCAGCCACTAACATCTCCAAATCTGCAGAAGCAAGAACACTTCCCATCTCATTTTTTCACCTACGTAAGTATTTATTTGATTCTTTCTCTAAACAAATTTCCCCTGTGAAAAAAAACAGAGACCCTGTTAGTTGACTCTGTTTAAATTTGTTTCCTCGTATATTTCAGGATCTTCCAAGATATTTGTACCACTCGGTGTCGAATGCAAGTACTGTGAAAGTGGAGAATATTCAAGCTCCTAAAAAGGGTCTTGCAGCGATGTTAAGTGTCTTCCCTGGAGAATTGGGTAGCCATTCTTTCAGTATTGGGAATATATTTGCTTCCTCTACTTGTTTTTTTAGTTTGAGAAATAGAGAGATGAAAGGGACAGAGAGGAACAAAGAAAGAGAGAGTAGAGACGGAAATAATTTTTTTTTTCTTTTTAAATTTTTATTTTGTTGTTATAACTAAGATTAATAATGATGTGGCAAGTGATGTGGATGATTTATTCAGCGAGTTGGACGGAAATTGTTAACAGTGAGTTGGATGAAATTTCGATTCATACCAAAATAATTAAAAAACACGACCTTAGAGTGTTTAAAAAACTGTTAAACCTATGAGATTATTAATGTCAATAGCCTCATTTGAGATTCTCAAACCATCGTAAACCAAAAAAAAGTTGACTCAAAACAGACCTGATGAAACCTAAGTACTCTAATAACATATCTAGATATCTACAATAAAAAGTATATTATTTAATATAATCGAAACCACATAAATTATTAATTTATATTTTATTAATTTAAAGAGATTTTTCTTTTAATGTGGTTATCATAAAATACTCCAACTTTAAAGAGGTATTTTCTTACTTCATCGAAAACACATACAGTGACTTTATTAATTTTGATAAATATAATTTTAAGTTTCATTGTATTATTTTAATTATAAATTGATATACGGTGACCTTTAATATATTTTGGCAATACCTACCTTTAATATAAGGCGAGATTATCGATACTCTCGACTTATTGAATACTCACACTTTTAGAATTTGATCTCAACAATTCATTATGAGATTAAATCTCAGCCGTTCGGTACTTTTAATTTTTGAATTTAATCTATTTCCTTAAAAAAATGTTTTTAGCACCACTTGACTTAATTCCAATTAATATGCAGTAAGGTTTACTTTTATCTTTACAGTTTGATGTTCCATGTTGTTTTTTTCATATGTGAACATCTTAATATTATTATTATACTTACAAATCATTTTAACTTTGTGAATGGAATGTTTGAATGGATAAACCTAACATCATCCATTAATATTTGAACTCTTCTTAACCAATATACTTTTAATTCTTGAGAACAGATTTATAAATTTATGATTAGCATGTAGACCTTTCATTTACCGACTACTTAAAGAATCAAACAGATTGCACTCGTTACTTTATAAATCAATTGATGTTCAACAACATTTAACATGCCATTACAAATTCAAGCATTTGAGCTTTGTGGATCTCACACTTCTTATCATAACGTTTCAACATCTAAATTATAGAACTAGTGACTCTGTAAATAAGCTCCATAAATACAGCCATCATAACATTTTGACATTTGACGTTGGGATTTTGATGAATATGATGAGTTTCATATAATGAATGTTGTGTTGTAATTTGACAGTTGATTTATTGTTGCAGAAGAAGAAAGTTTTTCAGAACTACTAAGCTTAATTAATTATTGTCTTGTTGTTTTGGTTGGTTCTTTATGTTTTCATTGTGAAATTGTAAATGACGTTGTAGAGTTGGAAGTTGTTGATCACATAGAGTTTGGTGTCCAACAAAACATCCATGGCTGCGTTTATGAATCCTTTTTTCTAGCGTAAGTTTAGCGATTTTAATTAGTTGTAATATGTAATTCGATTCGAAACATGCAGGATTCACCACAATCAACTTAGTTACTCGTGCTAAGGGAATTTGTATTCAAGATTGCTAAGAATGTGCTAAAGCAATTAGCATCATTTGACATTCACAGTGGGCTAGCCCCAGATAATGCAAGTAGTGGAATCTTTTCGAAAGGATGTATATGATAAGAGATAATCCGCCAATTGCATATCCGACTGTATGGAATTATTTAGTTCAATCAAATAAATAATTGGATAACGTCAATGACCATGAATTTCCAATTTAAAAAATTATCGTGACCCTCAAGTGAAATATTAATGATCGGATGTTTACATAACAATTTATCATTTCTACATACCAACATGACAAGAAACATTTAACGATGCGTAATATTAATTGGAATTAAGTCAAGTGGTTCTGAGAGAATTTTTTTATATAAATTGAATTTAGAAATTAAAAATATCGAACGACTGAGATCAAATTCAAAAAGTAGAAATATTCAATAAGCTAGGAATATCAAAAAAATTTCCTTAATATAATTCATCGAATATATGATGACCCGATATATGTGTTTAATATATGGACTTCTATGCAAAATCCGTTCAAGGGATGGTGAACTAAATTTTGAAGAAGATGATAATGAAGTTGAGGGTATATTAATGGTATGGGTTATCGTGACACGGGTTATCGTGACACGATGGATGTAAGTCGGTTGTTGCAGTACCTCAATTTTTTTCTTGTTAGAAAACTTTCTGTTTGTCCTAACTGTCAGGACATTTTATAGTCAGTAGATAATTTTCTTGTTTATATGACCGTATAGATTAATGTTCAATTTTTTGTTAGATTTTTTTAAGAGAGAGACTATATCCCATTCCTTTATTTTCTAAAATTTAATTAAACCTCTTTCTATTTTCAGTTAAAGATTATTTTTTAAGATTTTTGGTGATGGAATTATCTCTTTCCACAATTTTTGATGATTTTCAATTGATTAATTATTTTTTCTTTATGAACAATTCTTTCGTTGAACTATCTTTGCTTTCACCGGACCTACAATTATTTACGACTTCCACTCCTTTGAATTATTAATTTACATGTCAAGATTACTCTTTTTGGATATTACTTAGTACTTACGTAAGAAAGGAAAGGCGAAAAAATAAACACTTTTCAAGAACAAGCACACTACTTCTTTATTTCTGAGGCAAAATAATCTAAATGACTAAATTGTTTTTCATATTCCATATATACTTCTAGACATTAGGACAATCGTTCACCAATTAGAACAGAGAATATATCGTAAACCCCTTTATCTATCACTTAATATATGTATTCTTCATAAATAGAGACGTCCGCTTAACACCCCACTTACTCGCCTTCTTCACAATCACCTCTAATTCGGTGTGATTTCACAAAAAATCAAATCAAGACATATAACATTCCTACAATTCATATAATAATCATTTTGATTCCACACAATTGTCATGTAATGTTCCATCTTGTATCTTCATCTATATCTTTAAATTACTCACCTTGTCCTGTCAAGGAAATTCTCTCGTGCCACTCTAAATTTAAAACCTACATCAATTATTTAACCAAATTAATTGAGATCGAAATTGAGGTTGGAAATACACTAATGTACATCTATAAACACAATTCATTAATGGCTTAAAAAAATAAAATGACAGACACAATCTCCCTAACTAAATAAGTATTTTTAAGGAACACTCTATCTAGAACAAAATGGTCCTAACGGAAAACACAAATTGAATACATATAAATTTCAGTTTTTAGGTCATCTCTACAAAGAAATAAGTAAACAAATTTTGTGATGGCCATACAAATTAGCGGACATTTTGAAATACGAAGAGGACGTGAGTGATGACAAAAAAAAAAAAGATTTTTAAATTTGTACATCAAGTTCCTCTATCTAAAATAGAAACCATAGGTAACACGTTCAAAAAAATTAGCAATTTGGGAATTATGTTTGAAAGGGTACAACAAAGCACAAAATAGCAATTATAACGGGTCAAACAGGTTCTAAACACAATTCAATCACATATGTACTTTTCATATTGTAAGGGCAACTTTACGTACAACAAGTTCCTTTATACAAATTAGGAACATCAGGTAACAAAACCAAATAAATTAGCAAATTCATTATTTGGTAAAGAAAGAACAACTAAGAACAAAATAGCAATTCTAGGTGAAACAGGTTCAAACGACCAAACGAAAACGCACAAGAAAATCATAATTGACAAATACAAACTTAAACTATACCTTTGATCTAGATTCAGACGGGTGCATGTGGTTTTGGCGAATAAAATCTGATACGGTCCTATGGGTCCTCAGATTGACTCGTCGAATATTATAGTTACATCCTCAGATCTACTCGCGAGAAATAGTTATTTCCTTAATGTCGTCGGCAACTAACCTATTTCTAAACTCTGGTTAATGACCGCTCCGATTCAAACCTAGTTTACTGACAGCTCTACTTCCCATGAAGAAGAAGCAAAGGACGGCGGTTTATGGTTGGCCATCATCGGCGAATATAAAAACCCAAGATAAGAAGAAGTTGTTCGACGACTAACCTGTTCCTAGCACGGCCAGTGGCGGGAGTGGCCTGATTGCTACTAGCGACGTCGATTTAACAAAGTTCGAACGTTGGGTTTTTGGTTCCAATTTAGAGAAAAAAGGTAGTAGGAGAGAAAGAAGATAGTGGGTGATTGTAAGCAGATTTTACCTTGATATCGTGATATTAACATCCCTTTCTATTTTTTTAAATCAAAAAATTGTTTGGATTAGGAACAATTCATCCAAAATGGCTTTTTTAATTTGAACTATTGAATCAGCCCCTTAAATTTATTGGCTATTAAAAGTTTTCTAATCATTAAGAAAGTTAGGAAGTGTCATAATAATATTAGATCCGACAATATTTAAGTGAAAATGATGAATGTATTGCGGCACAAAGTTTGGAATAAATTGTGACCGATATCGTTGGGAGTTCGATTGAGGATGAAGGAGATGATGATTCAAAATACTTTTGGAACCGATCCCGAGAAAAGAAGCGCTTAAAGCCGCATCGACTCTTCAAAACTACTTGTTAATTAGAGAAGACAACACCAAAGAGTTTGAATGCACTAAGAAAACTTCACGATAAATTTCTACTGAACTTGAATTTCAAAAAAAAAGCAACTATATATTCATATTTTTCTATCTTATCGTAGTTATATTAATTTCTTAAAGAATTGTACTTATTATTAATTTATAGAACTAAAACTTCATGTATTTATATAGGTGGATTCACAAAAATTATTATTTTATTATTTTATTAAATTTGCTTATTTTTACACTGACACAAATCGGGATAAAAAAAATTATTAGTTTTACTAAATTAAATTATAGAAGTTTTACTATAACTAACTATTTAATCATTAACAATCTACACGAAATGAAACTGTTTTACTAACTCTTAGAGTGATGTTCCCAACGACTAACTGTTAATGCATTAACACAATCTCACACGATCTTTACTTTATCTAAAATGAGTTACTACTCATTGCCCTAGCATGCGAAATTTCATTGTTAATTCGCCATTAATGTCATTATATCACTATTAATTAAAATCAATCACCAATATTTACATTTAACAATCATTAAATGTCATTAATAACCACAAAAAATTATAAAAATTCGTTGATCGTCAAACAAACCTCGTTGCCGTTGAGGTCCAAAACTCGATGTCATTACGACAACAACAATTAATGGGTTTTGAATTAATTAATAGATATTAATTGCAGTTAATGATGATTAATTGTGATTACAAGTAATTAATGGTGATCGATTTTGATTAATTATAACACCTAAAACCATCACCATATAAGAAGTTGCTAATTTTTTGTATGGTCTTTATGGCCACATAAACAACTTTAAATATTAACTTTTTTTTAATTACATCATGATGTGATCTTGTTTCATAATAATTTTAAAGAAGGCTATTATTTGACGCCCTAACTTTTGAATTAAACGACGTTCTAAACTTCGTAATGACGAAACCATCCAAATTTACTAATTCGAAAAACTTAGTATCGACAAAACTATGAAAATGTATAATTTGAGAAACTTTGTACCGACGAAACTATCAAAATACTTATTTCGAAAACCTCTCACGGTACGTTTTTCGTTAAAATTCGGTGAACACAAATCGGGATGAATCGAAAAAATCACCACAAGAGGACCCGACCGGAAGCTCGTTTCGGCCGGGGCCACTTGCGGCCGATTTTTTCGATCGAACCCGCCGGATGGTCCTACGTCGGAACTTTCGTATATGCCGAAATTATAAAATCCTAATCCCTAAATTCTAAACTCTAAAATCATATAACCCTAAACCCTTAAACTCTAAACCCTAAATTCTAAAACTCAAAACCCTTAACCTTAGAATCCTAAACCATCAAACCCTAAACCCTAAATTCTAAAACGCTAAACCCTTACTTTAGAACCCTAAATTATCAAACCCTAAATCTTAAATTCTGAAACCCTAAACCCTCGATCCTAAAATTTTAAACCATCAAACGCTAAACCCTAAATTTTAAAACCCTTAACCCTAGAATCCTAAACCATCAAACCCTGAACTCTAAATTCTAAAACCCTAAACCATTAACTCTAGAACTCTAAATCATAAAACGCTAAACCCTAAACCCTTAACTCTAGAACTCTAAATCATAAAACACTTATCCTTAAACTCTAAACGCTAAACCCTAACTTTAGTATCCTAAATCATCAAACCCTAAACCCGAAATTCTAAAACCCTAAACCCTAAACCCTAGAATTCTAAACCATCAAACGCTAAACCCTAAATTTTAAAACCCCTAACCCTAGAATCCTAAACTCTAAATTCTAAAACCCTAAACCATTATTTCCGGCCGGGACTAGCTCGGGCCGGAACCAGCGGCCGGCCGCAGCCCCTCCGGGCGGAAACGAGCGGCCGGCCAGGGCCTTCGAAATGGACTTTTCGAATTTTTTTTTCGATTTTGTACCTTTAACAATCGCTTCCGATCTTCGATTTCTTCTTCGGTTCGACGTTTGAGAGTATTTGGGAGTGTTTGCTACTGTTTGATTGTGTTTGAAATAGTGAATACACTCAACTCATATGGATTTCGATTTTACGAAAGGATAATATTGTAATTGACTGAAATTAGTGCATCGTTTAATTCAAAAGTTAGGGCGTCAAATAGGGATTCAGATTTTAAATATCACAATGCTTAATGTGCTTTTTTGCCTTTCTATTCTTAGAATTTCAAATCAGGAATTGGTGCTGTGATCTAGTCTTTGAATCCAAATGGAGAAGTTAGACTAATCTAGAGTTATAATAAAGAGCTAGCTTGCTAAGACTTAACAGCATTTTTATAAATTTCTAGTGAAGTTATAATAATCATGTCTCTTAACATCAGTGTTTTGTGTTATTGTGTTACTTGTTAGTGATATTATGATTCATATTTTTGTTGTTTGATTTGTATTGTTACATGTAAATCATTTTCTACTAATTAGGCGGCTCTTGTTCATCCAAGAACAGATCCTTAGGAGTCCTAAACATATTAGGCCTTATGTTTCCGCGGATTCTCCCTTATCATGCCATTTGTCTCGGGGGATTCTTTGTATCATGCCTTGTGCATACTTGGGTTCTCCCGCTTGTGCTTGTCCCACTCGTCATGGCCATTGTTGGCCCGTTTGCTCTCCAAGAGCTCTGTTTGGTACTTTCAGTGAAGAGTTTGATAGGTGGTATTGAGGGGACATAAAGCTTATGCTCCTGCTACTATGCAAAAGTGGCGGCTGGTGGCGTAGCCATCGTATAAATCTTAGATTTTTTGGTGACTTGTCGTTGCTTGCATCTGTAGGTAATTGAGCTGAGCATTAAGTAGCAAGAAAAGCTATTTCATATATTACAGTCTATGCAGTGACCGATCTCACGACTAGTGCTGATGATTAGTTTGTGTTGTGTTTCTGCTATCACAATTTATTTCATCGGAAGCTATCTATAATAAAAATTAAAGCTTTAGCAATCAACTCATTCATCAATTTTAAGTCTATCTAACTCCCAACAATCCTTTAATAATGGATATTTTACTTATTTATATTTTTCTTAACAATAATTTTGCCTAATATATAATAAGGGTCTATAATAAGATAATTCATTATGTTATAAATATTTTTCTTAAAGGTGTTACATTTTGCATATATAGATTGCTAGAATGCTAGTTGAATTGCTAATTTAATAATCTTATTAATTAACAAGAATTCTTATATCCACATCACCTTTCATTAGATTTAGTCATTTCTAAACTTTAGGAACTGATATGCTGTAATTATAATTTTGAATTAAATTATAGCATTAAAAACTAATTATATCATTGTGTCACTTGAAACTCATAACTTATTCCCTCAAATTTAAGGGTTCTTCTCTCTCCCTCACGTCTAAGGGTTTTGTCATCTTTTTACCGTACATCGGCCGAACTATAAGATCAGTTCGCCGCTAGACAAATCTCATACCAACATACCCAAGATCGAACAGAGCACAACTATCTAAACACCCAGTGAGATCCTCCGGTTGCCAAACATCAAAATCAGCACCTCCAAGACGATCTACCGACGTAAGAGTAGCATTGAAATCTCCCACGACAAGCAAAGGATGATTGATCGTAGCATTGATATCCACCATCTCAGTCCACAAGGTGAACCTATCGGCATGGCGAGGCGCCCCATAGACAAATGTGATAAAACCCTTGAATGAACCATCCCAACTCGCTGCAACATGGACCGATTGTGAGGAATGGCGAATAATGCTGAGTTGGACAGAGAATTCATTCCACAGTACCCAAATGCCACCTGCAAATCAGTTCATCTCAACAACAAATGATTATCAAAATTAAGCTTACAGATCATTGTTGCAGCTTTATCACCACTTATTCGTGGTTCTGTAATCGCAACAACCGAAGGGTGATGAACCTGAATATAATTCAACAAAATAGGGATAAATTTTTATGACCGGCTCCCCGAAAATTCCACGAGAACAAACTAATCATGAGAAAGAATGACGAGAACTGAGTCACCCGGGAATTAGCTCTCGGCTGAGACCAATCAGAACTAACCCCTTCAACCACGTCAAGGCGATTCAAATCAAAAGGGATCTTGGCCATACAGCTAGATTGATGTATCGGAGATGACAAAAGAATTTATTGCCTAATCGGCAAGGGAATTCCAGGCGGAAGGAATCCTTCTCACTGAATAACGTTCACAATCTTCTTCGTATATTGTTTCCTTTTCGCTTTGATAGCTGGTGTGATGCTCATTGAATCCACCCCATGGGAACAACTTGAAATTATTCCACCAACATTACCTCCCGGCTTTTGTCTGAGCCGCTGGCCAATAGACGTCGTGTTGCTACTCTACACAAGCAGCATCAACGGAGTTGGGAAGAGGGTAGTAGGAGGAGTACTTGAAACTAGTCGGGACATGGAACCCTCAGCGGTCATCTCTTTCATTAATTCTTGAGCGGCAACTTTCTAAGACTTATCCAGAGTTTCAATACCAGAGGGAGTGGTATTGTGAACCTTGGTAGGAAAGGAAGTATAAATATCTAACTTAATTGGCTCCTTTTGGATTAAAGGGAGCTCTATAGGCTTGATAGGATCAATACGCTTATCGCAATAAGTTTCATAAATGTTGCTGGACTTAAGCTCCTAGCCCACCCTGTAACATCCCAGTTTTACCTATTGAAATAAATAAAAAATTGTCCCGGGAGGGACACATGACACAGTTTAGAAATAGTACAAATTATAATTAAAATTATACATAAATGATACATGTAACCTTTTCAGAAAAACTGGAATATTACGCCAAACAACTTATTTTTGGAAGCTGGTGTCAAATAGTGAATGGAACCATCTTTTAAAACAAATCTCAGAAATATACAGTCTCATCAATATCCCAACTTCAGCCTGGCGGCAGATGAACAGATCCTCTATTAATTTTTCTAATACCATATAACCTGTCACGAACTGGTGGGTGGCTCGGGGTCAGTCTTCCAAAGTTATCATATAGATATCAATATTAGAAATCATTGGAAAAGACAACCATATAGCATATAAAACACGTTGGACAACTCTGACTCCACTTTTCATATTTTAAATGGGATCCCGGCTCACATATGCTGACGACCCATATACATGTTAGTGACACCAAATCGGGCCACATATAGTGGTGCCTACCAAGGCCCACGACGAAAGTTAGTGTGGGAAGCCCACCGCGTAGCTATAGTACATTAAGCACGATCATCAACATATGGGCTCTAACTAGGTGATCAATCAATAGACATATTAATCTTGCAATAGAACTTGTTCAACTAAACAATTACATGTAACATATCATATCATAAATATATCACTTAGGATGTATCAGAACAGTATGTGGATCACATATAATTGACATGTCATGTTGTCACATATAATGCATTTAAAACCTTTAAAATCCAAGTATTATTCATGTAATTCAAAGATGCATAAATAACACAAGTAAAACATAAACACTTAAAAATGGAAGATATTACCCCCTTAAACCAACCCACATGGAATTAAGCGGGTTGACTCGAAATACGGGTCAAATGTCCAAAAACATATCAATAATAGCTTAACTCAAAACTATCGGGCCAAATTACGATAGTTGGAAAGTATTGGACCGCGGCTGGAATAATTTAAAAGTTACATATCAAAACGTGACCTCCTGTTGGATGTCCAGATTCCGACCAAGACGAGCTTGGCTCCGGCGAGCCTTGAATCACCACCCAAACTCGGTCAAACTCGGATCGTAGGTTACGCAAGGCTTCGTCTCTATAATACGAAGTCAAAAAAGGTATTTAGCGGTCTTGGGTTGGTCTAGAACTTGCCGACGCAAGTCCTCATCGGAGAAGACAGGAACATAGTTTCAGACTTGCTCCCCTTCGATACTCACTCTGGATGGTTTTAAATAGATATATGATTGCCCTCAACGGAGGGTTTGGGTCTAAAACGTGGCATCACGGCCTTTAATCTGTCGGAGATGCGCCGAAAATTTCTTGTTGTCGGGTATCGGTGCTGGCCGGATAAAACAGAATGCTGGTCGGAGGAGGTGATGACAACCAAATTCACTTATCTCAAAACGACGTCGTTTAACTAGCTGGACAAAAAAAATGAAAGCATAAAAATAAAATTGCTTCTAGTAAGACTCAAACTCGGGTCCAAAGGGAAAATGATGAGCACACAAACCATTTGGGGTACAACTAAATAGTTGACTATGTTTACAATTCACTTTAATTATTTATGTCCCAATAATCCAATCCCCAAACACAAGTCTAATAGTTTCAAATTATTTATGATAAACATTTAATTATGCACTTTACAAATACAAATAATACTAGACAACACTAGTATAAACCAAATTCTTATAGATAAATTTAGAGACTTTTACATAAATATTTTCGTACTAGGATTGGGGTATTGCATTTCTCTCCTCCTTAAAAAGATTTCGTCCTCGAAATCAAAATAAACCACGCGAAATTGTAAACACACCTAGATTAAATAAATTAATTTATTCAGGACGAGAAACTTGTAAACAACACCATACAATAATTAGTCAGAGAGAGAGATCAAGTTCTCCTTATGTAAACATCTGATTGACTTCTATGAATAGGTGCAATCGGAAGATTCTCTGGATGTGGTTGCTCTTCTACACAATTGAAGTGTTGCATGAAACAAGATATGACCAAGATGAAGAAAATGGCCACAAGCAAAAAAAAATTCACCCCAATTAGAGCTTCTAAGAAATTAGAGAAAGCCATCTTTTTAAAAACTCAAGGTAGAAAATTGAAACTTAAATTCAGAAGAAATATGAATTATCTACTGGCAAGAAATAACCAGAGAAGTCCAATAAATAACTTCTCACTTCTAAAGGAAAGAGGTGTTGAGAATGGGACAATTTCATGTGCTCAATAATGCACCTCCTACTTTATCCTCGTGTCAGAACGTGAAAGATGAACAGAGAGGGAAGACACGATAATGGTAGTCAATATTTGTCGGACTTTACAGATCACTATCATAGTTGTCAGGTACGCCAAGACAAAAATAATATGATCAGTCAAATTACTATATAAGGGTCACACTTCCTTAGTCTTGTATTTAAACCTAGGAAATGTTGCACTTTACAAAAAAATAAAATTCTGACCAAGGGTTCTTCTAAAATCAATTACCGAAGGCAACTCAGATGGAGACCTCCAGGGGAACAAACAAAGGAAAGGGTACGACTGCGATGCCACCTACCTGTACCTTACAACATACTGGAGGAGCTGGAAGTACTACAGGTTATTATTATCTTCCTGGTTTTTGTCATTTTTGTGAAGCGAAGAAATCCGAATGGTTAATCGATAGCTGTTGTACTAATCACATGTCTCCTAACGAAAATATTTTCTTTGGGATTGACTATAATATTAATACTTCTATTGCGGTTGGAGATACCAAATTAAAAGTCAAGGGCAAGGGTTCTGTCATGCTAGGTCCACTCATTATTCAGGATGTTTTACTGGTTCCCCATATCAAGATGAGTTTTCTAAGCGTTGGCTAGCTCGTAGAGAAAGGCTTTTCATTTCTCTTTAAAGGAAACTATGGTGCAATCTACGATCCGAAAGGAAATCTATTTGTCCAAGTTCCCAGGCCGGGTAGGATTTTCCTACTTACTTTAGCTTATTCCCATCAACCACAAAATGTACTACAAGGAACACCGATCTACCGAGGAGAAACTTCTACCATTGTTTCCCACGAAGGACAACCACAAAGAGAAGAGAGCAATAGAGCTTCAGACAAGAGACCATGGATCCAAAAGAGAAAAAGGAGGAAGAAGACTCCAGAACGATGTTGTTAACCAGGGCAACAGGGGTTATGCTAAATCAATCACTTGTACTACCGTCAAATAAATTGTAACCACGTCTATTAATAAAAGCAAGTACAATTTCAGTTACCCACAAAAACTACTTGTTCATTAGAAGACAATCAAAGAGCACACATTCGAAAACGTAAACAACCAGTGGCTACTTAGAATTAGAAAATACAATCTATTAAAAAGGAAACCTTCTCATCTATCACGTCGGCGCTTTTGCTCTACCTCCTTGAGGGTTTCCTAATAACAACGATCACCCTCACGAAGGAATTGCCTCATAAACCAAGAAATGAACAAAAGGAAAGAGATAACTATGAACATAGAAAATTTCACAGCGAAGAGAGCTTCAGAGGATTCCGTCATTGTTTGGTAGGAAACAAATTAAAACTCCAATCTAAAAAAAACTGAGAGAGGAAGCTTCAATGGCGTTGGATGAGATAAAGAAAAAGAGGGAGAGCTTAAGAAGAAGGTGGGGGTGAAGTGGGCACAATAATTGTGTCATTCACTATTGCTCTGTCGGCATAAAAAGACAAAGCAAGAACCAATACCGAGAACCGGTTTGGTGAGAATATCATCTACCGTCAGCGCCAATAATCTTGACTTTGAGGAGGGACTTGAGACTATTTTTATGAAACCATGATCCTGTTCAAAACTTTAATTTGAAACAATCAAAATCTCAATTTGAAAACTTCGGGATTAGATGATACAAAATCGATCCTCTAGCATTCCTTAGTAAACCAAGAAATAAAAGAAGACCGGGTCTGATACAAACTTGTAACATCCCAATTTTACCTAGTGAACTAAACGAAAAATTATCCCGGGACGGACACATGACACAGTTTAGAAATAGTTCAGATCGATCATCTAGTATTCCTTAGTAAACCAAGAAATAAAAGAAGGCCAGCTCTGATACCAACTTGTAACATCCCAGTTTTACCTATTGAAATAAATTAAAAATTGTCTCGGGACGGACACATGACACAATTTAGAAATAGTACAAATTATAATTAAAATTATACATAAATGATACGGGTAACCTTTTCAGAAAAACTGGAATATTGCGCCAAACAACTTATTTCTAGAACCTGGTGTCAAATAGTGAATGGACACATCTTTTAAAACAAATCCCATAAATATGCAATCTCATCAATATCCCAACTTCAGCCTAACAGCAGATGACCATATCCTCTATTAATTCTTCTAATACCATATAACCTGTCACGAACTAGTGGGTGGCTCGGGGTCAGTCTTCCGAAGTTATCATATAGATATCAATAGTAGAAATCATTGGAAAGACAACCATATAGCATATAAAATACGTTGGACAACTCTGACTCTACTTTTCATATTTTAAATGGGATCCCGACTCACATATGCTGACGACCCATATACATGTTAGTGACACCAAATCGGGCCGCATATAGTGGTGCCTACCAAGGCCCACGATGAAAGTTAGTGTGGGAAGCCCACCGCGTAGCTATAGTGCATTAAGCACGATCGTCAACATATGGGCTCTAACTAGGTGATCAATCAATACCCATAGTACTCTTGCAATAGAACTTGTTCAACTAAACAATTACATGTAACATATCAAATCAGAAATATATCACCTAGGATATATCGGAGCAGTATGTGGATCACATATAATTGACATGTCACGTTGTCACATATAATGCATTTAAAACCATTAAAATCCAAGTATTATTCATGCAATTCAAATATGCATAAATAACACAAGTAAAATATAAACACTTAAAATGGAAGATATTACCCCCTTAAACCAACCCACATGAAATTAAGCGGGTTGACTCGAAATACGGGTCAAATGTCCAAAAATGGATCAATAATAGCTTAACTCATAACTGTCGGGCCAAACTGCAATAGCTGGAAAGTATTGGGTCGCGGCTGGAATAATTCAAAAGTTACAGATCAAAACGTGACCTCCTGTTGGATTTCCAGGTTCCGACGAAGACGAGCTCGGCTCCAGCGAGCCTTGAATCACCACCCAAACTCGGTCAAACTCGGATCGTAGGATACGTAAGGATTCGTCTCGATAATACGAATGCAACAAAGGTATTTAGAGATCTTGGGTTGGTCTAGAACTTGCCAACGCAAGTCCACGTCGGAGAAGGAAACGGAGAAAGACGGGAACATAGTTTCATATTTGCTCCCTTTCGATAATGACTCTGAATGGTTTTAAATAGCTATATGATTTCCCTCAATGGAGGGTTTGGGTCTAAAACGTGCCATCACGACCTTCAATTTGTCACAGATGCGCCGAAAATTTCTTGTTGTCGGGTATCGATGCTGGCCGGATAAAACAGAACGCTGGTCAGAGGAGGTGATGACGACTAAATTCACTTATCTCAAAATGACGTCGTGTAACTAGCTGGACAAAAAAATGAAAGGATAAAATAAAATTGCTTCTAGGAAGACTCAAACTCAAGGCTAAAGGGAAGATGATAAGTACACAAACCATTTGGCTACAACTAAATAGTTGATTATGTTTACAATTCACTTTAATTATTTATGTCTAAATAATCCAATCCCCACACACAAGTTTAATAATTTCAAATTATTTATGATAAATATTTAACTAAGCACTTTACAAATACAAATAATACTAGACAACACTAGTATAAACCAAATTCTTATCGATAAATTTAGAGACTTTTACATAAATATTTCCGTACTAGGATTAGAGTATTACACACCCCACCAGACTCTCCTGGGGCAGTAGAAGCCCGATCGCCACTGGTAGAACCGATTAATTTAGAAGAACATGTTGTCATCAAACCCTTAGCTGGAAGGGCAACCTTCGCTCATTTCTTACTATGAATACACAATGATTGCACTGAGTCACCCTGCTTCTGTGCAGTTTCAGAATTCCTCAATTTAATCTCCGTAGACCTCGCCACAGCAACTGACCCTTTCCTCTTACCCGCTACAGATATACCCTTACCTTTTTTGTCGTGTTTCCTCGTTGGAGGCACAATTGTAGGAGCGGATTCCTGTTTTCTCGGCCTCCTAGATTTTTTGTGGAAATTAAGCCATGGTCCGAACTCTGATCTATTTTCTCTTGTTTGATTCGAGGGGGCGTAGCTTCAACCTGAGTCTCAATCGGTTGATTCTGGGACAACTCTCAGATTTATGGCCAATTCGACCACAAACGACGCAAAGAGAAGAGAGGTTTTCGTACAAGACTTCTTGCCAGACATTATCAATGAAAACCCCTTTGTTCAAATGCTTGGCGAAGATCAATTTCGACAGCTAACCGGGCAAAATTCCCCCTAGCCGCATAGAGTCTTCTTCAATCCTGACGGTCTTACCAATCAAATTCCCCAACCCAATTAGGATTTCCTTATGATAATATTTGATCGGCAGCTTAGGAAATCTAATCCAGACCACCATTCTAGCTGGCAAATAATCAACCACTCTGAAAGTTGGATCCCAACCGTGACGCACCAAATAGTGCTCAAGGATCACCCAAGGTCCTCCTGGGAGTGCAAATTCATAATCTTAGGGGTTCTCAAACAACACGAGGAAAACATTGTTGTCCAAATCAACTATCGTCATATGACCAGTCGGGCGCCACTTACTTCTCAGATGATCGTACATATACTAGATAATGCACTTCCCCAAAAAGACGAACAACAAGAGTTTACCGTAGTGGAATGCAAATCCGAGCCCGGAGATCCCTGGAGGTATTCAAATGACCAAATCCATTTTTACGGCTTAACGCAATATCGTTATCTCCCACAACAATTGTCAAGATTGGAGAGTGAACGGTGGATTGAAGATCCCTTCCCACAACAGTAGCATAAGACACTCTATATCCTCTACCTACGTGCTCCCCTGGATTAATCATAGAAGCAGGCGGGTTCGCCTTTTCAGTCATGACTGCATGAGAACAAGATGAAGATTTCGGTGGTCGAACCTCAAGCGGCACCGACGACAGAAGTTGGAATTTCGTAGAAGAGAGAGAAGACATTTTCAAGATCCCAAAGGTTTATAGTCTTTTTTGAGACATTATTTTTACTATTTAAATTAAGTAGTAAAAATATTTCAATTATTTTTATCTACCATTTCTGGAGTCTCTTTTTCCTTGAAACTTTCATATATGAAGGGTAACTTAGTACCACAACATTAAATTCTATGCTTGTAAATTCATAATACACAAAAAAATCAGTACCACAAATCACTCACTGGAACCACATCAAGAGAAAATATTTGTATTTATCTGTATATTTGTAACTAATAACGAGTACAGACATCAATGAAAGTCGGTACCTCAAACGGATCCAAGGTACTAAATCAAAATCACTCATAAAGAACATCAGCGAGAGAATTAATTACAAAATAAAACCAACTTGTACCTGCAATTACCAATAACATGAACAAAGTAGGTACTTGCATGAGAACCGAAGTACAAACTCTTTTCATGATTGGCGGATCTTAGATTTTAAAATTCTAATAAGGTGACTTTGGTACTGCCTACGCATACATGCTTTGGAACCCGATGTCCTAACAGCCATGCATAAATGACATGTATCCAAATCTCGTATATACCATCAGCCCAATGCAACACCTCCTCAATCAATTCAAACAATCAACCAAACTCGGCCTCGGAGATCCCTTCAGCTACATCTTATGGGAGGAAGAGCCAAAATGCCTTCGCTGGCTCGATTCAGAACCCCCCAAATTTCTTCATGGTTGGCAATCGGAGATCAGAGAAAAAGAGGCGAGGTTGGGTAGGTGTAATGGTAATGGTCGGAGACGAGAAGGTGGTGGCGGGAGTCGGAGATCAAAGAACATGAAGAAGAGATAGTGGTTTGTAGTTGAGATGCTGCAAGAAGGATTGTTGTTGGGGAAGTGGGGGTAGCGGGTAGAGTTTTTTTTAATGGTTAGGTTGTTAAATAGGATCAAAACCCCGAATTAGATAGTAAATTTTTATTTTAGCCTTTAAATCTATGTACCTAATCTAATGGTGTATAAGTTGCGTGACACCAAAAAGAGATGTTAACATAGCAAGATTACTAGAAACTGATTATTTTAAAGTTGTCGGAAATTTAACTAGCTTTTCAATGTCGCGGGTCTTGCATCGATCAGACTCCTAATCATGAAGATATGTCCAAAATACTAAACTATTGTTTTCCTATCAAGTCGAGATCTTGTTGCTTCTTAGGCTTTTTGACTTGTCCCCATATCTCCATATGATTCATATTACTTGTCCTACATTATCTATGCATGTTGTATTACTTTTCTTAATGCCCTATTGACATTGTATATTTGGGTGATGTACCTAAAATTATTAAACCTTTAGGTGATGTACCTAAAATAAAAAATTAGATTATTAAATATTTAATTAATATAGTCCTTAGGTCCGCTCGAAAAGCTTATATATGAAGAAAATTAGATTAACAATAAACTTGATTTCATATAGTTAGTCTTTAACCTGACAGGCTAGTTATTTTTATTCAATTTATAATTCTGAACTCTTCAACAACTAGCGCATGTATACAATAAAATATTTTTTTAAACATTTAGTTGATATAAAATTTAGGCCTGATAAATTTATATATGTAAATAATTAATATAATAAATAATTTTGGTATGTCATAGTTAGTTCTTAATACATATTATATTGTTATTCTTATTTTGATATGTAATTGTTAACTCTTCAACAACTATAATGTATTAAGAATAGAACGCTAAGCATTCCATTGACGTAGCACTTAAAATCGATAATCGTATATTTACAAAATATTGTTTATCAATAATTCTAAGAAAATACTTAACCAATAAAGTTTATTTCACATAGTTAGTTGTTAATTTGATTATTTTGTTATTTTTATAATTTTTTATTTTTTGTAACTAACGTACTTATAATATAAAATTGAGCGTTCCGTTGAAAAATGCATATAAAATTTGTTAATATAATGATTAAATTGAAAGAGAAAATAAAATGAGAAATTGGTGCAAAAGAAGGAGGAGTTACAGGATAAAAAAGAAAAAAAGAAATATTAAGGGCTTTTTGAAAAGAAAATTGAAGTTTGAGGGAAGTTATTTTCATTCCTATATTTAAGGTGGGAGTAAATACATGGGTTAAATATTGATGTGTCAAAATAAAATAAAATATATATGTTTTATATGTTGTTTAGATATCAGTTATACTATCGATAATAAACCTTAGAACAATCAAAGTGTCAAAACTTTACATCAAATGACCTATATTTGTCGTGACATCCTTGAAGAATTACAATTCAAGATTTAAAATGGCTGTCAGATATATTCAGATAGTTTAAATAGATATTTATCAATATGTTGGATTCAAATTCGAAACCTTAGTATAATCAACCACGTACTCTACCATTAAAACAACTTTTATTTTTAAAACAATTATTAGAATGGTTAGATACCACCTGTCTTATGGGTAATGTAATGAGTCATTGAGTCAATAATATTTTCTCACATACCTTGATTCATTCATTCAGGTCGGCAATCGCTCTCTCATCCGATTAGACCTCATTTTTAAATCTTTCAAGCATCTTCCTCCTGAACCAGATTTCACCAACTCGTCAGCTTCTTTAAAACAACAGGAGCTAACAGTTTTGTTTCTTCCATTCTAAGTTATTTCAAAGGTCAACTGTTGACGCTCTTAATTCTACGGAATTGATGCTATTTTTAGCCATTTCGAAAAATTAAGTAGAAATTTCCAAATCAATTTTACAAGAATTTACTAATTATAATAAAATAACGGATGTGTTTTTAATTATTAATTAATTAAATTAACTTAATATATAAACAGAGGGAGAAGCTCAAGAGAAAAATAGGTTTAGAGTTTTTTAGAAGATGGATTTTCAAATTGGTTACTAAATTTTAGAATTGCATTTTTTGCTTTCTAAGATTGGTTGGATTATAATTTTGAAATTTTCATTTTTAGTTTCACATTTATGATTATTATGTTGGTTAAGGTGATGATGGTTATTAATTCAATAAAATCTTTGGGTTAATAACTAATAGCAATGTTATGTCCAATGAAAATTAAGGAAATAATACTATAGGTGTAATTTTTAATTCAACTCTAAATCATATTTTAATCTGACTGAACCATTTTGTCTAAATCAAAGTTGCAAACCCCATTGGCGGAGCTACATGGACCTCGGACTGACGATAGCCTTAGCCCTTTCTCTCCACCATGACTGGATAGTAAGGGGAAACATAAAAGTTAACTACCGAAAAAAACATAAACTATCGAAAAACAAACAAGTCCGAAAATTGAGAAAACACAACCCAGCTAATATGGATGGAATTATCCTTATTCGGCTAGGATCTTGGAAGTTCCCGTATCTCGAGACTAGTTGACACTCCAATCGACATCTCGCACATGCGCCGCTTCTTCTCATCAAGGTTAAGACTATCCTCCTTAGTATTATCGATTGGTGGAACCGCGCCGGCCTTTCCTTTGACTCAGTTATTGGCCCATGCAGATTGCTAGTTCTCGGAAATTTGCTGGAAGAGTCCTCGACCTGGTAGCTCCCCGACCCCTAGTCCGTCCAATCGGCGACCATGCCCTGTTAGGGTCACATCTTCCAAACAATAAGCCACGGGTTGGCCACTTTGGCTCGGGCTTCCTGGTGGGCCTTCAGCTGGATGGAGTCGTCCGAGGCTGGATCAGCTGAACGGCCGGTAGTGGAGGCGCAACTCGCATTTCTTCTCAATGACCCATAAGCCATATACATAACTGAAACTATAGAGCTTTTTATACCTGATTTGGCATGTGATTTCCCGGTTGTCATGTAGGGTGACCACTCTCTCCCTCTTAAGTGGTGTACGAACATCAAGTAGCACGTGGATCCGCATATACGGTTCCAGAAAATAGATCTTGTTCTTCGGGTCATACGCCAGGTAGCGCCGGAAGAAGTTTCCCATCGGCTTGCCTACGAATTCCGAGAAATACCCACATGATAAGTGATAAATCTGGATCCAGAAAACAACAGTTTTCAGCGGTGCTTATTATGGGATCTCACCTTGTTTGAGTTCGTGGGTGAGGAATAGCATATAGTCCATGCTCCACGGACGCCCCTCAATTACGTGCTCCACGTAGAGTGCGTGGTTGAAGAGGAACATGAAGAGGCCCCTTTCGTGGGCATCAACTCGACGCCCCGCCAGGTTGCCACAATGACGGCATCGTCCAACGGACGACAATCAAGTTGACATCCTTCTTTGTCAGGAAGGCCCCGACTATGCAGAGGTCATACTCCCAGCTAGGAGGCTCCTCAATCAGCCTCGGCTATGGACATGGCCGAGATCTCTGGGTCGGATAGGGTTAGCGACGCGACTTGATGAGCGATGGTAAGAGCGGGAGTTGCAGCAACGACTGGTGCGGCGGGGACGTTCAACGCGGTAGGATTGCATGTTGGGAAGAGGTTGGGGATTCAGTGTGGATGGAGGTGTGGATAGGATCAAAAGTGAGTCACTGAGCGGCTAGGAGGGTGGGTGGTTTACGGTAGGTTGGCGGCCACATCTTTTTATGCCCTCTAACTGAAACCCTATGCTTGTATTTTTTTCTTTCCGTTATTCGATATTTACGTTTTGTTCTTAAGAAAAATGCAGCTTTAGATATCGTACATTATGTTATAAAACTAAACTCAAAGAAAGACAAGAACAAGAGAAATATGGAGAGGGAGAGAGTTTCTTATTGAGGTGTATGGAATGCTACAAATGAGAGCTCTATTTATAGGCTCATAGATCATAACCTATACTCTCTAATATTATTACACATAAAGGTGGGAAAATAAATACAATGAAATACATTGAAGAATGGAATAAGGAGTTACACAATGGTGCATTCACTATAGTAATTATATTCATAACACTCCCCCTTGAATGACCATTGGTTATACATCGTTCTTCGAATACGCTTTTGATACTGCCTCATTAAAAACCTTACCAGGAAAACCCAGTGGGAAAAACCATGGTTAAGGGAAAAAGAGTACAGCTGCGTATTGACTCCCCCTGATGAGGATATCAACTCTCGCTCATCATTATATCAGTTGAGATCATTCACTCACCAATTCCAAATTTGCTTTCCAACAGTTGATGCAGAGAGATCTTTGGTGAATAAATCAACCAAGTTATCACTTAGGTGCACTTAGTTGATAAATATTTCAACTCATTGAAGTTTGTGCATAAAATGTATGCATCACATGATCGATGGCCATCCATAATTCACATGACACTTCACCTTAGATGACCATTAGATGAGAATGTGTCTCATTAAAACCTTACTAGGAAAACCCTATGGGATAAAAACCTAATGAAGGAAAAAGAGTACATAATCATCACATCCCGTTGCAACATTTTCTTGCAACTCAAGGATATATGCAAAATAAATATCATGCATGATTTATAGGATCAGATCTTGAAATGGTGGTGTAGCTTTATAAGTTGGTTTCACAGCCCACCAAGTGGTAAAATTATCACATGAGACCAATTTATGGTCAACCAACACAAATATGACCAAGATTACTACTTCAAAATCGAGTACATCTTGTGTCTTTATAAAGGTCGATTAAACTCGACATAGAGTCACATAGTGATCTGACTACCATCCAGGCACTGATAGCCATGTCATATCCATATAACTTTTTGTTGGATATAATTAGTATATCATTGATGATATATGAAAATCATGTTCGAAAGAGATGCACAGTTGGCAAGTTAGTGGTAATCTTCCACATCTTCCATCTCGAACTCTAGCTAATCAATATTTGATTGCTTTGAGAAACTCTTTAGGAGTCTCAATAAAGTGTATGTCATCTATATAACAAAAGATGATGATGACACTTAAACTCTTATAAGCAAAAGACATACATTTTAAATATAAAATAAAGTATAGAAATTTTTATAAGAATTTCAAAATCATAAAATATGACAAAGATGATTTTTCATCATTCAAAATTCAACTCAATATGAAAAAGAAATCATAGTTTTATGCATAGAGAAATGTATGATATGCTAAATGGACCACTTCTCTCAATTATTCAATCCATATGACGTCAATTAGATATAACTTGTTCATGTGAACTTGAATTGTTTGCTTATAGCAAAATAAATCCTCAAGGGAATTTCATATACACATGTGTATTCTAATTATGAAAACCATACATATAGGTTGCAAGGACATCCATTAGGGGCAAACTCTTTTCCTTCACAAATTGCCGACTAATCGAATAATAAAAAGTAGTTGCATCCACCACATGAGAATATATTTTCTCATAATCAAAATGTTATAGGTTTGTTGTACAAAACCTTTCAAAAATGAGATGTTTCATAACTTCTCATACTCATACTTTACATCTCAATGTATAAAGACTTGATGTCTTAAAACTTTTCATTTCTCTTGGGAATTTGAATTTGCCTCAAATTGAAATTTTTTTAGCCAATCATTTCTATCTGTGCATGCATTTTGGCTAATGATCCTCATTTTCAACTATCATATTTAGCGTTGCACTATACGCAAATATTTCGTCGACGTTGACTTCATTGGGGTTCCAATATTTTCCATCCAAGATATAGATAATTGAGATATATATTCATATCTTTCAGGTACCTGATACTCTTCTTGAGCACATTATTTGTTTCTCTTGGTGGCTTTGTTTAAATAATCTTAACCTCAATTTGACCATCTTGATATATAGCTCCATTCCATCGTTGAGGATTTTTTCTTTGGAACCGAATGGTCTATCACGCCTTTGCGGGTTTTAGACTCATTTGTGATGTCAGATTGCCCAATATTGGCATTATTGTTATTGGAGCATTTTGAGTTGGCACATGAAAACTTTACTCTCGTTGGGTCAGTAAAGTGTCTGGCAGATAATGAATTATATATTTTTGAACTTCAAGCTCATATTACTTAGTGCAAGGATCAAAATAATATGATCATTCATCTAATCTCTTGGCCAACTTTTGTTTTCTCCCCCTAATGTTGGGAAGTTTAAATATAAACCTCCAAACGAGTCATCAAAATACTCCCGACAACGATGTGATACTTTACCATCGATGAACTCGTAATCAAAATAATTTCTCAATCTTCATTGAGAACCCATCCTAATAAATGGTGGTGGAGCAATTCAGATGTATATATCACATTCATATATCCATAGATGGGAAGTATAAGGTTTTGACCCAAAAACCAAACATAATGGAGGAATTCATGATAATTTCTTGGCGTAATGCGAATTTGTGTTGTGCATGTAAATGACATGTTCACAATAATATATTGGTTTTCAATGACACATTTTCGTTATTGGATAATCATGAAAATATGCTCATAACCAAAATGGTTGAGCTAGTAATCTCGTAAATTTTAGTTTTCTTTCATATACACATGTGACCTTCTAGTTGATACATCAATTAAAATAATTGGCTCACATGTTGGGCGTATGGATCCATAAATATCACCCTTGTTTTGTTGTGTGTAAGATAAATGATCTTACTTTAGTTGATGATTATCCAACAATCAACTCTATTTGAGGAAAAGCAATCCAAAAATGAATTATGTTGTGTTGGAGATTTACCCAAAAATGGGTAACGGAAAGGTGAAAATGCTTTCCTAGAAACGAAACCTTGTTGACGAACGAGAAAATCGTTTGTGTTCCCGGGGAAGTAGGGGAGTCACAAGGACTACTTAAATCCCTATAACCTTAGGAATCATTTCTTTAGAATACCCAAGTTGAGACCATCATGCACAACAATCTTCAATAGAACATACAGTTTAGATTATGGAATCATCGAAATTGACCATAGAGGTACTTATCAATTCGCATCATGATTGAACCGGGATGGTCTCACCGGTTATGCCAAATAATAGTTGTCAGGACGAGTAAACGTATAGTTTACATTTATATATATGTATCTCAATCACAATAACATAGGTGTAGTACAAATTGGAGGATAATATTATGGATTCAATAATTATATAGCCATAGACCATATTATTGTTCCTCTCTTGATCCTAAACAAATTGGAATAAGGATTTTGTTCCTTCGTGAACAATATAATAGCTCGATCTAGAGCTTGAGAGAAATGTTGTACTACACCATATATCTTGGTGCACTATCGATATGATATATATCACAATTAATTATGGTGATTCTCATCATAAAATACTCATTTTTGTCATGAGAATGGTACATAGTTTAAATGATAAATAGATATATTTCTCAATCATCTATGTCACCAATTAATAGATCAATAATTCTCGTATAACCACAATAGTTATGTCCATCCGAATAAAACGGTTCCTTATGTGAACAATGATAATATGTTGTCACTTATGCGTTCAGGAACAATGTAACAAATTAAATGTGTCTTTGCACAATCACTTTGAGTGCTAAATTAACATCATTTTGATATGATCATCAAAATAAAATTGATGGTTATATCACCTTTCATGTCACTAGAATTTTTTAACATGAATATCAACTTAATCTTTCCACATCTCTATCACCAACGAGATGACCAATTTCCCGTCAAACTCGAGAAGTTGTGTGAATTTCATCATATAATTATTCGAGATTTTGTTCAACTATTGGTTGAAAAATACTTTCCTTGGTACTATATGCCCATCAAATCCACATTGATTTCCGTATATGAAATAGTAATCATGTATTGTGACATTTTCATCGGAAAATAATATGATATAAGTGTATGCACTTCGAGAAATATGATAGTGTCATATGGGATTTTCTCATCACAATAAATTTGGATGGACTATGACCTTTGAAAGATTAGGTCTTTCTCTTCCACGATAGTGTATTGACTTTGTGGGAATATATATTGTCTAATCACTTTGTGGACATATGATTATATCCACTCACTTCATGGATCGATATTTTGTCTCATTGGACCATCAACATTGGAAATATAAGATAACCCGTTTCTCAAGATATGTGTCTCGTGGGACATTCAATCATATCGAGCTTTTATAAGTATAATCAATCACTACAAAGATTGATATTTTGTCACTTCGACCTTCAATATTCGAGACATATAAAATATATGTATAGCTTTGTTCTTTCGATATGTTGTGTCTCTTGGTACTCATTTTTCGGCCTATCATTCAGATGATGGCGAGTAAATAGCAAAGCTTTAGCTTTGTCATGATAAGACGTGCATTATCGTCTCGTTTCACCAATACTATTATATATGGATTTTAGCCTCGAATGCCCATGAAGAGTAATTCTTGCCCGAAACATCAAAAACCACATACTCAAATTTAAAAAAAGTTTGACGTAATTATCAAAATAAATAAATTAGATCACATTATGAATGAATTAATAATGACATGAATATACTATTAAAATTGTAATTAGCAACATATATAATACATTTATTTAATCCGTAAACGTAACTTACGATTCCATTAATAATGACATGATCATTAGCCATTTAAATATTTAATGACAATCGTTGATGATGATTGAAAAATATTAATGTAAACGTAATGTAATAATGTGATGACCGACGTTACAAAAATAATGGTTATGATAATAATCAGATAACCACCGATCTGTTTCCTTTTGACAAATATGCTTTAATATTAAGTAAAATCGATAAAAACAAAGGAAAAAAATACATATGTATATGCATAAGATGTCTATTATCGTTTGCGTGATCAATAATAATTGAGCAAGAAAGATAAGCTATCAAATATTAGAATTAAGTCATAGACATATATGAACACAAAATAAATAAATAATATTGTTACTCGGTGAATATTCATATAAACAATTTGTTACTATATATCTTCGGTGGGGTATTAGTAGAAAACAAACAAAAATGAAGATTGAAGAAGTAAACATATGAATTAGCTAATAGCCCACCTTAATGACCTATTTTTAAATAGTAACAATAGCGTTATGAAAAAGTAAGAAATGAAAATGAGAATCACAAATTTTTCTTAGTATATGTATTCAAAACATAAGATAAAAGAAAAAGTACGTAATATTCAAATGGGTAAATACTTAATTTAAAATATGGCAATATACATATACTCAAAGAAAAAAAACACGTAGCAGATATAATAAATCTGAGAATTGTCAATAGCAAGAACAACTTGCATAACCAATTATATTATAGGAGAAAAAAAATTGATGTGATGATATAATAAGCTAAAATGTAAGGAATCGAGTAAATCAATGTAATAACATTTGAAATCGCAAACTAAATCTAGTTTTGAAACAAAAAGAAAGTAGGTAGAAGAATAAGAGAATCCAGTAAATAGCAATCAAATATCAATCTTTGTAAACTTTTGAGAATCGAGCACTCGTGCGTAATAATAAAATTGCAAAAACGGGCATCAGGAGCATAAGCATGAACTCACTGGCCATATGTATTGTTTGTATGCACTTTGGTCATGATTACAAGAAGTTGCTCGATGGCAGAACTTCGTGCTGATAACGTGTTATAAAACTAAACTCAAAGAAAGACAAGAACAAGAGAAATATGGAGAGGGAGAGAGTTTCTTATTGAGGTGTATGGAATGCTACAAATGAGAGCTCTATTTATAGGCTCATAGATCATAACCTATACTCTCTAATATTATTACACATAAAGGTGGGAAAATAAATACAATGAAATACATTGAAGAATGGAATAAGGAGTTACACAATGGTGCATTCACTATAGTAATTATATTCATAACACATTAACAATTTTTAAAACTCTTAAACGATTAATAATAGGCTAAAATGGTCTCCACGTACCTATTTAGTGACTATTTTAATGAAATAGTCACATAATTATCGTTATTAAAACTGCATATCCTTGTTGTCTCATGTGGTAGTTGATGATCACGATGTACTTTCACAGCCGATGGTAGGTTAGTAGTGTTTTGCCAGGTTTTACTTTATTTACACAGAGTTAATGTTAATAGGAGCTTGACCATCCTTTCTTTTCAGCTCCTCTTCCAACTCCTCTGCCTCAACACGCTCTGTATTCTGTAACTCGCAAAACATTATGCTTTATGACTAATAAAGTCAAGAATTTGCATTTCATCTCATGTATAAATTTTTGGGTCCTGTATCTCCATTATATAACATACAGATATAACCCTTTTGTCTCATCCGCTAAAACAAACAGGTATTCCCCTCCTAACTTCTAACAACCATTTTTACTATAAAGAAAAACCAAGTATTACAGACAACGTTATAACAAAAACCAAAACGAAAAGAAGAAAAAAAGAGAGCCCATCTGGCGCCAAATTGCAAAAGCTGGATTTACCTTCCGTTTCGGTATTCATCATTGTATCCCGCTTTACACCATGCTGCCTCTCAACTGACCACTGAATGAGGCTCGGAGCTGCAACTACTGTATGATATCTTGGCCATAGTTGTCTTTTTTTTTTCTAGAGTTGTTCAGAATGCTTTGTGGTGACCTGTGCATCCACCACGGTTCTGGGTTCATGCTTCCTCTTGCTTCTGCGCTTAGATCTAGATGATCGCGTCTTTATGTGCTTTATAGGATGTGGCTCTTCCATGTTGCTTACCGCCTCCTGCTCCTTGCTTGGGAGTTCAGGGGCAGCATCTGGCCACGGCGTTCGCTTTGATGCCACACTAATCTCCAGCGGCGGGTCTATTATCCACCTGATTTAACCCACAGATAAACATTACCATACTGAAAAACTGATGAAAACTCCTATCTCAGTTATCATAAGACTTCTTCATCAATTAATCCCAGACCTGCCCTACAGCACAGGACTCACACTGACTGAGAGCCTGAGGCTAGAGCGGACATTTCAGAACCCATCATTTCCAACAGAAATGCAATGGCAGATCTTAAATCTTAATAGACCATATGGAAGATACGATCCCTCAATTCCCAGACAAATAGATCTGCATACTCCATGAAGACAGATCTTATCGAAGGTAGAAATTCAGTTTTGATCAAGAAGAAGTACTTCCAGTACCTTGTTACTAATACAGCACCACTACCATCAAAATACAACTAAAACTTACTGAATGTAACAACAATAATTCTTGTGAAGGTTTATGAACTCTCGCAAAATCATGTTGAAATACACAATCTATTAACATTTCTTCAAACATAGCAGCAAAATGGAGAGGATTTAAGATGTACATTTATTTGCATATGTAGCGATTAGTAATTCCTAGGATAGGCTACTTAGCAAGAGAGTGTATGCCGTTCTAATAAACATTTGCAAGAAAGATATGTCAATTGAGGTATTAACATGTTTGCTTACTGTGTTTGCTTGGCACTGGCAACAGTTCCAGTCCCAGAATAGTTTTTTTGGTGCTGCCACTTACACAGGCCAATCTAGGTTGCCAAATTCAAACTTCTATGATGACTAAAGCCGCATGACCTCAGTGTTCTCTGAACCCTGACAGAGATGACTAACTATGGATTTCACACTATGACTAACATCGGAATAGTTGCCATGTCAGTGAGGAAATGCCTACTTTCTTAAAATTTCTATCAGTTTCTAAGTCTTAAATCTCTCAAAACAATTTAAACTCCTGCAAGAATGCTCAAATTGGTTGATCTATTCTGTGGACATACGGTTACAAGCCACTCAGCCTACAGCAGCTCACTCTTACAACTGCTTGACTAACCTGGAGAACAAAGAATTTCATGAAAAAATTTGATCACAAAGTCATAGCATCAACAAAAATGGGGATAGGAAAAGGCAAACTTACCCAGCAGGAAACTTGCTGTCTGTACGAGCTTCAACTCGGAGCCACCAAAGTAGCACTTGTCTGCCACAGCTGCCAAGTGGTTCCACCATTGAAGAATCCTTTAATAGAGATAAAGGAGACTCTACATCCTCAACAATTGTATCTAATTCCTTAAACCATTGAGGCTTATCTTCAACATCTTGCCAAAGCAATCTTGAATTAATCACAAATCCAGCCCACTCCAGCCTACCAGGCAGCACAATTGCTCTATCGTCAATATAAACGGCGATGTTCCCTTCATATGGCTGCGAATCAAAGGTGTGCCAACCAGCCAACTTGTCAGATGCATTACAGGCAGGACCTTGAACAGGCATTCCCTGCTTCTCCTTCTCTTCTACATCTTTGTTAACATCAGCCGATGATAACTCCTCAGAACCACCAGAATGTGCAAGAATACCAACAGAAACCGCACCAAACCAATTCACATTCTGAATCTCGTCGAAAAGTTCCATACTGTGCATATTACTATCGTCTGCGAACATCACAATCCCATCCAGCTTCTTCTCCCTTACAACCCTGATCCACCATACATACATACATACAGAAGAAGAAAGGGTCACTCAATTTTTTCGATCAAACAGTGTTGACTTCGATTTGACTCCCAATTTACTTCCATTTCCAGAACGCTAAAAAACAGGACAAGGGTACACAAAGGAGAAGGAACAAAGCGGGAAGAAGTAAAATCTTTACCTCAAAGCACGAATCCGCATTTTGGTCTCCAATTTATGGCGCCCTTCCCACGTGTTAGGCATTTTCTCATCAACCCCAATGTGGATAGTCTTCACGCCCGACTTCGAAATGATCGCGGCGGTCTCATTACTCACTCCGCCGGCCTCCACAACGATCCAAACGACGTCGTTAGGGACGAGCATCAGCGAGTGAATAACGCCGGTCAGATGCAGTGTCTGGAAGGTCCGTACGTAGGTAGGTGTCACTGCGATGACGGTCCTGGGGTTCTTGATTCCGAACTGAATCCGCTGCTCCCTCTGCACTCTCTCAATTATCTGATGCGCCTTCATTACCTCGATCGGGTCCGGATGAGGCCATGGCCGGATCCGGATCCCGTGACGCCCGACCACGACTCTAGAAGAGCTCACCGTCCTGTTGACCACGGGAACCCCACCGCCGTTAGCGACAGGGTTGGACGGAAAATTAAGTGGCAGGTCGGCGACGGTAGCAGTGGTAGTAAGCTGGCGAAACGGGGCCATGAAGTGATTGGTGTTGGTAGTGATGGCGGAAGTGGAGAAAAGGAAGAAAAAGACCAGGCGGGAAAAGCGGAATCCGAGGATGAGACTGATGAGGCAGCATAGTCCATGGAGGACAAGCCAGAAAACTGCCGACGAAGACTTAATCGTGCTGTCAGCAGACGAATCTAGAGGAGCAGATCCCCTGAAACTACCAGGGCGGCGGCTCAGGTAGCTCTGCTGAAGTGCGGAGAGCTTCATCATTTCCCCTCTCTAGCTAACTCACCACCGAATTCCGAGTTAGAGAGAGAGGGAGATAGAGAGCAGAGTCAAAGCTCCCAGAGATGACAGAAATGGAAATGGGAAGAAGATGGGTATTTATCGAGTTTGATGGAAGTAAAGAAGAAGAAAAAAAAATCAAAGCGTTTGGTGAAGACGGAAGAAACAAATCAAAGCGCAAAAGATTGGTGAATCAGAAAGAGATTGCTTTGAATTCACGATTGAGAAAATAAGTCAAAGCAATTTTTGAATTGGAAGGGATTTGGTTGATTAAATTGTTTGCGTTTGCTGGGGGTAGCTTTGCATGCTGTGATGAGCTGATTATTGTAAGGGAACTGGGGAATGGAAAAAGACGAGAGAGAAGAAGGATGTCATGGTTTGATTAATTAAAACTCATTATTGCCTGTTTTAGGGAACAGGTAATAAACCAATTCTTAACTATAACAAAAAAAAATAACAAAACCGTTTTTCTCTTCTTATTTGAACCACTTCAAATATTTATTTTGTCACCATATATGTATTTTTCAAGTTTGGTAATATTCGGAATATTATTTGATATTTACAAAATTGTAACCAGCTTCTATATATAATAAGGTGAGGTTTTTTTTATATTTTTGGAGTATTAATATTTTTATTTATTAAATTTAATTTTGGCCGTTTGTTTATGAGTTAAAATCTGAATTTTTTAAAATAATTATTTTTTAAAATTAAATAATTTTAACATTAAAAATTTTAATCAACATTTAATTTAATTTCAATTAATATAAAATTATTGTTGTTTTTATTTTTCAATTTTAATATTCAATATTAATTTATTCACATATAAACATCTAACCTTCAAAAATGAATTTTTGACCAAACATTTCGAATCCCTTCATCCTTTTCCCGTCTTCGTCAATCTCGTATTTTTTGGATTGATTGCTTATTTTTTTTACAAGCAAAACCCTCTCGTCCTTAGCTAATTTATAACCTAAAAGAGGGTTACATTTTACTTTTCTAAACGAGATAATGTATGTCTGCAAATTTTTGGATGGGATGATGTATGCAGGCTCGACGTTTTTCACCTCGCCGCCTCCAAGCTTGCTTCCGGTCCCGGCTTTTCTTAGGAAATCTGATGCCACCACTGGCCTCCGGTGATTACTGGGGCTGAATCTGGTTTAGTTAAACGCAGCAAAGAACTCACGGAGTTAGAAGGAAGACCGTTGGTCAACGTCGAGAAGAGAAGAGAAGAGATTTAATGAAACGACGAGTTTTGATCTTCCGTTTATGTTTTAATCGTTGATGTATCAAACGTAGACACGTGTTTTTACCCGCGTTTATAATTTCGTTTTTACTGTTGAAGTTACCGTTGGGTTTCAGTATAAAAACCCAACCAACGGAATGAATCGATTTAGACTTTCAGACCCATCCTTATCTTCTTCATTCTTCTCTGCATTTCTTCTTCTTCACGAATCTTCTATCATCTTAATATGCTTTGTGAAGAAATGAAGGATCGAAGTTTTACAATGTACAAATTCGGATTCGGTTGAAGAAGATGAATTTCTTCATAATCGTGAAAATCATGAACATGGTGAGATGAAGGAGGAGAAGAAACAGAAGGAGAAGGATAAAGTTCATATCTTTCACTCAATTGGCGGCGGCGGAGGGTTTGAAGAAATCGACTCGAATTTGAATTCAAATTCGAATTCAGCTGAAGAAGAAGAGTTTCATCATAATCGGCATAATAATGAACATGGTAAGATGAAGGAAAAGAAGAAACAAAAGGAGAAGTATAAAGTTCGTACCTTTCACTCAATTGGCCACAACCATAGCAACCACCATCGACAACCACCGCATGCGCCACCGTCGTATGGTGGTGGCGGTGACGGGTTTCAAACGCAGTATCATGTGATGAGGGATACAACACCGGTGGTGGAGACAAGAACGAGCTACGCAAGAGCTGCAACCCTAGTAGCGAACTTAGTGATGCATCATATGCACATGTGGAAGCAGAATCCGGAGTAATTGCAAGTGGAGACGAGTCCGCCATTGGCAGCTAGGATGAGGTACAACAAAGGAGGAGACAAGATGTCGAGCACTTACGATCTCGTCGAAAAGATGCATTTCCTATATTTAAGTGTTGTAAAAGTTAGAGATCTTCCTGTAATGGATGTCACCGGGAGTTTAGATCCTTATGTAGAAGTGAAGTTAGAGAACTACAAGGGGAAGACAAAGAACACGCCTTCACTAAGGCATTACATAGAACACGCGTTCAGTTGCTGCTGTGCAAGTTGGGAGTATATGATATCTACTCTCCAACTTGTGGGAGGGTATGAAACGCAGCAAAGAACTCACGGAGTTAGAAGGAAGACCGTTGGTCAATGTCGAGAAGAGAAGAGAATAGATTTAATGAAACGACGAGTTTTGATCTTCCGTTTAACTTCCGTTTATGTTTTAATCGTTGATGTATCAAACGTGGACACGTGTTTTTACCCGCGTTTATAATTTCGTTTTTACTGTTGAAGTTACCTTTGGGTTTCAGTATAAAAACCCAACCAACGGAATGAATCGATCAGGCTTTCAGACCCATCCTTATCTTCTTCATTCTTCTCTGCATTTTTCCTCTGCATTTCTTCTTCTTCACGAATCTTCTATCATCTTAATATGGTATCAGAGCGGGTTGTATCGATCTAAAACTTTACAATGACTCGCAGTCAGGATGATGATGAAGATGATGATGAACAAACCAATCATCAACACACCTTTGGATTCACTTTTGGATCTGTTGGAAATGTTCATCGCGGTAGAGATGCTTCATCTATGGCGACGGTTAACCGGACCTTTGGTAATCCTTATTACCTCAATCCAAATGAAAATCTATCTCAATCTATAGTCAATACGGTATTAGATGGATCAAATTATCAAATGTGGAGTAGATCCGTGAGGTTTCCGTTGAAAACTAAGCATAAAGTGGGTTTCATTGATGGATCTATAGTTCCTTCTGCTCCTACTAGTGATAGATACTCCCTTTGGGATGCTTGTAACACTATGGTGTTGTGCTGGATTGCAAACTCATTGCATCCAGAGATACGTAGAAGCGTATAGAATCATGAAAATGCTCATATTTTGTGGCAAGAGCTTAAACGCAGGTTTGGACAAGCAAATGCTTTGAAGATGGCTAATCTACAGGATGCAATACATGGATGTAAGCAAGGACAAATGTCTGTGACGCAATACTATACAGTAATCAAAGGACTCTGGGAAGAATATAGCCAATTCTCACCTATAGTTCCTTGCAGTTGTGCACCAGCTAGTGTATTTCCATGTGCAGCTGTGGTAGCATTCCAGGAGAAACAAGACACTGATTACGTGATTCGATTCCTTAGAGGACTAAACGAAGATTTTGATGTGGTGAGGACTCAGTTGCTGATGATGACACTGTTGCCTACTGTTAGCTCAGCCTATGATCATGCTCTTCAGCATGAAGAGAAGTTAAAAGGTGGTATAATGATCGGGAAAGAAAACAATTCACAGACTGTGGCATTTGCAGTGCCGTTAGAAGTTGATGGAAGGATGGTTATGGTTGGTAGTTCTGGAAATTCCAGAGACTACAATCAAGCTGGAAAGAAGTTTTGTAGATATTGTAAGAAGGAAGGGCACATTCTGGATGAGTGGAGAAGGTTGAAATGGATGAAACAGCAAGAACAAAATGCTCAGAATGCTAACAACAGCTCAGTACCTTCAAATCACTTTCTTTGGAGCAGTGGACCAACAACAAATCCCCACAGTGGCAGCTGCTCTTTCATTAACAAATGCTGAGTTAACTCAGCTTAAGCAACTGCTACAAGCAGTCCAGCAATCCAAAGCCACCAACTCAGGACCAGGAATCCCAACTCCTTCAAACGATTCAGGTAAGTTTACTTTGTCAGCTGGTTCATGTCTTGATTTAGCTGATTTGTGGATATTGGATACTGGAGCTTCTGATCACATAACGTGCTCTCTTAAACACTTTATTTCTTATAGGTCTGTCATAGGGGTCAATATCTTCCTGACTCCTCTCCTATGTCTGTCAGTCATGTTGGTAGTGTTAGACTGCCTCATGGCCAAATCATTCATAACGTTCTGTGTGTCCCAACTTTTCACTTTAATCTAGTCTCAGTCAGTAAGCTAACCTCTCATCTTCTTGTTTCTCTGACCTTTCAATCCAACACTTGCCAGCTTCAAGACCTTACAATAGGCAAGACGATTGGTTTAGCCATTCAGACTAGAGGACTTTACCACCTCCAGCCTACTGACAAACACATTCCATCATCTCCTTCTCAAACCCTTCCTTCCAGACCTCAAGTAGCTGTTAGCCACAATTACAAACCTGAAGAGATTAGTCTCTGGCATTAGAGAATGGGACATCCCAGTGCTGAGAAATTGAAGATTTTACATAGCCATGATCACAACATCTCTCCTGAAACCTTGTCTCACTGTTATGTTTGTCATCTTTCTAAACATAAATGTCTTCCTTTCCATAGCAGTCAGACCACTGTCACTGCTATTTTCGATCTTATTCATGTTGATATTTGGGGCCCATTGTCAACTGAATCTCATGATGGTTTTCTATATTTTCTCACCATTGTTGATGACTATTCACGAGGAGTATGGATTTACTCAATGAAATACAAGTCAGAAACACGAGCATTGCTGCAATCCTTTTGTAACATGGTCTGTACACAGTTTAAAACAAAAGTCAAAATGATAAGAAGTGATCAAGGCAAAGAATTTCACATGCCTGATTTCTATTCTGAGCATGGTATAATCCATCAAATGTCTTGTGTCCAAACACCACAACAGAATACCAAAGTAGAACGAAAACACCAGCACATTTTGAATGTAGCAAGAGCTTTACAATTTCAGTCTGGTCTCCCTCTGATATATTAGAGTGATTTTGTGCTTCATTCTGTCTATTTGATAAATCGAACACCTTCTTCTGCTATTCAGAGCAAGACTCCCTTTGAAATTCTTTACAATCAACCCCCTACTCTTAATCATATCAAAGTTTTTGGTTGCCTGGCCCATGCTGCCACCCTATCTCACAATCGAGGAAAATTTCAACCTCGTGCCAGGCAAAGTGTGCTTCTAGGCATTCCTCCTCATATCAAGGGATACAAATTAATTGATCTTTCTACCTACAACATTTATATATCCAGGGATGTTGTTTTCTATGAAAACATATTTCCTTTCAAATCTCATGAACTGTTCTCTGCTACCCCTCTTGAGTCAGAAATCCTAGTTCCATCTACTATACCTGTAGAGGTGTCTGTTCCCTTGTCCACTCATTCTCCTGTTACCACAGAACATCCTAGTACATCTCATCCTTCAGTATTAGTAGCTCTAGATACAAATTCACATGTCACTAATCGTTCATGCCAGTTGCAGGGTTCTCTTTCTGATAGTGAGGAAGAGTTGGATTTTCCGGATCTTGAGTTTCATCCAGCAGGGGAGGGACAGCAGCCTGTTCTGCTGGATGTCAGGACTTCTACCAGAGCACGTCGTCCTCCTATGCATCTACAAGACTATCACTTGAATGCTAGTGTTGCTAAACACTCTCTTGCCACTGTGATTTCATATGATAGTCTTTCTGACAACTTTCGAAGTTTTGCTTTAAATGTGATAGTCCAACAGGAACCAAAGAATTATAAAGAAGCTATGAAGGATCCATACTGGAATGTTGCTGTTCAGAGTGAACTTGGAGCACTCAATGAGAATCATACCTGGGACATAGTCCCGGACTCAGAAGAATTCCACAAGTTGGGAACAAAATGGGTTTTCAAACTGAAGTTGAAATCTGATGGAAGTGTAGAAAGGCATAAAGCAAGATTGGTAGCACAGGGATTTGATCAAATACAAGGTGTTGACTTTGTGGATAACTTTTCACCAGTAGCCAAGATCAATACTGTGAAAGTTCTGTTGGCAATAGCAGCAGCTCAAGGTCTGCACCTAGAGCAGATGGATGTATCTAATGCATTTTTACATGGAGATCTAAATGAGGAAGTATATTTGAGGATAACAGCAGGATTGGATGCACCACCAGGTACATGTTTGAAGCTCAGAAAATCTCTTTATAGATTGAAGCAAGCAAGCAGACAGTGGTTTGCTAAGCTTACTGGTGCTCTGTTGAAATATGGTTTTAAACAAACCAGTTCCGATTACTCACTGTTTGTCAAGGGTAATGATCATTCACTAGTCATGCTTTTAGTGTACGTGGATGATATAATTCTTGTTGGAAAGGATTTATCACGAATCAAGGAGGTGAAGGACTATCTACATCAACAATTTAAGATAAAGGATCTGGGAGAGCTTAGATACTTTCTAGGTCTTGAAATTGCTCGTTCTAAGGCTGGTATTGTGATGAACCAGAGGAAGTACTGTGTTGAATTGCTTACGGATACTGGATTTTTGGAGGCTAAAGGGAGTAAGAGCCCTATGGAAGTCAATTTACGACTGAGTGCAAAACAAGGTGATCCATTGGATGATCCTTCTATGTACAGAACTTTGGTTGGAAGGTTACATTACCTGACAATCACAAGACCAGACATAACCTTTGCTGTTCAACAGCTTAGTTAGTTCCAAAATGAGCCATGTAGTGTGCATTTAGAGGCACCTCATCCTGTCTTGAGATACTTGAAATCATCACCAGCACAAGGGTTGATGTATAAGTCATGCAATGAGCTGATATTAACGGGTTATTGTGATTCAGATTGGGCAGCTTGCCCAGATACTAGGAAGTCAATCTCTGGTTATTGTACGTATCTTGGTGATTCACTGATTACTTAGTGGTCCAAGAAGCAAGGGACTGTTTCCAGATCATCCTCTGAAGTAGAGTATAGGTCATTAACACATCTGGTATGCGAGATGCAATGGTTGTCAGAACTAATCAAGGAGCTGGGAGTTCAAATTCCTATGCCTATGGAGGTGTACTATGATAATAAGTCAGCCATCTATATTGCAGAAAATCCAGTGTTCCATGAGAGAACCAAGCATATCGAAATAGACTGTCATGTGACGAGAGAGAGGATCAAGTCAGGAATGGTTTTCTTGAAGCACATTGGAACGACTGATCAACCAGCGGATGTTTTTACTAAGGCATTACATAGAACACTCCTTCAGTTGCTGCTGAGCAAGTTGGGAGTATATGATATCTACTCTCCAACTTCTGGGAGGGTATGAAACGCATCAAAGAACTCACGGAGTTAGAAGGAAGACCGTTGGTCAACGTCGAGAAGAGAAGAGAAGAGATTTAATGAAACGACGAGTTCTGATCTTCCGTTTATGTTTTAATCGTTGATGTATCAAACGTGGACACGTGTTTTTACCCGCGTTTATAATTTCGTTTTTACTGTTGAAGTTACCGTTGGGTTTCAGTATAAAAACCCAACCAACGGAATGAATCGATTCAGGCTTTCAGACCCATCCTTATCTTCTTCATTCTTCTCTGCATTTCTTCTTCTTCACGAATCTTCTATCATCTTAATATGCTTTGTGAAGAAATGAAGGATCAAAGTTTTACAATGTACAAATTCGGATTCGGTTGAAGAAGATGAATTTCTTCATAATCGTGAAAATCATGAACATGGTGAGATGAAGGAGGAGAAGAAACAGAAGGAGAAGGATAAAGTTCATATCTTTCACTCAATTGGCGGCGGCGGAGGGTTTGAAGAAATCGACTCGAATTCGAATTCAAATTCGAATTCAGCTGAAGAAGAAGTGTTTCATCATAATCGGCATAATAATGAACATGGTAAGATGAAGGAAAAGAAGAAAAAAAAGGAGAAGTATAAAGTTCGTACCTTTCACTCAATTGGCCACAACCATAGCAACCACCATCGACAACCACCGCAGGCGCCACCGCCGTATGGTGGTGGCGGTGACGGGTTTCAAACGTAGTATCATCTTATGAGGGATACAACACCGGTGGTGGAGACAAAAACGAGCTACGCAAGAGCTGCAACCTTAGTAGCGAGCTTAGTGATGCATCATATGCACATGTCAAAGCAGAATCCTGAGTAATTGCAAGTGGAGACGAGTCCGCCATTGGCAGCTAGGATGAGGTACAACAAAGGAGGAGACAAGATGTCGAGCACTTACGATCTCGTCGAAAAGATGCATTTCTTATATGTAAGTGTTGTAAAAGCTAGAGATCTTCCTATAATGGATGTCCCCGGGAGTTTAGATCCTTATGTAGAAGTGAAGTTAGAGAACTACAAGGGGAAGACAAAGCACCACGAGAAGAATCAAAATCCGACATGGCATCAGATTTTCGCCTTTTCGATGGAGAGGTTACAATCGAATTTGTTTGAAGTTGTTGTGAAAGATAAGGATTGCTGCTATTCTGCTGTTGGGGTTGGTGGTGCCCTACTGATCTTTTAGTTTTATGCTTTACTGTTGTTGATTGCTTGGGTGGGTTGTGATCTCTCTATTTTTTCAAGAGGAAGTTGTGATCAATGCTCTCAAGCAATTAGCGGGACGTCATGCGAGGAATTGGAAGATGAACCTGGGAATGATTAGATACTTAGCTGCTTGCTTCTTTGGTCGATTAGATTAGGATAGTACTGTATAGGAATTTGCAGTCTTCCGCATTACTACTTGTAACCGTAGCTCTCTGTAACTTCTATTTGGGGTTCCTCTGTTGGGTGTGGGTGGCTTTTGCTTTGATCCATGCAGTAGCCTTTTCTTATATACAACTTATGTAATAAAAGATGCAATCGTTCTTTATGTGTCATTATAAATTTTCCAGATGAGAGTATTGATATTTCGAAAATACTAAAGAATACGGAGGGTTATGGGTAGCCGAATATCAAACCTAAACTCAGAATTCTAACTCTCAAAGATTATATCATAGACTCATATTCTAAATTGAACTTCAAACCTAAATAGTGGACCATAAACCCAATTTAATACTTACCACTATGTTATAAATAGTAAACACTAAACAAGGTAAGTATTGAGTTGGTCGGCGTTCGTCTGTCTGTTCTGGTCGCTTCGACGCAATGTCCCACCTACCGGCGAGCCAATCTTCGATTCAAGGTATGTACTGAGCAAAACCCTAATTTTTTCAAATTTGGGAATTTTATTGATTGAGTTAAGGGTCTAGGGTTCCTAGTGCATACCAAAAACCATCAATTACATAATAAAAAGGTTGAAACACCCTAAACGTCTAGCATTTATTAAATGACTAAATTGCCCTCCAGGGACTTGTTGAATAGGAATTCAAATCTTCTTTTAAGTAAACAAGGAAAATAACATAAAACAAACTTAACTACTTTAACAAACTACGGAAACTGTTATAACATAAGGTCAACAAATGAAATCAAGTCTCGTTCTAAATACTTTAAAACAAATAATTATATCTGAAAACTAAGTCCATCACTCCATATCCTGAATCAACTCAACTTTGCTCCAACATCAACTTACAGAACACCCTGGTGGGTGGTTTGGGGTCCGTCTTTCATGCTGTAATCTTAACAATTAATATATTAACATAATTATTATACTGCTAAGATAGCATTCGCATTAAACCTCATCTTATCATAAAGAGTTAACATTCATTTCCTTCACTACTCAACCATTACTAAGGTTGTCTAACTTCTACTAGCATCATCTTTCTAGGATATCATGACTATAGGGCGTCCCCTAAACTCATCTAACTAAACCAACCATCTCTTTGTCGGACTTAAGATAACACTGTGGGTCTTTGGTGGCCTATCACTATCATGTGGGTCTCTAGGGGCCGAATAACTAATAACGGATCTCTGGTGGTCCTAAATGTTAACATTGGATCTCTGGTGGCCTAATTGATAACACTGGGTCTCTAGTGGCCCAATTGGTTAAGCCTTGGACCTCTAGTGGTCCAAGGTCATACACTGACATTCTGGATCCGAGTCTAGTCAGAGTGGTACATGCTGCGGCATCACTTGACTACTAGATTGTCTACTAAAGGTCTAGACTTATGGTAGGTCTAGAGTGGTAAATGCTAAAGACTTTAACGGCGGCCATGATATCGTTATTCAATACACTAATGTTAAACTTGACATCAGCTTCATAATGCCCGCTGTTAAATGTCAAACACAGAAATCAAATTTTCTGGTTTCTGCTTGTTCCCTGTTATCATTGGCCGCTGTTTTGCTATTCGTTGTGCACAATTAAACATTTTTAACGAAAAAGAGATTCATACCATGAAATAGAAATCATTCCATCATCCAGAAGATAGAAACATCATAGAAATTCAAGTACTAATAACTAGAAATCACTCCAACATTCCATCAATCCATCACTACTAGCTAGCTACTAATAATTATCACTACTCCAAAGCATTCTTGTGATCCGCTGCTTCTTCTTCTTCCTCTTCTTCTCTATGATATGGTATGTGCAAATCCTTGTCCAATCGCTTCTTTCCAACACTCTTCTTTTGTCCCATACTAGTAGGATTTCTAACACTAATGTCAGAACTAGTTCTATTAGCATTGAGAGTTTTGAAAGCTTTACTCATCTCCTTTAGCACCGGACGAAGTTCAACTCCATCCCGGGATAAAAACTTCAACATTTCTGATGTGAACGGCTTGAAGAATGTTGGATTGAGTATTGGATCAACAGGAGCGGAAAAAGAAGCACCACCACTTCTCTTAAGTTTCTTCTAGAACTGAAATAGAAAAAATAGTAAATTTGGTAAATTATTTACATGACCTATTATTATTCTCATACTCTTCCATCTGCAAAATTAATAACTACACCAACATTGACTCAAGGCAGCATATTCACTATCAAAGTATAACAAAGGCAATAACATCATCATATTCACTACCAAATCATCCTAATCATTTCATAATCTAAGTCACTTACTTTCTTTGGATTCGCCCCATGGTCTAGACCTCACACTCGGCCTGCTTTCTCTCCACTAGGATAATTTTGACCAACTGCATCATTTGGATCAAATCCTAGAGCAGTGTCCGGATCATCCATGAATGCCCTAACTTCCTTCGGCAAGCAATAAGTAATCAAGTTCATAAATAGTTACATATATGTCATATAAACCATACATGAACACCAAAGCATAATAATCAAGTATCACTTACACTTTTCTTTTCTGTTGTAGTCATGGGATAGGACTTCCCATTAGCCTTCATGTGAGTGGCGAGAAATAGATCTCCCTTGCCTACTGGACCACCTTGTGCCCTCTCCTTTACAAATAATGTTAGTAGTAGTCAGTATAATAAACTTATCCATATCGATATACTATTTCTAATTAAGAGTATAATGATATTATTACCATTTCTTTCTTCTTTCGATCGAACGACTTTGAACCAGAAGTATGGTACACATCTTGAGCAGCTCTGTTCTCTTTGTTAGCGGCAGAACATTTTTGGACAATGTTCAATTACCAAATCAAAAGTAGGTGCGGGAAAGATGTTCAATATTTAGCAAATCCTATAAGATCACTTACAATTAATTTTTTGCCACACTTGTATTTGCAGAAGGCATCCTAATCACGTTTGTCAACCCCTTTTGTGGGAATTTTGGACTTGTTGATCTTCGAATCATCATAGATATTACATTCTGCTTCTTCCAAAGCCCAATTCGATACTCCCTCCACTTTTTGGCCAGGTCTAGCATGATGAAACGTTGCATTGCTTCATGATGGACTTCGTCCCAGGTGAACCTTGGTTTGAAGTAGATGAGATGTATAGTTAGTGGATGAATTTCAATTTTTTTGAAGAACAAACATATATGAAAATCCGTACCGCAATCATCTCATCCCAAAAGTGCTCCCTTGCTCTCTAAATCTATGACATGCCAATCCTCGACCCTGAGTGGTAGGTAACCTTCATGTTTTGCACACTTCCCAAGGAACTGGCGCAAGTATCCGCCACCCTCCCCAGGTGGAAGCCCAAATGAGTCAATGTGTATCATTATCTTCTTTCCATTACGCCCTAACTTTGCCCAATCTTTTGTCTTCCAAGCCTCGATCCCTAAATCTTCATCATTCGCATCTGAAACAAATTCATAACCAACTCAATAAATTGCTGAAAACCTACCAAGTGTAATTTATATAATTCAAATGCATGTTCATATATTACCAACTAGGTGTACATACCACCATTGCCTTTGTTCCTTCTTGGGACGACGTTCATCATCACCTCCATCACCAGCTCCACTTGCACCACCCAAGCTGGGACCTCCATCCATCACATGTGCATCACTAAATTTTATAGCCTTTTTCTTGAGGACAAGCGAAGCTTAAGTGAGAGGTTATTTGATGAAGTTTGATTTATCTCATTCATCACCCTCCTTTAAGCGACATTTCATGCATAATTGTGTTGATTTGGGTGGAAGTTTAGGGTGTTTTGTGCATTTGTAGCTTCTATATCAATTTAGTGTCTCAGACTCATTTGGGGTCCATTTGATGTCGTTTTGGAGTGTTTTAGATAGATTTCAGGTACATAATGATATCAAGGCACTATTCAGAGCAATACATGCATGCGTAGACGAGACAGGATGGACCGAGGAGTCAAAGAAAACAAATTTTGGACCGCTGCCAGCATTGGCGCCTTAGGTTAGTCAATAATTGCGTATGCCTAGGCAAACTATTTGACAAGTCTTAAGCACCAAGGTTGACAACATCGCCTGGAAATCTTGTTACATATTATTGTGCCTTAGACTTGTCAATAATTACGCCTAAGCAAGGCGCAATGTTTGACCAAGGTAATGATGTTTTCTCTCTTATGTCTTTCTCTAACTACTTTTTTCTCAACTCCATATCATGTTTTCCCTCATTTGAGGTCCATCCATCCGATCTGGATGTTATAATTCACCTCTTTAATAGGGTTGATATTACCTGCAACAAACAAGAATTAAATGGCAACAAACGAAAAAAGATCTAAAGCCATGATAATATTAAAATTCAAATCTTCAACCACCACTTCAAAGGAATTAATCAAAACGAAGGATTATGGCTGGTATGTAACAGAGGATGCATATAGTTCACAGACTACCTTGCATTACTCTAATTTATCTAATGAACCTCATTAAGAACCCCCCCCCCCCCTACCCTTTTGTGTTGCATAAGATGGGATATAAGTATTATACCCCGGCTCGATGTGTAAAAAGACCTGCAAAACTTCACAGCAAACTAATCACCCAGAAATCCCAATACTCCCCGATATGAGAATCGAAAGAAAAACCACCATGGATATGACTAACCTTCTCACTTGGACCCAAGGATTGAATTTGGGTATCGTCGACTCAACCCCATCAGCACTGAGAGAGGACAGCCGATGCACTTCACTTTTAGTCAGAAAGATGGTTACGATGATGGATATTCACCTAGGCATAATGAAGAGTGCCACTAGAGGCCCTTGGAGCCATGCTGGCTTGGTTGTTATTCAAAGAATCCCCAACACCAACAACTTCGTCATCTTCTCTTTTGAGAGTGAGAAGCAGATGAACAAGGTTTGGCAAAAAAGGCCATGGATGATCGTTGATGCTCTTCTAGTTCTAAAAAAGTGGGATGGAGCTGAATCCCCGAACAGAGCCTCTTTTGACACTACAGATCTATGGGTGCACATCCATAATCTGCCGATGGAGTTCTAATAAGAGAGTAATGCAAAGACAGTGGCGGCTACCTCCTTGTTCTGCTCCTTTATTAAGAGTGCAGGTGGAAGTTGACATCGCCCAACCTCTGTTGAATAGGTGTGAACTTCCTCTTGGGAATGGCGCTACTCCTGATCTCTTCATGCCTACAGTTGAAATGATTCTTGTAGAAATGGGAACTTCCAACACCCCTGCCATACATTTTGTCAAACAACAATGCATCTCTCTAAGAAATCTCCGGCTAGATTTGAATGAAGGGGATGGAGATGGATGTAGTCTGCAACTTGGTGCTAAGACAATAAAAAGTAACCCTACATAGTTGCATTGGCTAAGAGATAGCCTATCCTCCAGGGTTTGAAGCACAAGCTTATCTGATGGATCTAGGAGGAGGTCAGGCCACTTCTGATTACCAGTTAATCCAGTGGATTACTTATAACATAAGTAGTAGTGATCCCTCTTCAAATTTACAGGCTCGAAGGGCAGATTTCTAAGTTCTCCAACAGCTCCTAAAGTCCAAAAGAAGAGAAGGACTGGGAACTCAGCAGACGAAGAGAAGAACAATTTTTTTGACCCTGCTGCTCGTAGCAATATGGAAATTGAATACAACCAAGCGGCTACTTAAAGGAAATATACTAAAAGAATAACAGGGAGGAAGCACGTGCTCAAAAAAGGCAGGAGAACCGAGCTGCTACAGCAAGAGGACAACGATGGAAGCAATCCAAGCAATGACGAAACCCACACTGGGGGAGATGGTCAACCTTATGCCGGTAAATGATGAATGAGCATTATTTTGTGGACCTGTCAAAGAGATGGGGGACACCTCACAGTTAGCTACATGAAGATGTTTGTTCGCAAACTTCGTTTCTCTGTCCTTTTCCTGATGGAGACAAAGCAACAAACCAACTACTTGGAGAATACGCGACTATCTATGAATTTCCAGCAACATTTTTACGTGCCACCAATAGGACGAGTGGGAGGTTTAGCACTTTGGTGGGTTTCAGGATTGCCTATTCGGATTATTAGCAATAGTCAACATCATATAGATGTAGTTATTAATCATGTAATAGCATTTTTTTTGTACCATTTTTCATGCCCCGAGCAACCTTGCTGATAGGAGGCACTTTGGGATTTTCTTAAGTCATTGTAGGTATGATAGTGCCGATCCTTGGATGATCATAGGTGATTTCAATGTTGTATGTTTTGATCATGAAAAAGTGGGTCGAAAGCCTATTTACTATGAGTCGGTGCAACCCTTTAGAGATTTCATCTTCAGTATTGGTCTCATGGACTTGGAGTGTAAAGGAGATCCCTTCACCTGGAAAAAAAATCAAGAAGAGAATGATCTGGTCAAAGAAAAACTAAATCATGCTCTTTACAACTCAGGTTGGCTTGCGAACTTTGGCAAGGTTGTACTTCAGATTTGAAAAAACGGTGGGTTAAAAGAGATTAATGTGCAATTATCATTAAGGATGCGTGGGAGGAAAGAGGAACTTGATGTGAACCACGCAACGATTGCGATGATATCCAACAACAGTTTTGACACGGAACACTTGAATTTGAAATCTTTGATAAGGGGAGGAAGCAAGATAGATAACCGGTTATGAACGAGAGTGAATATTTGGCCGATACAATTAATGGTCCTCCAAGTACGATTCAGCACGCGCTTAAAAGAACCATTGATTCTCCAAGTACGAATCACGACGCACTCAAAAAAATTAAACGAATATAAAACTCAACACACAAAACTCAATTTTTATTCTCAATTGTCTCTCTAACAAAATACTAATCAAGCCTTTATATAGGCTTTGAAAACTTAACCCCCAAGTAACAACTTCTAAACTAAACAATGTGGTATTAGAATCTAAAACAAAAATTAACCAAAAAGAGAAATACTAAATAGACATATTTTAGTATTCACCCTGTCAACTTTAATTTAGCATATCTCCTTAGTTTTCAAACATATTTACCAATAATTTGTGGAAGAAAAGGTAATTGAATTATCTTTCTAATGCTGCCGACCTTGCATCAATCGGAGTCCTGACGAGAGAGTAACAACCGAAATACTAAACTGGTCAGAATCTATGTGTATTTCTATTATGCCCTCCTTTAAGACGATTCATCCTCGAATCGTAACAATTCCGTTCGAACCTCCCGAATCTAAAATAAGTTTGATGAAACCTCTGAAATCTACCCTATGAGCTTGCTTCTTGATGATCTTCCAACGAATACTCCATGTGATCTTCCATTCAATGTTCTTGATAACCCCTTCTTGAAACAACATCATAAGACCCTCAAACATGGAATATTCAATCTTCAACGATTTCAATGAGGATGGGGCCAATTTTGGTGAGTTGAGTTACCAAAAAATGCTTCTAGTCTTGTGTTTGCTAATGTTAGGAGATGTCAACATCTTGAACTTTGTCTCCATTCATAACTTCATTGAAGAACCTAAGTATTGTTCAAACTCCAACCACATTGGTCATGGATGAGAAATTTCGGGCATCACAAAATCCACATGCTCAAAGAAAAACTCTTTTTGACTTCATCTCCATGTCAACGTTGCACCCGCCTTCCTTCAAATTGAAACAATCAATAACAAGATCTTCATCAATAGTAGGTTGTTTATCTTCGAGAATCATGATTTCTAGAATAGGAATTTTCTCTCATTTTCGCTTGTCCGTTATAGACCGTATAACTTGTTTTATCTCCTCTCAAATTTCTGGTTCCACTCTAGGAACTTGTGATACCTTCTTTGTCTCGTTATTGGTTGCAACCTTTTCTTATTATTTCTTTGCCCTATTGATCATTGCCTCCCATCTTCAATCAAACGCCTCCTCAATCGACTCATCGGAAGTAACTTTTGATATAACTCGAAAGTTAAATCTAGCCTTAGACTCGATTTGTCTACTATTTTGCTCCTCAATTTGCACCAATCGAGTATTAATTTTATCCAATTCAATAAAGAGATTGAAACCTCTCCACAAATTATGCTAGAATCATAATATTATCTCCTATCTTCACCACTCGACAAAACAATTAATCATAATAAAACAATTCCCAACTATAAATACTATATTCTAATAAACACATTTTCTTTTTTTTTCTTTTCCTTCTCTAGTACATGACAACTCTTTTTTTCTTCTTCTTTTTTTCTTTTCCTCTAAACATAATGACACACAAATAAGAATACTAACTAAAATATGACTCTCATTTGTTTTCTGTGGAAGTTTTTTTTTTCTTACAAACAAAATTGAATAAAACTATGGATATGAATCCAAGATGAATCTGGAAATTGTATACGTATGTATCTGATTTGAACCAAAACTCTGATACCAAACTGATGTGAACTACGCCACAATTGTGATAAAATCCAACAATAATCTCGACACCGAACACTTGAACTCAAAATCTTTGACGAGGGGCGGAAGCAAGATAGATAACCAACCATGAACGAGAGTGAATATCACGCCGATACAATTAAAGGTCCTCCAAGAATAATTTGATACACACATAAGCGAACCAATAATCATCCAAGTATGAATCATCACACACTCAAACAAATCAAATGAGTATAAAACTCAACACACAAAACTCAATTTTATTCTCAATTGTCTGTCTAACAAAATACTAACCAAGCCTTTATATAGGCTTTGCAAACTTAACCAACAAGTAACAACTTCAAAACTAAACAATGTAGTATTAGAATCTAAAACAAAAACTAACAAAAAGAAGAAATATTAAATAGACATACTTTAGTATGCACACCGTCAACTTTAATTTAGCATACCTCCTTGGTTTATTGGAATATGTTGACCCATAATATGTGGATGGATAGGTAATTGAATTATCTTTCGAATGTCGTTGACCATACACTAATTAAATTCATGTCGAGAGAGTAACTATCAAAATACTAAAGTGAAAAGAATTTATATGGATTTCTATCCCAACTTGCCATGACAAACTTCAAGCTTGTAGAGATAAGTTTATTTCATGTGCCAGTCGGATTACTAATATCAAAGAGAAGCTAGAGAGGTTAAAATTAAAGCAACGTACTCAAAAAAATGTAGAGCAATAGAAGAAACTTCTCATTAACCTTGATCAATTTTGGAGAGATAAAGAATTATTTTGGATACAAAGGGCAAGTATTCACTGACTCAAAGAAGGATATAAAAACAAAGCTTTTTCACTCTTCAACTAAGTTCTGACGTTAGTAAAATATAATTGCCCGCCTAAAAAATGTAGGTGATTGTGGATGATGATGAGAAAAAGCTGAAAAGGATGACGCATGATTATTTCAAAGAGCTCTTTATTCAGAGAGGACACCATGTTTCCATCTAGGGGTTGGAGGAATTTCCTCCATGTGTCACCTCTGAGATGAACAATGACTTGCGTAGGGATATTACAAATGATGAAGTTAGGCAGGTTGTGTTTTTCTTGAGTGCCGACAAATTCTCTGGCCCAGATAGGTTCTTAGAAGAGTTTTATCTTACTTTTTGATCCACTATGAGATTTTATTTTATGCCAAGAGTTTAAAAGCTTTTATGATTCGATAAGTATGTCTCTAGGGTCCCCAAGATTCTCAACCCCACCAACATGTCCTAGTTCAGGCTGATAATCTATTTCAATTTAAAAATACAAAACGGTTTCTAAGGTCTTTTCCTCTCATCTAAAGAAGTGGATCCCCTCCCTTATCATCAAGATGCAATCCGGCTTTATAGGAGGTAGAGTCATCCAAAATAGTATCTTCATTGTCTATTAAGTGCTGCACCAGTTCAAAATTCGCAAAAGAGGTCGTCGTTGGGATATGATAAGGCATACGACGTTGTTGAATGGGTCGCTCTAAAGCACATCCTGGAGAGCTTGGATAAGCCGATGCAGTCAAACAATGGACTTTGATGTGCTTTTCAATGGGCTACCTTCCAAGACGTCCTCTCATGGAAGAGGCATACGACAGGGAGACCCTCTTTCTCTGTCCTCTTCATTTTACTTTCTAATGCCTTATCTTACCTAATAGAGAAAAATATTGCTACTAACCATATCCATGGGATCACGCTTTGAAGGAGGGGTCCACACTCACTAACTGTTTGTTTGATGATGATACAGTATGTATGGAAATGCAACAAAAGAGGAAGCTAAGAGGATTATTGTCATTACAAACCTGTATGGTCGGCTCATTGGTTAAAAGGTGAATACAGGAGAAGTCTTCTATCATCTTCAGTGCAAATGTGGGGGACAAGGATAAGCATGAGATCATCCATATCATCGGTTTCTCAACCAGCAATTTTCACTTAAAGTACCTGAGGGTTCCAACGGAGTGGGGGAGATCTCGGAAAGAGACTTTCTCTTTCTTGTGGGAAAGGATCCAGAAGCAGAGTAAAGCGTGGAAAAGTGGTATGCTGTCCCATGTAGGAAAAGAAGTCCTCATCAAAGCCGTCCTACAAGCAATGCTCACCTACATCATGAGCTCCTCTCTTCTACCTATAAATCTCATCAAGCAGATGGATTCGCTTCTCGAAAACTTCTTTTGGCGTTAGCTATGGGCAAGAGGATGAGTTACTTGTGTAAAGTACGTCTGCATGCACCTGTAAAATGGATGGGGGTCTTGGGTTTCGTGATTTTCATGACTTCAATCTTATGCTCCTTACTAAGCAAGCCCAAAGATTAAACGACTACTCTAAAGCTCTATAGGCTCAAAACCTCAAAAGTTTCTATCTCCGACACTATGACCTCCTTAATACTTCAAAAGGATGTCGACCAACTTGGGTGTGGTCAAGGATTTGAGAATTGGTTAAAAATTCTAAACATGGGTGCTTAAGAGTGATTGGGGATGGTAAAGATAGTTTTTTGGTCGAAGTTTATGGGGTACAACGTTTCCTAGCTTTAGGTTGGGTGATATACCAAGACATGACGAGCATGTTGCGGGTTGGACTAGGCGCAATCCAAGGGATTAGGATGTTGACACTATAGCTGGGAGTTGTACTCCTTGCCAAGTGGAAGCGATCAAGCAAATCTTGATTGGTCCAGATAGCATGAAAGATAGCTTGAAATGGTAATTTGACAAGAACGAAAAATTCACCATGAAATCATCCTATCACTTCGTTCATGCTTTTGCACACTTTGTGAATCCTACTGGCGTTGATCCAGTAAATGCCAAAAAATTGGAAGTGGCTTTGAAGCTTATCGATCCCGTCAAAAATCAAGTCTTCAGTTGTAGATGCTCTAAATATGCCATTGATACTAAGAAAGCCCTTCTAAGGCGCCAATGTGCTCAAGATGACGCCCTGTTTGTTAGGGAAGTGTTGAGTTTACCATTGGGTTGTCATCATTCCAAGCTCACTTGGTCCCATTTTCTCCCAGCTATGATCTTCCCTTTAACCCTGATTCTTTCAAGGAATTATTTTTTGCATTTTAGGGTTCAAACTAGGATGCCATGATGGCCAAAATTCCAGCCATCTACTAGAACATAGGGAAAGCCAAAAATGAGAAAGTGTTTATGAATGCTCTCCCTACTAAGGAAACTATCGACAGTTCCATCAATCATAACATCACCAGCTAGAGTAACCCTCCCACGAGCTCCACTTCCTTCACCATCCATCACTCCACTCATGGTTAGGGTATGAATTGTCAATCGCCAAGTATACCCGCTAAGAGTATATACTGCAACGGACCCTTTGTTAACCATTCCTAGGATGCGGCTTTCGGGGTTATTCTTATGAATCCTCAATAGGAAATCTATGACGAGAGGAATGGTGTCTTTGTTTGTTCACCCTCAATCATAGCGGAAGCAAGAGCTATCCTCAAAGCTTGTAAAAGTGAGACCTCCACATTAGAGTTAACAATAATTTTCTCACTTTGGTCAACGCCATCAATAATTGACCCCTACCTATGCCGTGGGAATGCCTTGCGATTTTGGAGTCTAGTTTTCTTGTAATCAATGACTGCTCTTGGATTCGGGTAGCTTTCAGACCTATTGGTACTCTAGTTGCCCAATAGTTAATCATAGGGGACTCTAGTGGCTCGATTAACTATGCCTTGGATCTCTAGTGATCCAAGAACGTGTGCCGACAATATGGATCGGGAGTCTAGATAGAGAGGTACGTGCTTCTATAACATCTAGGTGCTAGATTGTCTACTAATGATCTAAACTTAGGGTAGTTCTTTCTTTTTCACTAACTAGCTAATCATATATCATCTTCTAACTTAATTATGTAAGCACATAATATGTGCATCAATGTAGTAATATGTAAATGACATAACGTAATTGAATAAATCATATTACGACATACAACCTAACTACATCAACAAAAAGAATTTACCTCCCTAACCACCCACCTAATAATCGAGTGGTGATGGTCTGAACGAGGAGTTGGGATAAGAACTGGAAACTTGATCATCCTTACCAACCTAAAGACGAGGATTTAGATATTAGACTAAATTCCAACATTATTTGAGATAGTTAGGGCGACGACTTCGGTGATATTTAAGGAATTAACTATACTATTTAAGTGATGCGACGGAAAGAACTAATTAGATTCTTCAAGTTTAAGAGAATGACTAAGGACCTTAAGAACATATTATTCGTTATATCCTGTAAGTACTAATTTTGAGATAGAGAAAAAGATATCGAGAGAGAAGATCTAATTTAATGAATTATAAAGATTAGGGATTATAGTCCAAATTACATCTTAGTAGTAGTTTCTATTCTTAATGAAAAGCTATTAATTGATCCTATTAAGAAAATAGGGTTGATGTTACTAACTTCAAATTAATTTACTAGCATCCTAAACTCGATTAGAGCTAATTGGGTACAAACTGTCACGATCAGAAAGTTTCAGATTGCGGCAGCTACAAGGGGCTAGTTAAAGACCAATCTGGCAGATTATAACAGTTAGTTTACATCACGCGATTTACTAAGAAAATAGGTAATGAAATGCAAACTCTAGAAACTACAGGCATTGATTTCAATTACTAGAAGTTGAGTAACCGCAACCCAATCACTTAAAATTCCAGGCGCCACCACAGACATTTGCCGGACTCATCTTCTCCAATGATTCTGGAATCCCAAGACTCCGACGAACCTCAAACATCATAAATCTAGAGGAAATCGAGAACTAAACAATTGAATCAGTCCTTGACCTGATTCCGAGGCTAAAAGAGAGATTAAATCTACTTGGGGTGCCCTGGAACTTCGACTCGAGAATGGACGCCGCCGGCGGATACTATTTTTTGGAAAAACAACAAACGAAGGCTAAGAGTTCGATTGGGCTGTTTCTAATGCGGCCACTGGGGTGAGGCAGTTCGTAAGAATGGAAGAGAAAGCTTAATTCCTTACCTTGCAACGAGTTAGAACTGTCGAAGAACTGAATTTGGAATGCCGTCGTCGTCGTCGTCGTCGTCGTCGCCATGAGCAGAGAGGGAGATTTGCTGACCTACTATCGTTGACGCTAGAGAGTGAGGTTCTGACTGCGGAGAATACTGGGGAGGCGAGGTAGGGCTTAGGGCTGGGAGAAATATCGTGCTTAAATAGGATTTGGGGCTTGATCGATGGTTGATCGGATGGCTAGAATTGTCGCCGGAGAAGTCGGAGTTCATCGTCGACCTGGAATTGAAGAAGAAGGTAAGTGGCTATGGTCCTCTAAGTCACCACCACGGCATTGTTCAAGCAGATCTGAGCAGTTAATTTAATCATCATCCAACAGCGTCGTTTCATTGAATAGGGGGAAAAGAAAAAGAAAGAGATTATGGCCAAAATGGCCCCTATACTATTATAAGTTAACAATTGAGCCTTTTTATTACTTTTCTTTCTAATAAAGTCCCAATATTTTTCTCAGGCACCCCTTCTTATTTTGTTTGGGCAGTTGTGATGAATTAACACGTCTAGTTGGATGTTTCCTACCATGATACTTGTTGATTGAGATTTTTTTTTATTAATTACATGGGAGGAGAAGTACTTTCTTATTGAGGTGTGTAGAATGCTACAAATGAGAACTCTATTTATAGGCTCATGAAATCATAACCTACACTCTCTAATATTATTACACATAAAAGAGGGGAATGAAATACATTGAATCATACACATAAAGGAGGGGAATAAAATACATTAATCATAGAATGAGAGTTACACAATTGGGCATTCACTACATTATTATCTTCATAACACTCCCCTTGAATGTCCATTGGTTAACGATATACATCATTCTTTGAATACGCGTTTGATCTTTGCCTCGTTAAAAACCTTACCAGGAAAACCCAATGGGAAAAAACCATGGTTAAGGGAAAAAGAGTGCAGTGCGTATCAACTCCCCCTAATGATGATATCAATTGAAGTCCCTTAGTCGCCGAACTCCAATTTTTCGAACTAGTCTCTCAAATGTTGATGGCGGAAGAGCCTTAGTGAATAAATCAGCCAAGTTATCACTTGAACGTACTTGTTTGACAGTAATGTCACCATTCTTTTGAAGGTCATGAGTGAAGAAGAATTTAGGAGAGATATGTTTTGTTCTATCTCCTTTGATGTATCCCTCTTTCAATTATACGATGCATGCAACATTATCTTCATGCAAGGGTGTCGGAGCCATCTTTTTAGAAGTTAATCCACACGAACTTCGAATATGTTGAATTATAGACCTCAACCAAACACATTCACGACTAGCCTCATGTATTGCTAAAATCTCAGCATGGTTAGATGATGTGGCGGGTAAGTGTTTGTTTCACAGAGCGCCAAGAAATTGCTGTATCACCACATGTGAATAAATAACCAGTTTGTGATCGGCTAGTATGAGGGTCAGATAGGTATCGAGCATCTGCATATCCTACCAAATCTGCTTTTGATTCATTCGAGAAGAATAATCTCATATCTTGTGTTCCTTGCAGATAGCGAAGTATATGTTTGACACCATTCCAATGTCTTCGTGTGGGAGAAAAACTATATCTTGCTAATAAATTGACGGCAAATGATATGTCGGGTCTTGTATGACCGACAAGGTACATTAGTGCACCGATTGCACTAAGATAAGGTACTTCAGGACCAAGTAGTTCTTCATCACTTTCCCGAGGTCTAAAGGGATCTTTTTTCACATCTAGTGATCTGACAACCATCGAGGTACTCAATGGGTGTGATTTATCCATGTAAAATCGTTTCAACACTTTAGTAGTGTATCCTTCTTGATGTACAAGAATACCGTTTGGTAGGTGCTCAACCTGCAAACCAAGACAATATTTTGTCCGCCCCAAATCTTTCATCTTAAATTCCTTTTTCAAGCAGGTGATTGCTTTTGTAAGCTCATTTGGAGTCCCAATGATATTTATGTCATCAACATAAACCGAAATGATAACGAACTCGGTTCCTAATCTTTTTAGGAAAACACATGGACATATCGGATCATTTGCATATCCTTCTTTGATCAAATATTCACTAAGGCGGTTATACCACATTTCGCGCATTGTTTCAATTCATATAAGGATTTATTCAATTTGATTGAATAACGTTCTCGAGAACTTGATTTGTAAGCTTCAGGCAAATGAAATCCTTCAGGAAGTTTCATATAGATGTCGTTATCAAGTGATCCATATAAATAGGCAGTTACGACATCCATGAGACGCAAATCTAATCCTTCTCGAATTGCCAGACTGATCAAATAACGAAAAGTAGTTGCATCCACCACAGGAGAATATGTCTCCTCATAATCAATTCCGGGTCTTTGTGAAAATCCTTGGGCAACAAGGCGTGCCTTGTACTTCGTAATGTCACCATTTTCATTACGTTTTCTTACAAAAACCCATTTGTACCCGACGGGGTTGACACCATCGGTGTAAGGACCACGGAGTCCAAAAACTTTTCGTTTTTCAAGAGAATGTAATTTCGCCTTAACCGCGTCATTCCATTTTGGCCAATCCTTTCGTTTTTTGCATGCATTCATGGATTTTGGCTCATGATCCTCATTTTCATCAATAACATTCAGCGCTGAATTATAAGCAAAAATTTCATCGATGTTAACTGTATTGCGGTTCCATTGTTTACCATCTAAGGCATAGTTGATTGAGATCTCATTATTTTCAATATGTTCAGGTACCTAATCTTCGTTCTTGTCTCGATATATCGGCAATGTTTGGTAGCTTATCCTCGATTGGACCATCTTGATTTACAACTCCTTTTCTTTTTCGAGGATTTTTATCTTTGGAACCGATAGGTCTACCACGCTTCAGACGTGCTTTAGACTCATTTGTATTTTCATGATGTCCAATAGGGACATCTACTCTTGATGGAGCATTCATTGCTGGAACATGAGATTTGGTTACTCGATGTGGGTCGGAAAAGCGTCCGGCACTTGATTCGCTAAACTTTGTAAATGAATTAGCTTTTGAATTTCTAGTTCACATTGTCTAGTACGAGGATCATAATGAGATAATGCTAATTCATTCCAACCGATCTCTTTGTCCGGCTTATTATTTTCTCCCCTAATGTTGGGAAAAGCCGATTCATCAAAGTGACAATCAAGAAACGAGCCGTGAATAAATCTCCCGTCATTGGTTCTAAATATTTTATAATCGAGGGAGACTCATACCCAACATAAATTCCCAACCTCCTTTGAGGTCCCATCTTAGTGCGTTGTGGTGGTGTAATAGGGATGTAAACAGCACATCCAAATATTCTTAGATGGGATATATTCGGTTCCTGACCAAAAACCATTTGTAAGGGGGAATACTCGTGATAACTTGTTGGCCTGATGCGAATTAATGATGTTGCATGTAAGACAGCATGCCCCCAACATGAAGTGGGAAGCTTTGCCTTTATTAACAATGGTCTTGCTATTAACTGTAAGCGTTTGATTAGAGATTCGCTAAACCATTTTGTGTATGAACATGTGCTACGGGATGTTCAACATCAATTCCGACGGACATGCAATAATCATTAAAATGTTGTGAAGTAAATTCACCAAAGCATTGTCAAGGCGTATCGTTTTTATCGGATAATCCGGAAACTGTGCCCGTAATCTGATCAATTGAGCAAGTAATCGCGCAAATGCCAAATTACGAGTGGATAATAACGATACATGTGACCATTTAGTTGATGCATCAATTAAAACCATAAAATATCTAAATGGTCCGCATGATGGATGAATTGGTCCACAAATATCGCCTTGAATGCGTTCCAAAAATGTGAGCGATTCATTTCTCACTTTTATCGATGATGGTCGGATAATCAATTTTCCTTGAGAACATGCAATACAAGCCAAATCATTCGATTGGGGAATTCGCTTACTCATCAACGAGTGTCCAAGGGAATTCTCAAGTATTTTACGCATCATAATTGTTCCGGGATGGCCTAACCGGTTATGCCAAACTACAAATCTATCACGATCCATAAACTTGGAGTTTATAATGGAATGTGATTCAATTGTACTAATAAAAGTGTAGTACAAACCGGAAGAAATAGATGGTAGTTTTTCAAGATGACATTTGTTACCATCTACCATACTTGTGATGGCAATATATTCTTTATTTTCTTCCTCAATTGTCTCGATGTGATATCCGTTACGACGGATATCTTTATAACTTAATAAGTTGCGGTGAGACTTTGTAGAATATAATGCATCATCAATATGCATTCTAGTTCCTCCGTGTAGTAGCACGGTTGCTCTTCGGAGCCTTCAATTAAATTACTACTACCGGATATAGTGCTCACATTAGCTTCTCGCATCACTAGATGAGAAAAATACTTCTTATCCTTTAGAATAGTATGAGTGGAAGCACTATCGATGAGACACACATCCTCATTTTTTATGTTGTCGTGGATGGCAGTAGTATCCATGCTATAACACGAAAATGATAATCCATATTAGAAGGGACAATTATGATGGGAAATTCATTAATAAAAAGAAATAAAAAAATGAGAAAACATGTTCAAGAAAAAAAAAACTCAAACAAATCAAATGAGAACGATAATAAGGTGCATACATCAAGGCACCATTTTTGTAATAAAAGATATCTCAACAACCATCTTATTTCTCAACATTTCCATCATGAGGAGGAAAGAAGTCAGAAACATCCAGATGAGTGGTGTCAAATTGGCCATGGTTCAAAACACCTTCCTCAATGACCATATTGGTTTCAACCTTCTTGTCTTTCCTTGACTCTTGGTAAAGATTGATAAGATGTCTAGGTGTACGACAAGTGCGAGTCCAATGATCGCCGCCACATCTAGTACACATATTTTGAAAGTTTATGTTGCTAGGCCCACCTCGTTCCTTATTCATTCGCCCATCCCGTTTGAAATGTGGACGAGAAGAGTGGTTGAATCTCTGAAAGTGACCGTGACCATAATCACGTCCACGACCATGGACATTATTGCGACCATAACCACCACCACGGTTATGACCACGACCACGGCCACGGCCACGGCCACGATATTGATCAAAATTGTGGCCATTTGTCACGTTAGCTTCCGGAAATGGAGCCATACCGGGGGGCGTGATTGGTGATTTTTCAATAAGAGGTCATTGTTTTGCTCGGCCACTAAGAGACATGATATTAATTCAGAATATTTGGTGAAGCCCTTCTCCCGATATTGTTGTTGGAGAACTATATTGGAAGCATGGAAAGTGGAAAATGTCTTCTCGAGCATTTCCTTATCAGTGATTTTCTCGCCACATAGCAACAATCGCGAGCAAATTTTGAAGAGGGCGAGAATTGTACTCGCTCACGGATTTGAAATCTTGTAGGCGTAAATGCACCCAATTATCACGAGCTCGAGGGAGAATCACCGTTCTCTCGGTGGTCATATCGGTCTTTGAGATTATTCCACAATTCGAAAGGATCTTTGATGGTGAGATACTCGTTTTTCAAGCCCTCGTCAAGATGGTGGCGAATAAAGATCAAAGCCTTGGCTTTGTCTTGGGCGAATGTTTCAGTTTCATCTTTAATCGTGTCGCCCAACCCTTTGGCTTGCAAATGGATGTCAGCATCCAAGACCCACGAGAGGTAATTTTTGCCCGAAACGTCAAGGGCCACAAACTCAAGTTTGGAAATATTTTACATGCTATAAAAGAAGCAAATTGAATTACAAATATATTATAAGCCAAATAATAAAACATATGAAAATGATATAATAATTAAAATAGTAACGGTAATGGAACATTCATTAACATAAAAATAAAGAATGCTTTAAAGAAATAATAATAATAATAATAATAATAATAGTGGCATGCCCATCTTGAAACATAACTATATAGACATTTAAATAGTGATAAAGGTTTTCTCTTTTGGGTAGGAACAAAAAAACAGAGGTATTCATGAATCATAAACAAAATGCACAAAATCAAAAGAGTTAACTATAATGAGATGATAAATTTTAATATATTTGTATAACGGCTAAAATATCATATATATACGTGATAAAAACATCAATATGATCATTTAAAATAGGATGGAAAAAATGCTAACGATATAATGTGAGTTCACTTAGAAAAATGCATAAAATATTTTATAAATATTGTTGCCTAGAAGAGATACTCATGCATATGCCATAATAAAATAGAAACTATATCTATTTTAGAATTGATCATGAATTAAAAAGGCAACATACAAGCAAAAAAAACACTATGGAACGAAACGGAAGATATAAAATATGATAGGTCATAATAATATATACTATAAAATATACATGATGATAACTAAACGTTTAGGCCGAGTCTATAAAGACATGATATTTGACCAATATAAACGTTTGATTATAGTCATCAATAGAAAAATGACAAAGTCGTTTTTGAAATCGGTAAAATGAGAAAGACCACCATTTGTTACATATAAAAAAAATAGAAATGGATTCCTTTCTCTAACTCTAATTTTGAAAAAGAAGATTTTATAAGCAAATAAAAGAACAAGATAAATAATAATAATAACTTTGGAAAACAAGATATAGAAAATAACAACCTTCGTGAAAACTTCGAGAAAATAGGCAGAGCACTGGTGCTGATAACGTGTAATTAGACATCATGATTGAACCGGGATGGTCTCACCGGTTATGCCAAATAATAGTTGTCAGGACGAGTAAACTTAGAGTTTACATTTATATATATATATAAAACTAAACTCAAAGAAAGACAAGAACAAGAGAAAATATGGAGAGGGAGAGAGTTTCTTATTGATGTCTAGATATGATACAATGTAGAGTCCTATTTATAGGCTCATGAAACCATAACCTATACATTCTAATATTAATACAATTAAGAGAGTAATATAATACATGATCAATGCAATGGGAGTTACACAATGAGCATTCAACTACATTTATATAAAATATTCATAACACTCCCCCTTGAATGTCCGTTGGGTAAAAATTAGACATCATTATCGAATACACTATTTGATGTAGCCTCGTTAAAAACCTTACCAGGAAAACCCATTGGCAAAAAACCATGGTTAAGGGAAAAAGAGTGCAGTGTCTATCGTCTCCCCCTGATGATAACATCGTTCCCCCTCATTATGATATCAATTGAGATTCTTCATGTCTCGAACTCTCATTGTTAGGACTAGCTTCTCCAAAGTTGACGTATGGAGAGTCTTGGTGATTAAATCAACCAAGTTATCGCTTGAGGGCACTTGTAGTGCGAATATTTCAACTCATTGGAGTTTGTGCATATAATGTATGCATCAATATGATCAATGGTCATCCATAATCAATATTTAAAAAACACTCCCCTTGGATGACCATTAGATAAGAATATGCCTCATTAAAACCTTACTAGGAAAACCCTATGGGATAAAAACCTAGTGAAGGAAAACGAGTACATAATCATCACATCACGTTGCAACATTTTCTTGCAACTCAAGGATATATGCAAAATAAATATCATGCATGATTTACAAATATCATGCATGATTTATAAAATCATCTCGTGAAATGGTGGTGTAGCTTTATAAGTTGGTTTCACAGCCCACCAAGTGATAAAATTACCACATAAGACCAATTTATGGTCAACCAACACAAATATGACCAAGATTATTACTACAAAACCGAATAGTTCTTGTGTCTGAATAAAGGTCGATTAAAATGGACATAGAGTCACATGGTGATCTTAATACCATCCATGCATTGATAGCCATGTCATATCCATATAACTTTTGGTTGGATATAATTAGTATATCATTAATGATATACGAAAATCATGTTCGAGAGAGATGCACAATTGGCAAGTTAGTGGTAATCTTCCACATCTTTCATCTCGAACTCTATAGCTAATCAATAGTTGATTGCTTTGAGAAACTCTTTACGAGCTCAATAAAGTGTATGCCATCTATGTAACAAAAGATGATCACATCCAATTATGTCAAAATAAAAGAGACACATTTTAAAATATAAAATTAAATTAAGAAAATTTTGGTAAGAATTTTGAAACCATAAAATATGACGAAGATGATTTTTCAAAAAAAATCAACTTGAAATGAAGAAGAAATTATATGCATAAAGAAATGTATGATATGCTAAATGTACCATGTCTCTCAATCTTTCAATTCATATGACGTCAATCGGATATAATTGAATATCGTTCACGTGAACTTGAATTATTTGCTTATAGCAAAATAAATCCTCAAGGGAATTTCATATACACATGTGTATTCTAATTATGAAAATCATACATATAGGTTGCAAGGACATCCATTAGGGGCAAACTCTTTCCCTTCACAAATTGCCAGACTAATCGAATAATAAAAAGTAGTTGCATCCACCACATGAGAATATATTTTCTCATAATCAAAATGTTATAGGTTTGTTGTACAAAACCTTTAAAAAATGAGATGTTTCATAACTTCTCATACTCATACTTTACATCTCAATGTATAAAGACTTGATATCTTAAAAACTTTTCATTTCTCTTGGGAAATTGAATTTGCCTCAAATTGAAATTTTTTTAGCCAATCATTTCTATCTGTGCATGCATTTTGGCTAATGATCCTCATTTTCAACTATCATATTTAGCGTTGCACTATACGCAAATATTTCGTCGACGTTGACTTCATTGGGGTTCCAATATTTTCCATCCAAGATATAGATAATTGAGATATATATTGATATCTTTCAGTAATTCGAGACTCTTCTTCAGCACACTATTTGTTTCTCTTGGTGGCTTTGTTTAAATAATCTTAACCTCAATTTGACCATCTGGATCTATAGCTCCATTTCACTTTTGAGGAATTTTTTCTTTGGAACCGTGTGGTCTACCATGCTTTATACGGATTTTAGACTCAGTTGTGATGTTAAATTGCCCAATGTCAACATCATTTTCACTGGAGCATTGCGAGTTGGCACATGAGAGTTTTACTCTGTTTGGGTCAGTAAAGTGTCTGGCAAATGATGAATTATATATTTTTTGAACTTCACGTTCACATTGTTTAGTGCGAGGATCAAAATGATATGATGATTATTCATCTAATCTCTGTGCCAACCTTTGATTTTCTTCACATAATGTTGAGAATTATGATTATATGAATGATAAACCTCCAAACGAGTCATCAAAATTTCCTGACAACGATGTAAATATTTTACCATCGATGAACTCGTAATCAACATAATTTCCAAATCATAATTGAGAACCCATCCTAATAAATGGTGGTGGAGCAATTCAGATGTATATATCACATTCATATATCCATAGATGGGAAGTATAAGGTTTTGACCCAAAAACCAAACATAATGGAGGAATTCATGATAATTTCTTGGCGTAATGCGAATTTGTGTTGTGCATGTAAATGACATGTTCACAATAATATATTGGTTTTCAATGACACATTTTCGTTATTGGATAATCATGAAAATATGCTCATAACCAAAATGGTTGAGTTAGCAATCTCGCAAACTCAAGTTTGCTTTCATATATACATGTGACCTTCTAGTTGATACATCAATTAAAATAATTGATCCACATGTTGGGTGTATGGATCCATACACATCACCCTTTGTTTTGTTGTGTATAAGATAAATTATCTTACTTTAGTTGATTATTATCCAAACAATCAACTCTATTTAAGAATAAGCAACCCAAAAATGAGTTATGTGTTGGAGATTTACCCAACAATGGGTAACAGAAAGGTGAAAATGCTTTCCTAGAAACGAAACCTTGTTGACAGAACAAAAAATCGTTCGGGTTCCCAGGAAGTAGGGGAGTCACAAGGACTACTTAAATCCCTATAACCTTAGGAATCATTTCTTTAGAATACCCAAGTTGAGACCATCATGCACAACAATGTTCAAGAGAACATACTCTTTAGATTATGGAATCATCAAAATTGACCATAAAGGTACTTATCGATTCGCATCATGATTGAACCGGGATGGTCTCACCGGTTATGCCGAATAATAGTTGTCAGGACGAGTAAACTTATAGTTTACATTTATATATATATATATATATATATATATGTGTGTGTGTGTGTGTGTGTGTGTGTATCTCAATCACAATAACATGTGTGTAGTACAAATTGGAGGATAATATTATTGATTCAATAATTATATAACCATAGACCATATTATTGTTCCTCTCTTGATCCCAAACAATTTGGAATAAGGATTTTTTTCCTTCGTGAAAAATATAATAGCTCGATCCAAAGCTTGAGAGAAATGTTGTACTACACCATATATCTTGGTGCACTATCGAAGTGATATATATCACAGTTAATTATGGTGATTCTCATCATAAAATACTCATTTTTGTCATGAGAATGGTACATAGTTTAAATGATAAATTGAGATATTTCTCAATCATCTATGTCACCAATTAATGGATCAACAATTCTCGTATAACCACAATTGTTATGTCCATCCAAATAAAAGGGTGTCGCATAGTTACATATGCTTTCAAAAATAGTGTAACATATGTGTCTTGCACAATCACTTTGAGGTCTAAAATATCAAAATAAACTTGATAATTGGACCATCTTTCACGTGATTAGAATTTTTCCAACATCAATTCACATCTCTTTCATGGAAAAGTATATATTTCCTAAATTTCTTTCGCATGACCAAAATAGTAGGTCTTATCCTCCACAAGTATTGACTTTGTAAGAGTACATATTGTCACTATGGACATGATATAAAAAAACATCCACTTCGAGGAATGATATTGTGTCTCTCCATTGGAGACATATTAGCTAGATAGCTTTTAACAACTTGTGTCTCGTGGCACTCATACTTTGGCCTATCATTGAGATGATGGCGAGTGAAGAGCAAAGTCTTTGCTTTGTCTTGATAGGATGTTACACTATCATCCTTAATGATTTTGCTAATGTCATGAGCTTGCAAATGGATTTAGACATCCAATATCATGAAAAATATCATTCTCGCCAGAAACATCAAACCCGCAACCTCTAAATTTTGTGATGTTTGAAAAATTATAAAGATGAAAATAAGTTAGACAACATATAAACTGAACAATAAAAAAATAAAATAATCATTAAACACTACGAGGGAAGAATGCCATCTTGTTGTAATTTTGGGTCGATTCCATATGTTATATATATATATGTATGACTTTCCTCGTGTTCATTCAGGAAATTATTCATCACTAAACCATAATTCAAACTTATGAAACAAAATTAATTTATATATACATAACAATAAAAGAATGGTTGTTTTCGTTATTACGTTACTATGCATAACTTGTAAGTAACAAGGATAATGGTGATTGAAGATCAAAACATTTGCTTTGTCTTAATTCTTATTTATCTTTATGCTCATGGCATATATAAGTTTGAGCATCCAACTCAAAATAGATGTTTTTTGTTGGTGATATCAAAAGTCACAATCTCAAAAATCACAACGTGACCAAATATAATGATTAAGTATATAATTATTAAAACGGTAGCTAACACGTATTGAATCAACTAATTTTTATCAAATAGAAACTTAAAATCATGAATACTTATGAATGGTAATAATTAACCAATCCATTTTTTTTTGAAAACTCGATCAATTTGTTTCCGTAGCTAACAGTAGCAAAAATATATCAATTCCATAATTGCTAACTAATGGCCATTAAACCAATGAATAGAAATCGTATGAATAGTCTACATAAATTATGAAATAACTGCAATTTTAATAGGTTAGGGTCATAAAATAATTCATACATCTATGGGCAAATAATAAATTCTTATTACTATATTTTGTGAAATAAACATGTATGATTTATGAAAGAATAGTCAGTATCATATGCATCATTACCAATAAAAATAATAATAATGTAATGAATGAGAATTATATAAACAATACACTAATGATAATAATAAATAAATAAATAAAATCAAGGAAAAACACTGAATAGTCATGTCCGAATAAATGATAAAACAAAGACAATGACTATAAACCATTAAACGTAAGGTCATAGCCTTTAGAGGCATAATAGATTACTTTGACCTATAAAAACGTTTGGTGGCAATCATCAACAAAAATCGATTTTGAAAACAATATCAAATTTACATAGAAAGGAAAGAGGCTACCATTTTCTATATGATTGAATATAGAAATGGATTCCTTTCTTTAGATTTAGTTTTAAAAAAAACGATACTATAAAAAATTTAAGAAATGAAAACAAACAAGATAGAAAAAAAAATAACTTTGGAAAGCAAGGTATAGCCAATAGCAACCTTCGTGAAACTTCGAGAAGATAACTACAGCATTCGTGCTGATATATATATATATATATAACATATGGAATCGACCAAAAATTACAACAAGATGGCATTCTTCCCTCGTAGTGTTTAATGAATTTTTTTTTTATTGTTCGGTTTATATGTTGTCTAACTTATTTTCATCTTTATAATTTTTCAAACATCACAAAATTTAGAGGATGCGGGTTTGATGTTTCTGGCGAGAATGATCTTTTTCATGATATTGGATGTCTAAATCCATTTGCAAGCTCATGACATTAGCGAAACGATTAAGGATGATAGTGTAACATCCTATCATGACAAAGCAAAGACTTTGCTCTTTACACGCCATCATCTCAATGATAGGCCGAAGTATGTGTGCCACGAGACACAGGTTGTTCAAAGCTATCTAGCTAATATGTCTCCAATGGAGAGACACAATATCATTCCTCGAAGTGGATGTTATTTTTATATCATGTCTATAGTGACAATATGTACTCTCACAAAGTCAATACTTGTGGAGGATAAGACCTACTATTTTGGTCATGCTAAAGAAATTTAGGAAATATATACTTTTCCATGAAAGAGAGATGTGAATTGATGTTCGAAAAATTCTAATCACGTGAAAGATGGTCCAACTATCAAGTTTATTTTGATATTTTAGACCTCAAAGTAATTGTGCAAGACACATATGTTACACTATTTTTGAAAGCATATGTAACTATGCGACACCCTTTCATTCGGATGGACATAACAATTGTGGTTATACGAAAATTGTTGATCCATTAATTGGTGACATAGATGATTGAGAAATATCTCAATTTATCATTTAAACTATGTACCATTCTCATGACAAAAATGAGTATTTTATGATGAGAATCACCATAATTAATTGTGATATATATCACATCGATAGTGCACCAAGATATATGGTGTAGTACAACATTTCTCTCAAGCTTTGGATCGAGCTATTATATTTTTCACGAAGGAAAAAAAAATCCTTATTCCAAATTGTTTGGGATCAAGAGAGGAACAATAATATGGTCTATGGTTATATAATTATTGAATCAATAATATTATCCTCCAATTTGTACTACACACATGTTATTGTGATTGAGATACATATATATATAAATGTAAACTATAAGTTTACTCGTCCTGACAACTATTATTCGGCATAACCGGTGAGACCATCCCGGTTCAATCATGATGCGAATCGATAAGTACCTTTATGGTCAATTTTGATGATTCCATAATCTAAAGAGTATGTTCTCTTGAACATTGTTGTGCATGATGGTCTCAACTTGGGTATTCTAAAGAAATGATTCCTAAGGTTATAGGGATTTAAGTAGTCCTTGTGACTCCCCTACTTCCTGGGAACACGAACGATTTTCTGTTCTTTCAACAAGGTTTCGTTTCTAGGAAAGCATTTTCACCTTTCTGTTACCCATTGTTGGGTAAATCTCCAACACATAACTCATTTTTGGGTTGCTTATTCTTAAATAGAGTTGATTGTTTGGATAATAATCAACTAAAGTAAGATAATTTATCTTATACACAACAAAACAAAGGGTGATGTGTGTGGATCCATACACCCAACATGTGGATCAATTATTTTAATTGATGTATCAACTAGAAGGTCACATGTATATTTGAAAGCAAACTAGAATTTGCGAGATTGCTAGCTCAACCATTTTGGTTATGAGCATATTTTCATGATTATCCAATAACGAAAATGTGTCATTGAGACGAACATTTTCCATTTATATTATTGTGAACATGTCATTTACATGAACAACACAAATTCGCATTACGCCAAGGAATTATTATGAATTCCTCCATTATATGTGGTTTTTGGGTCAAAACCTTATACTTCCCATCATTGGATATATGGATGTGATATACACATCTAAATTGCTCCACCACAATTTATTAGGATGAGTTCTCAATGATGATTTGGAAATTATGTTGATTACGAGTTCATCGATGGTAAAATATTTACATCGTTGTCAGGAAATTTTGATGACTCATTTGGAGGTGTATCATTCATATAGTCATAATTCTCAACATTATGTGAAGAAAATCAAAGGTTGGCACAGGTATTAGATGAATAATCATCATATCATTTTGATCCTCGCACTAAACAATGTGAACGTGAAGTTCGAAAAATATATAATTCATCATTTGCCAGACACTTTACTGACCCAAACAGAGTAAAACTCTCATGTGCCAACTCGCAATGCTCCGGTGAAAATGATGTTGACATTGGGCAATCCGACATCACAACCGAGTCTAAAACCCGTATAAAGCATGGTAGACCACACGGTTCCAAAGAAAAAAAAATTCCTCAAAAGTGAAATGGAGCTATAGATCCGGATGGTCAAATTGAGGTTAAGATTATTTAAGCAAACACCACCAAGAGAAACAAATAATGTGCTCAAGAAGAGTCTCAGGTACCTGAATGATATGAATATATATCTCAATTATTTATATCTTGGATGGAAAATATTGGAACCCCAATGAAGTCAACGTCGACGAAATATTTGCATATAGTACAACGCTAAATATGATAGTTGAAAATGAGGATCGTGAGCTTGCATGCAAAGAAAGAAATGATTGGCTGAAAAATTTTCAATTGAGGCAAAACTAAATTCCCAAGAAAAATGAAAAGTTTTAAGACATAAAGTCTTTATATGAAGATGCCAAGCAAATGAGACACATGTTTATCTCATTATAAGTCTTATGAGACATCTCATTTTGAAAGGTTCTATCCAACAAACCTATAATATTTTAATTATAAGAAAATATATTCTCATGTGGTGGTTGCAATTACTTTTCATTATTCGATTAGTCTGGTAATTTGTGAAGGGAAAGAGTTTGCCCCTAATGGATGTCCTTGCAACCTATATGTATGGTTTGCATAATTAGAATACACATGTGTATATGAAATTCCCTCGAGGATTTATTTTGCTATAAGCAAACAATTCAAGTTCGCGTGAACGATATTCAATTATATCCAATTGACGTCATATGAATTGAAAGATTGTGAGACATGGTACATTTAGCATATCATACATTTCTTTATGCATATAATTTCTTCTTCATTTCAAGTTGATTTTTTGAAAAATCATCTTTGTCATATTTTATGGTTTCAAAATTCTTACCAAAATTTTCTTAATTTAATTTTATATTTTAAAATGTGTTTCATTTATTTTGACATAATTGGATGTGATCATCTTTTGTTACATAGATGACATACACTTTATTGAGCTCGTAAAGATTTTCTCAAAGCAAACAACTATGGATTAGCTATAGAGTTCGAGATGAAAGATATGGAAGATTACCACTAACTTGCCAATTGTGCATCTCTCCCGAACATGATTTTCGTATATCATCAATGATATACTAATTATATCTAACAAAAAGTTATATGGATATGACATGGCTATCAATGCCTGGATGGTAGCAAGATCACTATGTGACTCTATGTCGATTTTAATCGACCTTTATTCAAACACAAGAACTACTCGGTTTTGAAGTAGTAATCTTGGTCATACTTGTGTTGGTTGACCATAAATTGGTTTCATGTGGTAATTTTACCACTTGGTGGGATGTGAAACCAACTTATAAAGCTACACCACCATTTCACGAGATGATTTTATAAATCATGTATGATATTTATTTTGCATATATCCTTGAATTGCAAGAAAATGGTGCAACGTGATGTGATGATTATGTACTCTTTTTCCTTCACTAGGTTTTATCCCATAGGGTTTTCCTAGTAAGGTTTTAATGAGGCATATTCTCATCTAATGGTCATCCTATGTGAAGTGTCATGTGAATTATGGATGACCATCGATTATATTGATTCATACATTATATGTAGAAACTCCAATGAGTTGAAATATTCGCACTACAAGTGCCCTCAAGCGATAACTTGGTTGATTTAATTACCAAGACTCTCCATACATCAACTTTGGAGAAGCTAGTCCTAACAATGAGAGTTCGAGACATGAAGAATCTCAATTGATATCATAATGAGGGGGAACGATGTTATCAGCAGGGGGAGGCGATATACACTGCACTCTTTTTCCCTTAACCATGGTTTTTCCCAATGGGTTTTCCTGGTAAGGTTTTTAATGAGGCAGCATCAAATAGTGTATTCGATAATGATGTCTAATTTTTACCCAATGGACATTGAAGGGGGAGTGTTATGAATATTTTATATAAATGTAGTTGAATGCTCATTGTGTAACTCCCATTGCATTGATCATGTATTATATTACTCTCTTAATTGTATTAATATTAGAATGTATAGGTTATGGTTTCATGAGCCTATAAATAGGACTCTACATTGTATCATATCTACACATCAATAAGAAACTCTCTCCCTCTCCATATTTTCTCTTGTTCTTGTCTTTCTTTGAGTTTAGTTTTATAACAGAAGGGACTTACTTGATGGCCTGAAAAAAGTGTAGGGACTTGATTAAAAAAAAATAATAAAAAAGCTCAACTATTAACTAATAATAATCCCAAAAAAATGTAAAAGGCGAGGATTAGACCTCTATTTCATTGGGTCATTGCATGATTCAAATTTGTCTTTGTTGTCTCATTAAATAGATTCCTAAATGGTTATGAGTTAATCGATTTTACTAACTTTTAATTCACTACTAATATTGTGTAACCTCTAATATAAACTTGGCATAATAATAGTAATATTAATAGTATACAGTCATAGCGATGCTTATACCGAAAGTAATAATATAATAATAATAGTGGTCGTCTTAAAACAATCTCTTGCGGACTTTATTTAGGGGTAATTTAGGGTTTTCTGAGTGAAAAAATTTCTATTAGGTTTGGGTTGTAACAATATTTATTTAAATGGTTAACACTGTGGTGCCCAACCAAGGTAACAGTTACTTTACTGATGTTTGTGATATATGGAGTGGATTTTTTGCTTAGTGAAACATTAAAATCAACACATTCAATCTTATTAAGTCTAAAATAAATTATGTTAAATTTTTTAGCCAACATCATATAAGACTACACTCATAATTCTTCAAGTTTCCTTCTAAAATAGCATTTCTTTCACTACAAACAAAGATAATCACCTCTACTTTTTGCTCAAATCATTCGATTTATCATTTTATGCAATGTAAATTGATTTTTTCTATCCTTGTATCATTATCAATTGTTAATGATTTGGGAAAGTTACAAAGGGATAAATGTGCCAAAACCTTGCCATTAGAGCTTGGATTGATGCGTTGTTCGTGCCAGGAGATTCAAGACAGCAGGGGGAGTCATTCAAGATGGATGTTGGCATGTCAGCTCATCAATAACGCGAGGGATTTAATTTCTAGTTCAGTTATGTGATGCCACATATTGATTAAATATAGAACTTGAATAATAGGAGTTTCAGCTACAGTTCAGTCAGTATTACCAGTTACAGTTAGGTTTTACTAGTTACAGTTCAGAATACCAGTTCATGCCGAGTCTCATTATTTCGAATCTTGTGAGCCTAGTGGATGAAATCTCTCACTATCTAGTAGCTTAAGGATAGGCTAACAATATCTACTTAGGATATGGTTACTAGACAGCTGAAGTGATTTTTGTAATAGTATCCCACCCCGGTTACCTAACCCTTTAACCACCAATTTTTAGTGGTGGCTTAGTGGTTATCCACCATAGAGCTACCACCCATGTCTTTCATGGACATGGTTAGGGTTGCCAGTACCAACTAACATTTAGGTACCCTATTGGTCACCTTATTAGGAACATAAGTTTCTCACAGTCAGTTTCAATGTGCAGTCATGTCATGTTCATGGATATGATCAGTTCTTCAGACAGCCGGCTTCACCTTCAATCCCTCCATATTCTTATACATCTGCTCAGTTCTTCATATAATCTATTCCATGTCTAGCATGTCCATGAGGATGCAGTTTCACATGTTGGGAATATGATGGTTCAACAACTTGAGTGAACCAACTAACTGACCAAGAGTGGCACGACATCGTTGCAATTAACTGCAACTAAGTCACTCTGCAATAGAAGAGGTTACCGTTGGAAGGAGGAAGAGATGATGATCACAGGCTGATCTTCCTCCTGGATTCGCTCAACAACCACTTCGCATCTCCATCAACTAAACGTGTGGAATGAAACACGATGCTGCTAGGGTCTGGATGCAATGAGGGACTGATAAATAGTCTCATCGGCAGTCCATAGAACACACATAGAAATCGATACTTGCAGCACAAGTGTTCTTTCATTTTCTTTAAAACCTTCTAAGTGATTACCTTGGGAAGTTCTTTTCTAACACATTGATTATTGTGGTGTTCGGGAATTAGCTTTAAGGGCAGTGGTTCTACCACGATCACTTTCATTCATTCACAGTTTGTTAGTTTTATAGGTTGATCTCAAGCTACTAACAGGTTCTACAATCTTAAAGCTAATCATATAGAACGATGTCCACATTAGCAAGATCAGTACCTGATCTGAGCAAACCCGAGGCTCTGGATGGGAACAACTACAAGAGGTGGTCATTGAGAGTGTTGATTTTCCTAGAACACCTGGAGATTGATCATGTACTGTTCAGAGATCACCCACGGGAGCAAACGGCATATCTGCATCTTTATCTGAAGCATCCATGGACACTGGGAACAAGGATACTTCCACTCCTTCAGCCACCAAGGAGACTTCCTCTCTGTCAGAGACTCAAAAATATGAAAGAGACAACAGGACTGCCAGGATTCACATTTTGAGTCATCTGAGCAATCCAATCTTTGACCTTGTGGCTCACGCCAAGTCAGCAAAAACCATTTAGGAAACCCTACTGAAAAAATATGGAGGAGATGATGCTGGAAGGAAGAGATATGCAGTAGGAAATTGGCTGAACTTCAAAATGGTGGATAATCTGCCCATCATGGATCAGATTCATCAGTACGAGAGCCTCACTATGGATGTTCTCATCGATGGCATGAACATCTGTGACATGTTTCAAGCTAACTCCCTTGTGGAGAAGCTGCTGGATTCCTAGACCAACTACTAGCATCACCTCAAGCACAAGAAGAAAGATATGACGATGGAGAAACTTATTGGACACATCAAAATTGAAGCAGCTAACAGAACCAATGATAAGTTATCCATTAGGTCTTCCCACTCAGTCAATGCTAACCTTATTGAACTTGATTTCAGACATAAAGGGAAGATGACCAGAAAACCCAGCTGGCAAGGAAGGAGGACCCTGGAAAAGTCTGTAGACTTCAAGAAACTAGGTCACTCTCAGAGGTACCATAAAGGAGCATGCTATGTTTGTGGAAAAGCTGGACATAAAGCCTACCAATGCACACAAAGGAAGGACCAAAGTCACAAACGTGAAGGAGGGTCCAGAACTCATGTGAACATTGCTGAACCCACTGAGGAGAAAGGAGAGCACATTACCTTCTCTGCTGTCGTCTCTGAGGCTAACTTGGTAGAGAATGACACAGAATGGATCATTGATTCCAGAGCATCAAGACATCTTTGTGGAATCAGAGGGATGTTCTCTGAGTTTGAAAATGCAGGACATGGAGACCAAGTCTTCATGGGAAACTCCAGTACTACTGCTGTAGTTGGAAAAGGGAAAGTAACCTTGAAATTAAGTTCTAGAAACAATTTAGAGTTAACTAACGTTCTGTTTGTTCCAACCTTTCGCAGAAATCTCATATCAGCAGGTCTTCTCAGCAAGGCAGGACTAAAGTTGGTGATTGAAGCAAACAAGCTTGTGATAACCAAGAACAACCTGTTTGTAGGGGGGTTGTTTGTTATTTCTACTACTGCAATAAATGATAATGCTGTTTCTTCTTACTTGGTTGAGTCGTTTGATCGTTGGCATGCTAGACTAGGTCACGTAGGGAATAATTCCTTAAAAAGGATGAAAAGTCTGAATCTGCTTCCAAACCTAATGACTCCTGCTGATATGTCTAAATGTCCAACTTGTATTGAATCTAAACAAACGAGCAATCCTTTCAAACCTGTTAGAAACAGAAAAACAAAACTATTAGAACTAGTTCACTCTGATTTAGGAGACTTCAGGAGCCATGTAAGTAGAGGAGGGGAAAAATACTACATTACCTTTGTAGATGATTACTCCAGATTCACCAGGGTGTATCTGTTAAGATCTAAAGATGAAGCTGAGCTTAAATTCCAAGTGTTTAAGTCAGAGGTTGAAAACCAACTAGACAAACGCATCAAATGTCTTCGCTCAGATAGAGGAGGTGAGTACAACACTTCTTTCCTCAAAGAAGTCTGTGAATCTCATGGCATCATACATGAGTTTACTGTTCCCTACTGTCCCTAACAGAATGGTATAGCTGAAAGGAAGAATAGAACCCTTAAAACATGATGAACACCATGTTACTAAGCTCTGGACTTCCGGATGAAATGTGGGGGGAAGCTATCCTTTCTGCAACTAAGATTCTTAATAGGGTTCCCCATAAGTCACTTTCTGTTACACTGTTTGAACTCTGGAAAGGGTTTCCTTCGAATCTCTCTTATTTAAGACTGTGGGGATGTTTAGCTAAGGTTTTGATCCCTCGTTTTAAGAGGGAAAGCATTGGTCCAAAAACTTTGGATGCAGTATTTATTGGATATGCAGAGAACAGTGCAGCATACAGGTTCATGAGATTGAGTGACAGGAGCATGTGGGAATACAGGATGCTGAGTTCTTTGAAGACAGCTTCTCGTACCTGACCAAACCCTCCACTACTCAAAGTAACTCACCAACCAGGTATACTCACTTGCCTGATCCCACTGGAACTGATGATATTCAGTTAAGGAGAAGCAAACGTGCTAGGACTGAAACGTCCTTTGGACCTGACTTTATAACATCCTTTCTATCTGAACCAATCAGTCATGGCGAGTCAATGAATTCCTCAATCTTTATATACTTTATAGAAGACGATCCAAAAACATTTGAAGAGGCCATGAAATAAGTAGATGCTCACCTTTGGAAGGAAGCTTCTGATAGTGAGCTGGACTCTATCAGGTCCAATCACACCTGGGATCATGTAGATCTTCCTAAAGGGTGTATGGCAATTGGCTGCAAATGGATATTTAAGAGGAAATTAAAAACTGATGGTTCTATTGAAAGGTTTAAGGCTAGGCTAGTGATCAAAGGGTTTATTCAAAGAAAGGCGATTGATTTCTTTGACACTTACTCTCCAGTAACTAAAATCACTACTATTTGCACAATGTTTGCTCTAGCATCCATTTATGATATGCATGTACACCAGATGGATGTTAAGACTGCATTTCTAAATGGTGATTTGGATGAAGAAACTTACATGGAGCAACCTCCAGGCTATGTAGAACCTGGTTTTGAAAAAAAAGTTTGCAGGCTAAGGAAATCACTCTATGGACTGAAACAGGCCCCTAAGAAGTGGTTTGAAAAGTTTCATAATACCATCTCTGATTATGGTTTTAAAGCAAACAACTCAGACACCTGCATTTACTCTAAGTTATTTGACAATGCCTGTGTTTTCTTATGTCTCTATGTAGATGACATGTTGATTTTCAGCACTCACATTTCAGCCATTGAAGAAACAAAGTCCTTCCTGTCCAGCAAGTTTGAGATGAAGGACTTGGGACCTGCTGATGTGATCCTGGGCGTAAAAGTAATCAAACAAGGCAAAAACTACACCTTAAGCCAGTCTCATTACACGGAAAACTTGCTGAAGAAGTTCAATAGCTGGGAGGTGAGTCCAGCTAGGACACCCTATGATCCCAGTATTCATCTGGAAAAGAACCTGTGAACGAGCATAGAACAAGAAGAATACGCCATTGATTGCCTTCTTGTACTTATAAGTATACATGAGTGGTTACTGCCACTATAGGCAACTGCCATGGGAGTTATCTCTCTCTGACGTGGCTATAATCATATTGTTGGTGGTTTCTCTTCTTTAACCACTCTAAATCGTGGCGTGACTGGTTTTTCCTTTCTCAACGACTTTTGTGTTTTTTTATTGGTGCGATCCTCAGGAGTTGAATGTGACCAAAGTCATCGATAGGATGGCAATAATGGATGGAAGTGGTGAGATGGCAGTAGTGATGTGTATAGTACTGATGCCATCAGTGAGACTTGGATGGCAGTAGAATGACACATGACAATAGTAGTAATTATTTTCATCGGACAATACTGAGATGGCATGGTGGAATAAATTGTAATTATTGCCATTAGGATGTCATGGTGGCATACACGGTAATTATTTAGCTAGAAAGACAGTACTGGGATGGCATGGTGGCATAAATCGTAGTTTTCACCATTAGAATGATATGATGGCATTTTTCGTAATTATTTGCCATTAGAATGACCTTTGGATGGGGATGTAATACTGGATGGCAGCACAAATACTTGCCTTCAACATAATATATTTTTTTATTTCACCAAAAGTATATTTTTATGTAAACAAGGTTATAGGTATTAATGTTATGTATAATAGTATAAGCATGTAACGTACGGAATCGGGTTGGACCGGAGGCTTCACAACAACCACCTAATGTCATGTAACGATCCGATTTCAGTTAATCGTTTGACAAAATGGTTTCTGGTTGAACCAACTGGCCCAATGTTAAACCTTTGGCTATGGCGGCCTAATTTTTCTTTTGGTGACTCCATCGGCGGCATAATTAATTGTGTAGTCAAGCGAAAAGAATGTGGCATGCTTGATTTAGAAAGGATTAAAGGGCCTGGAGCTCGTTATTTTATGGATTAAGAAAAGGGACTTGGGTTTATTAGTTTAAGGCTTAGGATTAGTTTAAGTTTGTTATTTGTAGAAGGGAAACCGCAGCAGAGAAGGGAAAGTAATTAGGAAGAGTGGCAGCGTCGATGATCAAGGAGAGAGGGACTGTCGCGACTTGGATCGGCTTCTTTGGTGGCCGGTAAGATTAGTGACGAGAGAAGAAGAAAAGGGGATGAGATAGAAGGAACTTGAGCTAAAAGTCAATAGTTTTTCATTCATAATTCTAATTGTTCTGCAGGTCTATTCTTACGGCAGACTACTTTCAGGAAAACGATAAAAAATAGCTGTTCCGACAAATTACATACTACTCTTTTTAATCTGCCTACTATAATTAACTACTAATAAATTAATTGACAAAAAGGTCACCAGCGTGACAATTCCTCCTTTAGCTCAGGCTTTTCTCACTGCACCTTGAAAGTTTCTAAATCGTCCCAGCTAGCATCAGCTTCTATCTGTTGAATCCCATGAACCAAGACTAGAGTAACAGCTTTATTGTCCTTTTTGACGAATAGACGAGCCAGTATAACGAACAGTTCTAACTTTAGGGCTCCTGCACTATCCACCCCTGACAAGGCTGGCTGTATGTCAGTGGTGTCCCCTGTTAGCTTATGAGGTTCCAAGTAGCAATGCTTCGAGCTCTGATAGGTGATGAGATCGAGAATCAAGACGGAATGGTGGGTACCACTTTCCGAAAAGAGTATTTCCACCCTACAAGTCTTGGGTATCCGGAAATCCCTTCTGAGGATAAGACGGTCTCCACTCAAATTCTTAGACTTTAAATACTAGAGTTACTTAGAATTGTAGGCTAGGATATATGTTTTTCTGTGTATTCTCCCATACTACTGCCTCCTTTATATAGGAAAAGGGGTTCAGGGCTGAAAGGGCGTGAGTCCATGTACCAAGAGGTGCTTATTATCCTCATGGATAGACTTGAAGGTAACTACCTTGAAGTCCTACCGATGGGCACCCCTTATACGTTAAACTTTAATCCATGGTTCCTTTAAGGTAACCAAGTACTCGTCTGATTGCATGCTAATGATGAGTACTCGAATTACTTGTATATCTACTCAACTTGCCAACCGCATAAGCGATATCAGGCCTCGTGCTTGTCATGGCATACATCAAGCAGCAAGCACTTGTGAGTACTCGAGTTGAGATACAACCATTCCTGTGTTGGGCATCAACTTCACACTAGGGTCAAATCGAGTTCTCAATTCTCGACATCCCTTACTACTAAACTTAGTAAGCACCTTCTCAATGTAGTGACATTAACTCAATGAAATTACCTTCCCATCTCGTTTGATCCTAATCCAAAGAATCACATCTGCCTCCCCCATGTCCTTTATGGAAAACTTTGATGATGAGAATATCTTGGTACTATCAACTCGTTCTTGATCAGTTCCAAAGATGAGCATGTCATCCACATACAAACAGACGATGACTCCTTTACCGTGTTCATCAAATTTCGTATATGCACACTTGTCTGCCTAATTTAAATAAAAACCATGTGACACGACAACATCATAAAACTTCTGATGCCCTTTGTTCAGGTGCTTGCTTAAATCCATACAAGGATTTGATTAGCTTGCACACCTTATGCTCATTCCCAGGCATAACGAAACCTTCCGGTTGTTTCATGTATACCTCCTCGTCGAGATCTCCAATTAAGAATGCTGTCTTGATATCCATTTGATGGATCACTAGATCATGGATAGACACTAGTGCTATTAATAATCTAATAGTCGAGATCCGAGCAACCGGAGCATAGGTATCAAAGTAATTAATTTCATATCGTTGTTTACAACCCTGAATCACCAACCGGGCTTTAAAATTATCGATAGAACCATCAACTTTCATCTTCCTTTTGAAGATCCACTTACTTCCTAACGGTTTACATCCCAATGGGAGATCCGTTAATAGCCAAGTGTTATTTCCCAAGATGGAATCCTTTTCCTCATCTACTGCCTCCTTCCAAAAGGCGGCGTCTTGAGAACGCATAGCCTCTTCATACGTACTAGGGTCATCGTCAATATTGTAGCAGTATAAGTATTATGATCCTAGTTCCACCTTGGATCCCTCGATCGAATATACATTGAAGTTGGTATTCAACAAACTCTTGAAGGCTAGCCTCTGGCTCCTATGAGGCAGAGCCTGCTCATCCATAGGGACAAACACAGTATCCTTTGATGATGACATAAAATCCTTGGGTCTGTGGATCGATGAAAATCTGTTTTCATCAAAGTTGGCATCCCTAGACTCAATTACTGAATGCACTACGTGTGCATCGTTAGATTCTATGACATAGGACCTATATGCCTTCGAATTCTTAGCATATCCCACAAAGATGCAATCAATGCCTCTTTCTCCTAATGTCTTCCGTTTAGGATCAGTGACCGTTACTACAGCTCTACAACCCCAAACTCGAAGGTAACTCAAGTTTTATTTCCGCTTATACCACAATTCGTATGGGGTAGTCTTGTTCGTCTTGTTAAGAACTCTGTTTAGTAGATAACAAGCCGTAAGCATGGCTTCACCCCAAAGCCCATTACTCAAACCTGAGTATGACAATATTGAGTTTACCATCTTCTTCAAAGTTCGATTCTTCCGCTCAGCCACACCATTCTGCTATGGTGTGTATGGAGTAGTGGTTTCATGAATGATCCCCACACTTTGGAAGTACGTTGGATCATAGAACTCTCATCCTCGATTAGTATGAAATACTTAGATCGAGATACCTTGTTGAAGTTCAACTTCGGTTTTGAACACACAAAATTTATCAAGGGCTTCATCCTTTGAATGCAATAAGTAAGTATAGCAATACCGAGAGTAGTCATCAATGAAGTTGATGACATACTTCTTACCTCCAATGGTCGGAGTGTTATGCAAGTCACACAGATCGCTGTGTATCAACTCAAGCATCATTAATTTCCGTTGGATATTAGCGAAAGGCTGACGAGTAATCTTAGTGAGCATACACGTTTTACATCGTTCAACATTGACATCAAAAGAGGGCAGAAGCCCTTCTTTTGACATATCTGTTAGACATTTATAGTTAACCTGTCCTAACCGAGCATGCCATAAGGAGAAGTTAGAGGTACCAACCATGAAAGCATAATCATAATTGATAATATTATTAATATTCAACATAAACATGCCATTGTTGTAGTGCTGAAGCCTATAAACACACCACCCTTAGATAATACATATCTATCCGATTCGTACACTTATTTGTAGCCATATCTATTAAGCATACTACCTGACACTAAGTTCTTCATAGTCTTAGAGACGTGAAGTACATCTCTAAGCTCTAGGAATTTTCCAAAACTAAGCTCTAACACCACCGATCAACGTCCAACAATAGGGGTCGTTGACTCGTCGCCCATGTGAAGTACAACATCATCATCCGATGCCTTGTATGTTTTGAACTAGTGACGATCCTTGCATACATGTCTATTGGCACCCGAGTCAATCTACCAGGCCATATAATCATCCTACACATAGAATGCTTCTGATATTAATGAAACATAATTCACATCAATATCTAAATCAAGGTTCAAGAACAGACCTTTAGAAGTGGAAGCACCTTGATCTTTCGATCCAGGCTTCTGATGCTGTTTGTTGTCATGATTCTATCTCTTCTTGGTGGGACAGTCTTGTTTGAAGTGACCCACTTTCCTACACGTCCAAAAAGAAACTTTCGTTTTCTTGTTAGAGTCTCTTTTGGTGTTGTACTAGGGGCGCTTCTTCCCCTTCCATTGATCTGATGGTTCTCCTTCTTCTATCATATGAAAAGATGAAGAATCCTTTGGTTTCCCACCTTCTTGCACCCGTAGAGACTCCTTTATCCGTAAGTGTCTTCCAAGTTGGATTGGGACAGTTCTTCCTCCCCATGCTTAAGGGTGTCCTTAAAGTCCTTCCACAAATAAGGAAGCTTGTCGATTATACACGACACTGAGACGGCCTCGTCCATCTTCATATCATGTTGGGAAAATTGTCCCAAAATCCGAAGCATCTCATTGTATTGCTCCATGACTGGTCTGGTTTCGACCATCTTGTAATTTAGGAAATTACTAACCAGGAACTTCATGCTCAAAGCATCCTCAGCCAAATACTTTGACTCCAGCGCATCCCACAACTCGTGGGTTGATTCATAATTTTGATAGATATCAAACAATAAATCCACCATGCCATTTAGAATATGGCCACGACATATGTAGTCATCATTGTCCCACTTTTGTTGCTTTCGTACTCTTTCCTCTTTCTTCTTCTTATTCGTCTCCGTCTCCTCCTCAAGTTTCGGAGGATATGGTTTAGAGAGAACATACACGACCTTCAAATAGGTGAGAAGGTAGTGCATCTTCTTCTACCACCGACGGAAATCCACACCTTCAAACTTCTCAACTGTGCCAAATGATGCTGTCATTTCCTTGATTGCTGCAACCTTGGACATGGCAAATACTCTTTTTGAATGTTATTTTATGAGGTTCCAAGTAGCAATGCTTCAAGCTCTGATAGGTGATGAGATCTATGATCAAGACGGAATCGTGGGTACGACTTTCCGAACAGAGTATTTCCACCATACAAGCCTTGGGTATTAGGAAATCCCTTCAGAGGATAAGACCGTCTCCACTCAAGTTCTTTGGCTTTAGATACTAGAGTTACTTAGAATTGTAGGCTAGGATAGATGTTTTTCTGTGTATTCTCCCATACTACTGCCTCCTTTATATAGGCAAACGGGTCCAGGGCTGAAAGGGCATGAGTTCATGTACCAAGAGGTGCTTATTATCCTCATGGATAGACTTGAAGGTAAATACCTGGAAGTCCTACGGGTTTGGGGGGAAAACTACTCAGAAATGAGTTTGAAATACATGAAGAGGTGTGTACCCATTCGTCCTAGGAGAAGGAGTAACCACCCCAACTACCTAGCTCCCTACCATCACTATAGCTTAGCTCAGCATCGCAGCTAGTGACACTATCATCCAGCTCAAGGTTGAGCTAAACAAGCTTCAGTGTCAGTCCCTAGCATCATCTAGCTCATAGAGGAGCTAATGCCAGTTAGTTTCAGCTAGCTCTAAGCTAAAGTGAGATTTCCCATGAGCTCACGTATCCGTCTCAACTCCATCATCGCACCAAGGTCAAATCCATGGTGCTACCATCACACCAAGGTCGAACTCAGGTGCATATTTCCAACATCCCCTACAGCCTTCTTGAAGAAGGAAACGTGAAAGGCAGGATGTATAACAGTTGTTGGGGCAACTCCAAGCGATAAGTAGTTGACCCCAATTGAAATGAGACCTCACATCATGCATTATCAGTCATCGGTAAATCATGCAACCCTAAAAAACAATCTCTCTATAAACTTGACCAATCAAAACAAAACGATATAAAACACACAAAACGACAAACACACAAACACACAGACACAACAAACATGTAAATTTTATTCTTTTATTCCTACTCCTAGGCTACGATGGGAATTGTAAGACATCAACGGGGATCACTCATCGATTACACCAATGGTATTACCAACTCAGTTGTGCTCAAGATGGATGCCACTAAGTTGAAGAGTATCAGGTTGAGTAGTTGTTATTACCTTGATTCTCCTGAAACTGTATAATTTCATTACCATCCATGGGTTGGATCAACTTGAAATGGAGCTTTCCAGGATGAGCTTTAGTGATGGGCATGAGATAAGAATTTGATCGCCCTCTTTGAATTCCTTCATGGTCTGGAGGTGCGCATCATGGGTTGGCTTGATCTTCTCCGTGCAAAACCCCAAACCTTCATCCATGAGGAGGCATGGCTCATCAAGCTTAGGCATTGGTGATGTCGCATCCTTGACCTTGTAGATAATTTTTGAGCAAGAAGGAGGGTCTTTGAGCTCGAGGTCCAGTGGTTCTTCATGCATATTCTTCACCTTAGAATCACTAGATGGGACTAGATTGATAGCACTACACTCCCTCGATCGAAAGAACTTTTGTTTTCTCATATCCTATTTCATAAAATCACTCAAGGACGAATCTAAGGCATCTTGACGAAGAAATTCAAAGATAGTAAAATTCGGAGCCATCTTGTTAGAATCATCAAATTCATCATCATCTTGGGCGGCCAAGTGTTTCATGCCACGAGTCAAGTCAAATGTAGTTTTATCTTCCCATACTCCTAAACTAAGCCTACCCTCAAGATCAACTCATGATAGTCATAGAGAAAGAAGATGGACCCATCCTTGAAGACAATGTAGCCGAGCATGATGAAAAGCTAGAAGACCTTGAATGGGATGGGAGTGAATTCCATTTTCCATTCTTGGAGGATGAAGATGAAAACTGAAAGATGCACCCATTATTATGAAAGTTCAAGCTAAATGTGAAGGTGATATTAAAGTGTTTGAATTGGATGGTTATCCTTCAAACTTTTGGGATGAAGATGAAGATCTATAAGAACAATTCATTGAGGAAATTCAAAATATCTGTAATGAACAAGTAGAGGAATATGAAGAGGATGACAATGAATATCTCATCAAAACATTGTGGGAGGTGGAAGCTCATATTCCTAGTTTGGTGATAGAAGAAATAAAGTGCTCCATCTATAAGGATATCTCTGAGATTATGGTTCCAATAAAGGACATGAAGGCTCTTCATAATTTTTGCTCAGTCATGAAGTTCTTGTGTCAAGGAACGGATAGCAAGCACCTAAACACCAAGGTTGAAGAGGTCATAGAGGAGGAACCACTCATGCTCAATTCAAAAGCCCTTTCAAGTGCAATAAGTAGCTTAGAGAAGATTGAGATTGTTGGTAGATTCTTATTACCTCTTCCTCTCTTAATTTTTTAAATTCAGAAGGAGATGGTCATTATGGGACGAGAAACAGTATTCAAGCAAAGTTTTTGGGTTATTTCATCATCTACTTCAACTGATCCTCAATACTCAACTTTTCACCATGAAGAAACCAATGACATTGAAGGAGGTACTTAGTTGCATTGCATAACCATCCAGGTATTGTCTAGCTCAAATATGTTAAAGAAAGAGCACTTCATGGGAGGCAACCCATGTATGGAGTCTATTTTTTTCTTTTTATTCGAATGAGTGTGCATGTTTAGGTTTCAACTTTTATTTTTGGTTTTGTGTGTTAGTGCCTTTTCAGGAGTTAGTGTCGTCGTCGAGCTTGAGTTTCATGTATCATGCTCTCTTACCTATCTGGTCTCTCACATTTCTAGGTATTCATATGCTACTTTTTTGTTTCATTCACTAAGGATAGTGTCTACCTAGGATGGGTGTGCATAGGATTCCTTTTAGCTAGTATTATTAGGTCGTTGTGTCTGCATGTGAGTCCTAAACTCAAGCCTTTTGTACGCATTTTTGAATCAATTACCTGGAATGCCTAGTGAATTTCCTAATGATTGGTTGACTTAAATTTCTTGCTTGCTTGTTTTGTGAAACTAGATTTTATAAGAATTTAGGCCAGTCATCAAAGTCTATTGCTTAGTTCTTTAGAGCTGCTTTGATTAGTTCTTAGTAGCACGGACTCTCCAACTTGATGTAACCGGGCATGCATGTTAACGATATACAATCTAGCAAACCTAAAATCTATTTGTAGTATAGGTAGTGAGTAGCGTTTGTACATTTGTTCTTAAAAATAAATTTGACTAGTCTTCATGCTAGGTTATAATCTGACACTTGCTTGATACCAAACTGAATTTATGTGGCACCGAATCACTGAATATGATAAATGCACCTAGATAAGCTCCACCATTTCAATGAAAATCTCATCGAGACCCTATTTCTCCTTTGGTATAACCAATTCATAACTAGAAAGTTGTTTTGATGTCCCACCATAATATCTCATCCCCATTATTTCAAGACTACATTTGATCATGTGTATATAAGAGACATTTAACTCAATTGATTCTAGGCATATAGAAGTTGCTAAGTTAAGTAATTATAGGATTATCGAGTCTCCCTTAGTAGTAGTAATTTTGCAGGTTTTTTATTTAGAAAAGAAGAGAAGAAAAAATAATAAATCTAAAAAAATGGAGGAGACAATCGAAAAAACCTAGTCTCGGAGAAAAAGAAAAAAATGAAAAAATAAATAAAAAGGAAGACTGAAAAGGGTCTCAATTAAGTCAGAAGAACGAGTAGAAAAGCTCAAACTAGTAGTAGTTGTCTAAAGGATAGATGAGCCAAATAAAGCTCTTTGTAGAAATTGAATCCTTGCATAGTATGTATGCTTTTTAGTGGCTTAGATCCATGTTTAGAGTTGTTTTGAGTAGGCTGGGTCGTCCGCCACTATGTACACTTACCACCAAAATCATTTCACCTTCTCTTCTTTTTTGACCATATTGCAACCTTAAATAAAAGACCTATGCAATAGTGTTTGAAGTGCTTTGATGTAATGAGTAAAACTAAATAGATGTGGAAGTGCTGGAAGGGCAGCTCAGAGTTGATGAATGAGCGCGTAAACACACATCCCTAAACACTTTGTGTGAGATAATCTCGACTTCACTTTTAAGTTGTACCCTTTGAGAGAAAGTCTAGATGGGTGGTATAACATGCATGATGATGAGTGGCATGTTAGGAAACTTCTTTGGAGGCTTTTATTTCCTAGATTGGACTTGGCCTTAAAGGTTTGCTAGCATGTTTAGCTGTTTAGGGGGACATTTAGGATTATGGTTCACTAGGATTATGCCATATGTGTTGAATGATTTGTAGGTGTTTTCCATGGTTGGTATTAGCGTTTTGCTTAAAGACAATCAAAATTTAAGTGTGGAATTATTTGATCACGTTCCATTTACTATGTTCATCACCGTCATTGAAGCTACATCTCATGCATAATTGTATAACTTTTGGTAGAAGTTTAGGGTGTTTCTTGCATCTAAACTTTTATCTTGATTTAGTGTCTTGAATCCAATGGGAGTCCATTTGATGTAGTTTACAGCGTTTTTCATTGATCGGGTATATGACAACATTGAGGCATTAATCAGAAGTTATAGAACATGTACGGACGAGCTAGGATGAATCAAAGGATCAAAATCTACAAGTGCTGAGTTTTGGTACCTAAAGTGCCTAAAACTGGTACACAACGTGCCTAAGCCATACCAATATAAGGTGTGTTTTGTGCCATTTTACATGTAAAACCCCGAGAAACCATGACACACAACGCGCATAAGCCACACCATTGTAGGCACGTCTAGTGCCATCTGCCAGCATGAAGGATTCCCAATCCGATTTAAAGACCGGTCCTCCTTCATGCTTAGGAGAACTTTTGGACGCAACTTGAGAGGTTTTAGAGAGACATTTGACCAAGGAGAAGGGTTCACCTTCGGGGAGCTCGGATCAAGATTGGTGGATCACATTCTTTAACAGTTTACAAAGAAATTAGGTTTTTGACAATTCTTCTTGTGATTTTGATTTCGATGTCTTCCCTTATGAATTGCAATTTTATCTTTATGATTAGGAGTAGATACACTCCTCTTTGCTTAGATTAGATGATCCCTAAGTGATTCTTGATGAACGATTGATTGTTTGACTATTTTCATTTATGCAAATTGGATGGATTTCAGTTTATGATTGATTTTGATTGCATTTTTCTTCTTGCATGACCTTCTTGAAGGATCTTGTTAGATTTTTATTGTCTCAAAAGAGATTGTTTATCTTAGAACACCTAATTTATCAACTATGGTAGTCGTTAAACCTCAAAACGAAGCGAATGGACTAGTCTGTCGTGAGTGCAATTCTAGTTTGATTTGTCGCCTTGCGCATTTTAGATCTTTTTCTTGAGGGAGCAGATTGGGATACTAGGATTGGTAGTAGGTTATCTGTCATGAAAGGGCTTAACCTAAGTAGAGAATAATTTTGACGATGAATTGTGTTTTTCTTCTTTGAATGGATTGAATGGTTCAATATCGTTTGTTTGTTTGGATAGCCTAGGCGAATTCAAAATCTATGTAGTTTTATCCGTCAGTGTTTCTCCACCATTTTCAGTGCAGTCTTGCAAACTTTATTTTCCCTGTAATCTACAGATTTAGTTTAATTGATAGTTTTAGAAATCATGGAACATACACCACACAACTTAGTTACTTTCGATTAGTACTTTATCTCACTTTTAGTAAACGCAACCTGGAGACTCTAGAGAAATTTGACCCTAATTACTTTGGTAGTTAGTTTAATTTTGTAAGTGTATTACAGGCTTGTTAGGCATCTTTGGCTTGTACAAAGCGAAAGTTGGCTTTGAGGCTTATGGAACCGTTGCATTCTTTTCAACCATCACATGCATTTCATCATCTTGATCAGTATCTTCCTCATCCTTATTAACATCTTCAACTATCACTTCATCATGATTCACTACCTCATGAGGTATAGGAATAGAAGGATCGATTACCTTGGAAGTTATGTCCATAAAGTGTCTCATGCTTCTAGTGGTGATAGCTCCACAAGTCTCCTTGTTCCTTGGATTGATCTTGGTGTTGCCGGGTAGAGTACCTGGCTCCCGACTTGAAAGAGCCCGAGTGAGGTATCCAACTTGATTCCTTAACTCTGCCATTTGAGCTTGAGGAGTGGCATTGCTGGTGTCTTGATATGCTCTTTGCTCTTGAGGCACCTTATTTTGTCCTTGGAGAAACGCCATCATTTTAGCGAGCATCATGTTGTCACTCGAAGATATACCACCTTGATTTTGATTAGGCGGATTGAAGAATCTATGAGGAGGAGCATTTGAGGCTAGGAGATCTCCTTGATTGGCTTCGTTACCTCGATTTTGATTGAAGCCTTGGTTATAATGTTGATTGTAACCTTGAGGGTTATTAGTTACCTTGATTTCCCCCTTAATTATAGTGTTGCCTTTGGTTGTAGTTGTTGGAATTTTAGTAATTACCTTGGTTGTTGATTGCCCGAATAACTGTGAAGTTATTCCGACAACACAAGTGTCGTTTGTGTCCGAAGGTCCCTCTCGCTATGCTTCTACTCGAGTTCATCAACACGGTTTAGGCTAAAAGATTTGGTTTTTAACACTAATTATTCTAATGACTAAATTGAACTAAAAGACTTAAAGTTGATTCAAAGGAGAAACTGAGTTCTTGGAAGAGACGAGTCACTAAGCTCGACCGCTAGAATGCTTTCAAAACAAACGAATGTGGACCTGAATGGAATGAGAAGAATCCTCCTAACACCCGCATGAATCCGCGGCACGAATATGCACGCGGATTTCCACTACTAGCTTCCCAACTAAGGTAGAAATCCCCTTAATCGGGCTAACTAGTAATGAACTCCAAGGAGTTCTACTAAGTGAAAGGGTGCTTTCCCCGAATCAAAAGGAACCATGAGTAATTGGAAATAGCGTTAACTTGGTCCATCAACGCCTAAGCTACTGATAACTACACCCAACTTGGTCCATTGGGTGCAAACCAGAGCGCCCGCCAAATACAACATGACTTTCACTTAAAACCGGGAAAAACACAAAAGGTAGAATTAGGTTATCGATTTACCCCACCAATAACCTAATTCTATCCTCGATTGCCAACCTACTGAATTCCTAAGCCTATCACAAGCAAAGGATTTCAAACAAACATTTGACCTAATTCTAGCCATAACAAGAATTAGGTTGAACACCCAAACAATCAAGACAATCTTTCATTCCAAATCAAACATCCACAAGCGTTGTTCTTAAACATCCAAGACAGGTTTCATAGCTCAATTCCTACATCTCATCCAAGAATCCCAAAGGATTTAGCTACTCATCATTCTAGAAGAAAGCAATTGAAAAGAAAACCTAACCATCTTGTTCCAAAGAGATAACGGCTTGTTTTCCTTCCAATCGATGCTCTTGATCTTCTATCTTCAATCCTAGCTTCAATCCTTCTATAGGAGCTCCTTTGGATCTTCAATTTGGCTTCTAATGGAGTTTTTGTGCTCGTTTTTGCAGGAAAAGCTCGAGAAAAATCGGGGAAAATCGAGTTGGGGAAGAATGGTTTCTCTTTCCTCCAACTTCCCTTTTTATAGTAGCAGCCGGATTTGGAGTGTGCACGCCGTGCACATTCCAAAGTTGTCTGTTCCGCGAACTAAAAGAAAGGGAACGGCGTGCAGTGGTGCACGCGTGCTGACTCAATCCTTCTCCATGCTGCGACGCCAGAAGGTTGGAACGGCGTGCAGGGGTGCACGCCGTGCAGCTTCAATTCTTCATAATTCGTCGACGCCAAGAGTAAGGAACGGCGTGCAGTGGTGCACGCCGTGCGCCTGTGTTGAAGCCGTCCCTTTGGAAATATTTATGGGCAGCACGGCGTGCAGTCCCTCTGCTGCGCCAACTCCAACCTCGACTTCCTTTCTCGAACTCCAAATGCTCTACACACCACGCCCCTTGGCTTTATGGTCAGATCACATATCTCCATAATACCTGTAGGTAACAAACACTACAAAGAAAACATCAAATGGACCGAAACGGTCCAAATGAACGGATCTAAACCCAATACACCAAAACACGAAATTGTAGAGAAATGAAGTGCGAACATGCTAATAACTACTCAAATGCGTGTAGAAAAAGGGTAGATAAATGCTACAAATTCTAGCCCTATCAAATCCCCCCACACTTAAACCTTGCTTGTCCTCAAGCAACTTTACTTTTCACACTCTATACAAACTCTAAACATGGAGAGACCGAAACAACATGCTAACAGTTCAAACCTACTTCACGATGCCAAGAATGCATTTTAGATCACCAAACCACGCAGTTACAATTACCGAGTTCTCTAATCCAAATCAAGAACAAACTTATGCATATGGTTAATACCACTCGACTTCCACCGACAAGAAACATTTCCCCTATCACCTATGCTCAAACAAATGGTCCTGGCCGGGTATTTTTCCCGTCCTAAGGGAGGGAGTGCTTACTTTAAATAATATGTTTTGATCAAAAGCACTCCCCTCTTCTTTTACAATTTAACTATACAAGGCATATCAAACACATGTGAGTCAATTGAGTTACACAATTAATTGCAAGCTCACTTTTCACAATTTTAAGTATAGTTTAGAGGGTATCTTTCCAAATGGGGATAGTTGCGATCCCGATCGGGCTATGGCTCTCATCCACATAGACCGAGTTTACCTGAAAAACCCCGACCCACAACTAGGAAGAGGTGAGAAAAGAAGCCTGAAGAGACTAGCTTACAGGCGGTAGACCTAAAGTCGCCAGTGTGTTGAATCGCAACCGAACCCCCATGACAATTTGGGCACATTGGCCTCTTTTGCACCTTATTTGGACCATCTAGTCAACTATGACTTTAAACCACTAGAGCGACTCGAAAGGGGAATTAATTGTACACAAGTCGGCACACATCAAGATCGAATAACCAAGTGCATAAATCCATTCTAAACTCGTTTCAAGAAAAACGGAAGGTGGTCCGAAAATAATCTATCATGCATCCTATTCACCCTCAAGCAGAATTACTATGCTAAACATGTGTTCCAATTTCAACCAAAATTTCAAGTTTAAGAGGGAATTTCAAGTATTTGAATGACAAAAATTCAATTAAGCAATCAAGTGGAAAACTAGCATCCTAATTCATCCCATAATTTCCAACACATTTCACGAAAGAAGTCACACTAGAGAGCCAGAAGGGTGATACCGATGAAACGAAGATCGATGGTGAGACTGGATAAAAGCTTTGTTCGGGACCTGCCAACCATAACACACACAAAGTACTAATGATAGATGCAACCGAAGTTATCATCCGTTATACAAGCCAAAGAGAAAAATTACTAAAAAAAATAAAGAAAAATGACAAAGTCTTGAAATTAAAACAAACACACAAGAGTCTGAGTCATGATACGTCCCAAGCGATCACTGATCCGGCGGAGGATACGGATATCCCGGGAACTGAGGATAGGGGTCGTACTCCGGCCACTGTGGTGGTGGTGGATAGGCTGGCCACGAAGGAGGATAGGTGGCTCCTGTGAAGTAGGTGTCCTGATGGTAGGACATGTGCCCACTCTGCCAATGCTGCTGCTTGTGGATATAGGTGATCTGCTGTCCCTGCTGCCGGATCCACTGGCCTTGCTGAGCCTGAGCCTCCATCAATCGCTCGTCCCGACGCTCCTGTCGAGTCCTCGCCTCCCTGCTCTCGGCAATATACTCCTGAAGATCCTGGCGGAGTCCACGCACCTCGCTCTCAAGCCTCTCAGTCCTCTGGTCCAGGTTCTCCCAGGAAGCTCTGCTCCGACCGTCAAACCGGTGAAAATCCTGGTTGAGGAAGATCTGATTGTCGAGAACGTCACCGACGTTCATCTGTAGCCCTCCAATCTGTGCTGCCAGAGTCTCCACAGTATCCGGGGGGAAGTCTGCTCCTTCCCCCTCTCTAACATCTGGCCCCTCGTTCACTATCTTAGCCAGTAGGCTCGGGACCCCATGCTCCTTGAGGGTCCGAACTGTGATGGGGAAACCGCGCTGAAACAGTGGATCCGCTCCGAAGGAGTCCATCACTCCCAGCCTTCGCACCAGCCGTGCGATGTAGCCTCCGCCAAACAGAACTCCAACTCCCTTCTGGTCGGAGATGTGTCTGAACAAGTTCACCACCAGGTCTCCCAAATGAACCTTCACCTCCTTCTCGAGGCAGTAGAAAAGCCACAAGTCTGTGGTGTTTACTACTCCTCCGCTGCTAGACTGCTTCCGAGCAGTGATGCTTCGACGGAAGAGGAGGTGAAGGAGTCTCATCCTCGGAATCTTCATCCGCTTCGCCTTCGAGGACCGAGCGGAGTAAGGAGCATTGTCCCATGCAATGTCCTTCCAGAACTCCCTCGGGTTCGGGACCGGCCTCCTATCAATCATGGCCAAAGACATCACCTCCAGGTTGGCCACCTGCTCCGGGGTATAGAAACCCATATTCTGCGCCAGCTCATCTGCTGAAAATGAGAACATCCGACCTCCAAGTCGGAACTTGATGCCTCCCGCCTCCTGAGTCGAGGTGTACCTCGATATCTTCAAAGTGGAGTAGAACTCCCTGGTGGAATGCGGGAGCTCCCTATGGCGGGAGTCTTCTTCCGCTGCATTCTGCAACACTGATAATAGCAAACAAAAAGCGCACAAGGTTGCATAATTGGTTAATATCCCAACATTCCCAAATATGAGAATACACCCCCCCACACTTAAAATGTTCACGTCCTCGTGAAATGAAAAACAAGGCATGGCAAAGCAACATTGGTAAGCAAAACGAGAATCCACAACCGATAGTTCCCACCACAACTTGATCCAAAACACTCAACACTAGGTGTGATACATTTCCAAAACCAAATATGCAATATAAAGACCAAATGGAATGTAAGAGCATCTATGGAAGTTTAACATCCACCAGCCACCATAGCAACACAAGTGGAACAAACGGGCATGGCATAGGCATAAAAGTCCTCAACAAGGCACAACGAACACAATGTAAACAAGGACCGCTTGAAATTTCAGAATTTCAAAATTAGGGTAGAACTCGAAAATTCAAGCGTTATTGAAGATCCGAAATTGGAAGCAAAACACAAGTATCAAGGCATAAGCATCATCCTAAGCAGTCTAGTTCACTACCTACATCACAATGTGCACAAAGCATCTACCCAATGAACCCAATTTCAGAGGAATCACAGTTTGACCTAAAAAAAATTGAACACTAACCGAATTTGGGGGAAATCGAAATTGAGTGTTGGAGATCGAAATTAAACAGCCACTGAGTTGAGGAATACCAATGAGAACCCGAAACTCGCCCGAAAAGAAGGGAAATCGAAGGTTTTGGGTGGTGGTGGTGGTGGGTTATTGATTTGGTTGGGGTAAGGGATGTGGGGGTTGGGGAAGGGGAGAGGGATGGAAGGGGTGAGGGAGGGTAGGGGAAGGGTGGCGGCGGTGGGCGGGGGAAGTAGGAGGAAGGAGGCGGAGGCGGAAGGAAGGGAGGAGAGGGGGCGGCGGCGGCGGCGGGAGAAATGAAGGGCGAGGGTGGGCGGCGCGGGTGGGGGAGAGGAGGAGGAAGGAGGGAGGGGGAGGAGGAGAAGGAGGGGATGGAGGGAGGGGAGGAAGGAAGGGGAGGAGGGGAGGCAGTTGGGGAGAAAAAGGGAGAAGGAAAGGAGGAGGCGGAGGAGAGAAAGGAGGGGAAAAAGGGAAAAACCCGTGGAGAGAGAAAAGGGAAAAAGGGGCGGTTCTGAAGCAGGGAGCACGGCGTGATGGGTGGCACGCCATTCCCAACTTTGGCTCGCGAGGGTTGCGGGTTGAAGAAGGGTGCACGACGTGCATGAGTGCACGACGTTCCCTTATTTTGGGCTCGAGGGTTGTATTTGGTTGCGGGCGTTTTCGCAACGCACGGCGTGCATGTGTGCACACCGTTCCTTTCTTCGGGGCTCGAGGGTTTTGCTTGAATGCGGGCTGATTTTCTAAGCACGACGTGCAAGGAAGCACGCCGTTCCTCAACTCAGAGGCCGCGGATTGCGAAAATTAGCAGCCTCCACGGCGTGCAGGTTGCTGTCTCAGCAACACCCTTTTCAATTTCCAGCAAACTCAGCATTAAAAATCCAACAAGTTCAGCTCTCCTAGAGTTCAATTTGCATCAAGTAAGCACCTAGATCATGATCAATGACTCAAGACTCGACTCAAACACAAAATTCAAACAAAACACACATCAAATGACTCTCTACTTATCAACTAAGGTCCTTGTTCATTATTCTATCAGTGGATACGCAAGGGGTGCCTCCCAAGAGCGCTTCTTTATCGTCTTTAGGTAGACGCCCCCCCAAATGAACAATTCAAAGTGGGAAACAATCCACTTCGTCGACAACACCTACGGTGTCACCAACTCGGTAGAGTTTCAAACGATGACCGTTCACTTTGAAAGGTTCAGAGGAGGGGGATGCAGTTACCTCAATTGTCCCATGAGGGAAGACTTTCGTCACAGTGAACGGTCCACTCCACGGGATTGCAGCTTCCTGGGAAACAACTTGAGCCTCGAGTTGAAAAGAAGTACGAGGTCGCCTTCCTTGAACTCCTTGACAGTCCGTAAGCGGGGATCGTGGTACTTCTTGGTCCGCTCCTTGTACAGCCTAGAACTCTCATAGGCATGATGACGGAGTTCCTCCAACTCGTGTATCTGAAACGTACGATGTTCACTTGCAAAGACTAGCATCCATGTTGAGAAACTTTAAAGCCCAGTAAGCTTGATGCTCAAGTTCGACCGGTAGATGGCAAGATTTACCATAGAATAGCCTATAGGGAGTGGTCCCTATAGGTGTCTTGTACGCGGTACGGTAGGCCCAAAGAGCGTCATCAAGCTTACTCGGCCAATCTTTATTCGATTGGTCGATGGACTTTTGAAGAATACGCTTGAGTTCTCAGTTTGTAACCTCGGCTTGCCCACTAGTCTGAGGGTGATAAGCGGTAGACAACCGGTGGGTGACACCAAAACGGTGGCACACCCGGTCAAATTGACCCTGAAAATGGGTGCCCCTATCACTTATGATTGCCCGAGGTGTTCCAAACCGAGAAAACAACTTAACTAAAAATTTCCCTATAGTTCTAGCATCATTAGTGGGAAGAGCCACGGCCTCGGCCTACTTAGAGACATAGTCAACTGCAACGAGGATATACTTGAGGCCATTAAACGGAGGAAATGGCCCCATGAAGTCTATCCCCCAAACATCAAATATTTCACAGACAAGGTTATTGTTTTGAGGCATCTCATCTCGGTTAGAAATGTTCCCAGTTCTTTGACATTGATCGCATGCTTTAACATAGTCAACACTATCCTTATAAACATCAGGCCAATAAAAACCAGAGTCAAATACCTTACGGGCGGTGCGGTCTGCACCGAGATGTCCTCCGGCGGGCCCAGCATGGCAGTGCTTAAGGATTGAGGGAGTCTCGTCGTATGGTACACATCGTCTAATCATCCGATCCGCACCCCTACGGAAAAAGTATGGAACATCCCAGAAGTAGTTCTTCATATCTGTCAGAATCTTCCTCTTTCCCTGTGGTGTGACGTCCTTTGGGAAGGATCCAGTGGCAAGGTAGTTTGCTATGTCAGCAAACCATGGTCCTTCCACTACCTGGGCAACGACCATGAAGAGTCTCTCATCTGGGAAGCATTCCTGAATGGAGAGCCCATCCGGCTTTCGTACCTCTTCTTCCATCAAACGAGAGAGGTGGTCCGCTGCAACGTTCTCGGACCCCTTCGTATCTTCAATCTCTAAATCGAACTCTTGCAACAGTAAAATCCACCGGAGAAGGCGTGGTTTAGCATCCGCCTTGCTCATCAAATACCTGATAGCCGCATGGTCGGTGAAAACCACGGTATGAGAGAGCACTAGGTAAGATCGAAACTTATTGACCGCGAAAACCACAGCTAACAGTTCTTTCTCGGTGGTGGTGTAGTTCTTCTGAGCATCATTTAATGATTTGCTTGCATAGTAGATAGGGTGGAAACGGTTACCCTTTCTCTGTCCCAAAATAGCTCCCAAAGCAAAATCGCTGGCGTCGCACATCAGCTCAAACGGAAGTGACCAATCAGGCGAAGTGTGAATCGGTGCACTAGTGAGCTTTTCCTTGAGTAGCTCAAAAGAACGTCTGCACTCATCAGTGATGGTGAACGCAGCATCCTTCTCCAGAAGGCGGTTCAAGGGGGTAGCTATCTTCGAGAAATCCTTGATAAAGCGGCGATAGAATCCCGCATGGCCTAAGAAACTCCGCACCCCTTTGACGGATGAAGGAAGGGGAAGACCTGCTATCGTCTCTAACTTTGCTTTATCCACTTCGATCCCTTTTCCTGACACCTTATGCCCAAGTACAATTCCCTCACGTACCATGAAGTGGCATTTCTCCCAACTCAAAGCTAAATTGGTTTCTTCACATCGCTGTAAAACTCGCTTCATATTCTGCAAGCAATGGTCGAAAGAGTCCCCATACACCAAGAAATTGTCCATATAAACTTCCATAATATCTTCCACCAAATCAGCAAATATCGCAAGCATACACCGCTGGAAAGTGGCGGGGGCGTTACACAATCCAAACGGCATCCTTCTGTATGCAAAGGTGCCGAAAGGACAAGTGAACGTCGTCTTTTCCTGGTCCTCTGGAGCTATTGGGATCTGAAAGTATCCCGACATCCCATCCAAAAAGCAGAAATAGTCATGTCCAGCTAGGCGTTCGAGCATCTGATCCATGAACGGGAGCGGAAAATAATCCTTCCTCGTGGCGTCATTCAGCCTCCTGTAATCAATACAGACTCTCCACCCGGTAACAGTACGGGTGGAGATGAGTTCCTTCTTCTCATTTTCGACTACCGTGAAGCCTCCTTTCTTCGGGACCACGTGGACAGGACTAACCCACTCACTGTCTGAGATGGGGTAGATAATGCCTGCATCCATCAATTTCACCACTTCCTTCTTCACCACCTCTTGCAACTTCGGATTCTGTCTCCGTTGAGGCTGAACCACCGGGCGGAAATTCTCTTCCATCAGAATTTTATGCGTGCAAAAAGAAGGGCTGATGCCCTTGATATCTGAGATCTGCCACGCAATTGCCTCCTTATGATGTCGGAGAAGATTCACCAATCTCTGTTTTTGATCCGGTGTAAGAGATGAGTTGATGATAACCGGAAGTTTGGAGCCTTCGCGAGAAATGCATACTCCAAATGAGCTGGAAGCGGTTTCAGTTCGAGCTCGGGCGGCTCCTCTTACGATGTCCGCTTGACTGTTGAGACTCCCTTAAGCGGAGTAACTTCTGTTTGGTCTTCTAGCTGCTCTACACTCAAACCCTGTTCGTCGTGTGGTTCCTGCAGCAATTGATTACACAAGGACGAATCCAAGGCATCTAGATCAAATGAACCATTAACTTGAAAAACATAAGCGATGACATCTACATCCTCAAATTCAACCTCGTCAAAATCTATATCATCTTGAGCATGAGAAAATTGCATACTCTTGGTCAAATTAAAAGTAGCCTGTTCCTTATCAACACGCAAGGTAAGAGTTCCTTCAAATACATCTATAATAGCTTTAGAGGTATTAAGGAAAGGTCTACCTAAAATAAGAGACAAGTCCGTATCTCCGGTATCTACCACCACAAAATCAACCAAGAACACAAAATTTCCAATTCGAACATAGACATCTTCTGCCACTCCCCTGGGATATTTCAATGATTTATCCGCTAACTAAATTCTCATCCTAGTCGGTTTTAATGCATTTAGGTCTAGTGCTCTATACACAGAATATGGCATCACATTAATGCTAGCACCTAAATCAGCTAAACCTTTCTCAATGTCTAGTTCACCAATTCTACAAGGGATATGGAAACTACCCGGATCCTTGAGTTTGGTCGGAATGAATGTGGAGACTATGGCTGAACATTGCTCGTTGAGGGTGACATTAGCCGCTTCCGTGAGCTTCCTCTTGTTGGTTAAGATCTCCTTCAAAAATCTCGCATACATAGGCATCTTAGCAATGGCCTCGGTGAAGGGAAGGGTGAGGCGTACTCCCCTTAGCATCTCAACAAATTGGGCAAAACTCTTTGCCCGAGAATCCTCATCAAGCCTGTTAGGATATGGGGCTCTTGGCTTGTAGCCAAAATTGGTTTTTAGCTAGAGCCAACTCCATGGGTCTTTGCTACCCTTTTTCCCACAGGATGCGAGAGCACTTCTTTCTCAACCCCATTTGCTCCGTCTTCACCAACATTAGGTGACTCATCCACCATGATTTCTTCATCTTCATCAACCAACTTTGGGGGAACCGCTACGGGAGGCTTCACTATCGTGGGAATAGGATTTACTTGTTTCCCACTCCTAGTAGTGATGGTCTTCAATTCCGCATAATCACCCTTGGGATTCTCCTCAGTATTCCCAGGTAAAGTACCTGGTTGTCGAATGGAAAGGAGGCGTTCCATTTGAGCTTCCAACTTGTTGATTGAAGATTGTTGATTTTGAATAAATGTTTGTTGGTTCTGAAGGAGTTGAAGCAACATGGCATTGTTGTCTGTCGGAGGTGCCGCCGAGGAAGAGGATCCAACTTGAGGTGCATATGGTGGTGAAAATCCGGGAGGAGACGCTTGCTGCTTGAAACCTAGTTGTTGTCCCTGTGGTGGGTACCCCCTTTGATTATCCTGACGGTAGCCCTGATTACCTTGAAACCCTTGGTTTTACCCGGAATTTGATTATCGTGGAGGTCTTTGTCCTGGAGGAGCTGTTTGAGGGGGGTTAGAAACTTGCCCTTGAGGTCCCGGACCTTGTTGGTAATTCTGGTAGCCTTGATTGTTCCTTGGATATTTGTAATATCCACCTTGGTTGGATCGGAAGTTATATTGATAACCTCCTTGGTTATACCCAACCTGTTGTTGACCACCTTGAACATAATCTACCAGCTCAAAGTTTTCCATCTCTTCTTCAGGAGCAGCTTCTTCGGCAAAGAGTTGACATGTCGACACATCATGTCCTTCATGTCCACATCCCTCGCAGTAATACACCATCACCGCCTTCCGAGGTTGAGGTTTGGGAGGCGGTGCTACCTCTTTGATAGGTGCCTTGGACAAGGCCATGTTGTTCATCTGATGCACCAATGCATAAACTTTGGAATGGAGGAGATGCAAAGATTGGTCAGAGTTATCCTCGAGGGCTTGCTTGGGCGTGCTTGAGGAAGGAGGCGCAACTGGTGCCTGTAAGTTCCTCGGTGCCTGTTGACGTGCCCAACTCTTGGTCTTGACAGCCATTTCCCTGAATAGCTGCAAACACCTGGTCGGAGTGAGCAACTTTAGATCACCATCTGCAGCTTGGTTGATCATCCTTGTGTTCTCATAATCGAGAGCAAGCGCGAAAATGTCCGCTAAAGTCCACTCCTCCATGTTGTGATGAGAGCAAGAGTACAAAAATGCTTGGAAACGATCCCAAGTCTCGTGATAAAGCTCCCCATACCGCTGCTGGAAATTACTGATTTGCCCCCTGATTGCATCTGTCTTGTAGGGCGGAAAGAACTCCTCCAAGAATGGTCTAGCCAAAGCATCCCACGTCCTGAATGAGTTGATTGGTTGGTTGTCCAACCAAGCCTTAGCCTTCCCTTGGAGCGAGAAGGTGAACAACCTCATGGGAACCACATCTGCGTGGACCCCATTGAACTTCATTAGCTCAACGATTTTGGTGAAGTTCCTCATATGTTGACTCGGGCACTCGTGATCGTTGCCCGAATAAGGTCGCTGCTGTACTATCTGGACATATGGTGTCTTCACCTCAAAATTCCGGTTGTCAACCGGAGGAGGAACTATGCTCGAGCCGGTGCCTGCAAGTGTAGGCTTAGCATAGTCCCCGAGTGTGCGTGCTGCATCTCCCATTATGATGGGTTCCTCAAAATCCGCTTCTTCGCTTGAAGAGTTGTAGTTAGAAGAAACCGTTGGTGAAGAGGATGTCGATGAGGGTGGTGAATGGGGGGGGTGAAGGTGCTGGTAGTACAATCTCTAAGTTGCGGATGGGTTGTTGTAGAGGAGAAAACAAAAGCCGAGGTGGTGTGAGAGTGCCTTGCAGATTCCGAAGTCGTCGCTCACAGATCCGGCTAGACTGTCTCATAAACTGCACCTAAACTCCTGCACATCCAAAAACAACACACCAAAGTGAAACCCAAACAAAAAACAAAAAGACAGGAAAACAAAACTAAACTGGAGTCGAATGCCTAAATCGGCGCCGACTAAGTCCTTTCGAAGGAACGAGAGAGCTCCCTGGCAACGGCGACAAAACTTGATCGCCCGAATAACTGTGAAGTTATTCCGACAACACAAGTGTCGTTTGTGTCCGAAGGTCCCTCTCGCTATGCTTCTACTCGAGTTCGTCAACACGGTTTAGGCTAAAAGATTTGGTTTTTAACACTAATTATTCTAATGACTAAATTGAACTAAAAGACTTAAAGTTGATTCAAAGGAGAAACTGAGTTCTTGGAAGAGACGAGTCACTAAGCTCGACCGCTAGAATGCTTTCAAAACAAACGAATGTGGACCTGAATGGAATGAGAAGAATCCTCCTAACACCCGTATGAATCCGCGGCACGAATATGCACACGGATTTCCACTACTAGCTTCCCAACTAAGGTAGAAATCCCCTTAATCGGGCTAACTAGTAATGAACTCCAAGGAGTTCGACTAAGTGAAAGGGTGCTTTCCCGGAACCCCTAAGCTACTGATAACTACCCAACTTGGTCCATTGGGTGCAAACCAGAGCGCCCGCCAAATACAACATGACTTTCACTAAAAACCGGGAAAAACACAAAAGGTAGAATTAGGTTATCGGTTTACCCCACCAATAACCTATCTATCCTTGATTGCCAACCTACTGAATTCCTAAGCCTATCACAAGCAAAGGATTTCAAACATTTGACCTAATTCTAGCCATAACAAGAATTAGGTTGAACACCCAAACAATCAAGACAATCTTTCATTCCAAATCAAACATCCACAAACGTTGTTCTTAAACATCCAAGACAGGTTTCATAGCTCAATTCCTACATCTCATCCAAGAATCCCAAAGGATTTAGCTACTCATCATTCTAGAAGAAAGCAATTGAAAAGAAAACCTAACCATCTTCTTCCAAAGAGATAACGGCTTGTTTTCCTTCCAATCGATGCTCTTGATCTTCTATCTTCAATCCTAGCTTAAATCCTTCAATAGGAGCTCTTTTGGATCTTCAATTTGGCTTCTAATGGAGTTTTTGTGCTGGTTTTTGCAGGAAAAGCTCGGGAAAAATCAGGGAAAATCGAGTTGGGGAAGAATGGTTTCTCTTTCCTCCAACTTCCCTTTTTATAGTAGCAGCCGGATTTGGAGTGTGCACGCCGTGCACATTCCAAAGTTGTCCGTTCCACGAACTAAAAGAAAGGGAACGGCGTGCAGTGGTGCACGCCATGCTGACTCAATCCTTCTCCATGCCGCGACACCAGAAGGATGGAACGGCGTGCATGGGTGCACGTCGTTCAGCTTTAATGCTTCATAATTCGTCGACGCCAAGAGTAAGGAACGGCGTGCAGTGGTGCACGCCGTGCGCCTGTGTTGAAGCCGTCCCTTTGGAAATATTTATGGGCTGCACGGCATGCAGTTCCTCTGCTGCGCCAACTCCAACCTCGACTTCCTTTCTCGAACTCCAAATGCTCTACACACCACGCCCCTTGGCTTTATGGTCAGATCACCTATCTCCATAATACCTGTAGGTAACAAACACTACAAAGAAAACATCAAATGGACCGAAACGGTCCAAATGAACGGATCTAAACCCAATACGCCAAAACACGATATTGTAGAGAAATGAAGTGCGAACATGCTAATAACCACTCAAATGCGTGTAGAAAAAGGGTAGATAAATGCTACAAATTCTAGCCCTATCAGTTGTATCCTTGACCTTGATTGTAATTGTTAGGTCTTGGATAATTCCCTTGGTTGTAACCTTGGCCTTGGTTTCCTCCTTGGTTACTTTGTCCTTCATTATAAGCTTCATTTCCTTGACTTTGTTTGTGGTTTCTATAACGTTGGCCTTGAATCGGAGCTTGACCTTAGTTATAGTTTTGATATCCACCATGATTAGAACCTTGCCCATTGTGACAACCTCGATATCCACCTTGATTATTCATTTGATTTCCACCTTGATTACGTCCTTGGTTGTTGTTCCAAGCTAGTTATTTTGATTTCCATCTTGATTGTTACCTTGATAACCAATTTTCACAAAGTCTACCTCTTCAATATACTCCACTCTGGATGCATAAGTCGGTGCAATAGCTTGATATGTCAGGGCATCATGGCCCTCGTATCCACAATTTCACACATAAAGATTTGTGCTACCGGAGGCATGATTATCGGTTTAGGAGGAGGTTATGCATGTGCTTCTTGAGGGTTGAAAACCGGTTGAGCTAAAGCGATAGCCTTGATTTGAGAATCCATAATATCCATCCTCGAGAGGATCAAGTGACTAAGTTGATCTTCATCCTTCTCAAGGAGTTCAAGCTTGTCCTTGAGAGTTTTGGGAGCTTGAGTGTTGGTGGAGACAGATCTTCACTCACCGCACGAGAATCCATAGGTGCTTGTTGCCTTGACCAACACTTTCTTCAGGACCATCTCTCAAAAGATTTGAAGACACCTTTTGGGAAGGAGTGATCTCAAGTCTCCTCCCTCCCCTTGGTTGACCTTCTTCGTGTCCTCAAAGGTGAGTCCTCAAGTGAAAGTCTCCGCTAGTTGCCACTCCTCTAAGTTGTAGTAAGCGCATGACTAGAGCAGGGCTTGAAACCGCTCCCAAGCTTCATAGAAAGGCTCACCATTGAATTGTTGGAAGTGAGAGAGTCTTCCCCTAATCTCATCTATCTTATAGGGGGAGAGAACTCTTCCACGAACACCTTGGCTAGATCATCCCAAGTACCAAGGGTATTTTGAGGTTGATTATTTAGCCATTGCTTTGCTCTTCTTTAAAGCAAGAATGGGAATATCCATAGTTAAATTGCTTCTTGGGGGCACATTGGTGAACCTCATGAGATAAAAAAATCTCAAAATATTTCTTCAGATGTTGACTCGAACATTCCTTGTCGAGGCCTCCATACACGTGTTGTTGCACCATTTGGATGTATGAAATTTTCAGCTTGACGTTTTGGTTGTCGAAGGGACGACGCATAATACTCAAAGTGGTACCATCAAGTGTAGGCTTGGCATAATCTCCAAGAGTCTTCGATTATTGAGAAATGTAGAAAACATTCTCAAACAGTTCCGGTTCTCCTTCGGAACATGATTCAATTTGAAGCTTCTCTGATGAAGGCGTGGCAGACTCTTCGTTTGATAGAGGGTAAGGTGGAATCTCTTACGGTGCTATGATTTTTAGAGGGCAAGGTGGACTCGATATGAATCTCCGAGGGGCTAGTGGGTTTCGCTTAGAATATCTTATGCACAACAAGGGTACAAAGGGGAGTCCTACACAACAAAGAAAAGCACACCAAAGTAACACACATGGGGAACAAGTGTTGTTATTATTCTCAAGGGTCATTGACTAGCTTTTACTTAACCTTTAAAACCATGTTATTAATGGTAAATATTTCATAGGGGTGTTCTATGGTTTATAACTAGGTTCACTAAGTCACTAACAAGCACGCAACTAAAGTATCAACTAAGTAAGAAAGAAGAGAGAAATGACAACAGTAAACAATGGAGAAGGAGTTGTTAGACTTCGGGATTAATCGATGCTTAAATCGAGCAAACAAGATAGGTTGGACACATAGGAAACCAGTTATGATGATGAATCTCCACTAGTCATACGTAGGAATACGTGGCATGGTCATGCGCAAAGACTACCATCACTAGACCATTCAATTGAAGCTTGGTCCACTCTCAATCAAGAAAACTAGCAATGAACACAAGGTGTTCGACAAAATGTCTAGGTGGTTGGTGACACGCTCGTAGTACGCACTAAAAATAACCTAATTACAAAAGTAACTAATGATGTTCAATTTACCACGTTTATCTCCCGCATTTAAGCATTATTTCATGCACAATTGTATAGCTTTGCGTAGAAGTTTATGGTGTTTTGTGCATTTCAAAGTTATATCTTGATTTAGTGTCTCAGACTAGTTTGTGTTCCATTTGATGTCATTTTGGAGTGTTTTTATAGATTTCAGGTACACTGCGATATCGAGGCATTATTCGGACTTATATGATGTGCGAAAAGGAATGGGATGCATCAAAGAATGACGAAATCACGAAATGCTAGACATGGATGAAATGTGCGCCATTGATTGGTGAAATGTGGGCCACACTTTTTACCCATTTACAGTTCACACTAGACCAGTGATGTCAACATATTATCTCTTTGCGTAAAAAGTGTGTCGTAAACCATTGAAAAGTGTGACGCACTTTACACCGGTTATGGCGAACTTTTTGCCAACCATCAAGCACAAGGACTTTTTCTCTATAAAAGCTCGGTTCCTCTTCATAATTGGAAATATCCTTTTTGGAAAAAACTTAGAGAGTAGTTCAAAGAATTTCAAGCACCAATATATCATTAACTTCATGGAGATCAAATTGGCAACTTTGAATCAAGTTCTTTGATGGGAATCGACAAAATTAGGTTTTTCACAATTCTTTGTGTAAACTTAGAATCTATTATTTTCTTATGAATGAATGATTGTTAATCTTTGACGATTTATGCGAGTTGGGTGGATTTTAGTTTATGTTTATTTTTTATTTTGTTCATGGTCTTGCCTGATCAACTTGAATATGATCTTGTTAGATTTTTCTTCGTCTTGAAAGAGCTTGTATTTCTAGAACACCAAAATTTTATGATTAGGTTAGACTGTAACCCTCATCTGGGAGCGAATAAACTAGTTCGTCTTGTGAGAAGTTCACATTTATTTTGTTGCCTAGCGAATTTTAGCTCTTTGTCTCGAAAGAGCGGATTTCAGCTCTTTGTATCGAAAGAGCGATCGGGGATAGTAGATAGGTATCAGATTAGCAGACCCAAAAGGGCAAGATTTGATAAGAGAAGAATTACGATGGTGAACTTACTGTATCTTGTTTTGCATAATTTTTGAAGTTGATTGTCATTTGTGAATTTTAATAGCCTAGGGGGATTCAATGTTTAAGCAGTTTCATCTTATTTGGTCAAACCGTCATTCGTGCAGTCCATCAAACTTGTTTTATTTTCTTGTTGTTTGAAACTTCCAATTCTTAGATTCATAATCGTGGAACTCACACCACAAAGCTATTAAACCAATTAGCAGTTCTCATTACTCTCGAGTAAACGCGATGCACAGACCCTAGGGAAATGGACCCTAATTACTTCGGTACTTAGGTTATTCTTGAGATGTGTAACAACATTGTCAATTTTTGGTGTGGTTGTCCGAGACTCTTTATTGTTTTTGAAAGGAGTTTGACTAGTGTTAGTCAATCACTCCCGCTTTAAAGTTTTGCTTCCACAGTTACTTTTTACGGTTTTTATTGTTTTCCCTTGTACATGTGTGCTTTCATTGTATGTCACCAGTGGTGATACGAAGTAAGTCGCTCCAAAAATTTCATCAAGACTCTAGCTCGGAAGAAGAAGGAGATTTGCAGAATCTCTTGTCCAGTATTGGGAAAGTGAAGTAAGTTCTTCTCACAAGGAGTATTCAGATTCAGAATCCGACCACAGTTACACAATAACTCTTTCTGAATCACCACAAACAATGGCGGGACAATCTCTCGCCGACTACACCAAGGCTAGTGCTGCTATCTCCACTTCAAGTGTGACTCTACCCAAACAAGATGATGCTAACTATAAACATTGGGGAAATCTCATCACCCTATTTGAGCAAAACTTGAAGTTTGAAGGGAGGTTAGATGAGAACACATGTACTCACCTTGTGGATTTTTACGCCTACTGTGACACCGTGAAGATGCAAGGTCTGAGTGATGAGTGCATCAAATTCAAAACTCTTCAAGTTGTCCATCAAGGGGCCATAAAGGAGATGGTTGACCAACAAACCTGGTGGCACATTTACAACTTGGAATGCCCTAACCTAAGCCTCTGTGCCCTAACCGAATTCCCTAATGAAATCAAAGATGCTTACCAAGTAAATCAACTAAAGCAAGAGGATTTCATCACCACTCTAGAAGAGCAAGAAGCTATGATCAAGAAGAACGCGCCATCGTAAAAAGCTCGAGTGTTGGCTAACACAAACTTCATCCTTGTGCTAGAGGAGAAAGAGAAATATAGGCCAAAACCACCCTACCCAAACTGCCCTTACAAAGAAGAGCTCACTAGTAGATGATGAGAAATATACGGAATTACTCTACAACCAGGAAATTTGTCTCCCCTTCTTGGAAGCCATCACCAAGAATCATGAAGAAGTTACTGCTCAGGAAGAAGAAAGAAGAGGGCACCCCGATAGCAACACTTGGTGTGGAATGCTCAGCGATCTTGCTGGTATTGAAAAAAACTAAGCATCATGTTCGTGGAGCATTAACTAACTAGGTGCAAACATTAACATGATGAAATATCCCTTGTTGAAGCGCTTAGGACTATCCTGTTTAATCCCTATCAATATGAATGTCCAATTTCTTGGAAGAACGGGGATGCTCTATTATTTCCAAAAGAAATTACCATGATCCATAACAGTCTTCACTTTCACCACCAACCTTTCCAAATTCACACTAAATAAAGTACTAATCCCCATACACTTGTAAATAAACCTGCAATAACAAAGATTAAAGGAGGAATAAAGGAGGAATAACATGAAAGATTAACGTGGTTTCCGATCTTGCAATCGACTAATCAACTAGGAGAAGGATGGTATTTTATTATAGTAATGATGGCAGAGATGATTCTGTTATAGAGAGACAAGTAAAGAAATTATATCAATTTAATCAGATGAGATTAAACTATATATAATAAGCGACAAGCCCAATAGGATAATACGATGACCCATTAACATATACGGGTTAATCAACTGATGGATTGAAATTAGATGATTATTAAGGTGGAATTTGTCTATCAAGAAAGGAAAAAGACTCTTGGATGTGTCCGGATTCACGCTAAATACTCATTTATTTGTCAGCCTCACATAAAAGGAGGAAGGGGCAATATTGTCTTAAAATTTAATTAAGTGTATGCTTTTGGAATCTCATACTATATGCGGAATCCTATCATACCAAGTATATTAAATATATCTCTTATTTTATCAACTAGTCAAGAAGTCAAAACCAAAGTAAAAAAATGACCTCGGTTGCGGACTTCTGAAATCGTTAGGCAAGGTTGTTGGAGAGGGGCTATTTTTCTCTAATACTTCTTTTAGAATATTTTGATTGAGTTATTGATTTGTGTATAGATTATTAAGAACTGAGTACAAAATAGGTACACAAATGGTACATATGCTTATGATATATGAGTATACAAACAAGTATACAAGTGCGTACAATATAAGAAAGAGTACAAAACAAGTGTACCCGCTAAATTTTATTTGATGTACTTATTTAGGGTTTAGGGTGCTAGCTCTTTCCACACACGTACTAGATTTTTCTCTTCTTGTTTTCATGTACTAGCTTTTCCAATGTACTAGCTTTTTCAGTGTACGTACTAGATTTTTTATACTTGTTTTTATAGTGTTGTACAGTGTTGTACGTAATTTTATTTGATGTACTTATTTTAGTGCATAAGCTTTTTCAGTGTATTAACTCTTTCAATGCATGCACTAAATTTTTCTCTTCTTGTTTCTATGTACTAGCTTTTCAGTGTATGTATTAGATTCTTTTTATACTTGTTTTTGTAGTGTTGTACTCAATTTTATTATTTGATGTACTTAATTCAATGTACGTACCATATTTTTCTATTTCTGTGTACTAACTTTTTTAATATACTGACTTTATCAATATATATACTAAATTTTTCTCTACTTGTTTCAGTTCTATTATAATAATAAAAATTTGATGTAATAGAATTTCTCAAGTCTCTCGAGTTACCAACAACAAAAAATAAATACAGTGAAACTCTAATCCAGTCCACACCCAGTCCACACGAACAAAAACGAAATCAAGAGTGGAAAGAGTAAGAGAGAGAAAAATGAAGATGTCGGTTAGAAGTATTGATATAAATGGATGAAGCAAACAAAAAGGGAGCCTTAATGGAAGAGAAAGTAAAGGTTAGAGACAACTATAAAAAATAAAAGTAAAGTTTGCTGCCCCTAAACCAAAATTATAAAAATATCCATATATTAAAAAGGCTATCTTATCCATCTGATGATACACTACATTGGACGGTCTAAATTTATCTTTATCAGAGCAAACACCCTAAACTATTTGCGACTTCTCCAAAATTATATATTTCCCCACTTGCAACCACCCCAAGCAAGTTGCAGAAACACCATCATCCTCCCAACCAAGCATTTTCCAAACTTATCTCGATTAATCAACATATGAGAAGAGGAGAAGAGAAAAAAAACATATCTCAGACTTATAGGGTCTTATGTCACGGGTGATAGTTTCAGGACTAATATGTAACTTAGTCTTACCGATCCATTTCATACTCAATTACTAAAATCGGGCGCAAATAATTTTGCGAGTCATTTGATCATTTCTTGTAGCATATCGTGATCTTAATAACTTAATATTCCAGCTTGATCATAATATTCATTCATAACTAATTTGTGTTGTATAAAGCTAGGATTACTAAAAACTGACGTCTTATTTTGTTATATGCCCTCACGTACATTGCATGGAGTGCATGGATGTACACCGTTAATTATATATAGGATGTGAGGGTGATATATCGTCTTTCTTTTATGTTTGAGGGTAATGTTATTATCATTTTTATTTTATTTCATCCAATCCGTATTTTAATAATACCTCTAGCTTAGATAAAAAATATATGATTAAAGTTCTTCGTTCCAATGAATCCACGATTAAAATAAATCGCTTAGACAGTCAACCACCACAAATTTCAATTATTTTTACCAAAACATATAAACACCCACAACGATAAAGAAAATCACATCAATTAAAGAACATAAAAGGGACAAGTGTGAGCATGAAAAAAGTCAAAATTGGCTACGTTAAAATAACAAGTAATAATACAATAACAAAGGCATACAAAAACCATATAACATAGGTCCTTATGAAAATTTGTTTCTTTCTCATTCTTCATTTTTCTAACCTCTCTCTAGCGCACATCTCTTCAACTTTTCTGTTTTTTGTCGCCGCTACCTCTTCGACTGGCCGGTAGCAGACTCGGTTGGCTTATTTCTTTTTTCTCTTTTTATTCCTTTTCATTTTGGTTTTGATTTCTCTTTGTACATTTGTTATTCAGACCTTTGAGATATGTTTTTTTTTCTCTTTTTTTGTTTGGTTTTTTGGACATGCTCTTCATGTGGAGGCTTCAAGTAGAGGTTCGATGGCCTCTCCAGTCTTTTTTGGTGGAGATGGTGGTCTATACATGGGTTTTTTGTTGGATATTTCACTCAAGAATGGGTATCGGACAGATGGTGAGGCTTTTCTAGAAATGAAACTTTATTGACGCACTCAAAATCATTTGTGTTCCCAGGAAGTAGGGAAGTCACAAGTACTATTTAAATCCCTACAACCTTAGGAATCATTTCTTTAGAATACCCAAACTGAGATCCTCGCGCACAATAACATTCCAGGGAACTTAGGGGGATCTTGGATCGTACGGAATAATGGATATCACTTTCCGAAAATAGTATTTTGACCCTTATAAGCTTTGGGTTACATCACGAGGATAAGACCATCGCCACTCTTATTCTAAGGCACAAGATATAAGTGTATTACCTTGCCACTTTTATGACCAAAGTGCCTTTATGTGCTAAATGTTGTGTGTTATATGGAGAATGCATATAGGATTGGTGTCTCCTTTCTCCGAGTCAATCCACCCCTATTTATACTAGGATGGTAGTCCAAATGCACCCCTTCATGAAAGGGTGTGGCAATCCAAACAAAAAGGGATTTGAAAAGGTCTTGTTTGGCTATTTTTGGATGGTGTCTTTTGGTTCAGATAAAAAGATAACTACCCCTTTTGGAGGAAAAAGGAGGGTGACAACCCATAGGGATATAATAATTCTTATCCACTCAAAATTTGATTCAAATATGAGTGGAAATGGCGCCACATAAGGTGGAAAGATCAGCTTCCACCTACACTGCTCACTAGCTCACTTTAGCTCCTGAAACTGTGTCACTACCTTCTGAGCTCAACTTGAGCTGGTATTCTTTAGTGACACTCTCCTAAATCATTTCCAACTTAGCGCAAAGTGTTTTGAGCTAATTTTAACTAGAGTTAGATAGGATAATCATGAGTTAAGCCATATTTTGCTGAGGTAGAGCCATCACTACCACAAGGTAAGTGTTGCTACTACTCGTGCCTAATCATAAGCTGGTCAAACCTAATAGAGCTAATGAGTGATTGTAATAAAAATCCATAAATCACCTTGAGCTATTCATAGCTTTAATGAATAATCATAAAGCTATCATCACATAGCTTTAAGCTACACTTAGGTGCTTCAGGCCAACATGAGCTGCCTCTACCTACTTTGAGATGTTTCTAGCTATTTTGAGCTAACTTTCATTTACTTCTAGCTTTGTTGATATAGTACCAAGTAATGAAGTTCCTCCTCTATACTTATTCAAACTTCATTCAGCTAATTATCAAGTACTCAAACCCCCAACATTACAACATAATGTTATAAAACACCAAAATCGAGTTTAAGAAACTAAAGTTACTAAATCTCCCTATGTTACTTTCGATCCAAGTAAGATTGAACCATGTTACTTCAAATCCAATTAATATCCAATCATGTTATTTTAAGTCCAAGTAACTTAATATCCAACATTTTTTTATTTCAAGGATGTTTTATGGCTATAGTGGATGTGTGTGAGGAGCGGCGGTGTTAGATGTGATCGGGTTGAAGTTCTGGTATGCTCATAAGGTTTTGGTAAGGTTGTTGGGTTTGAGATTTTCCTTTGGTGTTTTAGATATTGGTTTGGGGTCATTTGTTGCTGCCGTTGCGGCAAGTTTTCCTGAATTTGACGGTGAAGGTCTCGTTTCTTTCTCGATGTTCTTATGATGTTGTTCTTGGTGGTTTGATGGTGTTCGTGGCGGGTTTTAAGCTTGATGGTTTCATTGATGTGCTGATTGCATGGCCTATGTTGGGATTTGATGTGAAGTTTTTTTGGTTTCGTTATATATATATATATATAGTGACTTTTTTGGTTTGCCTCAGGATGGCATTGGCGGCGCATGGAGTGTAAGAGATGTAGGTTTCTTTGGTCTGTTGCTTGTTTGGACTCTGTTTGGTTGGGCTTTGATATTGATGTTTCGACATTTGTCTGTTGGTCGTATGGGATTTGCTTGGTTGGGCTGATTGCATAGTTGATGTTGGGATTTAGTGTAAAGTTTTTTTGGTTTCGTTATATATATATACAATGACTTATAAAAAAAGATACAATATAATATTTAAGCATAACTGTAGATGAAAATTTCTAGCTTGTTACTGTATGCTACACTTTTTTATAAGTGTTACTGTCTCCTATGTTGTCCTTTTCTTCTGCTTGTTCGCCGAGGACGATTATTCTCGTCTTTCACATATAACTTTAGGAACATCTAAAGAATTAGAGAATCGATTGTCGGCCAATATCAAACTTAGAAACCTACCCATAATGCGGCTGGCAACATGACTGTAGCTAAGCCGAAGATATATCCGAATGCTTTGCTAAGCTTGTCCCAAACGATTCCTCTTCTCGATTTTCCATGACTAATAATGACATCTGGTGGAGTAGGTGGTGAAGTGTAGGATCTAGTCAAAGGTTTCCCACATAAATTTGGATTACCTCCAAACAAAGTATTCTCGAACAATTGTAGCTGTCTCTCGGTTGGGATGCTGCCAACTAAATGTTTATCTGATAGGTTCAAAAATGAATGGAACGTCAAGTACGATAGTTCCATTGGTATTTCCGAACACTGATGATATCTTGTTAATAAAAGCATTATGGGACAGGTTGAGAATCCGAATTGCTAAAAGTTTTCCTATAACTTCTGAGATTGGACCGTCCAAATTATTGTTTGACAAATGAATAGACTTGAATATTGTCAAGACCTTCATGAGTTCTAAAATAAGGCCATTGTTGCTCACGGTTATGGGATCTTAATAATAACCCTGTGTTGTTCTGGGCTCCCCAAATTTGATGAGATCTTGCATTCCCTTTTCATCTTTCATCGTTGCTTTCCATGAATTCAAGTTTTTGGCATTTAAGGGGCTGAAAAAATGTGGAAAGTAAGATCGATAATTTGGAGTTGTTGCCAAGTAGTCTGATCATCATATGAACATCTAATGCTTTCATAAAAGAGGTTATTCCTAAGAATTAGGACACGTAATGTAGATTTTACCACTCTTTGAAAACACGGGAAAGGACCAGAGATCTTGTTGTTCCTGATGTCTAAAAGTTCTAATTTTGTGCAGTTCTCCAAATATTTTGGAAGTTTTCCATGTAATTGGTTGTTGTTGAGATTTAGAGTTTGTAAAGCACATGCAACTTGAAATGTATCAGGTAGATTGCCACTAAGCATATTTCCTCTCAAATATAGGACAGAAAGAGTTTCCATGATTTTTATGAGATAAGCTGGAATTGTACCATTCATATGGTTGTTGGAAAGATTAATGACAACAAGAGCTGCAATATTACAAAGACTTGTTGGAAGATTTCCTATGAGACTACATTTTGTTAATGAAAGAAAGCTAAGGGCAAGGCTATTGAAAATTTGATCAGCGGGGATAGATTCATTAAAACAATTAAGGGAGAAGTCTATGTAGAATGTTGGAAATGATGATGGTGGAATGAATGGAAAATTTCCTTGGAGTTGGTTATCATGCATATCCGAAATTGTAAAGGAATGAGAAAAGTGTTGCACCTCAAAACCCACTAGGTTATTATGCAAAAGATTAATATATTCTAGAGTAGTTGAATCCATAATCCAACGAGGTACTACCCCATTGATATTGCTGTCTAAAAGATATAGTGACATTAGTCTTGATTGGTTGCCCCACTTTGGAAATGTTCTTAGATTGCACGATTGAAGATCCAAATCATTTAATTGAGGAAAGATGGACGAGGTCAAAGATTTGTTGATACTTACATCCACTGTTATATTGTTGTACGATAGATCAAGCCATGTGAGATTTTGGAGTGCTTGAAACCAACCTAACTCGACCCTTTCACTTAATCTATTAGATGAAAGAAAGATGTCGGCAATTGATGAAAGTTTTGCAACTGAATGAGGGATGGGACCTTCAATCTGATTATTCCAGAGATCAATAACTTGTAGGGATGGAATGGGAAATAAAGACGATGGGATGCTTCCGTTGAGAAAATTGTTGTTAAGGTATATATGAACAAGGTTGTGAATACTTTCCCAGTGAGCAGCTGGTATATTACCCACCAACTTGTTATTGGAGAAATCCAAAGTCTCTAATTGAGTGAATATTTGCATTTTCTTCATCGGGAATGTTCCTATAAGCCCATTATGGCTCATACTCAAGATAGTTAAGTATTTGGAATGGAGAAGAAATGAGGAACTAGAGAGGATAAATTGTTATAACTAAGATAAAGTTATGTGAGAGACTCAATTTTTGAAAGGGAGGGATCAACGAGGGCTGGAAGGAAGCTGTTGTATAAGCTCAACACTCTAAGATTTGGCAATGAAGAAGATAATACATGAAACAAATCATTCCCTTCAATGGATAATAAGTTTACGTGATCAAGTCGAAGATCAATAAGTTCTGTGAGATTCTAAACAAACAGGGCCAGGTTTGGATTCACAAGCTTAATATTTTGAGATGACAAACTAAGACTAACCAAGTTTGTCAGCTAAGAGATGGCATCAGGAATTTGCCCAAAGAATCCAGCATCGCATAAGTCCAGAAACCTCAAATTGGTGAGGTTGGCAAGTACAACTGGAATAGTTGTGTTGAATTCATTATCAAACAAATCTAGCTTTTCGAGATATTCAAGACTGAATCATCGAGTCCACCTCCTCCAGTGATCTATTCGAAGTTCAAGTCGAGTCCAACAACACGCCCAAGGCCATTGAGATCACAAGCTATACCAGGGCACTCGCAACAATCAGTACTAAAATTCCACTCCACCAGCAGACTTTGTCTAACATTCCGGACTGATTGTACCAAATGTACCAACTAAATTAATCTAGTACGAGGTAGTGTACAAATTCATGATAAGACCTACTAATTAAAATAATAATATAATAATACTATTATTTTGGTCTCATCCTCCTTGATATGGGACAACACATAAACTAGGGCCACGTGGTAAGCTTGAGGTGGAGTCTTCCCATCCAATATCTTTTCCTACTAGTGCATGCATATACAGATTCATGCATGTTCACGTGAGCCCAAATGGATAGAGTAGGTTAATTAGCAAATTGGATTTATATGTTATATATCTCCTATAAAAAGGCCTTCTTATTTAGTTCAAGATTATGAGCACAAAGAGTAGCTTCTTGCATAAATGAGACTTGGAGGAATTAGCAGTAACACGCTGTTGTAGTCCGGCGGAATTATGGTCGTAACTCGGAAGCTTATGTGTCCTGCGTATCCGACCGGGTTAGACGTTCCATTATGAGTTTATTATTATTAAAGGTCAAGGGTAATGGCCGTTTAATCCTAAGATTATCTATGCTTCTTTACCATATTTATGACTTAATATGATACATGTTCTGTTACCTTGCTGATATGTCTGATTTAATATATGTGTTAATCTGAGTAGTAGCTGTTACTAATTAGTGAATAAATCCGGTAATTCATTGATCACCTAGTTAGGGCCAGTATGCTGGCGATTGTGCTTATTACACTTCTGTTACGCGGTGGGTCTTGGTAAGCGCCACAACTAACTATTGTCATGGGCTTTGGTAAGCGCCACACTAACTCTACATGGGCTATTTTAGTGCCACTAACTCTACGTGGGTCATCAGCATATGTGAGTCGGGATCTCAAATAAAATATGGATATGAATTAGCTTATAGAATTAGCCTTATGTATTGTATGCTATATACTTTCTATATGATTATGTGTACCTTAGAGTGACCAGGACAGAGATCCTCACTCAGTGACTAGCACTGACCCTTACTTTCCATTTTAGAGCGACAATAAGCTTTACTGGTTCACACACTGCAAATCTAAAAAATGGTATCATCGAGCTTCGTGGCTGGCCATCATGGTGATGACGCCATGTAGATATCGAAGATTATGCCTTGGTCCTCATTTTCTGTTTTAAAACTCGTTTGAGACTCTTACTCTCATCATGTGCATATGCTATGAGTGGTTGCGTACTAGTATAATGTGAGATATGGTTTTGTAAAATATAGTGGCCTTAAGGGCAAGCATAGGGTTACTCTAGTCCGAGCCTCTGAAGCTCGAGACTTTTGTTCTATATGTATATGTGTCCTTCTAGACTTCTGGTACAGTGTATTGTATTGTGTAAAATCAATAAGTCATATATGACATTATGAGCAGTTTCTGTGTTGACGGATTAATTATATGGGTATGTAAAAGTACAATCCTAGATTAATTGGATGAGTTCAAAACATTAAATGATATATATAAGGTATAAGTAGCATAGCACCCCTATTATTGCTCAGTTATTTTATTTTTAAAAGGAACATGTTAGTAGGAGGGTGTTACATGGTGGTATCATAGCTCGGTAGTCTTCTGCATTATAGGTATGATACTTTCTCTCTTGGGGCGTCGCAAACCTCAAAGAGGGGAGGTATTTCATACCCATATCTGCACAAGTGATCGAGTGGTTGTTTATTTTTTGATGCATCGTCAGTTGCACATACGGATCATGATTTGGAAAGGATTTCTAAAAGGGGTTTTGAAATTAAAGAGTTTTCTGAAAGAGGATGACTAAAGACCATTCTTCTTACAGAGTGCACCAGAGTCTTGATCGGGGTGGAGGAATTCATGTAAACCCACCTTGAGTAGTGTTAGATTATAAGAGGATTTAAGGTTATGGTGGAAAGGAATTAGATGGGGAAAGTACAGATCCACAAGTAGATGTTCATTGGATTCGTGACATAAACATGTCGTTTGACTAGCCGGAAGCCACATCGGATGAGCGGCTTCACTACTGTGTTTTCTTGCATCGAGGGCATGCTAGGACTTGGTGGGAGGCAACAATAGTGTATGAGGAAGATCCCTTCAATTTGGGATGGGAGGAGTTTCAAATAAGATTCGATGCATAATTTATCACTGACCAGTGGAAAGAGGAAAAGGTGATGGAATTCATGTCACTGGAGCAGGGGGATCTGACAGTCCAAAAGTATCATATCGAATTTACTCGATTATCCAAATGGCACCATACCATTCCATAAGAGCGAAACAAAATTTTGAAGAAGCATTTTCTGGCAGGGTTTTGAACAAATATTCAGAAAAGGATCTCTAGTTCTGACATGGCCAGCTGGAAGGATATTAAACAAGTTACTTTAAAGGCCGAATACCTAGACAATAAGGGAAAGGAGGAATGGGAAGAAAAGAAGGAGGATCTAAAAAGAAAAGCGGTAAGTCAGACTGTGAGCTACTCTAGAGAGGGACCAATGGTAAAACGGGGACCAACTAGAATGTCTTATCCGAGACCTGTTCATAATGTGTCATGATAGCAGACAACATACACACAAGCACCAGCAGTGATTTGCCAGCATTGTGGGAGGAGACATTTTGGGAAATACATAATATTGACATTGGGTGTTTTATATGTGGGTATTAGAGACATCGACTCAACAACTATCCGTTGATATTTGATCAAGCCCAATCTAAGGTATCGATTCAGTAGAGTAATAGAGCTCCATCTAGGAGCGAGTTTGGAGGAAACCGGGGTAATAGCTATCAGGGAAGTTTGGGCTTCCAAGGAAGAAGAAGTACAAGGGCTAATGCACAATCACTTAGTATTCATTCCCAGTCCTCTAGTAATCAATAATGGGGAGGACAAGCTCAAGGGTGGTATATGCCATGACACGTATCTTATATGCCTTATTTGATACTGGTTCCATACATTCTTTCATTTCCTGCCAATTTGCACTATTGCTACAAGTGGGACCTAAGGAGTTGGGGTATAGTTTTGAGGTTAGAACTCCGGTTGGGAAAACCATGGACATAAAATTAGTTATTCGGAATGTTTTCTGGAACGTTGAAGGAGTTCCGCTATTCGCAAATCTAATGTTGTTACCATTTGATGAGTTTGATGTAATCCTCAGAATGGACGGGTTAACTCAACACGGGGCGGTGTTGAATTGTCGAAGAAAGGAAGTTAAGATTAAACTTCCTAGAAAGGGGAAGATTTTTTTTTAAGGGATACAGAGGAAGGAGCGTGAAAGTTCCGCATTCTTGTCAGCTATTCAAGCTTTCAAGCTTATTCTTAATGGATGTGAAGCATACCTTGCCCATGTCACTTTGGAAAACATTGAGAAAATGGAAGAGGTAGTTGTAGTAAGGGAGTTTCTGGATGTATTTCCTGAAGAATTTTCGGGACTCCCTCCTGAAAGAGAGGTTGATTTTGATATCGAATTGGTGCCAGGAACTGCACCCAGTTCGATAAGACCATATAGGATGGCCCCAATGGAGTTTGGATGAGATGAAAAAGAAATTACAGGAGCTCTTGGACAATGGTTTCGTAAGATTGAGCGTCTCACCTTAGGGAGCACCTGTATTTTTTGTAAAGAATAAGGATGGATCGACTTATATTAAACAGTTTACTTTCATTTCAGTTTAAAATTAACTTATATAGTTGATTTTTGTTATGTTATGAACTCACAAGTTCTTTGTTCAATTTCGAACTCCCCTACTGGGTGAATGTGTGACCCTAGAAAATGAATCGCAAATTCTCTCTTTCCATCTTCTTGCCTATCGCTCGAAAAGTCGAACCTTGATGTCAAGTCGTCCTCATTCAAACTTCCAACCAAACTCCTTTTGCAGGTAAAGCATGAGAAAAAATTTGCGAATTTAACACGTACCCGTTTGCACTAATTTGAGGTCAAGTCAACTGAAACTATTGGAAGGTAATGTTTCTTTAACGTTCCTTGTTTACATGCATGCAGTTTGTATGTCAGGGTTTTCCTTATTGACGGTGGGGCTATAGTAAATAGATGTTCATCTTGTACCATATGAATAAGAAAGCTCTCCTTCCATTAAAAAAAGAACGGTCTCTTTCCCTCTCTTTTGTGTCTCTTCCTCTCCAATATTTCTTGTAGGTATATTCTTGATCCATTAATTTCTTAACAAAATTTATTAAAATTTTTGAAATTCATTATTATTTTGTTGGCTATTTTCTTTCAGTAATATAAAAAGATTTTATTTAGTAATGGTAGAAACCAAGTTGGAAACTAAAGAGAATGAACCAAATTTTAGTGCGGTGGGATCTCAAGCGAGTCCTCATTTTGATATGATTATGTAATATACAGACACACTTCAACGCGAGTCTTGCTCTTGACTTTTAGTTTATTTTAGAGTTAACTTTTTTGTTGTACAATTTTGAATCCCATTAGCTAATATCTTACCTCCGCTTGTGTTTGAGTGAATAGTGAATCGTACTTGGAGGATATTGGGTTTGTTTAAGTGTATTTCGATTTGTACTGGAAGGACCATTAGTCATATCAGTAAGGTATCTATCTTGTTTGAGGCCAATTATCTATCTTGCTTCCACCGCTCGTCAAAGATTTCAAGTTTTAGTATTTTGTGTCGATACTGTTGTTGGGTTTCATCGCAATCGTTGGCATGGTTCACATCACTAGAGGGGTAGTCTAATATGCATGATGATGTATGATAAGTTGGGGACGTTCTAGTTAGGACTTTATTTTCTAGATTGGTTTTATTGTTAAAGGCTCACTTACATCTTATGCCATATAAGAGAACATTAAGGAATGTGGGTTTGCTAGGACTGTGCCAAGTATTGTGAATCATTTTGTAGATGTTTTCCATGACTATTATCATCTATTTGCTTGAGGACAAGCAAAGCTCAAGTATGGGGCTGTCTAATGATGCTCGGTTAATCGCACTCATTTATGCGACATTTCATGCATAATTGTACAACTTTAGGTAGAAGTGTAAGGTGTTTTTTTATTTTAAGCTTCTATCTAGATTTAGTGTCTCAGACCTGTTCGGGGTCCATTTGAAGTTGGTTTGAAGTGTTTTTTAGAGATTTCAGGTATATCACAGTATCAAGGCATTAGTTGGAGTCATACAACGTGCATGGATGAGCTAGGACGCATCGGGATAGACAAAAACCACAAGTGCTGAAAAATGTGCAAATGTGCACCTAAGGATGTCTAAATGTTTGGCGCACATTCGACCCCTTTAAGGATGACGAATATCGACTCCACTATTTTTCAATGTACAAAAGTGTGCCGTAACATGTCTAAATATTCGGCCCACATTTGCACGGTCGTAGGCACACTTTAGCACATCTGTTAGCTTTTAGGTTTTATCTCCTATTTAAAGACGGTCCTCCCTTTGTTCTCATTAGAGATCCTCTGGAAGAAATTGCGAGTATTTTCCAGCAACTTTCAAGTGATAAAAACACAGTAACTTCAAGAAGCTCGGATCAGCGTCGACTTAGTCAAGATCGGCGGATCGTTCTTCTTCGAGGAGATTGGCAGAATTACATTTTTCATTATTTCTTGTGTAAAACTGAATTCGATGATTTCTTTTGAAGATCTACATTTTTTCTTCATGATTATGAACTCCTATGTGGTTAGATTAGATGAACTCTAGGTGATGCTAGAGGAACGAATGATGTATTGACTATATTATTATTCTGTTTATTATCTTCTTCTTTTCTGATCAACTTGATGTATTTCTGTTTATAATTTATTTTGTTTATTATCTTCTTCTTTTCTGATCAACTTGAATAGGATCTTGTTAAATTTGTGGACGACTCAAAAGAGCCTTCTTGTCTTAGAATATCAAAATCGATTAACTAGGTTAGTCAGTATAATCAGAGACTAGGCCGACTAGTTTAATCTATCGTTAGTGCAATTCTAGATTGATAAATTTTCGTACAGGTCTTAGATGCATGACTCGAAATAGTGGTCTAAGATTTAAGATTGGTAATAGGTTAGGAAGACCTAAGTTGAGAAGAATTGCCACAGTGAATTGTTTCTAGCTTACTTTGCATAATTTGAGTGGTTAATTATCATTTGTTTGTCTAGATAGCCTATGGAGATTCGAAATACGATCAGTTTCACTCCAAAAATTTTCAACCGATATAACCTATAGTCCTGCACCCTTTGTTATTTTAACTCAGTTATTAGTTGTACAAATTGTGCCACTTCAACCATAAACTTGGTTGTTTCAATTAATACTTCTCGCACTTTGAGTAAATGCATCTTTCAGACCCTAGGGAATGTGACCCTAATTGTTTAGAGAGTTGGTTATTTTGAATGATGACTACAAGCATGTAAGATATCATATTTGAAAAGCGATTTGAATTGATCATACAAAACGAGATGAAAGTCGGGGGAATTTTTGCACATGTATGCACGGACGTGGATCTTTCAAAACATTTGCTCCCCAAGTATCATCTACGATGGACCATTTCCCTGTTGAATGGGAAGGTTTGTGATCACCAAAATAACTGTGAAGTTATCTCGATAGCACAAGTGTCGTATGTGTCTAAGGTTCCTCTTACAATGCTTGTATTAAAACATAGCTACACGGTTTAGACTGAAAAAATTGATTTTGGTTCCTATTATACTACTAATTCAAGTAACACTAGCAATTAAAACTGAGAATTAAGTTTGAACCAAAGGAGAAAACATGGTCTTGAGAGGGATGTTCCATCAAGCTCAACTTACAATCGGTATTCAGGTCGAACAGACGTTCCACTAGGATTGAATATTATAACTCCTCTTATCACTCATAGGAATCCACAGCACGATCATGCACGCGGATTACCACTACTAACTTCCCTATAAAGGTTAGAATCAACTCAACTAGGCTAGCTAGTAATGAATACCAAGAAGTTCTACAAAGTGACAATGTGCTCTCTTTGAATTATTGGAACTCGCAAGCAATCAGAACTGGTGTTAATTTGGTCCTTCAACACCTAAGCTAGTGATAACTACACCTAACTTGGTACATTAGGTGCAAAACAGAGCACCCGCCAATTACTCAATGAAGAACCATTAAAACTAACAGAAGCACAAAAGGTAGAATCGAGCTATTGGCTTATCCCATCGATAACTTTCTTCTATCTTAGATTGTTAATCATATGATTTCCAGAGTTTGATCAAACAGAGAATTTCATAAATTTGACCTAATTCAAGCAGTAACAAGAACAAGGTTGAAAAATAAATAATCAAAGCGATCTTTCATTCAAATCCAAATATCCAACAATCGTCGACCCTATACTTTTAGAGAGAGTATCATATTTCAATTCTCACATTCCAACCAAAAACTCTTAAGATTTAACTACTCATAACTCTAGAACAAGAGAAAACAGAGAAAAACCTAAGCACCATCTTGATGAAGAGATAATGAATTGATCTCGCTCCAATTTTCTCTTTTAGCCTTCTAGCTTCAATCCTTGCTTCAATCTTCAATGGGAACTCCTTAGGATCTTTAATCGGACTTCTAGGGATGAATAAATGTTATTTTTGCTGGGAGAACTTGGGGAAAAATCGTAGGAATTTGGTAATGATGAAGTCCCTTTCTCTTTCCTCAAATCGCTCCTTTTATATGAAAATTTCTAGAACAAGGGGGTGCAGGGCGCACACACTTTTTTCGCCATTAGCTTTTTCAAGGTTAGGGCATGTACGGCGTGCATCCCTTTTTCCGCATGAGCTATTTCAAATGTTAGGCATACATGGCGTGCATGCCTGCAGGACTCGCAACCCTTCTTTTTCACCAACTTTTGCAATGTCGTCCCATTTGCGCTCTAACCGTGCTCTAACCCGTGTTCGTAGCCTTGTAACCGAACCAACTGTCTCTGAAGTACCTCTGGATGACAAATACTATAAGAAACACATCAAATGGTCCACGTGAATGGGTCTAGGCATACAATGCCAAGATGTAAAACCACACGTAATTAAAACACGAATGAGCTAGTATTCACTCAAAAAGCATGCAGATAGGGAGAGATAATCATTACACATCCTAGCACTATCAAATCCCTCCATACTTTACATTCCTTATCCTCAAGGAATCTACTATTCAAACTCTAAACAAACTTTAAAAAAGGTGAAAGATAACATGATTAGTAGTTTAAGGCTACATCACAATGCAACGAATACACTTTAGATCACCAAACCACACAGTTACATCTATCGAGTCTTCTAATCCAAATAAAGAAAAAACTTATGCATATAGTTATTACCACTCAATACCTGTCTACAAAAGACATTCCCTCGTCCTAAGGGTGGGAGTGCTTACTTCAATTCAGAGCACTCCCCTCTTGTTTTACAATTTTTCTATACTTATTTTGCTGAACACTTGGGTTAATTTAATTCAGAGCACTCCCCTCTTGTTTTACAAAATTTGTATAGCTTTTAGAGTATCTTTCCAAATGGGGGTAGTTGCGACCCTCATCGGGTGAAGGCTCTCATCGTCATAGATCGAGTTCACCCCAGTTCACCCTGCCCACGACAGGAAGAGATGAGAAAAGATGCCTAAAGGAACGAGCTTATAAGCGGCGGACTCAAGGTTTCCATGCGTGTTGAATCACAACTGAACCCCGCAAAAATTTGGGCACATTGGCCTCTTTCACACCTTATTTGGACCATCTAGTCACATATGACTTTAAACTACTAGAGCAAACTCGATAGGGGAATTAATTGTTCAAAAAGTCGGTAAGCATCAAGATCGAGTAACCAAGTGTATAAACCTCTTCTAAACTCGTTTCGAGAAAAAAATGGGAGGCGATCCCAAAATGATCTACCATGCATCCTATTCACCCTCAAGTAGCAATGCTACGCTAAACATGCATCCAAAATATCCAAATTTTTCATGTTTAAGATGGAATTTCAAATGTTGAGCTATAAGGGTTCAGTTAAAGCACAAGTGAATTAACTAACACCCTAATTCATCCAAGAAAACGACAACATTAACCCCAAAGAGGTCACATAAGAGAAGAGATAAGTTGATACCGAAGTTAGTTAATGATAGTTGATGAATGGAGTTTGATGGTGAGATGTGATAGATGAACCGTTATTGAGACCTGCCAACCATAACAAAAACAAGGTGATAGATCTAAAAAGTGTTATCATCCATTAACAAGATAGAGGTTAACCAATGAATCAATCAATCAGAACCAATCCCCCCCCCCCCCACACACACACATAGAATTTGTGCGTCCTCGCAAAATATATAATGTGGAGGGAAGGGGAACAAACTCAGGGCAGTTGGTTTTTATTATTATTTCTTTTTAAAGTTTGGGTGCATGGCGTGCATGCCAATCGTCGAGGCTAATTTCACCATCTAGCTATCCACGGCGTGCAGGAGTGCACGACGTGCATTCTAGATTTAAGCAATAAATTTTTTTTCAACCTTCAATGACACTCAACATTCACAAATCCCTAGCATTCATTTGGTAACAATGATCATATAGGACACTATCAACGGACTCAGAACTCGACTCAATCACAACACTGAAACAAAAACCAAACCAAAGGACACACAAATAAATAATCTTTTGACTTTTATTCTCTATTCAAACAATGGACATGTAAGGGGTGCTTCCCAAGAGCGCTTCTTTATCGTCTTTAGCTAGACTTCCTTCCATGAAAAATTAAAAGTGGGAAATAATCAACCTCGTCGACAACACCTATAGTGTCGCCAGCTTGGTAGAGTTTCAAACGGTGACCGTTCACTTTGAACAATTCCGACGAGGGTGATGCGGTTACCTCAATAGTCCCATAAGGGAAGACCTTGGTGACGATGAACAAACAACAACATCGGGACATCAGCTTCCTGAGAAACAGCTTGAGGAGTGAGTTGAAGAGGAGGACGAGGTCCCCTTCTTTGAATTTTGTGATACATGGTACTTCTCGGTCCATTCCTTATATATCCCGGAGCCCTCCTAGGCATGGCAACGAAGCTTTTTGAACTCATTAATCAACAGTGGCTAGAAATCGAACTCAGGTGGCGCTTTATTAGATGTAACTTCAAGATAAAAGCCCCACAAGCGGAGTAACTTTTGCACGAACCTCGACATGGTCTATATCTCGATCCTGTTTGTCAGGTAACTCCTGCAACATTTTATTACTCAAGGACGAATCCTAGTCATCAAGATCGAACAAATCATTAATTTCAAAAGCCGAAGCCACGACATTCATGCTATCAGAATCAACATCGTCATAATCAACATTTCACATCAAATTGTTTCTTGCTTCGGGCCAACTTAAAGGTAGTCTCCTACTTGCCAACGCATAAGGTGAGTGTCCTCTAAAACACATCTATAATTTCTTTAGAAGTTTTAAGAAAGGGTCTACCTAAATCAAAGAAATGTCAGTAAATCCGGTATCAACTAACACGAAGTCAACAAGGAATACAAAATTTCCAATTGTCACATAACCATCTTCCACAATTCCTTTGGGGAATTTAGTAAACTTATCCGGTAGTTGGAGTCTTATTCGAGTGGGCTTAAGTTCATTTAGTTCTAGCTTTTTATACAATGAGTACGGCATCACATTTATACTAGCACCTAAGTCTATTTACTCTTTTTCAATATCAAATTCTTTAATCTTACAAGGGATATGAAAACTACCTAGATCCTTAAGCTTTATAGGAATTTATGTGGAGACGATGGCTAAACATTGCTTGTTGAGGGTGACATTTGCAGCTTCAGTGAGTTTCCTTTTCTTGTTGAAAATCTATTTCATGAACCTAGCATACATTGGCATCTTTGCGATTGCATCAATGAAAGGAAGTTAGAATTGCACTCCCTTAAGCCTTTGCACGCACGGAGATCCTCATCCAACCGGTTGGAATATGGGGCCTTAGACTTATAAGGTGCCAACACCGGTTTTGAGCTAGAAGTAGCTCCCTTCTTTGTTGAAACTTCGACCTCCTTCAGTGCCCCAAAATCCACAGGAGGTTGTAGCACTTCTTCTTCATCCTCTTTGGATTCATCTTCCTCACTAATATATGCATAAGTGATGACAGAGCCATCCATTGATTATGGAGGCCATGTTCATTATTCGGAATGAGGCCCCACCTTGACTATATGAAGTTTAAAAAAAACATATAACATTTTTCATTAATTTTACCATTATAACCCCAAAAAATAATTCAAAAATCTTAAAGTTTCATCATAGTTTAATATATATAGGTACAAACTATTTGTACTATCACATCATTTATAAATTTTTATAATCAATAATCCATTATCATTACAATTTATAAATACTTTTTCATTCATCACTCATTGGTCACTACAAGCGCCTCTCATTCAATTTTTTTTACCAAAAAATTAACAAGGGGAAAATAAATAATAAAAACAACAAAAATAATTAAATGCTCCCAACAAGAATTGAACCCGAGCCTCACACAGCTCGACGTTCTATTTCAACCTTCTTACCTCCAAGGCACTAATAGATTGATTGTTGTAAATCCACACGGATTTTACTTATTTATATTCTTAAATATATACAGTACTTACCAAGAAATTTGATGCCCAAAAATGTTGAGGCCATGTACTGTAGGGCAGACTTTCACACGGTCAGGGCCGACCCTGAGTGGTGATAGCCTTCAGTTTGCCAATTCACCTTTTGGATTCTCCTCCGTATTTCCGGTTAGGGTTCCCGGTTGTCTAGTGGAGAGAGCCTTGGTGAAGTATCCCATCTAAGTTTCCAATTTGTTGATGGAGGATTGTTGGTTTTGAATGAGTTGAAGGAGCAAACCATTGTTGTCCATTGAAGATGATGCTACGCCTTAAACTGCATCTGCATGTGGAAATCCAAAAGGAGGAGCTCTAGGGGCTTGATAGTTGCCTTAACCCCCTTGGTTGTCTGGGTTAAAACTCTGTCGATGTCCTTGGGGTGGGTAACCCCTCTAATTCCCTTAATTTCCTTGAGGGTTTTAAGGAGCGGGTTGTGGCTGGTTCGGTCCCTAACCTTGAGGTCCCGGATTTTTTTGGTAGTTCCAATAACTTTGATCGTTCTATGGGAGATAGTTGTAGCCACCTTGGTTGGGTCGGTAAGTTTGTTGGTAACCACCTTGGTTGAACCCATCTTGGTTGTAACCCCCTTGAACATAGTCAACTTGTTCATTGTTCTCTTCTGGAGCAACCTCCTGAGTAAACTTGACATGATGAAGCAGCATGTCTTTCATGTCCACAACCCTCACAGTATTAAACAATTGATGTCTTCCTCAATGGTTGGCATTTTGGAGGTGGTGCTGCCTCCTTACTGGGCATCTTGGATAATGCTAAGCTGTTTATTTGATGCACAAATGCATAAAACTTGGGTTTAGGAGATGGAAGGACTGGTCAAAATCGTCCTCAAGAGCTTTCTTCGACTTGTCTAATGGAGGTGTTGGAGCAAATCTATTTCCACCTGACTCTTGTGAGCCCATTGGTGCTTGTTGGCGCACCCAAATATTGGTCTCCACCGTCATTTCTCTGAATAGCTGAAGACACCTTTTAGGGCTGTGTAACTTCAAATGACCATCTGTAGCTTGATTGATCATTCATGTGTTCTCATAATTGAGAGGTTGGGTGAAGATATATCCTAAAGTCTAATCCTCCATGTTATAATGGGGGCACGAATACAATAGGACTTGAAACAGTCCCAAGTTTCATGGAAGAACTCCCCATACCATTGCTGGAAGTTGCTGATTTGAGCCCGAATTGCATCCGTCTTGTGTGGCGGAAATAACTCTTCAAGCAATGCTTTAGCCATAGTGCCCCATGTCTGGAACGAGTTGATGGGCTGATTATCCATCCAAGCCTTTGCCTTCCCTTGGAGGGAGAAAGAGAAAAGCTTTATGGGGACGACGTCTACATGAACCCCATTGAACTTCATGAGCTCTAAAATCTCATTGAAGTGCCTCAATGTTGGCTCACGCACCATGATCATTTCCAGAATAAAGTCTCTGTTGTACCATCTGAACATAGGGGGTCTTCACCTCAAAACTTTCGTTGTCGATTGTCGAAGGGATAATACTCAAGCCAGTGCCACCGAGTGTGGGCTTGGCATAATCCCTAAGTGTTCGGGGTTGGTCTCCATTCTGATGTTATCCTGGAGAGGTTCTTCTTCACTTGAAGAGCTTGAAGAAGAAGAAACCATTGGAGAAGAACTTGTCGAAGAAGATGATGAAGGAGATGTTGAAGGTGATGAATGAGGTGGCGAAGGCGGAGGCGAATCTCAAGGTAGGACAATCTGGATGTGACGATGGGTTGACCTTCGGGTTGATCTTGAGGATGAAATAGAGCTCGAGGTTATGGTTGATTATTCTGTAAATTTTGTAGTTGTCGTTCACGAATTTAACTGAATTTTCTCATGTACCACACCTAAATCTTGCATACCAGATACAACATAACATAGTGGAACCACAACAAAACAACAAATAGAAAGGGGAACACAAAAATTAACATGAAGTCGAATGTCTAAAGCGTCGCCTACTAAGTTCTTTCAAAGGAATGAGAGAGAGGGAGTCCCCGGCAGCGGCGCCAAAAACTTGATCGTCTAAATAACTGGGAAGTCATCTCAACAACGCAAGTGTCGTATGTGGCCAAAGGTTTTTCCTCTCGCTATGTCTTCTAGTCAAACTTAGCTACACGGTTTAGATTGAAAAAATTGATTTTGGTTCCAATCATACTACTAATTCAACTAACACTAGCAATTAAAACTGAGAATTAAGTTTGAACCAAAGGATAAAACAAGTTCTTGGAAGGGATGTTTCATCAAGCTCAACTTCTTATCGATATTCAGTTCGAACGGACGTTCCACTAAGATTGAATATTATAACTCCTCTTCTCACTCATAGGAATCCGCAGCACGATCATGCACAAGGATTACCACTACTAGCTTCCCAATCAAGGTTAGAATCACCTCAACTAGGCTAACAAGTAATGAACACCGAGAAGTTCTACAAACTGATAAGGTGCTCTCTTTGAATTAATGGAACTCACAAGCAATCGGAACTGGTGTTAATTTGGTCCTTCAACACCTAAGCTAGTGATAACTACACCTAACTTGGTCCATTAGGTGCAAAACAGAGCACCTGTCAATTACTCAATGAAGAACCATTAAAACTAACAGAAGCACAAAAGGTAGAATCGAGCTATTGGCTTACCCCATCGATAACTTTCTTCTATCTTAGATTGTTAATCATATGATTTCTAGAGTTCGATCAAACAGAGGATTTCATAGATTTGACCTAATTCAAGCAGTAACAAGAACAAGGTTGAAAACCAATAATCAAAGCAATCTATCATTCAAATCCAAATATCTAATAATCGCCGACCCTATACTTTTAGGGAGCGCATCATATCGCAATTCTCGCATTCCAACTAAAAACTCTAAATATTTAACTACTCATAACTCTAGAACAAGAGAAAACAGAGAAAGACCTAATCACCATCTTGATGAAGAGAAAATGAATCAATCTCACTCCAATCTTCGCTTTTAGCCTTCTAGCTTCAATCATAGGTTCAATCTTCAATGGGAACTCCTTTGGATCTTTAATCGGACTTCTGGGATGAATAAATGATATTTGCTGGGAGAAATCAGGGAAAAATTGCGGGAATTTGTTGAAGATGAAGTCCCTTTCTCTTTCCTCAAATCGCTCCTTTTTATGGAAATTTCCGGAACAGGAGGGTGTAGGGTATGCACGACATGCAAGCCTTTTTCACAGTGAGCTATTTCAAATTAGGCATGCAGGCGCACATGCCTGCAGGGCGCGCAACCCTTTTTCACCAACTTTTGGATCGTCGTTCTATTTGAGCTCTAACCATACTCTAATCCGCGCCCGTAGCCTTGTGATCAAACCAACTATCTCTGAAGTACCCGTGGATGACAAATACTACAAGAAACACATCAAATGGACTGACACGGTCCAAGTGAACGGGTCTAGGCATACAATGCCAAGACGCAAAATCACACGGAATTGAAATACAAATGAGCTAGTATTCACTCAAAAAACATGCAAATAAGAAGAGATAATCATTAAAAATCTTGGCACTATTAGTTTGCATATTATTGGTTATGGGTTGTGGTTTTTATGGCCTCAACCAGGATGAGGGTTCTATGGAAATATTATGGAGATCCCTGTTCTAGAGGTCTCTAGGTTTTCCAATCCGATATTCTAACAAGTTCAGGAGTTTCAAAGTAGGTCGACGGTGGAAGAGGATTTGAGAATTTATACGACGGCTAAAAAGGGAGGCGTCGGACAAAACTGGTTAAGGTAATCAGTAATCTTGTCGGTCATTGTTAAGAGGACCCTGTTAAGGCAATCCCTAAGCTAGTGGCGCACTCTCACCTATTGACAAGAGAAGGAATAATTACGGGGAAAGAAAGTTTGAATACCATTCAGCTTGGTATTACTTCTCCTGCTCCATATCTCTCTATTATTGGGTCATCTCCCTAGTCCTAGGTTAGAATTCAGTCTTAAGTTAATGGGCTCCCTCGTGGAGTGATTTTCAAAGATGATGGGAAAATAAGGGGTGAAGCCTAGAACCTCAAACCATGGAGATGCATATGAATTAGGATCCGGATTTCGAGCCACCACAATTGAACTATTTGCTAGCTGTAAGGAGTAATTTGGATCGTCCATTTTGGACACCAAATCTAACCAATTAAAAAACTAACTTAAACTAGAGGTACATATGTCATTTCAAATTTTTTTTTCTTTTTTAGTTAGTTTTAAATGTATTACTATGTGTCCTATATTTTACTTTACACGGTCTATATTTAATATATACATACCATTATACCCCTAATTAATATCACATATCATTTGTGGAAAAACAAATCTCACATATTTAACGCAAACTTTCCAATCTTTGCTGCTTGATTTACTCAACAACTTTTCATTAAAAATATTTATCAAATCTTTCCATAAAGTTATAAAATAACTTTTCCTAATTACTTTAATTTAATTGGTTAAAATTTTAAAACATATTAGTTTCAACTTACCTATATTAGTTTCAAAAAAAATCATTAGTCCGTTTTGATAAAGTATGAATTAATATTAAATAGCGATTCCCTTTTTGAATTAATTTTATTCTTCAAAATTTTCACACACACAACTTATACACTTCATTTAGAAACAAGTATGATAAAAGTCAAGTACATAAAAAAATATCACTCAAAATAAATACAAATACATAAAATACATTAAAATAATACAAAAAACTTAGCACATACAAATGAGTACAATCAACAGAAACCAAAACACCACTCAAAATTAAAACAAGTATATGAAAAACATTAGTTGAACAATTGAGTACATTACAAGAAATCTAAGTACAAAGACACATATACAAGGGAGTATACAAATGTGTACAAAATAAATAAAACAAGTACGTGTAAAAAATGACTATAAATCATGTACACGAGTATTAAACATGAGTACATAAGTGAGTACAAGACAGGTACATAAATAAATAAAAAAATGAGTCCCAGTTGTGATTCCGGCCTATATGTGTTATACTAGTTTCGCAAATGAGTACAATTTCAAAAAACACAAGTACAAACTCCTTCCTCTTATGTACTTATTCTTTTCATCATAGACTCGCTTTCTATCCATGTGTTCATGTACGTGTTTTTGTACTTATTTTTATTTGATATACTTATTGTTTTTTTATTTTGTATTCATTTTTATTTTGATGTACTTTTTATGTTTTGACTTTATATTCAACAATATATCAATTCATATACTCTTGTTTCTTTTTTTATACTGTACTAATTTTTTTATGTACTTGTATTTATTTTGAGTGTCATTTTAATTTAACGTACTGGACTGCATACTTATATTTGTTTCATGCTTATTGTTTTAAAAAAAATAAGTACAACATGGTGCCAAAATTAAATTCCTGAGAAAACGCTACGATGAACGCGATCCATTGGGAAAATTGTTTTAGAGACGATGCTCGAGTGACTAGAAAAAACGTGTACAAAATATGATTCCGAAAATTTATAGTTTAAGAAAAACTAATACCAGTGAAAAACCAAATACAACACGCTGGCAAAAAATTGTAAATAAAAAAATTGACAGAAAAATAGTACCTACAAAGATGATGTTGTGGGTGAAAGTTTTCTTTGAAATGGAACTCTGGTAATCGAGAAACCTTGTCTGGATTTTTTTTGGCCCAGCCCGTAGCTATTGATTTTATATTAACAATTTTGATTTGTAAAATGATAGCTTTGCCCCTGCTTAGATAGTCGTGCGTTAGATTGAATGCTCATAATGGACGATCCGGATTTATTTGTGGGAGCAAATACTATATGTTTCTAGCCTCCAATCCATACTCGGTAAATTAAGTTACTTGTCTTTAGCCAAAAAATTCTTCTCGTTCGGTCTCGTCCAACCATATTTCCACCGGTGTGTCAAATAAAAATAACTGAACTGCTAAAAAACGCCTTAAATTTTACTAAGAAATGTTCTAGATTTTAATATTATTAAATTAACAAACGTAAAATTATGCGAATACCCTTCTAACTTCCTCTTTAAATACACCAGTTGAGGTCGAATAAAACACACTACCTATTTTTCGTAAACTTTCAAAGACCAAATTCTCTCTCAAATCAGTCTCCGAAACCGACAGCCACCGCCGCCGCCGGAGCCGCCGCCGCCCCAGGCCCGCCGCCGCCGGAGCCGCCGCCGCCCGGAGCCCGCCGTCGCCGGAGCCGCCGCCCCCGCCGCCCCAGCCCGCCGCCGTTGCAAAGGTACTGCCCAAAAAAAAATTGGTTGGCACGCCGACCCCTTTTTTTTGTTTTTTAAATTTAATAATTATTAATTACTTAATTTGTAATTAGTAAATTAGTAATTAGTGAATTAGTAATTAATTAATTTGTAATTAATTAATTAGTAATTAATCAATTAGCAATAAACGATCATAATATTAATAATGAAGTAGAGGCGTAAGTGCTACAGAGCTGGCGGGTTTCATCTGGACCACCTAGTAGAGGCTGCTGAGGCGGGAGACGTTGACGATGCGAGCACAGCAGTTTGTTACCTGATGGCCTTGCTAGGTTCTACGGTATTCTGTGACAGGAGCCAGAACCATGTCCATATTGGGGTTCTCGAGGGGTTACGAGATGTGCGGATGACTCGGGAGTACAGCTGGGGTGCGGCTACACTGGCTTTCCTGTACAGGCAGCTTGGGGTTGCTTCTCGAGCGGGGTCTACTTCCCTGTCAGGTTGCCTTACTATGTTGCAGTCGTGGATATACGAGTACTTTCCCAGCTTGTGTTGTAGGCAGACCCCGGCCCCACGTGCTACAGGCGAGGCACTTGCATGGAGGTGGAAGGGACCTCGGATCGTTGAGAGAGCAACTGATGCGGATTTGAGGCTAGCGACAATGCGATCCGTTTTGGATGGGATGACGCATGCCCACGTCGATTGGATGCCATTCGGTCCACCAGACTTCGACGGTGAGGCTCGGTTGTCCATGTACAGTGGGGGCATACATGCATTCGACTACGTGGAGCCCCACGATCCGAGTCGTGTGTTGCGTACACCACGAATTCCCAATTATAGCGGGATGCAAGTCCGATAAGGTCGGCATCCCACATCCAGAATTCTGGTCCGCAGAACTCTGTAGTACCCAACACCCTTCTCTTCACGAAGTCTTGATCCTGACCCGATGCTGCATATACCTGCTCGAACCCGGCGTTCCACCCAGATGATAGAAGGCCGCAGAGGTTTTCCCTTATCTCAAAGTACCGCTCCTCATTTCCATAAACAAGATGCGCTACAATGCGAAAGCCATAGTTACCATCGGCCCCAGGATTGTACCAGTCGATGAGTAGGTGTCTGACACTCTGCGGAATATAATCAGAGTAAGTGAATTCACGTTGTCTACCTCCCGTAGGCGTACCTTCTGTTTCATGAGGAAAATGGGTTAGGAGGCTAAATGGTATAGTAACGAAGTACAAATCCCATGAATGAACAAGCACATACGACGTACCAGTTTTCTTGTTGTGTGAGGTAGCAGATTTAACCTTCTCCCACCATGAAGGTTCCCTCGCATTTTTCCGCCGTGGTGGTCTGTCTTTCGGAGCGCCAGATCTCTTCGGATCCTGCAAACCCTCCGCATTTGGATATAGTTGGGATTGAAGAAGTCTGGTCGCTGCACGAACATGTGCCTCCCCCAAACTTTCCACATCCTCAATTGTTTCGCGCCAAATATCGCGTTCAGCACGGGCTTCGTTTTCCCACTCTGCAAAGTCGGGTGGGTCGTTATAGTCCAGTGTGGCCCAAAAGCGGTGCAGGTGCCTTCGGTACAGCAAGCGGTCCTCCTCCAAACACCGCTGGACTTCACATCTACAAGGCAGACCCTTTGTGATCCGAATGACGCATGTACATGACCTAACCAATGCCCGATCTTCAACTAGTTGCTCGATCGCCCACAAGCTCATGACCCTGTTCAACTTCCCGTAAGGCTTCTCCCAAATGATGAAGGACTGTGAAAAAATAATTAGGTGCTATTACACATGTAGTGAAAAAGACATGCACATAAATGTAGAACCATCGAACATACCTTCATCCATGAGTCTTCTAGGGACTTTCGTATCTCCAGTACTTGGCCGGTCATAAGGTGGTGGTATGCACGGAATAGCCGGTCAGCCTTGCTTATCGAGGTGTGTAGCCAAGCCTTGAAGGATGAGTGAGCCGATTCCATCCTGTTCGTGCTTGTGTTGCTGAGATGGAACACCTTGTTCGTGTAGCAACGCGCCCACTTCTGCTTGCAAGGGAGCCACTCCGAAGCAAGATACTGTATTAGCTCTTCGCTCCAGCCACCTTCTTGTAGATCACTCCATTTTCTGAAAAACATTTGGGTGGTTCTTGCATTCAGCACTTGCCCCCATGGACCCCGGACGAATTTCTTAGCTACATCTCTGTCGTGCAACCGCGTAACCCTACCTTCGATGTTCCGCTTCATATGCCACACACACAGCAAATGTGCCGAAGAAGGAAATACGTCTTCCAGTGCAACTGCCAGTCCACGTTCCGTATCTATGACGAAAGCATTCGACACACGACCCCCAAGAACTAAACGTAATTGGTTCAATGCCCATGCGTACGACTCGGTTGTCTCATCTTCCAGTAGTGCCAATCCTATAAACTGCACAACCGCCTTCTTGTAAATGTTGGTTTTGTATGTGGAGTCGATTAGGATCACAAAATACCAAGCGTGCAACATGCGAACTGACTCCCCATGTGACACGTACAGATGACTGACATGGTCGGTAGAATCCTTTATGTACTTTGTAAAGTACCCCAAATTACGCGCCTCTGTCAACGCCCATTGCATGGGGTTCATGGTTCCCAACCTACTCCGCCGTATTTTGACTGTCTCGTTATAAATCTGTCTTATGTTGATCCGCCGGCCGTACTCATTGTTCAGAATGCTCTGCATCTGTCTTGGCGGAACATGGTTCTCCTCCAACTGTCTAATGTGATCTTTCATCTCGTCGGTAAGCTGATTCCGCTGTTGTGTACCTTCACGCTACAACTAGAACTGGTGGTTGTAAAGTGACCTAAAAATCCCGCGTTTAACATCATCTTTAACGGTGTCAATCCTCCATTTCCACTCACCGTCAACAAAGGTAGGCCGCACACACACCATGAACGTACAACCTGTGAAGGATGTTGTAGTCGTACGCGAAGACTCTGAAGTCGTTGTGGATTGCGATGGGCTCCTACCACCATGGGAGCAGTATAGGTACAAACGCTTTTCTTCTTCACGCGGGTTCTTCTTATGTGAGCTATGCGTCAATTGAAACCCTAAGCCTAGGGCAATGTCCTTAGCCGCAGCACATCCGTCATCGACTGTGTGGTAAAACACCCTGTTGACAAAATAAACACCGTAATTCAACGGCTCGTCAACATCATCATCGTCACTATAGCTCTCCTGATCATTAGTATCCACAATGCCGCATGAGTCCACAATAAACACTAAACCCTACCACGAAATTAAAAATCATGCATTTAGTACAACAACAAAAACTAACCGAGTTACTCATGAATGCACTTCAGTCTTCCGTGTAATAAAAGTACTGATCCTCAACTGCATAGATTAATAAAAGTATTGTCAGTAATTAATATTTAGAAATAAATTTAAACTAAAAATAAATAGATTCAAATGAGAATTAAATTAAAAATAATTTTAATTAAGGGAGGATTTAAATTAAAACAAATAATTTAAATTAGATTTAAATTAACAAACATATAAACTAAATTATATTTAAATTTAAAAAATTTAGATTCAAATGAGAATTAAATTAAAAATAAATTTAATTAAGGGACGATTTAAATTAAAAGAAATAATAAAAAGTAGACTTCAATTAAAAGAATCTAAATAAATTAGATTTCAATTAATGAAATTTAGATAAAATTATATGTAAATTAACTTATTTTAATATAATTTTCTGTTATTTTAAAAAAATTTAAAAATTTAAAAAAAAAACGTACGGGTGGTCGGCTTCGGGTGCCGACCGCCGTGAAGGGCGGTCGGCGATGGGGACTGACGGTGTAGTGTAATGGTCGGCGGTCAACGCCGACTGTGGTGTGTAATGGTCGGCGGTCAACGCCGACTGTATTGTAATATTTTTTTTCAAAATTCTATAAATTAAATACAAATAACTAAATTAACCAATATTTTTATAAACAAAATTTAGTTTATGATTATTTTTATTATTATTTATCATAATTATTTACAATTTAAAAGTACCGTTTACAAATTTAGGGTATAGGGTTTAGACTATACGGTATAGGGTTTAGGATATAGGGTTTAGGATATAGGATATATGGTGTAGGGTATAGGGTATAGGGTATAGGGTTTAGGATTTAGGGTTTAGGGTTTAGGGTTTGGGGTTTAGGGTTTAGGCTATAGAGTATAGGGTTTAGGCTTTATATTTTATGGTTTAAGGTTTAGGGTTTAGGATTTATGATTTATGATTTAGGGTTTAGGCTTTAACTTTTAGGATTTATGATTTAGGGTTTAGGCTTTATGATTCAGGGTTTAGGCTTTAACTTTTAGGATTTGTGGTTTAGGGTTTAGGCTTTATGATTTATGGTTTAGGGTTTAGGGTTTAGGCTTTATGATTTAGGGTTTAGGCTTTAACTTTTAGGATTTAGGGTTTAACACTTTATGATTTATGGTTTAGGGTTTAGGATTTATGATTTAGGATTTAGGCTTTATCTTTTAGGATTTAGGGTCTAGGCTTTATGATTTATGGTTTAGGGTTTAGGATTTAGGATTTAGGATTTAGGCTTTATCTTTTAAGATTTAGGGTTTAGTCTTTATGATTTATGGTTTAGGGTTTAGGGTTTAGAATTTATGATTTAGGGTTTAGGCTTTATCTTTTAGGATTTATGGTTTAGGGTTTAGGCTTTATGATTTACAATTTAGGGTTTAGGGTTTAGGATTTATGATTTAGGGTTTAGGCTTTAACTTTTAGGATTTATGATTTAGGGTTTAGGCTTTATGATTCAGGGTTTAGGCTTTAACTTTTAGGATTTATGGTTTAGGGTTTAGGCTTTATGATTTATGGTTTAGGGTTTAGGGTTTAGGCTTTATGATTTAGGGTTTAGGCTTTAACTTTTAGGATTTAGGGTTTAGGATTTATGATTTAGGATTTAGGCTTTATCTTTTAGGATTTAGGGTTTAGGGTTTAGGGTTTAGGGTTTAGGATTTATGATTTAGGGTTTAGGCTTTAACTTTTAGGATTTAGGGTTTAGGATTTATGATTTAGGATTTAGGCTTTATCGTTTAGGATTTAGGGTTTAGGCTTTATGATTTATGGTTTAGGGTTAGGGTTTAGGATTTATGATTTATGGTTTAGGCTTTAACTTTTAGGATTTATGATTTAGGGTTTAGGCTTTATGATTCAGGGTTTAGCCTTTAACTTTTAGGATTTATGGTTTAGGGTTTAGGCTTTATGATTTATGGTTTAGGGTTTAGGGTTTAGGCTTTATGATTTAGGGTTCAGGCTTTAACTTTTAGGATTTAGGGTTTACACTTTATGATTTATGATTTATGGTTTAGGATTTATGATTTAGGGTTTAGGCTTTATCTTTTAGGATTTAGGGTTTAGGCTTTATGATTTATGGTTTAGGGTTTAGGATTTTGGATTTAGGATTTAGGCTTTATCTTTTAGGATTTAGGGTTTAGGCTTGATGATTTATGGTTTAGGGTTTAGGGTTTAGAATTTATGATTTAGGGTTTAGGCTTTAACTTTTAGGATTTATGGTTTAGGGTTTCAGCTTTATGATTTACAGTTTAGGGTTTAGGGTTTAGGATTTATGATTTAGGGTTTAGGCTTTAACTTTTAGGATTTATGATTTAGGGTTTAGGCTTTATGATTCAGGGTTTAGGCTTTAACTTTTAGGATTTATGGTTTAGGGTTTAGGCTTTATGATTTTTGGTTTAGGGTTTAGGATTTATGATTTCGGGTTTAGGCTTTATCTTTTAGGATTTAGGGTTTAGGCTTTATGATTTATGGTTTAGGGTTTAGGATTTATGATTTAGGATTTAGGCTTTATCTTTTAGGATTTAGGGTATAGGCTTTATGATTTATGGTTTAGGGTTTAGGGTTTAGGATTTATGATTTATGGTTTAGGCTTTAACTTTTAGGATTTTTGATTTAGGGTTTAGGCTTTGTGATTCAGGGTTTAGGCTTTAACTTTTAGGATTTATGGTTTAGGGTTTAGGCCTTATGATTTATGGTTTAGGGTTGAGGATTTTGGATTTTGGATTTAGGCTTTATCTTTTAGGATTTGGGGTTTAGGCTTTATGATTTATTGTTTAGGGTTTAGGGTTTAGGATTTATGATTTATGGTTTAGGCTTTAACTTTTAGGATTTATGGTTTAGGGTTAGGTTTATGATTTACAGTTTAGGGTTTAGGGTTTAGGATTTATGATTAGGGTTTAGGCTTTAACTTCTAGGATTTATGGTTTAGGGTTTAGGCTTTATCATTACGGTTTAGGGTTTAGGATTTATGATTTAGGGTTTAGGCTTTAACCTTTAGGATTTATGGTTTAGGGTTTAGGCTTTACGGTTTATGGTTTAGAATTTAGAGTTCATGATTCTACGGTTACGGTTGAGCAATTACCGATGTAGTAATTGTTTGTAATTCATTTTAGGAAATTAGGGTTTAGTCATGGTAATTATGAGATATTTTAAAATATTATCTTATGAATTTTACAATATAAATATTTTCGTCTATTTTTACTACATATTTTATTTGAACTATGAAATTCGTAAATATATTTAATTATCATATCTATAATTATCAATTGGAATTGTTCCATATATCTACTAATTCATTTTAATTATTTTACTTACTGCAACTAATTATTAATTTCAACACGTTAATAATTAAATCCTTAGTTACGCAATAATTAATTACGATATATGTGTAATTAATAGTTACTAGAGTAATTAACAGTAACCAAACTTTAAAATTATAACTATGATTTAAATTGAAATTAAATAAATAATAAAAAAAATTTGGACGGCGTGCCGATCGCCTTGTGCGACGGACGGCACGCCGTCCGGTTTTACCTCCGGTCCGGCGGCGGCGGTCCGGGAAATTTCCGGCGGCGGAGGGGACAGAATCGAGAGGTTTTTAAAGGGTCGTTTGGAATGAAGTATAGCTGTTCTTCGAAATTCCGCATTTTATAAAGAATTTCATTTTACTATTTAAGGGGCGATTACGTCATTTTACATTCGAACTCAAATAATTGGACGATATTAAGGCGTTGATTCCTAATCCCAAAAATAACGATCTTTCTTCTGATGGTGTTAAATGTCGATCGGGTCCCACGAGGAAGTCTCGTCAAACAACTTCTTCTCCGTTAATATTGAAGCTTACGGGTCTAAACTAAATGATTTGGAGGATGGCACAGCCGTGTAAACCACATTAATTGTTGGTCTTCTGTTCTCAGAGAGTACTATGATCCTTTTGTCGTTTTTAAGTGTTTACCAAATATATGTGTTTGGAATTGATGAGGGGCTGCACGTAAGTCTTTCTTCACTTGGTTAAAATCTTATTCCCAGTCTCATCGCTTCCTACGATGATTATTGTGCAACCCAAGAGTAGTGGCACCGCGACTGAGAATGTTGTTTGGAACATGGGGTTTGCGTCATTATTATGGGTTAATGCAACAATACTTCGAGGTGGTATCTGGGCTGCTTTGGGATACCAATTTATCAATTTTGATATTGTTGATTTGGGAGGGCATTTTATACATTCTAAGGGAAGTATGCTGAAGTTGAACAATTTTTTTTAACAATTATTTATTTTAGTTCTAAGTGAGAGACAGGGCTGTAAATTTAACCCATCAACTCAGCTCAACTCAGCCCAATTCAGGCGGGTTGGGTTGGATTTCGTAATACTATGAATTTAAATAGGTTCGTTTTTTATAACCCTATACTATTAAGTTTTATTTGATCATAACCTACAGGCCACAAGAACCCAACCCAACATGATTTCCAACCTCAGATCGGATTTTATGCCATTTAATTTAAATAAGGTTAAAGATCCATACCCGTCTGGGAAAGGAAAAGGGTATAGGTAGTTTAGTCCCTCGACTTTGACCCGTGGTCCGTGAGCCTGTGATTCACCTCTCGACTCTCACAGAAAAATCAATCTCCGCTCTCGACCTCTCCTGCTCTGACCTCTTACTGTTCTCCGCCTTCAGATAGATAGCGTATCAATAAACGCTGCCTCACAGGAAAATCAATCGTCGCAGAGAAAAACCAACCTCTAATCCATCGACCCACCTCAGATCAAACATAGATGGCGAACCGAGGATGAAAACCCAACTATGAAGACCCACCTCTGGCGACGCAGATCCAACGACCACATCCGTCGACCAATCAGCACTAATACGTCGCTCTTCTCCGATCCATTGCTATTCTCCAATCCAGGGGTGACTACTTCTAGCTCGGACTCGCAGCTCCTTGACTGAGAAGGGTAATTACTTTTCACTTTTCAGCTCACACTTGGATATCTAAGTATTCAACTTCCTGATCTGGAATGGTGGCCTAATCAGTGTTCTAACAATGAGATCGTGTTAGTTGGACTTTCCTTGTGACAAGACCCGTGCGAATCACAGACTCTAGACGACTAATCATTTCAAATTTGATTCGGATATTGTGTCTCCACGTTTTGTAAATTCACTAGGTGTTAGAACTCGTGCTGTATGTTGTTAATGAAGTTGTGATAAATCCAACATCTCAGTAGGACTTTTGTAGAGTTTAGGTGTTGTCACTTAGGATGTTCAAATCATACAAAGTTGGACGAACCTTTGTTGTTCAACTTAGCCAACAGCAACTAGGATTCCGAGAGGAAACTTCTGCAGCTCAAGTAGTGGATAAGCTTCTTTAAGTTATTGTCATGTTCTTTGATCTTTAGGGGCTGGTGTTTTGTTTATCCCATTGTTACTGGATTTTATAGTTATTCCACAATATCATGTGCTTGCAGGTGAAAGGAAATTATTTAGGTTAATTCAGTCATTCTAATCAAGCAGAGATCATGGATGATGGTGAAGAGAGAAATGCACCTCTTCCCTCCAATATTCAAATGGATACACAAGATATGCCTGGAACTTCAGTTGTGTGGGAACATTTTGATAAGTTGAATTGGGAAGATAAATAGAATAGGAAAGCTTCTTGGAAATATTATGGAAATATCTACGATTGTAGAGGCTCGCAAGGAACGAGTACTTTAAGGAAGTATTTAAAAAGATGTCAAATCTATCCTTATAGTATGGTCAATATGAACAAAAGAAATCCTAATCTTCAGCTTCCTCGGGAGGAGGCGAGTTGCATATCTCATACCTTCGTTCCCTATACATTTGATCAGTCGGTGTCAAGAATGAAACTTGCTAGGATGATCATTATTGATGAGTTTCCATTTAGAAATGTTGAGGGTGAAGGTTTATGTCACTATACTTATTCATTATGACCTGAATTCCATATCCCTTGTAGAGTCAAGGTGGCCAAAGACTATTTCAAGTTGTTTCTTAGTGAGAAGGAAAAGTTGAAATCATACTGAATTATATGTGTGTCACTGCTCACTTTATAGATCATGATTTATAACTACAAAAAAGATTTCTCTCCTATTCCTAATCATACTGGTCTTACGATTGTGAAAACCATTAAAGCACACTTTCTTGATTTGGGCATTGGGTGAATTCTTACAGTAATGATGGATAATGCAAGTGCTAATGATCGAGGCATGGCACATTTGAAAACATAGGCTGAATAATTGAAAGGGGAGTGTGTTAGAGGGCGAGCATACCCATATGATATGTTGTGCTCATATATTCAGCTTGATCGTGAAAGAATGATTAAAAGTGATAGATGATTTAATTTATCGAGTTCAGTCAGCTGCGAGATATGTGAGATCATCTAACTCTAGAACAACAAGGTTCCAAACTGTTGCTCATGAAGAGAAGATAGAGAGTAAAAGACGTGTTTATTTAGATGTTGAGACTAGATGGAATTCAACTTACTTTATGTTGGATTATTTTTTAATATTTCAAAAAACATTTGATAAGTTAGAAGAAGAAGATCTTATGTTTAAATGGAAATTGGAAAAATTGAAAAGGACACCTATAGAGGCAGATTAGGACTATGTGAGATTTTTGTTACAATTTCTCAAGCAATTTCATGATACAATTTTGAAAGTATCAAGTACTTTATATGCTACTAGTGATGAATACTTTCATGTTATTTATGAAATTGGTTGCAAGCTTAAAGATCAATTAGCATCATCAACAACTAGTGAGGTCAATATTGTGATGGCCGAGAAAATGAGATTGAAGCATTACAAGTATTGGGGTAATGTCAACAATATTAACCCCTTATTGTTCATTATGGTGATTCTTGATTATAGGTTTAAGGTGGATTATATGTTGTTCGTACTTGAGTTGGTTTATGAAAAAGAAAAGTTGCAAGAGTTGGTTCATAAAGTGTCAAAGACGATGTCGGCTTTATTTGATTATTATAAAGAAACAAATGGGGTAGACAGTGTAAGATCTACGATAAGTGGGGAAATGATAGAATAGAACGAAGAATGTAATATTGATGAAAGTGCAAAAGCTTACTTGAGAAGAAGATATAAAAGAAAGAGGGTTGAAGAGTGTGTGGGAGAAGTATCCAAATCCGAGCTTGAGAGGTACTTAGAATCAGATGATGAGGTAGATGATAATAAAAACTTTAATATTTTAGGATGGTAAAAGGCGAATTTCTCAAAGTACCTGATATTAGCGATGATGGCTAAAGACGTCTTGGCAATTCAGGTGCCTATCGTGGCATCCGGATTTGCATTACTATCGCAGGACGCATTTTGGATGCATTTCATTATTTGTTGTCTCCTTTAGTCGTAGATAGCCTAATATGTGCCCAAAATTGGTTGATGTCAAGTATCGCTCCAATTAATATGGAAGAAACCTTTGAAGAGCTTGAAGAACTTGAGCAGGGTAAGCATTGTGTTTCTTTTAGAATATTCCATTCATTGTAACTCATGTTGATCTTATATGTATATATTTTATTGTATCAGCAGAGCTAAATGAGTTGAGTTTGGATGAGACAGTTGTCACGGCAGATGATGATTCGCGAATTTAAAGGTATAAGAACTACGAGCAGCACATTTTAATATTTTCTAGCTTCTTCAGTGATACAGTTGGCTGAAATTTTGTCTCGAATCATCACTTGAGTTCCTTTTTTTTGGCAGAAAAAAAAAACACTACATTGTAAGTTCTAAATTATAATACTATTATTATGATTAATCTTAACAGGTTTTTCAAACAACGGTCCATTCATGGGCTACTAAATCACAATAAAGTCAATAATTAAGCCTAAAATGTTGGGTGTGTGGGGGTTATGATGTCTGATTAACTACTGCATTATCTTTATCAATTACTTTTACTGATGTTTGCTTAGTTGTTGCATTATTACAACTTTATATAATCCTTTCTTTCTGTTGCATACTGTATGATACCTCTTTTAGCAACGAGGAGAAAAAGCAGTCCAAGGTATTGAAGGTCGCTTGCAATTTGAATAGTGCTGCTTGCAAGCTGAAACTGAAGGATTACAAAGCAACAGAGAAATTGTGCACCAAGGTATGTTGAGTTCTGGAAACCAGGTCATTCTTGCATATTAAACTCAATTGTTTTTGTATTTTTGTAGCATGTTCCCTTCATGAATTGAGATGTTGCTTTCATTTTTTGTGGTCGCAGAACTTGTATTTTGAATGCTCATAGTTCTTCTAAGATATTATAGAAACGTCCTTTCATGTTTATTTAATTATTTATGAAAACGCTAGAGAGTGAAGAATGAAAGTAAAAAAAATGCATAATTAACTCTCATTATTTATGTTTTGTTTTAATCTTTAATTTGGATCAACCCATCATAAAACCAAATTCAGCCCACTACAACCCACTAAGGTTAAGTTGGGTTAGAATAAAAAAAAGGATAGATTGGGTTAACAATACATATAACCCATTTTATCCCAATCCAACCTCAACCCTCTAAAATCCTAGCTAACCCAATCCATTTACACCCCTAGTCAGCTATGTCTGTGCTTATTTAGGATAGCTTCAAAATTATTGCTTCTTTTCTAACGAGTCTATGGATGGTTGCTGGTGATTTTAACACTACCACTACAAGAAACTACATGTTTAACGACGGATTCAAAACCATCGTTAGTTTAATAGCACATACACAAAATTCGCTATTAAATTATAAATCCAATAGGGGATCCAAAACCCACATTAATATAACAGCGAATTTTTAAAATCCGTTGTTAGGCTGTTTGGAAGAATTTAATAATTCAAAAATTCACTCCCTATTTCCTTCTCTCCTTCCCCAAAATTTCAAAACAAACTTCCCTCCTCCCCAAATTTTCAAAATTCTTTTCCTCCTCTCTAAATTTTTAAATTTTCTCTCCTTCTTTATTTCTATTCCCTCGTCTTCTTTTATTCTCCTCATTTTTTTCTTCATTTTTTTCTTTCAATGAAGATGAAGAAGAAAAAATAAATTTCACTTTCTTTCTTTCAATGAAGATGAAAAAATGAATTAAAAAAGAATCGAAGAAGAAAAATTAAAGAAGAAAAAAAAAGATGAATAAAGAAAAATCGAAAAAGAATTAAAGAAGAAAAAAAGAATAAACAAGAAGAAAAAAATCAAAAAAATGAAGAATCAAAAAAGAATCAAAGAAGAAGAAAAAAAGAAGCGAAAAACAAGAAGAAGAAGAATCAAAGAACAAGAGGAAGAAGAATCGAAGAATAAGAAGAAGAATCAAAGAACAAGAGGAAGAAAAATCGAAGAATAAGAAGAAGAATCAAAGAAGAAGAAGAAGAAATGACTGAAAACGAAGAACGATGAATGAAGAACGACGAACGATGAACGCAGAAACTCAATTAGGTTTTTGCGTTTTTTATTACTGAACGAAAAGTTCAACGACGAATTTTATCCGCTGTTAGCTTTAACGGGGATAAAATTCGTCGTTAACTTATCTACCATTACTTAACCTAACAGGAGATTTCTATCCGTCACTAAGATTTCTAATAACAAACTATCTACCGCTAAAATAGATATAAAACCGTCGTTAAACATATAATTTTTTCTAGTGTACGCTTTCAACTGATGATTTGAGGGATGGCACTCCCTTTCTTAGAAGTAGGAGTAAATAGTTCATTAACACGGTTGATATTTGTGGTTTGAGCGATCTCCCCTTCTGTATAATATGTGGTGTACTTTGGTTTCGGAATGGGATATGAAAGAGCTGCTTGACTTGTCGGTGTTGCTCCACAAACATAAGTCTGATCATCACCCACTTCTAATGTGCCCATCCACTCATATGTTTTCTCCTCCGAATAAACCTTTTCATTTCTTAGCAGTTTGGTTATCGCATGCTAGCATCAAGTTTGTCTTGTCTAAAAGGTGGAGTTCGACTTATGATCTCTATGTGGCTATTTCTAAGATTACTAAACAATAATATTTTTGATAATATTTTTCTCAGGAAAAACCACTCTTAAGGGATCTTCAGGCAGTGGAGTCTCGATCTGCAGCTCACCCAACGACATTCAATATCTCGGTTGAGCATTCTGTTAAAACTAAACTTGAGTTTGTGCTTAAGTAAGAAGAATTGTTGTTGGTGCCAAAAGGCTAGAGCATGGTGGACGATCGAGGGAACCCGTAATATAAGTTTCTACAATATGGTAATGCTGAAAGACGATCTTTCAATAAGAATTCTAGAGTAAAAAATGCGGCTGGGGATTGGGTGGAGGATTCGAAAGCTCTTTTGTCCATTGTGGTTCATCATTTTGCTAAGTTTGATCAATATGTGGGTGTGGCCAAGTAGCTGTCGTTGAGGCTTCTCGGCTTCTATCAGTCCCACAGTTGTGGCATGTTAGCGGGCATTCTTTCGTCCACTTATGATTTCATGTTGGATCGCCTTGAGCCTAAGTTGGCAGCTTGCGGACGGACAATCTTTATCTAGCTGGCAATGTTACTGTTGCCTTATTAGTTTTGAAGTTGCTCCCTTTTTATGTAATGCAGATGAATTTCTTGTCTGATATGATTTCTGATGCAATTGATAAGAAGATTCGGGAATTGAGTTGGGGGGTTAGTGGGTGGAGCCTGTAAAATTCATAACATTAATTTGAATATGGTGCGCAAGCCTAAACATCCAAGGTGGTTTAGGTCTTCATAGTCCTCATGAGCAGATAATGGTCTTTCTTATGAAGGTGGTTTGGTGTATTATTACCCACCCTTCAGAGTTGTAGGCTAAGGTGATCATCTCCAAATACCTGAAAATCGTTGATTGGGGGTTATGTTCTTGTTAGGTCGACGGGTTTCTCGGAAGCTTGGCAAGGAATGATGGAGGTTTGACTCGAAGCTGATAAGGGTACGCAAGGGAATGGGACAAATGGACATCATACTCGCTTCTGGATTGGTTGATAGTGTCTGCTTATTGATCATGCTCTTGACATTGAGGGAGTTGACACCTCTATCTCTATTTTGTAATGTTGTTTGTCTGATGGATCTTGGGATGTTAATTTTATTTGCAATAAGTTTCCTAGGCATGTTGGTTTGCAAGTGTTATGGATGAATGCTCCCAAATCTCATTTTGGCCAGGACACACGTGTTTGGGGTTTGGAAGAAAAATGAAGGTTTTCCATCAAAATGACTTACTTGCTTATTAAACACCTGCATGATTCACATGATAATGTGTTTTGGCGGAAATTTTGGAGCTGGCCAGGTATTATGTTATTGCAGTCAATCCCCCCCGGAAAGTCTCGATCATATTTTACGCCATTGTCCTTTTGATTTGCAGGTTTGGCGCCTCTCATTACTGGTGGTTCTGGATGCTGAGGAAACGGCTAAGGGCTCCAGTCAATGGTGAACAAACAAGTTGTGTTTGGTAGAAGTGTCTCTTCGATTTGGGATCACATCATGGATGTTTTGGGCTGCTCGAAGGCTGGCCAATTGGGCCTAAAAACATCGGGTTTACCTTGGCAGTTCCATTTTATTGGATGATGGTTAGGAATGAGGGTTGGTTTTCATTTAACATTGGTGGGTCCTTTCGTCAACACTCTAGTTTTGATATAGATGATAGTATTATCAGAACGCATCGATGGGTTTTTGTTGGTGCTTTTGCCGCCAATCTTGAAATCTTCTTTATTACTCTAATAAAAAGCTAGCTTGTTCTCTAGCTAGGTATGGAAAAGTTTCTCATCCTCACTGATTCCAAAATTGCGGTTGCTCTTCTTTCCAACTATCACATGTCATTAACATTGTAACGATCCGCCTCTGGCTCGTTGGGTCGACTGTGAACTAAAACCCAACCGGTTAGTTTGGGTTGGTTTTGAATGGCAGCAACGACCATTGATCGAGCAACATCCGTTGAGTTAATTGCAAGCGACGTCCATTGTGAATGGAATTATTTGAGTGCCTCAAGAGCCGCACAGATAGCAGATGAAGGGCATCATTTCTATTTTCCTATTTTCTACTTTCCTACGAAAGATGCTGGGAGAAAAGGGGTTTTTGAAGATCGGGACACCGACAAGGGATATAGCATCGCTAAGAAAGAAAACAAGGGAGGGACACTTTTTAAAGATTTTATCGTAAAAATTATGTTATCATGCTCGTTTTTTTATTTAGAAGATATTCATCTGATTATTTTGGTGATAGATCTTTGGAAAAAGGATACCCTCGCGTTTCGGTATTCCAATATCGAAGGAGTTGAAATGTTGATTAAGAATGAGGAATACACGTTATTATGTGCTTATTTAAGAACCTCTTGATTCATAATTAGATTATTGTTATTTATAAAATTTGGAGGAGTAATAATGATTTGTAATTTCAATATTTATTTGTCCTGCTTTTGATTAACCGATAATTTTGCAAAATCCGAAACTGTTGTGACAGATACCAAATTCATATAATGTTGCTATAATATTTTTAAAGGATTAATATTAAGGAATTTTCACATTCCTTGTCAAATGACAAATTAATTGGTTTATATCCGTTAACTTGATTTGACATAATTAAAAACGCATTACAAGACGGATAACAAACTTTTATTTAAATAAGTACATCACAAATATTTTTGGAGAGTTGGTAGTCCTATGGTCGTTAGTTATGTTAACGTTAATTAAAATATTATGTCGACTCAAATAATTGGAAGGTTCAAGTTTTTTTTAAGTTTTTTTGAAGTTGGGAATATTATTTTGTTATTAATGTACTCCTATTTTGGTTTTATTCTACTCTTAATGTAAGATTAATGAAACATTAAGCTACATAACTCAACTAAGGGCTTTGGCCTTCTGACTTATTTGGGACCTAGTTCTAGCTGGGCCCAACGGAAAAACGGGTTGAAACAGCGGACGAGAGGGGCCGAGCCCGCGCACCGAACCGACCGTACCGGTTAACCACGGTTCAATCGACACGCAAAAAGACGGAAATGCCCATGGCAGTCCGCGCGCTGCAGAAGAAAGACATGAGCAAAAATGTAACTTCACCCTAACCCTAATCGACATATAAAAGGCCCTTTTAAATATAAAAAACAATCATTTTTCAACCTCCCTCTCTCTCTCTTCTCCTCTCCTCGTTCAAACACTCTAACCTCTCTTTACACTCTCTCCTTCCCTTCTCCTATTCTCCTCCTCTTCTCCTCCACTCTCCCTTCTCCCCATTTTTTCCTCTTCTTCTCCTCCTCCTTCTCCTTCATCTCCTCCTCTTTTTCGTCTTCTCCTCCTCTTCTCCTTCCCTTTCCGTCGGTGACGGTGGCGGCAGTGCCGCCGTCGCGCCTCTCTCCCTTCTCCTCCCTTTTTTCCCTCTCATTCTCTCCCTTTTTCTCCTCCTATTTTTCTTACTCTCCTTCTCTTCTCCTCTTCTTTCTGCCAGTGGTAGCAGCGACGGCGGCGTCGTCATCGCTGCTCTCTTCCCTCTTTTTCTTTTTTTTCTCTTTTTCTTCCTTTCCTCTCTTTCTCTTCCTCTGCTCTCATCTCTGGTATCTGGCCATAAAAACAGCGGCGGCGCCACCTCTCTCACCGACACAAAAAAGATGTAAAAAATAGATTTACTTCTCCATCCTCTCTACTTTCTTGATTTTCGAACAGATCCGGGCTTGCATGCGTCGAAGGATGCCTCCGCCTAGTCCTCCATTAACATGCAAGCCCTGATATGTAGATCTAAGATTTTATTGAGTCATTTTTATAGCCTTTCTGACTTCTGTTGATTTATTTCGCCTTCTTTCTCTTCGGTTGGGAATCGGTGGAGAGGAAAAGAAAGGGGACCCCACCGTTGACGGTGCGGCCGGCGGCCGTAGACGAGACAGACAGAAAGAAGGGAACCTAGGTAAAGAAAAAAGGTCACTCTGTTTTTAGATTTTCTTATTTAAACCCGGGTTTAGCCTATAATGAAATTTTAACCGTTCTTTGTTAAATTCCAGGTGAGAAGAAGAAAGAAAAGTCAGCCTGAATTGCTCAGGAGAAATAAAAGTAAAGAGAGAAGAGAATAGCCCACTCTGAACTAGTCTGATTTTGCTTTGTAAAAGTGATGCTTCTGTCATTGCATAGGTTGCTTAACACGAAAAATTTGACTATTTTGTTACTGGAAATTGGACTGATAATCTGAATGTTTTTTAAAAATGGCTTCTTGTTGAAAATCTTGATTACTTTTTTCCTTTTAGTGAAATTCTAGTAACGATTTTTAGCCTAAAACCTTGTTTTAGCTCAAGTTTTGCATTGCATTACAAGTAGTCGTAGTTCTTAAGTTTTGGTGTAAACGGTGTAAAAAAGTGAATATATTTTCCAGGAACTTTTAATTGTTTTAGGATGTTTATTTTACATTTTGGTCCATTGTTTGTTAAAATGAATCATCTATCCTTTTATTTATAATGAAAACTAGATTAGGAGAGGTTTTAAACAATATAGCATAACAAACACGTTCATATGTGTGAGTTGAAAATAAGAGTGATATGTGAATGATCAAAATTAGGGATGTTTGTGAATGGTATACCTTTGATAGAAGCTTCTTTCTTGTGTTTCAGGAGGCTGCGCCCTTCGTGGGTGATGAAAAAATCCACTTTCTGAGGTACTAACCAAAATTTTACACCATATTCTGTCACAAAAGGGAGGTGGCAGATCCCTAATTAATAATAGTAACGGGCACAAAATTGGGCTTGAAACCGGGCCGGAAATCAGGCCCGATATTGAATCGGACCGAAATCAGCATAAACTGTCGTAAAGGCCCGTCGATCTTTGCTGAATTTCGAGATAGCGAACTTGGGGTCCACTCATTTCGGCCGTTCCCGTTTAGAAAAATCTAAAACATAACCGGCTTAGAACCATCAATATCATAAAAAGTATATCTTGAAAACATACCACTTGATTACCAAATTCTCCTTAACATGTGTTTTAACTAATTTAATCGAGTAAAAACTTGCAACAAGTAAAATCTCGATGCTAAATTCGTGCTAAAGACGCTATGACTATCTAGTGAAATGATACTGACACGAATTCTACACCCGGACGAAATTTGGTTACTACAACTTGTTGGCAGGGTCCTTATGTGGATACACTTGTTGCTTGGTTCCTATATGTACCTCCCTACTAGTCAGGGTCCTTCCTATTTATTTCATCAAATCATTCCTAGTGCCAGCAGCCCCTAACTAGTACAGAGGTGCACATAGTACCTCAATAAGATATCCAAGAGGGACCAACCAAAGGTATTACATTTTAAACTTTATCATTTAATAAATTACCAAAATGCCCAGGGGTGGACGAAAGACTCGATAATAAAGATAAAGGTCAAAGACAACATAAATAAATTGTTCAAAGCTCAACCATTATTTCAAAATAAATAGGCATAAACATCTGGGAAAACCGAATCATGAACTCAAGTCTCACATAAGATCATAGACAAAGTCTCAATTCTAAAGTACAAAGAAATAACACACAAGTATGCATCCTTGCCAACTACTCACTCAAGTCCTGGGACATGACTGCCAACAGCTACAGCTCTTACAAGTCGTCTCCACTCCGGTGTCTCTTGTATGACCTCGTGGGTGGCTTGGGGTCAATCTCTCTTGCTCAAATCATTATCTTGATAAAGTACGTTACAAAATAGCGATATCATGTTGTTCGTGTTATAATTATCATTATTGTGGAAGTGAAACTAGGTGACTTATACTCCCGTACTAGCCTTGACCTTCAATCAAGTTTTCTTAATTCTTATATGGTGTCCCCCGCTTTTTACTAAGTAGCTCTACCGCCCATTTACCAGACTTAAGATAACAATGGGTCTCTATTGGCCTAATACTATCATATGGGTCTCTAGTGGCCCAATAGCTAACAACGGGACAGTAGTGGCCAAATAGTTAACAACTAGACTCCAGTGGCCCAATAGCGAATAACGGGTTTCTGGTGGCCCAATTAACTAAGCCTTGGATCTGTAGTGGTCCAAGGTCATAGGTCGGTAACCTAGATCGAGAGTCTAGCTAGAGAGTTACACGCTACTAGATCATCTAACTGATATATCGTCTAGTAATGGCCTAGGCTTAGGGTAGTTCTTTCTTGTTCTATAGTTATCTAACCTTATCATATTCTAACAAGTTTAATGAATGCACATATAAGCATAATAATACTAGAAATGGCATAAACTTAAATGAATGAAACATAACATAACCTAACTACAACAATGAAAGAAATTACCCCCTTAAACCAACCCACCTGATAATGAACCGGTAAGGGTCCAACACGAGGGATTTTAACTATTAGACTCAATCCTCACATGACTTGGAATAGTCCGAGACGACAGTCTTGGCAACATTCGAGGAATTGACTTCACAACTACTGTGTGTGTCGGTAAAGGTTGATTTGAAAGAACTCGTGTTCCAAGGATTTGGAGGACTAGTTAAGAAGTATATTATTATAATGCCTAATCATTCTATTTATAAGAGATAAAAGTAATTCATTAATTCAACTAGTATCAATAGAGATTTATGAACTAACACTTAATTGAATTCTAAGTTATGCTTATAATATTGTTTTGGAAGATTGTTATCATCCTAACCCGATTGGAATTGACTCTAGCACTTAATGAGTTATGTGAGTCATTTTGTGTCCATTTTTTCATATCTTTAATGTTACAAATCGCGGCAACTACAAGAGAATAGTTCATTAAGAAAATGTCAGATTCCAATAGTTTGTTTATGTCAAGCAATTTTCATAGACCTGGGGTACTAATTCTAACTTCTGGAAGTCCAGTGACCGGATTTCAATCACTAGAAACTCCAGGTGCTGCCACAGATATTAGATGGTAATCTTTTCCACTGAACTTTGATAATAAATGAGGTTGTTGTATCAGAAAGACCAATCGAGAAAGGAAGAGATGACTCTGATGAAGAAGAGTACAATGACCACAATAAGGCTGGAAAGAAGTAGGAGTACTAAAATTCTTTTAGTCCCCTTATGCATTTTATCAAAACTATGTTGTTCTTGTTATTATAGTGAAATAAGCCTTCAGATGTTTGCCTCTTGTTGGCCTTTGGTTTGTTACATGTTGTTACCGTTGTTAAATAGTGAAAACGGAAAGCTGCGGTTGAGGTATATAATGAATAAAACAGATAGATGGTGCAATTCTTGCCCTTCAGCGATTCTCATTCTCCTAAAACACTCCAATCCATTTCTCTCTCAACTCTAATATTGGAGAAAACGAAGAGTTCTGACGAGGCTCCGACAAGACTTTGACGATTCCTAGCTTGTAATGATTATTGGAATGTTAGTAAGGGACGTAAAGAAGAATCCCTTACCAAAAGCACATCAGGATAATGATTGAGGAGATTGATTTTGGTATGCAGACGTCGAGAGTCGAGAATGGCTTCAGACGATTCTGGAAATTGAAGCAACAAAGGTCTGAAGTTTGTCCATGACTTCTAGGATCGGAAAATAATAAGAAAGGAAGAGAAACGTCAGAGATTCCTTACCTCTGTCCTCCAAGTTTCGAGTTGCACGGCCACTGTCTCGGTTGAGTTGCAGAGAAAGGGAGAGAGAGCGTTCTTCCCATCACATTCGATTTAGCGACAAACAAATAGGGAAATGGGAAATTTCATGCGATTTCGAAAGAAAAATATCTCCCTAAATCAAGAAAAGAAAGGAGAGGGGGAGATGGTCGGGCTTGCATCAGAGAAAAAAAAGGGAAACTTCTCCCTTATTTGAAAAAAATTATCATGACATCATCGATAGCATCATCAAAGGGAAGAGAGCAGAGAGCGAGAAATATAATAAATATTCTCAGATTAGGACACTACTTTCTTGTCATAATCGTTAATTTTTTTAATGAATATTCATAGGTTCATATTAGTTATTAATTATGATTTTCAATTATACAAGTAATAAACGGAATCTAAACAAATTTATATACATAAATCACCTGTCTCTCTCCTCAAACGGTTACTGGAATGAGTTTTTCTAAATTTATTGATTCAACCTTCTTTTCCCTTTTAATACAAGTTTTAATTGCTTTAAATTAATTAATTAAAAATTTCCCTTTATTGAATTAATTGTTTGAGAATTAGAAACAATTACTTTTTTGTAAAAATAGAAACAATTATTCAATATCCTAAAATCACGTTTCTTTCTTCCTAAATTACTTACATGCGGATCTTTTGAATATATTTTATTTGTATTTATCTTCTTTCTTCTTATTACGGTGTGGTTTATTTTAAGAATTTTTTTAATTGAATTACCCTTTTTATTAAATTTGTTTCTTTATTTTAATTGTTTAATTTTATTTTCTACATCATTTATCAATATTTTTATTAAATTATGGTGAGGTCTTTGGTATTTCTGGCAAACCCAGTACCCCATATATGAAAAACAATTTGGACCGCCCGTTTGTAGGCTTGAATCTGAGCCGTTAAAATTTTGTTTTTCCTAAAATTGATTAAATTTAACAAATTAAAATTTTATTTGCCACTTGACTTAATTTCAAATAATATTTGGTCATGTTTATTTTTATCTTTTAATGTTGATATTTGGGGAACATCTTCATATTAACATTGCATAGTTTAATCACTATAACTTTGCGATATGAAATGACGAATGAATGATACTAACATCATCCATCATTATTGTTATTTAATTATAATTACCATGGAAAAACCAATGGTGACAGTTATCGTGTTCAATAGGAAGTAGTAAATTGCAGATAGGATAATAACCATGAAAAATCAATGGATAAAGTTTTTGTTGACTAGTTTAGGATAACCGTGGGTACTCTCTAGCTTTACTATCGAGTACTCCCATGTAAGGTAAAATCGTAACCATGTAATAACCATGTGTATTTCAAGCTTTATATTCGATTACTCCCATGTAAAGTAAAATCATAAATATGGAATAACCATGAGTAACTTTTAGCTTTTCTACTAACTGCCGAGTACTCCCATGTAAGGTATTAGATACGATGAAGATTTTTTTATAGTTATTCAATTTTCTCTATTATGATTTGAGTTTTGGTTCCTTGTTATAATTTTTTCGTAATCAACCGAGGCCACTTATTTGGCGATCAATTTGATTACAGCCGGTAAGGGATTTTTCAATGGGAAAACCCCAAGTAATTAATTCCAGTAAAGCATCATAACCATCATATTTATCAATCATTTATTTATAAATACAGTCAATCTCAACTTATAATAATTGGTACTCATTTAGTTGGAGGCATATTGATAGGTTTTCCAGGAAAGCTTTCAAGCAATGATTACATCATTTATATTGTATCAGTTAATTCATTTGAAATAAATTTTGTGGTTCTTTTTCTACATCCAGTTATTATATTACGGTTTGTAATGTTTAATGGGAAATCGCAGTTTATTGTTAAATTTGGGAAATAGTGAAATAATTTAATTTGTCCTACAAAATTTACACTTCAACGTTTCCACACCTGCAAAAAAGAGATACGAAGAGAGAACAAGATCACCTTTTTAAGATTTGATTTGACAGTAATAGTCCCTATCCCCAACCGTTTATATCAATTTGAAAAGTTAAGGAGGCGAAGTAGGTTAAAGGTTCTTCCTCTTAGTACCAATTTCCCCTGTTTATGTCTCTCTATATCCTTTCCTACATCTATAATCTCTGTCAAGCTCATTACCATCTCAGCGACGATGAACATACTCTCCTTTGATAATAAGCCCATTTTCATTAGAATCATAACCGATAGCATAAACACAAACAAGCGAACGAAATGAAAGAAGAAGTTCCTCAAAATATATCATCATAAGAATAGCTTTCTTTACATTTTTTAACCTTAATTAACTACTTGGTATTATTTTCAGAGCCTATCCCTAATTCGTTTGCCCATAAACATTTTATATCATTATCATCATCATCATCTAGATATTCAAAAATAACCTCTACTCTCACAGTTCGTAGTGGGTTGTCCTAGGTTATGGAGGTGCACCAGACTATCAGTGACAATGGCAAGGCACAATTTTTGTTTCAGCGTCACGTTTGGGATCACTTTGTAAGATTTCATTCCATTGGGAATCGCAATTTCATTGTGTTTAAGTACGAGTGGGATTCCTCCTTCTCCCTCTTCGTCTTTTACCTGAGTGGCTTCAAAATTCGCTACCCTATCAACGGCGCTATACCACAGAAATAGTCTCATTCGATAATCAATGTTGATATCGACATCTCTGTTCAGAGTATACCACCGATTTTCAGTTTTGTTTATACCTCATTTAAGCTTGGGTAGCTTTCAGGGTTTTTTTATAATCTCCAATTAAAAGGAAATATTTTCTCAAGTTTGGGGAACATGGGCATCCGGGGGTATTCATCGGCTACCCACAAGGTCAAAAGGGTTATCGAGTTTATGATCTCACTAGCCGTCAGATTAATACATCTAGAAATGTGACAGTTTTGTAAAATTGATGATACTAGATTGAAATCGGGTATGAGAGGATGCTGGTGATATGATTTGCCCCTTGAAATTGCTTGATTAGGTCCTCGAAATGTTGATTTGGCCAGGCCTCGAGCCCAAAACGCTTTAGGAAATCTGCAGGTCAGCTTCTTTACCATTTGTCCTTGTTATACTTATGACCTGATATTTCGAATTTCCTTCTCAACCATCTCATCATGCATGTCTGCTTAAAAGATATTCTTCCTTGAATCTGGCCAATAATTAAAATCCAATGTTAACTCAAACTCGCCACCTAAAAAGAGGGCCTCATTGAAGTCTTGTATGGAACTGCCATGACAGGTTCTCAGTCAAGTATATTTAAATTCGGAGTGATGACGAGATCCGAGGAATTAGTGCTGTTATGATCTCACCCGTCTACTTCCCACACTCATTTGTACATGAACTAGTCTTTCACTACTTCCTCCCTTCATTTTCACTCATTTCTCTAACTTTTTACTACGCTGCTCGATGTTATTTTAACATGTTGAAAAAATATTTAACTTCCCTTCCCCATTATTTGAAGGTCTTAACATGGTGAACCCCCAATTTTTAGTCATTTCATACATGCATGTCAAATATTAGGTCAAGACATAGTCAGCATCCACGAGGGAATGGAGAAAAAGAGTATAAGCATATCGAAAGCTGGCATCTTTAAGTCTCTCGAAGCTCGAGCCTCAAACTTTCCCTCACCCTCGGTTCCCGCGGGTCATAATGAAAGAAATATACATGATTTTATCTCGTTAGACGTGCCCACAACGCAGGCGAGCAAAAAAAGCAGCAAAAAGATGAGGTGCAACACGAGGACTTCTCACAAGTTATGTACCCAAATTTAGAAACACCCTAATTCACCCCACACTTGAACTGTACATTATCCCAAATAGACCAAACATTGAAGGGAGCCAGGGCAGAAAATATGGTACTAGCTTGATATCATGAGAGCGAACCAATGTAGAGCCTGGACGAGAGTCCAACAGACCCTTTAATATCTTTGTATAATGTGCTATACTACAGCTTCACGATTAGTTTAACTAATATTTGTGAATGGTTATGGAGAATAAGGAGAAGTCGATAGCGTTGAAGAGAATTACATAACACAAGAACTTCATGATCGAGCTGAAATTTTGAAGAGCTTCAACATTCTTTGGTGGATCCATAATCTCATAGATTTCCTTGTAGATGGAGAACTTGATATCTTCTCTCACCAAACTTGGGATATGAGCTTCATAGTGTAATTTGGTTGAGATACCCTTTGTTGATGCAGTAAACTAGGGGATGGCTTTTGGATCTAAATTTTTTTGGAGAGGGTCTCTAGATGTGGAAATGGAGAATGATGTTGAGAATGATGGAGATGAGATCGTTGTTGATATTTCTTCAGATTCAAATTCTCCGCCTCAAAAGGGGAGGAGCTGTATGAAACAAAGTAAGTTTGAAGCTATTTGTATTGTTCGCAGTTAAACTCTCTATACGGTAGTATAATGTGTGGTACTCTTTTTTGGAATCACTTTACTTATACTTTATGATCTAGCTACTCTTAGTGTTAATTCTCATTCCTTCGATAAATATCTTATTAGTGGAACGTTCTCTCCTGTTGTGTGTAACATCAGTTAACTAGTATCTGTTTCCATGCACCAACCTTATTTATTTGATTTAGGTCTTGTTGATATATTACGGATGTTGTTCATCGTAGAGTTTGTTCATGCTTGCTCTATTATTTATATTTGTTGGCTGATGCAGGCAAAGGGATGACCAAATGTTTCAATCATGTGATACTGTAATTAGGCAGTCATACCTCCTTGACAATCGTTTGGTAATAGTAATAACTCTACAACTTGTGAAGTAGATTGTTTGACGATAAAGTCATTTTTCTTCAGATCATTTGCTTATGTTCGTTAGTGCATATGACATTAGTGGAGTTTGCAAGGGATTATTTAGAGTGGAAGGATTAGACTGTCAAGCTTATTCAAGTTGCCCGCAACATCCACCTAAATGACAAGTCAAAGAAGGAATGGTTTGTGGAAGTGAAGAAACACAAAACCAAGGCGGAGATGTACATGGGGAAATGCAACTGGCCGACATTTGCAAAGGCCAACGATATACAGTTGGGAGATATGTGCACGTTCAAGGGGATGGATGTCGATGACAATGTGCTTGTGCTTAATGTTTCCATCACTCTGTTCAGTTAGATAACTACATTAATGATATGTCCCATTTTGTTGTTGGCTAAGCCTACAATCTAAATCACCTTGTTTTGAATGTCCATACCTTTGTGGATTAGATGTGGACAGTTATCCTCGTAGTTGTGTTTTTGTCGTTTTATAACATTGGAGTCATTATCATCTACTAACTTCTTAACTTCTTTTATCCATTTTCTTATAATGGTAGTTAACTACTATTAGAGTCATTATCATCTTATATATGTTGTCTCATGGTAATTGAAGATGTGTTTTCACGTACTTATATTTGTTGTCTCATGATTGGTTGAAGTTCCCATGACTGTCTATGCCTTCTTTGTGAAACATCCACCCCTCAGAGTTATCAACGAGCGTTTCCTTCAAATAAATGTCTGGTCCCATAATTGTCTCCAACAGTTCATTTTTATCACTTTTCACGAGCTCCAAAGCAATATGCATCTTGGTGAATCTGTCAAAACTTGTGTTGTGCCCATTATTGCGTGTTGTCGTCATCATCCACCAACAGACCCAAATGTTGCAGTCATTACTGTTAACATACAACCAATTGTTAACAAATCATTGAAGAAACAAATGTAGTACAGTTACGTAAATGTAAGTTTTAGTTACCCTTTTGGTTGGTGCGGAACACCATGAGGTACGACCATCTTGAATTGATTGAATTTTGGTGCGGAACACCATGAGGTACGACCATCTTGAATTGATTGAAGTTTGGTGCGTGAGTTAGCCCCTCATTGAAATATATGATTTCAAAAGAACTTCCCAAAAATTGAAGCTGCTATAAACAAGGATTATATAATAACGAATTCACACTGAAATTTAAAGGTGTGACAATATTTCATGATTCCTTATAGTTAAACTCATTAACTAGTCACCCACCATTTTTTCTATGGCTGTCCAACGTGATCAGAGGCTACTTACGTCCGGTAACGAATCAATCATTTGTACTTTCATCTTGCTCATTACGATAACGACAAGGAATCAATGGTTGTTTCCTATGTTAATTGGCACGTATAACTACAAGGGGTGGAATCGTCGTTAGCACCATTTACTAAACAAATGGACATCAATGACAATGAAGAGGGAGAACCTCGACCTTTCAATCAATGATGTGCGCCATGAAAGAAGTCTGTAACATGTTCCTTAAAAGCTTGTTGTGGAGACTGTACTCCTGCCACTGCATATGACTTTGGAGTAACCAGAAACGTGCAAAAAGGTTAGTTGCGCCTGTGAAGTCATAAATTTATCAGAATATCCAATGTAAATGTAGCTCTACTTACAATATTGCAACATACAGCTAGGGTTGCAGGAAGAAAGCAGATTGAGTCGTTAACACCATCCACATATTGCAACATACAGCTAGGGTGCTTCTTTGCAAGTAGTGATTCTTCAGAAGTCTTATTTGCTTTGACACAGCTTCTAGGGAAGCAAGTACCAACCATGCCTTGCAAATACGTTATTTATTTGCACATTACGAACATGATAGCGTTTATTCTCTCGAAAATCCTACTTTCATTATTGGACGCCATCGTGTATGCCTGGTCGATTACCTGCACCATACATTGAATACGCTTTGGGTGATCCTTGTATTCGTAAAAATTTCTTTCTAAGTTGTTTGTACATGAAAGAAGATTACTACTGTAAAAACCTTCACAATTTAAAATGGAAGATACAAGCCCGTAAAACACGTCTTCATAAAAAGATGCCGCTACATATAGCGTAGCTTAATAATGAGTGAGATTTTCTTGGTTCAGTATTAGGAAGACAACTATTTTTCCTTTTAGGGTTATGTGCAGTAGCAGATAAATTAAACAGATTTAATCAACTGAAAATCAGTTATGAATTACCAAGGGGAAGGACTCCTCCTAATTTGTATTATACTCTAGTGCGTGCCCATTATTTCAATCAGAATATTCCCTTCTCAAGTTTTTTTACCTTTTTTGCTGATAACAATTGCCCCCGATCTTGCCAAACCCTATACGGCAACGTAATAAATTGAATCGTACATCACCCTTGAATATAGCATCTAAAATAATATATATATATAACAGTTCAATAAAGTAGACATAGTCCAAAATAAATTAACACTAGCCGCAATCCCTATATCGCCATATTTTAAAACCCTGGAATTTTATCCCTAAGTCATGAACTGACGGGGATGCTTGAAGAATTATTTGAAGGAGGCAACCCCGAGAAAATCGAAACATATCATGGAACAGAGTAAAAATTACTCGTAACGATGAAAAATTTACGTCGAAGGTGGTGGAAAAACAACCACAACTAGCAACGAAAAATATTCTTTGCAAAATTTCACTCCTCCTTCTTCTAATTGTTCAAGACATTGAATATACTATAAGTTCTTATTTTTTTGCCAGTGATTATGGTTTTACAAAAAAGGTTTCCTACAATGGGGGATGATCAAAAGACAAGCAAAGATTTGCAATATAGCGAATCAGTTGTGAAACAAAATGTATCAAGTGGCTTGCAAATGCAGACATTGCAAGCATGTGGGACATGACATTAAAACTTGCCCTAATGAATATAACAAAGATGATAGTGTCACGGCTGATGTACTCGATGAATTTAATGATATAGAATCAGATGACAAAGAAGCCCAAAATGAAGAGGAGGAAAAGTCAACACGTGTAAACAGAGATTCTATTGATGTTCATAAAGTTATGGAATCTCATGTACTAGAACCAACTAACTTGACAAAGGAAGAGCTCGATCAGTTGTTATTCAATAGTGAGGATGATGCATTGCGTTGGTATAAGAAGATTGATATTGTCGACGGTTTCGTCGTGCGACAAGGAAAACATCAATTTCACGACAACAAAGGGGTTACTACTCGAGAATTTGTGTGTAGGTGTCAAGGAGAACAACGTAAATCAAAGAAACAACTAAAGAGAAAACCAAGATAGGAAATTAGATACAACTGCATGGAATTTATAAGGATAAAGTTCAACAAGGTCACTTCAAAGTGGAGGCTGGTGACCTTCAACAATGTTCATGCAGCTACAATATCTCACTCGCTATATACCGACATATCGTCGTATAACTGCAGTCTAGAATGAGATCATATTTGATACATCACCTTGATATTTCGAAACACAGCAGGCACAACCATTTTGGATATACTAGGAGGGACGTCTATAATTATTCGTATAGAACCCGTAGATAGCATCGTGTTGTTAATGGCGACGCTTCAACTGTAATTCTACACCTGGAATAAAAGAAAAATGATGTTAAGCATTTTTTATGGAATAAACTCCATGCCCAGGTGATATATTGAAGAACATTATGTGGGTTGACAGTATGATATTTCCCTTTCCGGCCAAGTATTAGCGTTTGACACGATGTATAAACGGAATAAATATCGCATGCCGCTGGGGATTTTCACATCTATGTCATTCGTATCCATTACATAGTTGAGTATAATTATTTTGTTACTTTTAAACAAAGAACATGACATACCAAAGTAGTTACATGTTTTATCTATCTTGTGTAGGTGTTAATCATCACTTCCAAACATGTTTATTTCGAAGTGCACTATTGGAAAATGAAAATTTCGAAACATATGTATGGGAATTGGAAATATTAACTAAAGCCATGGGAAGGGGGAACCAGAAGATGTGATCACGAATTGGGACATGAAAATTTTGAAAACCATCAACCATGTATATCGGATGGCCACACATCGTTGTTGTGCATGGCATCTTGATCATAACATAAAAGGGAAAATTTTAGATGCCTATTTTCTCAAAGAGTGGAGAAAATTTGTGAAAGCTGATTTAGAGGAAGACAAGTTCGAGACATAATGGGAAGAATTGACGAAGAAATGTAGACTGGAGAACAATAAAGAAGTCAGAAGTTTACACGATAAGCGGAAAGAATGGGCTCACGCATACTTACGGTCAAACTTCTTTGCGGGCTATACAACCACATCTAGGTGTGAACGAATTAATTCATATATCATAAAGTATGTAAACTCCACCGACAACCGCCTAGAGTTTGTCAACCTTTACTTTCTCTGGACGAGAGGTTTGAGCGATCAGAAATAAACATTGATTACCTAACAAACAGTGGTATACTAATTGTGATATACCCCCTATTTTGTGGACTTGAAATGAGTGCGGAACAAAGTTATAGTAGAGAAGCATTTGAAGAATTTCTAAAGGAGTTAGTCATTTCTTCGGTTTGTAGCAACAGAGGTTGCCAACCAATAGGGGGGAACCACAGAAAGTACACGGTGGAGATGTATGATCGGGGTACTCATCAATGGACCGTCGATTTTAACTGCCATATGCACTTGTTAAAATTTTAGGAGCCAAGGTATTTCGTGTTCTCATATGACCTGAAGGAGGAAAAAGAAGATAAGGTTCATCTTAGTTTGGTGCACCTACGAATGTAAAAAAATCCTAAAACATCAATTATGATGGGGATTGGGTTGAATCAGGACTGAACTAACAGTGTCATTGTATGTTATGGGATTCTTCAGTATAGTACCTTAATGAGTATTTTACTGGCTGCACAATCAATACAAACTGTCAACCTTTACTTGGAAGATGTAATTGCGCCTCATGACAGATTGATACGAGCGGGAACAAGTGCTACTCCTATAATTAATGAAAATGACTCAAACAAGTATCCAAATTTTAAGGACCCACCAGTTGCAAAAACAAAGGATGCTCTGACAGTTAAAAGTAAAGGTAAAGCCAGGAGGTGAAGTAACTGCAAAGGAACCGGCCACAATATTCAAAGGTGTGAGTACGATTCTTAAACACTAAGCGAAGCAGAGTGAGAGGAGGAGGAACAGAGAAAATATGTTTGAAGTTAGATAGTTGCATGTTTTGAATAACAACTTACAACCATGGTTATGCTCATTAATTGTGAGTACTTCCCAAACCGATCTAGAATGGACTCCTCCATCTCGCGACCACCCTTCGACGACCTCGCTGACCGCCCAAGTACCACCATTAGCTTGGGGAGCACCATGGAGCGCAGTGTTCACTCATCATTCATCATCTACTCTCCTAAAGCGTACACACACACACATGGAGGAGGTTTACACAAGGAAAGATTTGTCTCTCAAGACCACTTTGGCTCCTTCATACCACTCTAAGGGTGAGACTTGGTGCTCAAGTCCAATCCTAGAAGAAGCTAATGGAATTCAGGGAAGTTCTAAGAGACTCTAATCAAGGTATCGTCTAGCTCAAAGACGAAAAAGAAACAGCGCTCTCGGGAGGCACCCCATGCGTATATGAGCTTTCAACTATGATAAATAAAACTTGCATGATTATGTGTTTTCGTGTTTTGTTCGTGTTTTGTTTCTTGTGTCTTTGTGATGATCGAGTCGAGAGAAGGAGTGTTTGGAGAGTTTCATAACCCCCTCATCATGTGCCTAGGGTTGGTAGAAAATTTCATTGCATTCGGAGTTGATTTGATGCTCGAACTTGAAGGTCAAATGATGCTTGCATTGTATGATTTAGCTTAAAAATGAGCTGGTGGACTAGGCACACGGCATATGCCGTAGGCATGCTGTATCCATTCGATTGATGAAACGGCATGTGGCATCACAGTCACTATCCATCATATCTACCACACGGCGTGTAACTTCACATGCTTTATCCGTCAGATTAATCGAACATCGTGTAGATTGTGTGCAAAAAAAGTGTTGACTCAGAACTTTGTGAATACTTCGTGTGGAATCGTGTGGATCCACACGTCATGTAGACTTGAACCGGTCGCTTTTTGATCGAACCAAGTCAACCCTAATCTGTTAATTGACCGTTAGTCAACCATTATAACTGACCGTAGACCTGTTGACCGTTAATGGACCGTCAGTTGACCTTTGACCAACATCTGACGGAATCGATTCAAACCGGACTGACTTCAAACCGATTTCCACCTGAACCAACCCAATTTTGACAAGACCATTAACCCGCGTTGCCGTCGTTGACCGGCGTTGACCACCCGTTGACCGGTCGCCTTGTGCGAAAAAATGTCGCGGTTCATTTTTTTGGCATAACTACTTGCTCGTGTGTCCGATTAATGCAAGGTCAACGAAATTCAAAAGCTCTTTTGATCACCTATAAGGTTTTTGTTCATCATGTGACCTGAATCTGTGTTGTTCGTGCTCAGTTTTTTCGGTTTGGATTGATGGAATGTTTGGAAAGTTTGAATTGTGGTCAAATATGTTCAAATTAATTGTGTTGTGCTAATTTGAACATTGCAATTGCTAGTTTAGGATGGTTGTGCCTAATTGAATGTTTAGCTTTGCCAATGTTATGTTGATTGAACAAGAGTTATGTGGATTATTGAATCTTTGTGATGAGAATTTGGAATTGCATCTTTGTGCTCCCTTGTATGGTTATACCTAGGTTGTTGCTAGGTGAATTTGATGCTTCCAATTGTTGAATTGATGATTATGACTATGCTCATTGCTTCTAATGTTTGGATTTTTATCAGGCCACTACTCTTGATTGTCCATATGTGCTCATTGTGGTTGTTAATGATTCAAAGAAGAATGATGCATACTCCTAGTCCATTGAGCTTTCAAATTGATTACACTTGAATGATGCATACTTTGTCGGTTGATTCTTTGCATACACTCTTTATGCTCATTCTTATTCATTGGACTTGGTACATATTTGTGATGCTTTCTTTGTAGCAATTTATGCTAAATTATTTAATTAAGATAGTTTCATAGCTTTTGGTCACCCTTGTCTTACTCATTTGTGGATTATATGATGCTCTTGTTTAGGATTTATAGTTAGTCTTACTTGAGAATAACTAGTTCTCTTCTTCATTGGTTTTGCCTATCTTTTGCATTTTGCCTCTTCCATATCTACTTGGGTACATTCTTGCATAGTCTTGCCTAAGTAGATTGGATTCTTGTTGAGACGGCTCCTCGGTGGCCTTGGGATTTCTTCTTCTCTTTCGAATCGATCATTTGTGTTTGTTTATTGTGTTTGCTTTTCTTCTTTTTGGCTTGGTTTTTCATCTAGGTGCTCGATCAAGCTCCTTCATCTTGTCATCCGCCTTCACTGCTCACCCCCGTTTGGTATCCCTCTCCCCCTTATCTCTTTTCATGTCGAGGAAAATGTGTTGTGCAAGTGTGGGGGGGGGGGGATTGTGTTTGTACTTTGTCGGGTTAGGGATCCTTCGTTGCATATCTCATTTATGTTGATTTATACCTGTTATCGCTTTCGAAATGCCCTCTTTAACTTGAATTGTGGATGATAGTGAAAGCATGCTTAGTGGTTTAGCTCTTCATGTGGATGCCTTGTATGCTAATATCTCGTTTGTGAACCACCAATCGTGTCACTCAAAACTAGTGTATTAGGGACCCCTAGATATGATGCACATGGATTAGTCACTTATGTTGTCTTGATCTAGGTTGCAGTAGAGTGTGTTTGTAGTTATTCCTATCAAACTTGTCTAGGTTGATACAAAGGTCAAACATGCGGGAGGAGTTTGAATGAGGTTGCTAGAATAAAAAATGCAGTGGGGTTTGGCTACAACCTAAACATGTGTGGCGAGCCTCGAGGTCCGCCTTCTTCCCAACCCTTTTAAGGATTGGGGTGTGGGTCGGAGTTTGGTTACTTCCGAGTCCGGCTAAGGTTGTGACTACCCCCATTGGGAAAAACCGCAATATAAAAAAAAGCAAAAAAAGTGAAAAATGAAAGAAAAGAAAAAAGAAGATGAAAAGTACAAAAAAGCGAGTGAAAGCAAGTGTTGGTTGAATGTTGTGTTTTGTATGAAAAAACTTGTTGTAAAGCACCTTCCTCCTTAGCTTCGGAAGAGAAGGTCGTCCAGGACGAGTCTTTAGTCTGTTACTTCCTCTATTAGCTACATAAGAGTTTGGTGGATTATGGACACACTTCGATGGTTAGAAACTGAGTCATGTGCATCATATGTAGTAGTCTATCTTCCACTAGTCTAGGGAAATAAGTGTTGTGCTTAATTGTGTGTGTTGGTGTTTAACTAGTACCACTTGGCACCATGGTAAGATGTGAGACCATAGGTTATGCTTTTCGTTCACATTTTTTGAGTTCTTTGTGAGTGTTTTGAGTAGATTTGCTTGAGGACAAAAAAATTTCAAATGTGGGGGATTTGATAGCATGATTATCGGTAGCCATTTTGACCCCATCTTTACTGCCTTTTGACTTGGTTTGACCGGTTTTTGACCCCCTTGTGTGATTGGTTAGAAGAAATAAGGGTTTTGTCTTGCGTTTTCTTGAACGGACGATTTCGGTCTGTTCGACTTGATTTCTCAGTTTTCATTGAGCTTGCAGGTATCCGATGGATAGAGGACAAAGAGACAATTCCAACGAGACCAATCGGAGCTCAATTGGAGGTCGGACAAGGGAGATATGTGCGATCGAAGAACTAAGTCTCGGGCTGGAAATGAGGCCACATACGTGTGGAATCCGTGTAGGTCCACGGCGTGTGGAGTCTGTAGACAAGAGTATTTAAGGGCATTTTTGGAAGAGAGAGGGCAAGAATTCACACTACAGTTATAACAGTTGTACATATCCGATTTCCCGGCTCTCTCAATTAGAAGCCTGCCTAGATGAGTAGATTGAGGAGAAATTGAAGGCCTTGGAGCTAGCTTGGATTGAGTGGAGCTTGGACTCAAGATTGAGGATCAAGGGAGCATCACCTTTAAGCCTTCTACCTAGATGTCAAGAATGGTGTTTGTAACCTCTCTTTCTCCTTTGAGTTTTGCTATGATAGGCTAGTTTGTGTTAATGCTAGACTAGAGATGACGTTGTTGCTAGGATGATCCTCTCATTATGAGGGTTTGGATACACTTGGATGTTCATATGATAATGATGTGCTTGGATTATGGTGTTTGCAACCTAGATTGTTTTATGGCTTGATTTAGGTTAAATCAATATTATCCTTTGCATGACTTTGCTTAGGATTATGTTAGTTGTTAATCTAAGATTGAAGTAAGGTGTTTGTGGACCAAGCCATATGCCAATTCAACCTTTAGTGTGAAGATTCTCTTAATGACATTTCATCGAACACTTAGAGCACATTCCGGTAATCACTTAGGTAGTGACAACTTGAGTGATTAGGATGATTGGGGATGTCATAAGGTGACTAGAACCCTTTGCTTGGTGTTTGTGGTGCCATTATGTCTTTCTAAGCACCTAGGCATTTTTTCGAACACCTTGTGTTCACTACCAATTGGCTTGATCGTTTGTCAATTGGTAGTGGTAATCCATTGCAAGACCTTGTCTTAGATTTCTACGCATACCTGGAGGAGAATCAATGTCATAATCAGTTTCCATTGTGTCCAACTCTTCTTGTTATTGGTATTTGAGCATCAACTATTCTCGAAACCTATCAACATCTCATTTTAATTGTTGACCATTGCTTTCCTTTTGTTCATCTAGTTAGTTTAGGTAGTTTGTATTTTCTTTGTAGTGGTAGTTTATCTCTCCTGTTTAAGGAACTAGACCGTGAAACCTAGATTGAGTAAAGTCTAATGAAGAGACCTCAAGTCCAAAATGACCCTGATACTTGTCGGGATTCATTTTGTCTTCATTCCTTGTTGACCAACTAATATTACTATTTTGGAACATACTGATTAACTGATGCTCGAAAAATGTTCATTTTTAAAATTTCAAGTATTGGATATTTTTATTCCATGTTTTTAATTTGTTATGTACTATTATACTTTTATTATTTTATGACACCATTTGATTCAATGTTCCCGTCTTCATTTTGTTTTATGCATTTGGGCATGAAAATAAACTTCCATGGTTTGGCACCAATTATAATCTTTAGAACCCCATCATTAGTGAGGAACTTAAAACTAGCATCCAATTGAGAGTGGTACAAAAACGTACTGCAAAAAACATATAAAACCATAATGTTCTCCATAACTTACGATCTTCTTCCATTCTTAGGTATTTCTTCAAAAGTTAGTGGGGCACAATCTCCTTTGCTTTCCCTGCAACAAAAATGGGATGAAGGTTTACAGCTACCTTCATCACAGTATTTCTATAATGTGAAACAACATTATTTATATTTATTGTTCCTTGTATTATTTCATACACTCTTTGAAAATTATCTATAATTATTATAAGAGCATCATCCTGAATGAAGCAGAAAGATTTACTTCCAGAATCATAAACTTCCAAAGCCCTCGGTTGGAAAACTCACACATGAAACCAATTAGTACCATTGCAATTCCACTTCTACTTGTGCCATCCTAGTCTTAAAACCTACATCAATTTATTAGTAAATTATATTAAAATTTCATACAAGGTTTCACAAATCATAACTTTCCAAGATAGCATTTGAAATATACCACCACCATATGTTTCTCTCATCCTAATTCCTAAATGCACACATTGTTTCTATCCTATTGGAACGTTATGTTCAGCACCTACCTATACACAACAAGATATTGCAATGTTCGTGAAATACACTTAAAGAAAACATTATACCAAAACACTAATTGCAAATTAAATAAAACTAACAGGTTCCTTTTTTGCACTGTAAGCACAAACTATTCCTCCAATATTAACAAGACAGATTTTAAAAAATTAATGCATTCGTAATTGTTCGAAAAAAAGAGTTGATAAAAAAATACAAAGTTAATAACAAGACGGATTCTAAAAAATTAAGATAATCACATTGTAGCAAAATTAAAATTTAGGAACAGCACGTCACAGAATTATCTAAACTTTACAGGAATCGAAAAAAAGTTTGAATTGTAGAAATAGAATCAAATAAACTCATAATATAAAAATTCAGATTAATATGAAAAAGGGAAACAAAGATTATTATTTAGTAATTATGAATGTAAAATGACCTTTGCACTTGAATCACACGGGTGCATGTTCTTTCCTAGCAGTTTCTAATATAGTGTGAAACCCCACCTTAGGAGGCCTGGTCGAATTACTGGTTCAACCAAAGAGTCCTACTCGGGTTTCAACCAGAACAATACTCAATACTCAACTACTAATAAAAAACTTGCAAAACAACAAACATTACAAACTGAACACCCGGATCCCAAAACATAACAAGTCAAAAGGAGATATAACTCCAGTTCTAAAAATACATCAAAACCAATATCCAAAAATACCAAAACTCTTACCAGCTCTCTCTCCACCATTAGCTCCAGTACATGTGACTGAAACACAAAGATACACCAAGGAAAATAATATCTAATGGGGTCAGTAATAAGCTATGAGTGGCTAACTAGACTCGCATAGAACTGAGACTTTACTAAGCATGTACTAATAATTTATAGAGACTAGAATATAGAAGTCTATATAATCACTACATCTAGTAATGTGACCCTGTGGTCCCATAGACATCATCTAACATCAGCCACCAGCTGTGAGTGGACAACCTCATGGTGGATCAGGCCATGAAAGCACCCTGAATAACGTGTGAGCAAAATCTGTAGGCATACTTAACACGTCCTGCCTAGGACATGATTATAACTTCGGGAATTGCACAATCCATGAGTGGGTGACCAATGTATCATAATCGAGGCTAGTCTAGCTAAGCCTAATCATGTCCTGACATGAATTGTGAATCACACACAACAGTTCAAATGCTATGAGCTTATGCTCGAAATAGAATAACTGTATGTATAATAGATCACACGCTACTGTACAGTCCTAAGAGCCCTGCTCTGAATCATATCACAGCAACACATTTGTACATTCGATCACACGCTATTGTACAGTCCTAATAACCTTGCTCCGAATCACAGGAATAATCCAATCATTGGATCCCTGACAACCTATTACAGTTCTACGTTCAAAGCAGAAAGTAATCCTAAGCCCCACCTATTATGAAGAGCTGAAATCTCTGATTCTGATTTGACATGATTTCTCTCACTTCCACAAATCCTTAGCTTCTGACTGTGCATTGTTTGGAGTACAAACGATCGATTTATGCTCCATTTACTTCTTTGTAACAATCTGAAACTTGCAGGGGAAGAACGTCATTTCACTCCATCTTGGAAAACACAATTTTATCCTTGAACTATACATAACCTACAAAAAGGTCACCTATCTTTCTGAACTTGTTGATTGGTTATTGAACACCTCGAACATTGTGGGGAGGTCACTTGTCTTCTCTGGCGACGCTGCCCTGAATCTGGCAAGCATCTCCGACAATCTCCAAACTTCTTGGAAACGAGGTAAAACAGTCGCCGTCGGTCCCTCTGTCGATCTCCGCCGCCGAAATCCGTTGATTTAACTTTTTCACTGCCTCTGATTCCATCTCAACGACTTCTAGGTTCCATTCAATGGCCGCATTGCAAACTCCTTTAGCAATCCAGCCTTCTCTCTCTTTTACTTTCGATCAGTGGTCTCAACGATAGCTCTTCGTTGATCAATCGATCAACATAGCCAATACTCCTCTCAATAACATTTGATCTCACTGTCATCATCATCCTTCATCTCCATTCCTTCTACACAATTAGGGTAGCCAAACAAGTCATGGCTCCCTCTTCACTCGAATGGTAACTGGCTCAACACATCTGCTGGATCAATCTAGTAGCCCAAGCCTATTTTGTCACCACAACTTAAGTTGGGCTTCATGGCCCACATCTAAGTTTGAGTCCAAGACAGAGTGGCAGCCTTCCTCTCACACTTGAACCAATTAAGGCTCATCCTCACCGTTGGATTCATCTGACGGCCAAGACTCCTCCAAGCCCATAACTTACATTTCAAAGACTTTGCTCCATTTCCAATTTAACTTAGCCAACCCGGTTATTATCCTAAGCCTTACAAGCCTTTAATACTTGGTCAACTACTGAGTCAACTCCTCGAATGAATTAAATTAATTTGATTCCAACTCCCAACTTCCACTCAACAAGTAAGATTTTAATCGAACTGAAACTCTGGGTGTCACATATAGTATGATTAACATGTAATTCACATGCTATTTCAAACATGGAATAATGAATATTAATCATCATAATCATACTTTTATTGATAGTGTTAATATTATCATTAGTAATAATGGTAGTAGTAAATTATCATGAGGCAATTTCTCTTAGACCTTCTTAAGGGTAGTTTAGGGATTTTCGAGCAAAATTTTTCCGACCGGGTTCAGGATGTAACCAAAAGTTTCAAATTCAACATCATATAGACTATGCAGTTAGGATGGACTACCAGCACAATCATGTTCTAGTCTTTAGTAGGCTAAAGGCTACTAATGTCAACTGTAAATCTAGCTCTCTCTAGTAACTAAGCCTAATCATGAAATTAAGCATATACATCGCATTATGCGGCTAATTACTCAACAACACTTTAGACATAGTTAAAGACAATTTTAAGTAAGCTCACAACACGATCTGAATTCCAGCCATGAATCTCAATAAAAAATCCAAGATAGAAACATTAAGAATCCAGCCATGAAATTCCAAAATCAGAACCGAGGATTTGTGAGGTTTATAACGGACGTTGAGTCACTTCCCGACAATGATTGCAAGTCGCGCAAAGCTCGTAGGTCCTCCTGGAGTCAACGGCCATTGTCGAAGCAACGATTGTTGCCTAACCTGTAGTGACCAGACCAGGGAACACTAAATTCTGACCGAACTCAATTCTCTGACCAACAATTCAAAGTCACCCACTAGGCATTACATAGCTACCCAAGAGTCGATTGTCTCTCTTATTTTTCTAGTTGGGCTCTATCTTTCTACCGTCTCTCCATCTCTCCCACCTTATCTCCTTCCTACCATCCTTCATTTCGTCTCCGATTAGACAATGGCGATGTCGGTAGATTGAACACGAAACTCATGGTAGTGGTTGTTAACGCTTCCCGCGATAGATTGGATCCATACAGTCGACGACGGAACCGCAGTTAAAGGGTGATTAGGGTCGGGTCTGCAACTCTATTTAAGTGGGAAAGCGGATTAATCTCGAGAAAAGGTATGTGGTCCTATATATGGCATCATGCTTCTTCTTGTACTATTCTTGGTGCACTAATCTGTTCTTGTCGTTTTCTGGGTAAAGGGATAGTTTCTTTTATCGGGATCTAGGGTTTCATGAATGGCCACTACTTTATGTCCATTTCATAGTTGAATATTGTTGTTACAATTGTATTTTGTCCCTTTCTGATTTTACTATTATGGTTTTAGGGTTGCACGTGCAGGTTAGGGTTCCTTTAGATTTTAATGCCATTTTTATGTCTCTACCCATGCATGATGGATGACACTATCGAATTTGTTGTTCACGGTGGGGCGATGATTCTGGGTTCTGATGGACCAAAATATATCGGTGGAGAGGTTGTTGAGGTTGGGATGATGAAACATGGGCTAACTTTCGAACTGATGAAGAAGATTTGCAATCGTGAACTGGACTACAAATCTGTTCAACGAATGTTCTTCTTAAGGCCAGGAGCATCGTTAGTTGATCGTGTTAAGCTGATTGAGAATGATGACAATGTCGAGAGGCTAAAACAGTCTTCATTTGGGGGCTTTTACTTTGTTTGTAGAGGCAACCAGGTATACTAGTGACATGGGTGACAATGAAGATGACATTTCAGCTGAGGAACTCGGTCACGGTGGCAGTGGTACAGACGACAAAGAGTCTGTGATGCCAGCTAATGTTGGCGTTATTCACTTGATTAGTGATTCTGATCGTACTACAAATCCAGAATTTCTCCAAGCCATGGAGAACTTGGGCGTTGCTCACAGGCGAAGGAAGATTATCGCTAACGTGTATGCAAACATAATTGAGGTTTATCAACTCAATAAATTCACAGTCAATCCACAACAGACTGAGGAGATCAATGTTACTGCTGTTGAGGAGGTGTGGCCTGGCATCAATGACATGAGTTATTACCAGCCACCTCCAGTTGTTGATGATGAGATGGCTGATGATGAGTTTGCAAGGAGTGAAAGTGAGGACTCTGATTATGAACCAGGGGTGGTTGACAGTGAATCTGAGGTTTTTGACGATGAAGACAATTCTGAAAAATGGGGAAGCCTCTAAAAACAAATCCAGCTACAGTGATGACTCGGAAAGGTATCGTAATGCGTTGTACAAACGTACTGGTCATAGTTCCAGAAAGTGTGAATCAGAGCCTGCTCTTGTGAATCCAGAAAACAATGCGAATGCTTGAAATTTGAATGGAGCTAATCGGAATGATCATGGTGACGATGCCAATGCTGGAACTCAGGCTGACAACTTCTCCATGAGTATGCATGTGCCACCGCGGAGGACTAGAAGAACCAGATGTGGGCACAGTGGTGAGCTAGGCCATACAGCTCGCAGATGTCTACTGAGGAAGGGAGTTTAGGTATACCCCCAACCTTGAACATATTTCAAGTTACTTGCTACATTTTGTTCACTAATAGGAAATAACCGACTGTGCAGGTTGTAGTTGACCCTAATACAAGTCGCAAGGTCAGACGTAGAGAAGAACGAGCAGTTATGCAAGGAGTTGGGTTGTACAATAACCCTGAGACAGGAAACATGTATTTTAGGGTAATAGATGATGTTTCAGTACTTCATAAAACTCTGTTGTAGTTAGTTGACTGTGGTAATCTTTTTGGCATTTTGTATGATGAGGGATTCTACTTCAAGGAACAATTTCGATGAGGAGCATAACATCAAAATATCTCAGCCACCGCCAAGAACACAACCAAGCTAGTGATTGAAGGAGCACTTCACTAGGGGAGGGGCAACATTTTGGGTTAACATTTGAGTTGAAGACTGCATTTGGGGTGAACTTACTTGAGTGGAAATCCTGTTTTGGGGACAACTACGATTGTTGATGTCTAAGTGTTCACTATATTATGGATGTTATTTAAACGTGATGGATGTTATGGATGTAATGTTAACTATACTATGTTATGGATGATGATGTTCCTTACTATTATTAGTAACAGGTTATGAATGTTGGTGTTATGAATGTTAATGTTAGGGATGTTGATGTTCCGACTATGCAATATGTAGTTGAGAATTGGTGTTTGACGTCAAATAAGTAATGGTAACCAAAGAATCCTTGGTGTCATTACTAATATCATCGAAAACATACATAAATTACAAGCACAAAGCATACCCAGACACTGTAAAAAAGACATGAAACCTTCCCATGTACTAACTCCACTTTCTTTTGCACCACCTTCAAAGTCTCTCCACAGACCTCCAGTCTTACTTTCATCTACTCGAAGTACGCCCAGTCAAGACTGCTATTCTTCCAAAATGGACGCCGAAAGAATCTTCTGCCTTTATTCTTTGCAGTAACGGCAACCTTTTGTGACAGCTTTGACCTCGTGGTAACACGTGTCGCCGCTGCCGGAGATCCCCCGATGTACTGCTTGACGTCTGAATATGCTCGACTCAACGAAACTGGTTGGGTCCTTTCACACCGGCCATGCTCGTCGGATTTAAGAATAAAATAATATCTTTGGCTTTAACGAGAAGAAAAAGGAATAGATGGAGAGGGTGAGGGGCGGCAGAAAAAAGATAATGGCGACAAGCACAGCCCTAGAGTGCCTCTACATATATACTAAAGTAAGCGCAAAATCGTTATTTCGTTAATAAAAACAGTAATTACTTAATATGTTATTTACTGACGTGGATGTCATCATCTGACTTGCCCTGTCAGCTAACTCTATCAATGGCACGTGTGCGAACTAACGACGGAAATGGGGTCATGTATAAATTCGTAACCCGCTTCAATAGATCGTGACATACACTAAATTATGTATAGGTCATGTTATATTCCAATAATATCACAATACCTTATAACATTTGAGGTCTTTTTTCTAAAAAAAAATTAGATTATAGAAAAATGAAATCTTACAATTCGATTTTACGGTTATGTGTTTTCATGTCACTTTTTGTTTCCACGTGGAAGCCATAATTTTACTACTTTGGTTGCCGACTATCTTACAAATCTTAGGCATCTGCTGATTTTGACTGTAATTTTATTTATGAGTTATAAAAATCATTTATATTGGCTGAGATACGATATTAAAGGCATATGTTTGCCCCTTAACATTTCTAATACCAAATGCTAAGGCGTAAGGTAAGGGGTTTTCCCTTGCATTTTCAGAAGAAAAAAAAAGATAAAAAACAAATGTAAGTAATTTGCGTCGTTTTAGGGTTAAGCAAATTTGAATATTATGGTGACAAATAGTAGTTCAGTTACAAATCTGTGCTGATGAATTGCTATTCAACAGGCCGAATTGCCAATCTTCAGAAACATCATTCCACGACAGTAGAGCTTGGGTGCTGATTCAGGATCCATCAGCAGGTGCTGAATCAAGATCCAACGGCTAAGGATTCTCCAGGTGGCCCCACCACTAACTCAATCCTATTTTCCCTATTTTTATTTTTTCCAGTTTTATTAATTAGAAAAAATAGGTATTAGTAAATGAAAAGGTTTTGATTTTGATGTGTTTGTAAGTTTGGGTTTTAAAATCCAAACTCAAAATTGAATATTTAATATTTTAGACCCAAAAAATTTAAACTTCAAATTTAAGAAATCAAATACTTTACCCCTAAATTTCAAAATTCAAAATTTAAAAAGGAAATTCGAAATTTAAAATTCAAAATTAAGAGCCCAATACTTCAGACTCTATACCTTCAAATCGAAAACCCAAAATCGAAACTCAAAATCTAAAATCCAAAATAAAAAACCTAATAGTCTAGACAATAAATTTTAAAATCAAAAACCCAAAATCAAAACTCTAAATCTATAATCTAATACTCTAAACACTAAACCTTCAAAATAAAAATTTAAAATCGAAACTTAAAATCTAAATTAATTTCTTTAATTAGTAAAAGAGAGAGAAAATGAAATTAAAAAAAAAATAAATGGCGGGCACTGCTTTCTTAACTGTTAGATTCACAACATCCATCTTTAACTGTCTGATAAAGAAATCAACACCCTCCGATTATTCTCAAATCAGCACCCAAAAAAAATTAATTCCAAGAGGAGTCGTAGATAAAAGTCAACTAGATAATGCTGTAAGTACTCCCTCAAGAAAATAGTCATGCTGTAGAGACCTACCACCACATCTAATCTCCATCATTATATCAGACGGCTGTAGACATTGCTTAGACTCTCTCTCTCTCTCTTCTCTCTTCTCTCATAAGACAAAAGTTTTCTTGTTGATGGGCCCTACTTGGATCAAGCAAGTCAAATGTCTCCCGACAAGTCATCCCCCCACTATGTTCAACATTTTGACCATTATGTGTAAGGCACAAATGTAAACCAAATAGGAAAGATGACCCACCTTCCCTATCCCATAATACTCTTTCGCTGCTTGGCGGGCCTCATATCATTTTAAATTAATTAAGTTGCATGTTTGTTGGTGGGTCTAGTTATATATTAAAAATAAAAATATAGATATATCATGAATTTTTTTTTATGATGATTCTATTATTATATATAATCCCATAAATAATTTTACTATTTTTTTATATATATAATTTAGTTTAAACGATTAACCAATAAATTTCACAAATGAATTAAAATTATTTTAAACAGAATGCAGCCTAAATTATAAGAAGAGAAAGACGATGCAAGTTTTATAAAATAAATTTGACAATGAAATAAAATGTACCATAAGTTGTGCTAGTGTAGTTAATGATGAGTTATGATGGGTTTAATTCTTATATCAATTTTTACGAATAATTGATTTTATCTCCAACAATTTAAGATAAATCTAGAATAAAAAAGTAATCACTCGTTTGATGCGGTACATAAATCCGATAAAAAAAGTAGAAAAATAAGAAGAGATTACATGACAAAAAGTAAAATATATAAATTTATTGATATATAGGGTATGACTTTGATAAAATTAATAATGAAAAAATAATTATTGCAGAACACATATAATGAATATTAAATTTAATATAAAAATCACGGTCTCAATTCTTTGATCGAAAAAAATTCAAAAATATATATCCAATGAAACCATGTGAGTTTTTTTCGAAACATATATCCAACACAATCATATGATTTTAGTTGGAAAAAAAGTAAATAAAACCTTTAGTTATCCCTTAAAAAACAAAACATATAATTATTGTAAATTATGAAAAAAGTAGGAGATATAAAGACCAATTAATTGAATATAAAAAAGACCAATTAATTTATGACGGATGTACCAAATTAGTTGGAATGGGCTCGATGCCCAATTCATGGGTGAGACAATTTTTTTATTAACGGGTAGAGAAATATTTTGGAAGGAAAGCAGAAAGGAAGTTGAGTGATTTCCTACAATTAAGGTGGAGATGATAACTTAGAGAGCTCGGTAGGTTATAACTGATTTCTATCACCAACTTTTAAGGGTTTTAGTTCTCCCTAATTTTTAGGGTTTCACCCGCCGCTTATCATCCGATCAACTTGTCGCCTCCCGCCTATCATCCATTCAACTCGGCGCCTCCATAACTCGCTCTACAGGTCCTTCACCTTAGCTGAGATTCCACCGCCAAAGCGCCTCATCATCAACTCGGAATCCGCTGCCAAACTCCCTCCTCCGCAGCTCAGATTCTGCAACTAAAGAGCCTCATCATCAGCTTGGAATCTGTAGCCAAACTCCCTCCTTTGCTCGTCACTCGTCTGCTAAGCTTTGCGCTATGGAAGCCCAGATGCGAGGGCTATCGCTAGCGGCAATTGAAAACCAGGTTGAGAAAGTAGAGTGACTAGCCCAACCGGAACTAGTCGTCGAAGACTATTCGATGTATGTGGTGGGCGAGTTCCTCACCGATCGCTCCTTCAAGTACGATTCTGTCGTCACAACCGGGGTACAGACATATCAGCCTTCAGCGGCCTTCCCATCAGTATAAATCACAAAGGCACTGTGGAGGCGGGTCACCTTGGGCAGATAACGACTGACAACCACCCTTTTTCGGCTTTATTAGATTCTGCATGTTGTTTTTCCATCTTGGTTGCTTCGTCTTTTCATATGATTTCTAACTGTTTTGTTTTGTTTTGGATTTTGCCAACTGTTTAGGTTAGCTAGTTTGGTATTAATTTGTCAGGAGAGTAAGGAAATGAGTCGTGTCATCCTCTTAGTGATGACCGCGGCTCCATGTATTCTCGGTGTGTGTTTACACCTCCCAACTAAACTTGTTAATGCTTTGAATCCTTTATAATCGCAGTGTCAGCATTAATAAGATTGATCAAACTATTATCTTTCTTCGTAAAAAAATGGAGATGATTGCTTAATATATGGTTAGATAAACAGAATTTCAGTAAATAGTTCATAATTCCTACTTTGATAACTTCTTCCGTTTTTTTCTTCTTTCAGAAAGATGCTAAAAACAAAGTGGACTCCATTATGTTCGAACGCGGCCTGCTTTGACAACTGACCATGATGATGAAGGAAAGAAGTAATGAATTCTGATTCAGTTTGCTTGCTGGGTTTCTATTTGACTATTTCCAAGTATATATTCCGTTCCCAAATACAACAGTTTGGATTTGTTTGTGCGAACAAACAAAGTTACGCGGATTTCATTTTTATGAAGACCCTAAAAAGATATATATATTTATTTATTTATTTATTTATTTATTTAACGCCAGCTACGTTAAGTAAATTATATAATATTCTAGCTACTATGTGAAAGCAAGAAAACATAAAAGTAAATGCAGTTATGTATAAGAACAGAGATCCAATAGCATAAACGATAAGTGCAAGATGCTTTTTATTACTTCTTTATTTTGTATTTCTTACAAAAATTACCAAGTTGAGTATATATTTCAATAAATTATTTAGGGGCAAAATAACCCGTTTAGTATTCAATACAATTCTAATATTTGACATCATACATTTCAAATAACTCAATTTAGTGTAATTTCAAATACACGAGGGAGCTATGTCAAAATAATGAGTTATTAATTCATTTGCTTTTTCGTGAATGAATTTATTCACCAAATAAAATAAATCTCACACCACAAATTCTAGACATGTTAAAAATCTCAAAATATTAAATAATATTTTATTTTGCACAAAAAAATAGCACAAATAGAGTTATACAAATACCTCATCCAAATAACATAACCTTATATTATATCTATTCTAAAAATTGTTCAGTAATTTAAAATTGCCACATCACCAACTTTAGCAATGGACTCTTTCAACAATTTCTAATCATTACATCCCTAAAATTGTATAACAATTTCTTATGTTTAAAAGATTGTTCTAATATACTTATATGTCATGGCTAACGTAAAAGTTTTCTTTATTAGGCAATTGGTTTATATTATACGTGACAATGTTAATGGAATTAGTAATTTAGCAATCTTGTTATAGCAATCACCTTTACTTTCCCGCAATTACTAGTAGAGGTACTATATCACTTTTCACATCATTTAACAATTACTAAAAAAAATTAGAAATGTACATAACCTAAAAACATACTCAACATTACTAAAAGAAAACATTTACACTATTCACCAGGAACGGGAATTGCTTGTTGAGTGCGTGACGTCGTGTTTGTTTCTCTGAATTCTCATATTTGGATCTAGCGATTTCTCATCCTGCGCCGGCGAGTGTTTGCGCCTCCAGCTCCTCTCTTCTTCCTCATCTCATGGGGACTCAGATCCCACCTCCTTCCATCTCGCCCTCATCATCGGCTCTCACGACTGCTCAAAAAATATGGTCATCTGTGGTTGCCGACTCCTCGTCTGATCTTCAATTTGTGGAGCTGAAGCCAAAGAACTTCGTGAATGGTGCGTTGAAGATTTTGCAGTCCATCATGGAATAATGTGTTCAACAATTAAAAGCGGTAGTTGTAGCGTAATTCGTTGGTCATGTCCCCCCTATGAAAGTGTTTGTCACCATGGCGAACCGACTAAGGGGGAATGAAGGGTACGTTACAATTTCTATGTTATCTCTTGGTTTTTTCTTAATCGTGTTTCCTTCTTTGAAATGTATGTGACTTTTTTTGGCTCGTTCTTGGCATGTTCAGCATTCGAAGTAGATCTATCGCAATTGAAAATCTTGTTTTGGCCTTTTGGGTGACCTTCCATAAGGCCCCGCTGCAACTTCTTACTTGTGATGGAGTTTGGTGGATGGCGAGTCAGATCGGCAAACCAGTTAGTAAGTATGTGAGGGAGGGGCTGGAAGTTAAGGTTTTCTTTACCGAAGAATGCAAAGATTCCATGCCTTGAATCTGTCTCGGTTAGTGTTTAGGAAGGCGCGCTAAGGCGCTCGTCTATGCGATTAAAACCAAGAATGCCGGGAAAGACGTCACGTCTTGTGGTAGGCGGCTGAAAAAGGCCGTCAGGCTAGTAATCAACGATTAATCAAGTTTAGAACCGTCGAGGGGTAGTGCCCAAACGCCAATAAAAAGAAAATTTGGAAATTAAAAATTAAAAAATCCCTACCCTAAACCCTAAATAAAAAAATTGACATTTGCCTCCCTCTCTCGAGAACATAACCCTAATTAAAAGATGCCCCTCGTCTCAACCCAGTTATTGACAACATTATCCAGGACCATGAGAAGTGGAAGTCTTCATGTTAAAACAAAACCCCCTCCATCTCTGTAATTCCTTTGGTCACAACCATCCACCCCCATTATGATACAAGTCCCACTACAAGAAATACAGTACCTAGCAGCGGAAGTTTAACAGGGGTTTGTAAACCCCTGCTAAGCTGTTGTCGATTGGCAGCGGTATAAAACCGCTGTGTTTAACAGGGGTTTATAAACCCCAGTTAAATTTTATATAGTTAACGGCGAAATACAACCGCCGTTAAGCGGAAGTCGTTTAGCCGGGGGCTTATAACCGCTGCTCAACATTATATTACACGGTGCATTTTGTTTAATTTTCCGTTTAACAACGGTTTACTCCAAAACCCATGCTAAACAGATAATAAAAATTCACGGGCTCTCTTCCTTCTTCTCATTTCGCGATTTCACAGAAATTAGAAACCAGCAGTAGCGTCCCTAAGCCCCGTCGCCGCCTTCCTTCATCGTCAGCGACCGTCGGTAAGTCTCTTCCATCTCTTTTTTTATTCGGTCCATATTTTAGACATATAAACACAATTTAGGGTTCGAGTTTTTGTTCTTTATTTTTTCGGATAATGCCCAGGTTTAGGTCATCATTGATGCACAATTGCTTAAGGAAGATTAGACCCACATCCTACACTTGTTTGCTTGTTCAATTGGTAAGTATATCTATTAAACCCTAAAATTGTCAATTTGGGGGAATTTGCAATGTTAGGGTTTTAATCCTAATTTGTTGCGTTGTATTGAAATTGTGTTCCCGTATATTCTTCAAACCTTCAAATGATAAGGTCAATAGCTATTGAGGCCTTAGTTTCGTCTTTGAACGGTTGTCTTTGGAAATTATACACAGATGGCTTGTTGTACAGATGGCATCCTGTTTTAGATTATTAATTCCTTACATATGTGGAACATTTATGGTAATGAAATAATGACCATAACTTTGTAGAATCCATATTAATTTGGTATTGAAAGAAAAAATTTGTCCATCCTCTGTTACTCTATGATATGTTGACACAATTCAATTCTGATACATTTATTTCTATTACTCTGTGGTATGTTGATAGGATTAGCAATGTATTCTTTTATTATTTGCTTGCCTCCCAAAAAATTTATAGTTTTGCAATAGAAATAATTGATTTGATTCGATGAATAAGTCCAGAGTTTTAAACAATTATGAACGTAACACGTTCTTGCTTCAGATTGCATCACCACCAAGGAGTTGGGAACAGTTATACGCTCACTGGACCAGCAAAATGAAGGACACCGACTCAGAAGAGGAGCTGAAGGAGGCATTCAGGGTGTTCGACAAGGATCAGAACGGTTTCATATATGCTGCAGAGCTCCGCCACGTGATGAAAAATCTTCACTAATCAGTCACCAAATAGAAAGGAAGGAACTTAGGAGTACACTAGATAAAATGTTTGATTAGTGTTGTGTTTGTTGGAGACTTCTATTAATGAGTTGTATGTTTGAATTAAAATGCCAGTTTGAATGAATGAAAAATTGTACTACATTCGAGTTTTATACAAACTTTGAGAGTGAAACAACAACAAGGATTTGAAACTAGAAAATTGAAAATTTTAATATTATGAAAAATGGAACCCGAATTTTGTTACTGAAAATCACTATCTCGTTTAACGGGGTTGGCAACCGCTGTTAAACTGGTCACCGTTTAATAGGGGTTAAAACCGCTGTTAAACTGGACCTAGTTTGACAAGGTTTAAAAGTGCTGTTAATCATGCTTTAACGAAAAAAATAAAAAAGCGATGTTAATCTGCTTACCATTGGTTGGTTTAATAGCGGAACTCAAACCGCTGTTAATCTGATTAGCAAGAGTTTAAAGCGTTGTTAACTGACTTTTAAACCCCTTCCAAAATCTGTTTTTCCTGCAGTGTCCTACGCCAAGTACTACAGGTAAGGTAATACATTGTGACAGGTCCTTCATTTATGACTCCCAAAAGGCGGCATACGAAATTGTCATCTATGTTTCCAATGGACTAGTATTGGACGGGAAGGCCGGATCTTTCTACTGTTTATCTCCCATCTTTGCGGAAGCGCATGCTATCCTGGAATCCTCGAAGTACGCCCTAAGCTCCTCAAAATGCCAACTCATCCTTTCGGACCGCTAGGAACATGTCACGTCAATTACAAAACCAGAATCGTCCTAGCCTTGGCAGTTCCGCAGTCTCCTTTGGAGAATTAGAGCAAACCTATTAGCGGCTCCCAATCTTAAACTTCATTTTATCCCCCGATCCAAGAACAAATCGGCTGAGTAGGTCAGCATGGCGCTAAAGATAGCTACATGGGCTAGTGTTGCAAGGACAAGAGGCTGGGATATTTAGGGTGTTATTTCTTGCTTTTCATATGCTAATTTTCACTTAATTTGGTTGGAGCCATTCAGCTGGTTGTTAAGAATGCTTTAAAAGTTGTGTGAGAGTATAGATTTTTTGTAATACCTTCCTTGCATCTTAGTTTCTTTTTTCAAAGGCAAAATATCATAAATGGTCGATGATTTGGAAGCTGAGATGCGGTACATGCCAAGTTTCATTTGGTGGAGTTTGATGAGTTCGTACGATTTCTTGTGGAAGGGCCTGCGATGACATGTGGGGAATGGTAGCTCAATACGAATATGGGGCGACCGTTGGGTCTAGTTGATCACAGGTAACTACATTCCTTCACAACCTATGTTTTTAGCAAATGACATAACAATTAGGGAGTTGGTGGATCTGGATACCAGCTAGTGAATTTTTTTTTGGTTAAATGCTATTTTCCAATAGCTATAACGCAAGCTGTCTTGCAAATTTTGATTCTGGATGTGGACGAACCCGATCGTTTTATCTGGTGCAATAGCAAGGATGGTAAGTAATGTACCTATGTTGGTTATCGTTCTTCACTTGCTGATTTTATAAAAAGCAAAGGAATCTAACCGGTTGGTAGTAAGGAAAGTTGGAGCTGCTTATGGTCTCTCCATATACCGTCAAAAGTTAAAAACATTTTATGTAGAGGTTTCTGCAAAATGCCTTGCCTATGGGAGATCATATGAGTAGACAAAGTCATATCTAACGAAATTCCCCTTCGAGTTCTTGTTTTGATTGTGGGTCTTTGATAATTGTTTGGAGTGGTTCGAAGGAGTGCAAACTACTTTTCTTATTGGAGTGGTTGAGCAATTGTGTATTTTGCTGTGGTTTATATGGAAGGAGTGAAATGCTTATATGTTCAATGGTCGGAAGTTGGATGAATGGGATATTGTGGCACATGCAGTCAAATATTTAGAGGATTATAAATGTTATTCGTTGCATAGCATAGTGCCTGTTCAACTGAGCCCTGTCAAGCGATGGGAAAGGGTGCCATGGGTGTTGTAAAAACTACTTGTGATGCTGCAATATTTTGGAGATGATGGTATGTGGGTTGGAGTAGTTGCACATAATGTTGATGGTCACTTTCTTCTTGTTGTTGGTTCAAAATCTCTAGATGAATCAAAGCCAAACATGGTCGAGGCTTTGACTGTTGAATTTGGGTTGAAGCTCGCTAAGACACATGAGTTTACTGATATTGTTGTTGAAAGCGATTGCTTAGTGGTTGTTCAGGGGTTGTGCTATGCAGCGGATGATGATACAGAATTGGGGATCATATTTCAGAATATTACGTGTTTGGCGACTGAGTTTGATAATGGAAGATAGCAGCATTGCCGTCGTGAAATAAATGGGTGCCCACATTATGAAGGATGATAAAATTTACTGGATAATCATATCGTTTGAGTGGATAGACTTATAAACCATTGATTTTCCTAATTAACCAGCTCTTGGTGAATTAGATTATCTAATTGCTATTCATAATCAATAATATTTCACATATTGCAGTAAAACAAAATAGAACCTACCTACATTTGACGGGAAACGGCTAAAAATAACTAGTCAGTCACCTACTTGACCAATCGCTTTTTGTCTTTCGTCTTTAACCAAATACCCGGCTTAATTAGCCCGACCCGACTGCCTTTCTTTTCCTTTTATCAATACCCCCAGCGGCCAGCAGCACTCTCCTGCCCCCTTTCACATAATTCGTCCCTTCATCCTCCGCTATGGCCGTAGAGCTCATGATAAACTACGGTGGCAACACAAACTTCGTCAGCCAAATGGAAGAGGCAGCCGTTCAAGAAGCCGCCTCCGGCCTTGAAAGCGTCAACAAGCTAATCAGACTCCTCTCCCAACACCAGACAACCCAAGATCAGCACAAGATATCCAACTCCTCTCCCTCCGGCGCCTCCGCTGCCGTCAATATTGAAACCGATTGCAGAGCCGTGGCGGACGCTGCCGTATCCAAGTTCAGAAAGGTAATTTCCCTCCTCGGCCGCACCAGAACCGGCCATGCCCGCTTCCGCAGAGCCCCCGTCGTCTCCGCCGCCGGGGCTGCAAATCTGAGCCAACAGAGTCAGAACGAAGTGGCTCCACATCAGATTCCAGAGAGCAAGGTATACTACGCTACGCCTATTCAGCAGATTCCACCGGCGCCGCAGGATTTCGGACTTGCGGTGGTACCCAGAGAGAGGAAAGATTTGTCGACCGCCACAATAAACTTCTCGTCTTATTCGTCAGCCGGAAACACGTCGTTTGTGTCGACGTTGACCGGAGAAACGGAGAGCAGGCAGCAGCAGTCATCGTCATCGGCGGCGTTTCAGATTACGAATATGTCTCAGGCAGCGTCGTCAGCGAGTGGGAAGAGGCCACCACTGTCGTTGTCTTCGTCGATGAAGAGGAAGTGTAGCTCGGAGACTATGGGATCCGGGAAATGCGCCAGTGGTGGCTCGTCGGGTCGCTGCCATTGCTCGAAGAAGAGGTGATTATTAACCTTAATTAATTAGTTCAAAATAGTACTAGCTACTTGAATGATGAGCCAAAATTTATCTATCTTTTCTCATGATGTTTTAATTTTGAATTAGCAGCAGAAAGATGAGAATGAAGAAGGTGGTTAGGGTTCCAGCAATAAGCATGAAGATGGCAGACATTCCTCCAGACGATTACTCATGGCGCAAGTATGGTCAGAAGCCAATTAAAGGGTCCCCTTATCCACGGTAATTACATTACTCATCCATTTCTATTTCTATTTCAATTTGATTGGATTGGATTGAATTGAAATTCAATGAGGGGTAAACTAAATGGGTATTGAATTAATTGATGCTGATACATATGAAACTGGGAAAACCAACTGCAGGGGTTATTACAAGTGCAGCAGCGTAAGGGGATGCCCAGCGAGGAAGCATGTGGAAAGAGCAGTGGATGATCCTGCGATGCTGGTGGTAACCTACGAAGGAGATCACAATCATAACACGTTGTCTGTTGTTGAGACAACTAATCTCATCTTAGAATCCTCCTAATTAAACAACAACAATATAACTTGCTTCTCTTCTCTTCTCTTCTTTTCTTTTCTTCTTCTTTTTTATTTATTTATTTTAGTGATAGTAATGGGTTAGCTTTGTGGAAAGGGGAAAAAAAGTAAAACCAGAAACAGAAACAAAAGGCTGATCCCTATGAATGAGTGAGCGATGGAGATCTCGAAGGAGATCAGATCAGCTAGTATCTGCTATGTAGCAGAATAGTTCCTGATTACATTTCTCTACGAATTTCCTGTAAAATATTTATTATTTTGGATACTTTTGGTTGGTTTTTCATTGCTGTTAATTATGAAAAAGAAGAGCACTGGAACCTAACCATACTTATTTATTTGATAATGATTTGTGGTGGTGGGAAGAAAGAGGAGGAAAGAAGAGTGGGTTTGGTTTCGGTGTTAGATTCCGATCTGATGAACAAGTGTTGGACTGTTGGTATTAGCCTAGTGTTATGACAATCAAAGTTACAACAGTACCTGCTTTTGTTTCTTTCTTTGCTTACTAGTAGTGCTGTATCCGTTTCCTAATTAACTACTACTTCATCTTGCTTGCTTACGTTTCAATCCCAATCCACTTGTTGATTATTTGACTCTTCTTTTCTCTATCATAATATAATAATAGAAATAAAGACCCAGTTGTCAGATTTGGCTAATGTTGACCTTTGTTTCACGCAATGATAATGAACTACTTTAAATTATTTGGTTTTGATTTTCTTGAACCGCCATATTCTGCTTTAGGATTTGCGACATTTTAGAAAAGCAATATTACTAGCACAATGCTGATGACTGATCCAACCCGATGGACCGGCGCTGTTTGTTTTGGATTTGAATTCATTCCTAGGATGCCAACTTTTGTTTACATTTTCAACCTCAATAACATAATAATTTATGAAAATATAAAAAAAAGAAGAAAAAAAGAGAGTGAGTGCCTTGGTCAAAACAACTATTCCCGCATAAGTGGACCAACCTCTGCGTAATGTAAGAGATGGTTGACTGCAAGTCTAAGAATAACTACAAACGAAATGTGTGTTTTGATTTTGATGAAATTGGAGGATAGCGGTTGCCAGTTGATGATAATAGTCATTATTTATTAGTCTCACCACCAAGCAAGCACCAATCACCTACATTTCGTACTATCATAATTCCAGCTGCTTCAGGGGACCGGTCATCAATTCCAGTCAAAAATTGTTTTCTAGTATTTACTCCTACTCTATAAATTTGCTTCATTTTATACTAGTAGTACAAGTTTTAATTAAAATTAACAGAAGAAGAAGAAGAAGAAAGAAGAAGAAGAAGAAGAAGAAGACAAATTAGCAAAGTCAAAATGGGTGGGTCGAAAGACTCGAAGAAGGGATAAGTTTGTTTTGAATTAGTGGTGGGATGAATGGTCATTGATTGAACGAAGATGTCCCCCTGTCCCTACCATGTTGTTTCCTTTGATTTTTCTCTGGTTCAACGTCAACGTTATCGGTCTTCTTTTTGGAAAAATAACCACTTTATTCTCAACCCTTCCTGTTTTATTATTTTCAATTCTTTAATTAATAGGTACCATTTCTGTTTTTAACAACCACTAGACACATTATCAATTATGCAACACGTTATTTCCATGAAACCCACTATGATATTCATATTAATGTCACTTACAATTGTCTACACCAAACTTCTAATGTTTTTTTTTTAAATACAATGTCACAGTGTACTTCATTATTCTTTAGAATCCACAGAAGTTTAGGAAGTAAAACAACAATAGAGTCATACCGCAACTAGTGGGACATATCCCGATCCGCCGAATAAAAAACATGTGAACCATACCAATAAAAATAACCTAAGTTGGTAAGGTAGTGCGTCACAATTAACTTTGCAGTAAATATGTGAGAGGCCAACCTCTCACTAACATCTACAGAGTTCCTAAAACTATAGAACAAGGATAACATGTTGATGATCAAGGAAAGCAGAGTTGGAGAGCATATCAATCGCAGTCTTGGAGTCCGATTGGATCATGATCTTTCTAATCCCAATTGCCCAAGTAAGCTACAAACCATCCGCAATCTCATTCATCTCAGCTCGAATAATAGAACATCTCCCAAGGTTTGTAGTAAATAAATATTGACTCCCAAGTCATGTAACTCAAAATTTGTATACACCAACCTTCAAACCATTTTTAGTAGAATACGGTGTTGAAGTGTACTTAACTATTATTTAGAATCGACACAAGGCTAGTCTACAACAAATTAAATGCGCAGTAAATATAAAAGAGGTTAACCTCCCACTAACGTTTAAAAAGTTTCTGAAACTATAGAACAAAAATAACGTGTTGATGATCAGAAAGATAAAGTTGGAGAGCATATCCATCACGGTCTTGAATACCAATTGGACCTTGATCTTTCTAATCTCAATTTTCAAAGCAAGTTGTAAACCATCAAAAATCCCCTTCATCTCAACACAAATAATAGAACACTCAAAACCAAGGTATATGAAATTGCGGAAAGATCACTCAAAACCCAGATTCCGGCAGAAATCCAACAACCTCCATGATTATGGGAATTCATGTTTCATGGCACCACCAAATGCTGGCTCCGCCGTCTCAGGCCTTGCGGATCGCTCCTCACGGCATCTTGGCCGATCTACGCGCTGTCACCTCTAAGGACTCTGGTGTCTCCTCTTCGACGAACCCCTTCTTCGTCCAATCTTTCCATCAACAATGCCGCCATAGTGGTCTCTCCGGACTGATGATAGTGGTGCATCCCACCTCAAGGCCATGGCGCCTCTCTCCAATCATGTACTCCCAGGAGAAACTGTCAAAAGAGAGCGACCGCTGCTTGCTTCTGTAGCTTCCTCCCCTCTTATGTTGATTTAGGTTCGTGGAATAAAACCCTTACCATTACACACTCATTCTTGTTTGATAAAGAAGCCCATCTCGCTGCTGGATCAAACCGATAGCCCAACGCCCATCTCTTGTCACTACTTCAATTCGGCCTTAAGGCCCACAACCAACGCCCAAAATTCAATTAGGTAACAGTCCTCCCCCTTTTCTTTGAATGGATAAAATATATCAGCTTCTACTATTTGATATTTGATCCATCTAATGGTCCAAATTCCTTCAAGCATAACTTGTCAATTAAAAGACCCAGTCCTATCTTAGGTTATTAATCCAACTCGATAATGGAAACGAACCTTACCAACCCGTTAAACTTAGACAACTGCATAGTCAAACTTCTCAAATTAATAATTAATTCAACTTCAAACCTCATATTTCACTCGTCAAGTAAGATTTTAAATGAACCAAAAATTCTAACTGCATAATTGGAATCGGGGTGTTATAACTTTCTTTAACTAGAATTCACACTTAAAAAACGTGAAAAATTGTTGTTTCTTCTTCAAAGTGGCAATCATAATTCTCATGTGCTTTGCATACTCCTCTTCAGTTTTAGATTAGATCAAAATGTTATAAATAAACATGATGAAAAACTTGTCAAGGTACTCATGAAACACCTTGTTCGAACAATGCTCACTTGAAGTAACTTCAAGTAAATGCGCGTTTGACTTCTTTGGACATGGATTAAATGTACGACTTAAACCTCTTGGAATAATGTTCAACTGAGGGTGTTTGATTTGATTATGTTAAGAACAAACTACATTAAATTACTTCTATTTATATGGAGGTTCGGTGAGAGCTCCAAAAACTAGACTATAATTTCTGAAAAAATAAATTTGCAGAGAAAAAGATAACTTGACAAGTCTTTGTCAGAAATGTGGTTTTGGGAACCTCTATCTATGTAGTCTTGTATTTATAGCTATCCAAGATAGCTGCTTCAAGAAAATTGTTACACTCTTATCCTCGCGATATAAGTTTACAAGAATCCCTAGATTACCCTTTAGAAAGTTCGATAGAAATAACTACAATAAAATATTAGTATTATTATTAATATTTCATGTTTAGTCATCACTTAGTTTATGTATTAATTATAGTGAAATTGGAAGCTATTAAAAATATTTGTATTATTAGTTACTAGATTAAATTAGACAAATTGGACGTTGAGTTGTGAGTTAAAGCTACCAGTTGAAATTGATACATGAAATAAGTTGCAGGCTAGTGGTTTAAACTTTCGGTTCGATTAAAATTCTATTCATCGAGTAGAAATCAGGAACGGGATTCAAATTAATATATTTAGTTTGAGGAGTTTGATTGTGCGGTTCACCTGGTTCTATAGATCTGTGTGGTCCGATTTGGTTATTGCGTTGCTCTTAAAGTCGATCAAGTGGTTAAGTTCCCCACTTAGCAAATTATGAGTTTGGAGGGATCTAAGCCGTTGGATGAATCTTGTTGTTGAGATAAGCCTTGATCTAGTCAGGAAGGATAGTAGGCTACCACTTGGATTGAAATTGACTTAAGCTGTGGACCTGGAGGTGATGGACTGATCTGTCTTCCTGGAAAGTTGGATGACTGGATTTTAGTTCTCTGTTTGCTAGGGATGGAATTTACAAGGATCAAAAGTCAGAGTACTGAACTGGACATTTAGAAAGTTGGGCAGCAAAATGACAGAATCGCCCCTGCAAGTTTCAGCAAGTTGCAATGAAGTAATTGGAGCATATCTTAGTCGTTTAACCTCCAAATGACGTACGGTCGGAAGCTATGGTTTCGTGGCAGCAAGGGAAATCATCGCGGATGCATTTCTAAGATGTCAGCTCGTCAATTAGATGGGTGGTTTAAGGGGATAAATTCTTACCGTTATTGTAATTAGGTTATGTATGTTTTATGTTATTTTTAAATTATGGAGTTCAATTCATTTATGTTTATGTCATTTACTTTATTTTTATGATGCTCTTATGTGCCTATATGATTAAGTTAGCTAGAAGATGATATGATTAGCTAGTTAGTGAACAAGAACGAACTACGCTAAGCTTAGACCTTTAATAGGCGACCTAGTAGTCAAGTGATGCATCAACATGTACTTGTCTAGTTAGACCCACAATCTAGAATGTAAGCGTACGGCCTTGGACCACTAGAGATCCAAGACTTAGCTAATTGAGCCTTTAGAGACCCAATATTATTAATTTGACCACTAGAGATCCAATGTTAACATTTCGGACCACCAGATATCCGTTATTAGCTATCTGGCCACTAGAAACCCACATGATAGTACTGGCCACCAGATACCCATAGTGTTATCTTAAGTCCGACAAATGGATTGAAGGTCTAGTTAGATGACTTTAGGGGACGCCCTATAGTTATGATATCCTAGATGGATGATGCTAGTAGAAGTTAGACAACCTTAGTAGTGGTTGAATAGTAAAAGAAATGAATGTTTGCTATTTATGATAAGGTTAAGTTTAATGTGAATAATGTGTTAGTAGTGCCTTCATATTAATTGTTAAGATTAGAGCATGAAATACTGACCCCAAAACCACCCACCAGGGTGTTTTCTAAGATGATGCATGAGCAAAGTGGAGCTGATTTGGGATGAGGAATGATGGATTGATACAATTATTTATTTTAAAGTGTTTAATTTTTTATGAGACTTGATTTCATTTTCTTGATGTCCTTATGATGTAGCAGTTTTTGATGTTTATTCAAGTATTTAAGTTTGTCCTATGCTATGTCTTTATTCACTTAAATTTAGATTTAAATTCCTTTTCAAAGTCCGTGCATGGAAATTTAGTCATTTAATAAATATCAGAAGTTTAGGGTGTTTCGAAAATGCTCTGTCCTTTCTAGCAACTTGGGCAACGGTGGTTTCCTTCTTAACTGACTTGGTGATGTATTCAAGGGAGTGGCCTTGACAAGGGCAGAAGACTTGATTACGAGGAGGGCTAAAGAATTTGATGACTGCGATTGAGTTGAGATGATGAAAGTGATTTAGGTTGATGTCCACTAGTAGGTTATGATGATGACTGCCAATAGGTTACTTGGGTTGATGTCCGCCAATAGGTTGAGATGATGACCACCATTAGGGTGATTTAGGTTGATGTCCGCCAACAGGTTGAGATGACGATCAGTAGGTTACTTGGGTTAATGTCCGCCAGTAGGTTGAGATGATGATCGCCAGTAGGGTGACTGAAAGAGGGTGCCCTGATGACGGTTTAGGGGTCATTATTGGTCCTCTTAATCAAGCCAAAAAACCAAATAATGGCCCACTTCAGATCAAATTAATTAATACACTTGAATCTACCCTAATAAAGTGGTTTAATATCTTGAATTTAGCCAATGTGGTATTTATGCTAAATTTTGGTGTGAATAGTTGTATTGCTCCGAATAATGCCTTGATGCCGTTATGTACCCCTAAACCTACAACTAATTCAAAAATAATTGGCATAATCTTAGTGAATCCATATTCCTTAAGGTACCCCTAAATCACTTAACAAGAAAGCAAACCTTTAAACATAACCAATCTAGGAAGTAAAAGCCTAACATGAAGTTTCCCAACTTGACACACATAATCATGCATGCTATACTACCCATCTGGAATTCCTATCAAAGGGGCATATCATAAATATGAAGCCGAGATTCACCCACTCAAAGTGTTTAGGGACAATGTTTATGCGCACCTTCATCAACTCTCAAGCATGCTTCCAACATTTACATATAAAAAAACTTCAAACACTAGTCTATAGGTCATTTATTCAGGGTTATAATGAGGACATAATAGAATAAGAGGGGAAATTAAATATGTGGTGGCGTGTACACTGGGTGGATGACTCGATCTACTGTAATATGGAGGTATAGCTACTTACAACGATGATCTACTATCCAAGGATGCAAAATATCTAATAGCTTTACTAGATCGTCTATCCCTTGATTCTAAACTACTTAGAGTCTTGCTACTCTTTTAAACTATCTCATATTTATATGGATTTTCCATTTTTTCTCAGACTAGGTTTTATCGATCCGTCTCCTACCTTTTTTTGTTTTGTTTCAATGTTTTTGATTCCTCCTTTTTCTTCTTTGAAACAAAATGAAACTATACGAGAATTACTAGTAAGGGAGACTAGATAATCTTGCATTTTCTTAAACCTAGTAACTTCTAAATTCTCCTAGACTCAACCATGCTACTAATGTACACGATGATCAAATGAAGGCATGAAAGAAAGGAGATCTGGTATAATGAGGGGGACATGAAAAGGCTTTTTGGCAATGTAATTCTATGAAGAAAAAGGAATTTTTTCTGAACGGTGTAAATTTTCTAAGTTCCTCTATCATTCTAGTGATTAAGTGCCACACAAATTCAGTTCGATATCATGCAAGCATCCGATTAACAGCCAACAACGAACACCACTCAAATAAATTTTAAGAATAACTTTACAAATGCTGCAAACTATTCCATCAAACGGATTTTAGGCCTTGCGTTTCTGCTAAACAGAATATCGCTAATATGCATGCCCGATAACATCAACTTTGAGAGCCCCTGCAACTACGAACATATCAAAGCAGCTCTAAAGAACAAATCAGTAGAGTTTGATCATTGGCCTAAATTCCTATCAAATCTAGGTTCACAAAGAAACTAAGCAATTTAAGTGCACCAAACATGGAGAAATTCACTAAGCATGACAACTTGATTCAAAGATGTTTCCATATGCCTTGAGTTTAGGGCTCAACGTCCGAATATAGCAACCTGACGATACTAACTAACAGGATTCCTATACACACCCGTCCCATACTTAGTTTGGACAGTGTCCTCACTTAATAAAATGGAAAAGTGTTATAGGAATATGTGGAAGCTGTGAGAGACTAGAGAGACAAGAGGCATGATCCAAAGGAACTCATGCTCGGCGAAGACACTAACTCCTTAAAAGAAAAACATGCAAAACCAAATATAAATATAAATAGGAACAAGAACAAGTATCCCGGCTCCATAGGGAATAAAGGTGGATCAAAGTTTCGAAAAGAGAAAAAAAACGTCCTAAAAGAATTGAGAGAACATGGCCACTAGTTGCCTTGAGGAGGCAACCGTGATGGGTAGTCATACCATGTTTGGTGGCAAGTTGGGTAGCGGAGATATCACATCTTCTCCTGATAGTGCTCCAGCTCTTTCCTCTGCGGTTCCTTAAAGTGATGCCTCTGAGTCTCCTATTCTACAACAATCTCGGCCAGCTGTGTATCCTAATGATACTGTAGAGTTGCCAGCTATTACTGCCAATGGAGTTGTCCCTCTTAAAAGGATGTTTGTCAGGCGGTTTGCTGCTATTGCCAAGTTAAGCTGCCCTCTCCATAGGAATTTTGCCACTACTGGATCAACTATATTGGCAGTGGTGGGTACTGGTACGGAGGAGAAATGAAGACCTCCTGAATGACGAACTCCAACTCCCTGTCTACCATCGTCATGACCACGACCTTAGCTACGTCCCTATCCTTGTCCTAGCTGAGAAAGTAGTGCGCTATATCGGCTATGACAAGCTCAGATAATACCAGATCGAAGTGTAGAGGATCCAAGTTGATGTCCATCTGTTGTAGGATATTAGAGTGCAACTCGCCCATAGACGACTCGGTTAAATCAAACAGTTCGACCCATGTAACGACTTGTGGGTTGCAATTCAAATAAACATAAACATACATACAAACATAATCAGAAAACAAACTCATGAAACTCATCATAAAAATAATGGAAAACGACAACATACAAACTAGAGCATCAATGGCTCAACATCAAACCAAGTTAAAAGGTAAAAGCATCCCTAAACAATGGAGACAAACATCCAGCGATAAGGTATCTTAAAAACATACTAAATTCCTCAAACCAAAAAGGGGTAAAAGGGTCCTTCAAGGTACCTCTCTCTATGACTCCCAGATCCACTCGGTTGACGTATCAGGGCTGCTCATGCATTCCTCTTATGCGACTTTAACTCATGAGGTTCCACCATCATACAAGGACAGAAGAACGAAATGGGGTCAGAGATAAGCACTAAGCGGCTATCTAGACTCGCGTAGAACTGAGACTGACATCTAATAATGTGACCCTATGGTCTTGTACGTATCTACCTAGCATCAACCACCCCTAATTGTATATCGATAGCCACATGGTGGATCACACCATGAAACCATCCCTGAATATCATGTGAGCATCATTTGTAGCCATACTCTACATGTCCTACCTGAAACATGAATACAATCCGGTGGGGGAGGGGAGTGACCGACACATCATAGTAATGAATTAGCCTAGTAGGCATATCCTAAACTATACTTTCAAGAACTGTGGATCACAAGCCACAGTTCATATGTTAAGAGCTTATGCTCGAATCATTTAACATAATTTGTATAGTAGATCACATGCTATAGTACAATCTGAGAGCCCTGCTCTATATCATGAATACATAATCTGTATAGTATATCACACACTACCGTATAGCCCGAGAGCCCTTATCTATATCATATGAAAAATCCAATCATTAGATTCCCCAACATCCTATTACAGTTCTACGCATAAAAGAAAAAAGTAATCCTAATCCCCACCTCTGATAAGCTTCCTAGTAGAGTTTGAAATGTAGCTACCTTCTCAAAACTCAAGCCTCCAGTCCCGAATGACCTAAGGAGATCAATCATTGTATTGAAATCCAAAAATCCCAAATCCAAACTATCCGGATTTTCGTATGTGAGTTTCAGTCAAAAGCATTGTGAGAGAAGAAGAAGATTTGTTACATTCTGATGCTTCTCCTAGCCTCTACCCTCTGTCAATGATTTGTGATCAATAAGATATGGGCTTCTCTCGTTAATTGATCTTCTCCACCGGCAGAGAGAGAGCCTCATTCCTCATAGAATTCTAGGTTTTTGTTTCTGCAAATTCTGAGTTGCAAGTCAAGGATTTGGTTTTATAATAAGTCCACCACGCTAGTGGCGGACTTACCACCATGCCTGTGACTGCCTGATGATCATGACCGTGACGAGCTTGTGGTCATGGTCATGACTGCCTGTTGATCATGACCATGGTTGATCTGACAACCACGCCTGTTACAGGCTCACAGTCACGCCTGTGATTGTCCACCCGCCGGTCAATTTCCAGAACCCAATAACTCACATTAATACCCATAATCAAGTTCGATCCAAAATTTGGGTGTCACAATTAGCCCAAACATACTCCACAACTGTTAGCTGAGGCACCTAATCCCATATGTTCAGTAGGCCATTGTGAGGTATGGGCCAAGCTATATAACAGACCTCCGGGTAAAGCTTCAATCTTCCTTGTCTGGCGGGTGTGAAAGAACATTGTTATAACCCAACCGATGTGGAGAGGTTTCTTTTTTTTCATCGCCCGGATGAAGATGAGTTCCTCCTTATGAATGTGGTAAGAAACACGCTCCTCTCGATCTCTATATGCAAGACCATAACGCCAAATTATATGGAAAAAATGAGCCATCAGATCAAGAATTTGTGTGTATGAGGACTCAGCTATTGTGAAAATGATTATGGGATTTGGGTTATGGGTGATCTCCTGCCAAAAGTAGGCCTAGCAATCCGATTTTAGTTTTTGATCAAACCAATTTCGTAACTGAATTAAGTCAAACTGAAAACTGATTTCGTGCTGAATTCGAAATCAAAATCAAAATCGAAACTCCATTTTAACCTGAATGCGAACTCGACGAATTCGATTGATATTTGAATTGAAACTATAACCAAATTCAAGGACTAAAAATAAAAATTTCCCACCATTCTTCCTTCTTTCCCTTTCCAGTTCTTAATTCTTCATGCCTCGTCCTTGAGACAGCTGACACCTTCCTTTTCTCATCTCAAAATCTTCTTTCCTTCCCCTTGATTGCTAGTCTTTCCTTATCTATTCCCATTCCTGATTTTAAATTTCATTTTCCCTCATCTCAAATCGTATTTTCTTCCCCTTAACAACCGATGAGGTGCCGCCGATGCTCACTCTTGAAAAGGGCTTTGTCCCAACCCTTGCTTCTTTCCCCAGTACCCAACAACAAATCTTACCAAATCCAACCTAGCAGCTGCCTCCACCGCCGTGATGTTCTCTTCAATTGGGGCTTCAGATTTTAGACAGCCGTCTCCACTATCATGTTGCTCTCTATCGTGATTGTAGCTGTTGTGTTTCGATTTTAATTTTTACAGGTCTGCATCCAGATATCCAGTTATCTCCACAAGCCATTATTCCTGAGCATGAATCGAGTCATCTACTCCACAGATCTGAAGCACATCCAAACCTTCAATCTCCTTTTTCTCTAAATCGATATGGAAATCGGTTAGGTCAGGTAACCTTTTTTGAATTGAATTCGAATTTGGAAAACCGAATTGAATTCAAAACCGAAGTCGGTGACAGTTTTGTCCGAACTCAAATTCGGTCAAAATTGAAATTGAAATCGAGTAACCGGTTTCGACCGAATTGCCAGGCCTAGCCACAAGGGTCGGACCTTGTCCCGGATAGTTTCGGGGTCCGTATGGCCTAGCTCGTAACCGGATGGGGTCTTTATCGCCTAGCTTGTATGGCCGAGAGAGTGTGGCGGGGTCCGTATGACATCCCAGAGAAACATGGAGTTTGTCAAGGGTCTCGTTGAACTACTACCCCCTAAACGATAGGAGATACAAATCCTACCATGAATTCTTTGCAATTCTTGAAATAGAAGGAGCTCTAAAAAATTAAGGGCGAGCAGATGGGATAATGCTGTGATGTACTGGTGCACATTTTCCACATCCTCTAGTCGGGGAACGTGAGCATAAAGAGTTTCTTCCTTATCGTTTGAAGGAGAGGAGCTTGAATATGGTGTATCCGGGGAAAGTGGTTGGGTTCTACTAGTGGAACCCCGATGTGGAAACGCATGTGAGCTGAAGTCTACACTTCCTACACCAACCAAAAATTTATATCACAAGCAGAATATATCCACCCCACACTTGATATGTATGAACTGTATATCACAAACTACTTCAATGCATCACATATCACAATGTCAAGACACAAATGGCGAATCACTATTCCTCATTGCAAATCAACACAATAACATGTCATAATCCATCTCTAATCATCAATCACAAATCCCAATTTAGTCGTAATGCTCAATTTCAATCAATATGACTATTTCAAAAAAATACCCCAAAATCGTCTACCAAAAATCATCATTTCATCAACAAAACTTAGTCAATAAGGGGGGAAATTATACCATAATGCTCCTACTATACCCAATTTCAAGATAGCACAATCAATTTTGAAAACAGCCAACTTTGAGAAATCAGGGTTCATACATTCAATCTCAAATCATGCAAATTGGCTCAATCAGTTCAATTCAAGGATAGGAAACTAGTGAGAAACATTCAACCGGAATTACTTGGACTTATCCATTGCAAAGAATCGAAATTCGAAGGCGGATGAATACTAGAAAAAAATTGGACTAAAATCTTTCATAACTCGATGGAAATCAAAGCAATCGGTTGGGGAAGGGTTGGGGAAGGTGTTCCCTTTAGCAGATCCACCAGTGTGATTGCTCAAACTCGCTAGCTGGTATGGATTATTGCTTTGAGTAGTGATGTTAGTAATGTAGCTATCCATTCTTCGCTTGTAGAAGTTTGGGTGTCCTCCTCTGTTTGAATGGGTGAATTCTTCTCTTGGACGACACAAAAAGTTCCTTGATATGTAGTCCAAGTATCCTTGCTGACTGAATGGGAAGCCTTGTCACACAAAATCCACCTCCTCAACCGGTATATTGTTGTTGGTGATAAATTTTAAGCACTCTCCTCCCATACTATCACAAACACCACACCAAGCACAAGAAAAATACAAAAACAGAAGTAGTATGAGGATTAGGAACACCTACAGTAAATTTGTTTAACCTCTTTTTCCAAAGCTTTGATGCGAGCCATCATCGTGATGGTTTCAGAAGATTCCATAGCAGCATTATTAGCCGGTTTGATGGTTGTACTCCTTGCCCAATTCCCAGATTTAGCTACACAATCTACAAAATGAAGGAGAGCGGTAGCAGGGATGAGAGTAGTAATATCTCCGCTAGCAAGTTGATTCATCATCATTGATGTTTGACGGTCGCAAGCTCTCATGAACATATCAGCAAGCTGGTTGCCGATGTATCCATGGTGTGGGGATTTGACGAGTAGTTCTTGAAACCTTCTCCATATATCATAAAGGTTGTCACCATCTCTCTGATGGATCCTATAAATGGAGTCTCTAATAACTGTAGTCTTTGAGGGTGGGTAGTATTCCTCCATAAATGCTTGAGCAAGTCTATCCGACGTGGTGAATGTGCTATCAGGGTGTTGATCAACCATCATTTTCCTACTGTCGTGACCACTGAAAGAGTTTTAAGTATGATGTGGTCATGGCCAATACCACATAGATTGATGGTGTCCACGAGGTAAGTACACATATTTTCTCCTAGTTTCCCTTTAAACTTCAAATTCTCTTCGATCAACATGAGATTAGAGTCTAGTTCTGTGGCAAATAAACTTGATGTATTTGCCCTTAGCAAGGGAAATTTCTCACCATATATTTAATTGTTCCATCTGAGGGATCACATGGTTCTTTATCTCATGGGCATTTTCATCATTTTTCTCTCATTCTTTCCCCTACAAGTCAACTCAATTTCACTCTTTCAATCGTCAATCTCATCCTTTCAACTTCTTCTTCATTTTGCCACTCTTCATTTTGCTTATATAGATTCTACTACATCATCTATTTTTTCTAAGTTATTTTTTGTTTTTGATTTCGATTTTGTTAGTGTACTCACTTTGTTGAGGATATATACTCGATTTAAGGTTCTGTTGTTAGGCTTATGTACTTGATTTTTTATTTTTGTGGGTTGTGTACTCATTTTTCTTGAACTCTGATGTTTAGTGTTAGGTATGTTGTACTTTGATTTTTGTACTCGGTTTAAGATTAAGGTTATGTATTTGATTTGTTGTTGTGTACTCATCTTGCTTGTACTCTTGATTTGTAGTGTAAGGTTTGTTGTACTTGATTTTTGAACTTGGGTTTTGTAAAAGTCAAAGATGACATCCAAACCAGATTTCCAGCACCACGCTTCTTTTTTCTATAATATAACCCTTAATAATTTCCCACACAAACCTAATCATTTTCCTAGAATATATTTCATTAAACCCAACATTGCAACTCAATATATAAAATCAAATCTGACGTTGCCGCCATCGCTACAAAAGTGGAAGATTCGGATGGCCGATGTGTTGAGGAAGATGCATGGAAAAGCTGATGTGATCAGGAAGATTAGAGTGGTGGCAGAGCAGACCCCAATCCACCACATCCTCTAGCGATCAACGATCAGGTCACTTAATGAAATAAACCATAAGGAATTTCTTTTTTTTTTGACAAAACTACCCCACTAACAATGTTTTCCTTTAGATTAAAAGTCTATAGTGGATAGTTATGATTTATTTGGTCCAACAAATATTCTATTTGCTGGTCGGTAATCTGGACTCAGGAGATTGGTTTGCAGTTCATAGTTGTCTGCTTGAGTTACTAGTAGTGCGACACTCAATGTGGAGCTGGTGGCGTTTGGTTTGGTGAAGTCTCCAAGAGTTCAGTTCGCCATTGGAGATGTTGGAGGATAAAGAGTCAATGTGTAGCTATCATCTTAATTTGAATCCTCTTTTCTTGTTGAGTCTTCTTTGCTTGAAGATCCTTCCTCGCTTCCTAGGAGACGGAGAAGAGATTCTGCAAAGTCTCCTTCTACCAAGCTCTTATAGTTCTCAATGTCAACTGGTTATGGTGTCATTTGCTAATTCAGTTGAGAAAAACAAGAAATAACATGAAAAGTAAATGCGGGAAAAAAATCTAAAGAGGAAGTAAATAATCAATACTAAACACATTGGTTTCAAACACAAACAATGAATTCCCTGTTAACAACGCCAAAATTTAATATTGTGACTGTCCAAAAACTAACATAACTACTAAGCAGTTAGGGTCAAATGGGGTTTCAAAGCTGTGTTCTACCCAACCTGATGAAAAGTACTATTCGAGTTAAATCAATTTATGTTTGAGGTTCCAAACTATCAATTAAAATGAATGTCAGATTAGAATAACATAACAAGGTTGTAAGACTATACGAATAACAGGTTTCAACAATTTGGATGAAACTGCTCAGATTTTGAATCCCCCTCTGTTATTCAGAGAACCAAATGATATTCAACTATTCGATTTATCCAAAGCAAGATAAATGTAGTTCACCGTCACAATTCTTCTCCACTTAGGTCATGCCCTTGACTGGTAACCTACTACCAATACTAGAACTTAGTCAGCTCTCTCAAGCCAAGAATTTCAAACTTGTACGGTGATAAATCAAACGAGAATTTCACTCTTGAGGGACTAGTTTAATCGGCCCCTTCATAGGGTTAATGATTAACCTAGTTGATTAATTTTGATGTTTTGAGATAAACAAGCCTTTCAAGACAATGTAAATCTAACAATATCTTTTCATGTTGATAAGGCAAGAACGTAAACAAAATTAATCATAAACTAAAGTCCATCCAACTTGCATAAATCATCATAATAAGATAATCATTCATTCATGTAGCATCACCTAGGTTAGTTGTCAAAATCTGAGTAACTGATAAAACTGTCTGAACGTTGTATCAAAAGATGATAAAGCTGTAATTTTCTAGTCAAAATATGCTAAAGCTGTCTGAAAGTTTCATAAATGCTGTATGTTTCGGTCAAAAGATGCCTATAGGTGCAGCCTCATGGTGAGAAGCTGTTGCCAGCTGTAAATGTGATGAGGAATCCTGCAGATGATTGGAGGGAATATGTTGTGGCATATCCTACTATAATACCGCCCTCTCCTATCTATTTAAGCACAGACCTCCACTGCTCACAACTCACAAGTTTTGAGCACCATTTCGTAACTCATCCTGCCTACTCTACTTCTCCTCACTATCCTTCTGAATAGATAATGGTGGAGTTCTCCTTCATTATTCGATGGGGGGATTAACTTTTACTTGAACATCGGAGTTGAGTATGTCGGTTGTCACTCTCGGAGAGTGAAGATGAGTTCAACCCCAACCTTCGCCCGTGCCATTCCTGTTTCCTGAAGAAAATGAAGATCCCAGCGGAGGCCATCCTCCGGACTGTGTACTATCGTCATCCTATGGTGACCGACGATACTATTATCGGGTACTATCTGTGGCCGTGCACCAATGAAGATTCTTAAGGAGCCATTTACTACATGGTAAATACCTTCCTTATGTGCAACAATCCATAGCAGTATTTTGAGTTCGAAGGTCCAATCGATGGAGTTTATGGCTCATGCAGTCAATCCTCCACGATTAGGTACTTTGAACCTTCTGGTTCACAGAACGTTGAGAAGGTCGCACGGTGTGGCGTACAACCCCCCGCTGATGTTGTCGATGAAGACGACGTTGACGACGAGCCTGAGTACGATCCGGGTTACAACAATGGGGAAGGGGAAGATGACAAGGCCTCGAGTGAGGATGACGACGGTACGTCGATTCTCCATGTCCATCCAGAAGGGGAGGATGCTGATCTTATAATCAATGCGGGTGCTGCAATATCTTCTTGTGCCCCCATGGGAGTACAATCCACCTGAGTTGTACACAATGTTGGCCGAGAACAACGGTCAGGTGATGACTGATGACCACTACGAGGGTGGCCCTGAGATCCACGATTTCGACCCCACCCGTCAACATTTCTACATCGGCCAACGGTTCTACATGAAGAAGGAGGTAAGTCTTGTTGTCAAACACTAGCCTTGCATAACAATCGATCCATGGTGATGTATTCCTCAAAGACTTGGGAGTTGGAGGTCAGGTGTTATTAGTATAAAACTGACAAATGTTTATGGAGGTTACGCGTCACCAGCAGCGCAGATGACGAGTTCTGGACGATTCGGCAGTGGAATCCACAACACACATTGGACGAAAGCGAGCACAACGTAGAATCTACCCAATCGGATGTGAATGTCATCGTAGATGCGATGATGCACCTTGTCTGGTCATGGCCACACGTTTGGATCTGTCTGATCCAAGATGAGATTTCACACCTTTTCCAATATCAGATCTTGTACTGAAAGGCGTGTTACGGGAAACAGAGAGCTATGGAGATGACCTAAGGAAATTGGGAGGAGTCTTAAAACAAGCTTCAAGATTTCTTCAACGAAGTGCAGAGTCATAACCCCGGTACCCAAGTCCAGTTCCACTTTGATGACTTAATCAGAGGAGTCGGTGTTCGAAAGCAGTTTCGTTCTGTCTTTTGGAGCTTCGGACCGTACATTGAAGGGTTCCGCCATTGTCCATCTATCCTGGTTGTTGAAGGCACCTTACTCGCCGAGAAATATAGTGGCACCCAGTTGTTGGCTAGTTCATTTGACGGCAACCATAACATTTTGACAGTCGCTTTTGCCATCATCGACAAAGAAAGCATTGATAACTGGGTGTGGTTCCTCCGTTGCATCCATGAATTAGTGAAAAACAGGCAAAATGTATGCGTCATCGCGGATCATATGTCAGACTTAGAGCTGCAATGGACCAAATTGGTGAGTAGGGAGATGGTGCAGCCGACACTATGAAATCAACTACAACAGCCATGTGAAGGACCCCAACATGAAAGCACGACTGAAGTCCATAGGTAAACTTCCCCTCACAACTGCTGCATTTTTCAACATTCCTTTGGCGATGTGCTTAGACCGTGTGTTACAGTCCATGAAGGGTCACAGAGGAGGTACATCACCAAGCTTACTGGTTTCTTTGCTGTCGATGCGAAACTGGGCCTCAATAAGACAAACCGGGTCCTCGAAGACCAAGAGAAGTGGATCAAATGTGTTGATGCCGAGCTGGGGGCATGCACCATGGAATAATGACAACGAATATGGCTGAAAGTATTAATGGAGCGTTCAAAGGGATCAGGTCATTGCCGATATGTGCTTTGGCCAGCTCAACGTTGTACAAGTATGTGGTTAAGGCTTTCGATGTGTCTTGCAGTGTACTTTCATCATGCGTTCTTACAGTAGTGGTTCTGTGTTTGGTAGGCTTACTAGATTTTTTGATGAAGGGCGCAAGAAATACAAGACCGACATTTGTGCTAATGAATATTGAACTGAGAGATGTCGTACAACCATGCGTGAGCGTGCTATCAATGGACAGACTCAGACGGTGCGGGTCTTCGATCACACGGCGGGCCTTTATGATGTGGTTAGTGCATACAACAACAGAAATGGATCTGGAAACCACACATACTGGGTCTACCTAGATCACACAAACATGGTTGGTTCATATTCTTGTGGCATCTTCCAGCACTTAAAAGACTCTGTGTAGCCATGCTTATGCGGTGTGCAACACGGTGAACCTCAACCCGAAGCAGTTTGTGCATCCCATGTTCAGGCTGTCCATAATAGCAAAGATATATGATGTTAGTTTCCGCCCTATTGTTGGGCCGGAGGACTAGGCTCAACATGGTGGACCTGAGATCATCCCGAATCGCAATCTTCTTCGTTTCCAGGGGAGGCCAAGGCACACTAGAATCCACAACGAAATGGATTGGACTGAAGACATAGAGCCGCATTATACTGCTTGCAACAAAAATGGGCATAGGCGAGGCCAATGTCCAACCTTCCCGACATCACAGATGGTGTGCCCCGTATACCACACCTTGGGCCATAACCGAAGGGCTTGCCTAACAAGCAAAGGACAACTCAAAGAGGAAATCATCGTCAGAACGTGTAGGCTGTGTTACGTTTCTGATTTTTTATCGTTTATGTTTGTAAACGTTTGTTATTTATGGTTCCCTATGTTGGGTGCTAATTTGAACATCATGTACGTGTGTTAAGTATTATGTGAGTGTGTAACCATGATCGTATTGCTTTACTTTCAGTCCCTTTTCAAGTGTTGTTGTACTGTCAATCCATATAAGTCATACAATCGTACGAGTGGAAACATCTGGCATTCAAAGGAGACAAAACATCAAATGGGAAAAGTGTACTACAATCATAACATGGGAAAAGTGTACTACAATCATAACATGAGAAAAGTGTAGTACAATTATAACGTGAGAAAAGTGTACTACAATCAACGGAAAACCACCTATCTACGATGAGATGGTCTCAGGTGCCGCACTTTGCCTCCGCGGTTCGGTGTCCATAACGGCATGTAGGACTATCTGCTCATCGGGGATCAACGTCTCAAACTGAAACGCCATGTGTGGGGTGGTGCGGAAGGCAGACAGGTCGGGTACGTATGGACGCGGTACGTACTCAGCCTCGTGGTTCCTCCAGCGTCGGACGTGTTTGGTCGGGGGACAGCCGCCTGGCTCAGTGGATAACGACGTAGGGGTCGTAGGCCGTATAAATCTGGCTAGTGTGGGCCATCTATGAGTGATGACCCGGGTCATCAAGCCTACGCTCCATACCTCCACTAGCATACATCATCGACCACAGACACTACCTAACCGCCTCGGTATCCTCTCGGCCCAGCTCCTCCTGTGAACCTACCCTAACGGATAGGTTCTCCAACCCGTCAATCTGAAAAATGAAAAAGAAAACATGTTATCTTTGCATGATGTGGAAAGCCAACTAAGTGGAGGAGTGTTTACGATGGACTATTGTACTATCCCTCGTCTGGAAGTCCACCGTCGAGTTAAAATCAAATGTATTTACTAATCATTTTTAATCTCTCAATTTTACGATCGAATAATCTCTAATGTGATGGCTCCCCGTTCCTGGCTAGCCACGTACTACTCAACTGTTTATATTCCTACTTCCGTAGCAAACATAAATAATTAAATTGCCTTAAGTTTGATTATCCATTTAACAATAACATAATATTCTATATTCACTTCCGCTTCAATAGACTATTTTGACCTTGTGCCAGTATTCTATCTTCAGGGTTTTCTCTTTTGAGTACTCGCTAAAGACAACGATTCAACAAATTGATGATCAACCAATTTATAGTATTACGAATAACAACACACATAAAATCTGAAAATAAAAATAAAGCGAGAATATTTAACATATAATAATTTAACTTAATCCATCAATTTCCTCCGAATAGAAAATTAGTTCATAATAAAAATAATAATATTACACCCAATTAAGGTAAACATTACCAACGACAAGCTAGAAATGTATATTGTGAATGTTAGTATATGAATGTAATGTGAATTCACCTCTCATCGTATTACTAATTTAACCATACACAAACACAAAAAGCGAACTAAAATCTATCTACAAGTGGTGGTAATGTGTTGTGCTACTGCCGCAGCTGCAAGTACTTCCTTCACTTGAAGCAGAGTAAACCATTTTATAGCAAATGTCCCAACTGCCAATTTCATCAATTCAATTCTTGGGTCATGATTCGGCAACTCCAGCTCCAAGTTTTATTGCTCATGTGCTTTGTCTCTTCTATCCATCTCATATCTCCAATTATTTCATTACACGAATGAAGATTGATAATAAAATAAAGAGGTAAGAGACGTGGCCAAAATCTCCACCAAATGCAACTTTCTTATTTTATTTTCTTTATTTATATAATAATGCTAAATGCGTGGAGTTGTATAGTTACTCGACTCTGCTCTTGATCGGCATATGTAATCCACATTTTTGTTAAAAAATATTTGAAACTTGTTACATATTAGATAATGGTATTTCTATCATTCATCACCAATTTTCGTTAAAATACGAACCCAAAAATATCCAATTTTTTTTAAAACCTGTAATAATATATATATATATATATATATATATATATTACTACTATCTAATACTCCCACACTTGACTCGTTGCTTGTCCTCAATCGACACAAAAATAAACACACAACTTGGAATACTATTTTTTTCCTTTCAACACAAAGTTATACAAATTAATTCTACGATAAACTGAATGATATTGTATCAAGGATTCATTTCAGAAAACATTTTCGTCTGAATAGAGTTATCTAAGAGTGATAGACTTCTCACACATAAATAAATTTAAGAGATTTATTTTCAGGAAAAATAATTATGATTATGATAACTACAATAAAGTAAGTACAAGTATCAACGTTTAATCCCACAATAACAAACCTTTAAGAAGAGAATATAACAACTAAGCGAGGCTCTTTATTAATCAATTTCACACAATAACTCTCAAATGTTTAAGGTTGCGTTTCACTCAAATTCAGTGTTTCACCATCAACTATCATAACCTTGCACTCTCATCAAATCTCCACCACTTAGAATCCTAACACGTTAGGGATCAAAAGAACTTTCACAATGGATTGTAACAAGGTTAGGATGATTGAATAAAGATAAAAATGAATGGACTCTTGTTCGAGTCCTCTGAAATAATTGCACCTCCGTGGTGTTTGTTCTTCTCAAATGGTGTCATCATCTCAATCCAATTTTTCTCTATTAAGTGTTCGGCCCTTATTTGTGACTATGCCCATGGGTAACCATGATGACCATTGGGATTGGAAACTTTGATAGTGTGATTTTAAGATTCTTGGACGTCAGAGGGTGGCTTCTTTAGGGGTCGGGAACCGAAGAGTCTTCCTTCAGTTTCAACAATAGAAGGTAGCTCTTATCATTCTTGAATTTGCTTCTTTGGTCACAACTATGCATTTCATTTGTCGGGTTCTAACGACGAATTTTGCCATTCCCATTATGGCTCCGGCTACCATAATTGCGAGCGGCTTATACTTATCAATGAGTTAAGGGTTCTTGGTGGACTCCTTCAAATTTGTTCCTTTTTTTTATAGAATTGTCCCTAATTTAGCTATAAAAACGCTCGTCTTCATGCAATCATCATGGACCATGGCAAAATAATTCGAGAATATTATTGCAACTTTTGCAACAGTATCTAATCATACGCATCCTTCTTATTAAGGCGTCTTTGCCATAAATTCTTGATGAAATTGGGCATTGACTTTTCCTCTTAGGTTATTTCTTTTGTGGAAGCAAATTTTCTAATTCAAAAGTCAGAGCATTTTTTCTTAATTTTTTGATTAAAATGGGATTCAATCTCTCCTTTGGGTCATTCTTTGTACGATGGACAAGAAGGACCTTTCATGTTCAATAGTCAATCATCATTCAAGCAACTTAGCGCTTTTAGGTGAGGGTTTTTTTTTCTCTTGCATCCCCTTTCATCCCTTGTTATTGACATAACCATATGCGAGATGAGTAGAAACATGCTTTCGACCTTTGGTTCTGTGTATTATAGTAGGGGTATGATGTATTAGTTAGATTTTCAGGATATACCATTAATTTTATTATTTTCAATTTTAGAATTTATTTTTCTGCCCTTTTTGAATTTGTTTTCCTTTTTCTGACCGACACTTCTCTTATAAGTTCCCATCCCTCATTTTCTTTTCTCTTTAACTCTTCTCAATTTCTTCCTTCTCCTTCCTACTCTTCAAAGCTCCAAAATTGAATAATTTTTTTCTCATAACTGTTTGACACCCCAACTCCATCTAATGGCAGAATGCATTCTCTGCGTGGTGCTCATGGGTCTCTTTGGTTTTGACTTCATGGTCTCGTTCCTCTTAATCGAGATGCTTGTTGCTGTCTCTCGGGAGATAATGGAGTATACGGAGTGATTTCGCTTTTCAACTACCGATAACAAAGCCTCTGATCTTGCTACCCCAAGCGTTGTACCTTTCTACTCTTTCTTGTTTATCATTTCTTATTGCACGTTATTTTCAACCCCTTTGTATTGAAATGACGATGTTTGAATGATAATTCTTGGTTTTCTTCCTCTCTTTGTTGACTCTTTTGACTGAATGATATATGCGAAGATCTTATTCTAGTGATAATGGTTCAAAGTTTTATGGTCTTGTCTGTCACCGTTGGTATACAAAGAGAGCAAAAAGAGTGGGCGGATAAAGAGGCCATCATTCCTTTATAAAGTCACTCTTACTCCTTTTACTACTCCACTCTATTTTGTTTCCTCATTCCTCCCCTGCCTCATTCTCAAACTTCACGAACCAAAACTGGAGGCCCTCCAAAGTTTGCATGTCCCTTTACTTCGTGCGATGTCTGATTGTTTGAGATGGATGTTGATCTCGGTTGTTATTCACATTAGTGTTCTGCCGCATGTGTCTACTTACCCAAAGGTTCGATGAGGTAATGAAGAGTTATGAGGGTGATATGCTTGACCCAATGCGGCGGCTAAGTGGGCGACGCCCCAACGTTTTGATTTTTTTCATCTTTTGCATCTGTATGTACTCGCTATGTTTTTTTTTCTGTACCCTTATGACATATTTCCCTTTATCCTTTGACCATTCATATTGTATTCGTGTATAGACACATCTAAATAAAAAAATTTCATTCTCATCACTGATAACTTCAAAAAGCAACCCATTTCTGCATTCTTGATATTTTGGATGATGTGGCAGAGAACGAGACATAATGCCCCTTCATTTTCTTTATCAGGCAACGACCATCTTAGTAGGAGTTGCACTATCTCCCATTCCCATTGCATGAGAATTTTCGCTCCGGTTCCGAGGTATTTTTTGATAGATTTTTCTTTGCCGATGCATTTCTTCCGAATGTAGCATCCAAATAAGCGCCTATTCGATGGTAAAACTTGTAGATCCGGTCGCACTATTCTCAAAACTACATGATTCTCTTTTTAAAAAATATGGGTCACATCCCACTTTTCCCCATCTTTTATTCACGTACTGACACGTGTGGAGCTGCAAAAACTTTTCAATCACCCCCTTATGTTGCACCTTTTTGACCCTTTTACATCCCCGTCTTTTCATCTGTTGAAAAACTGTCAGTGCCATAATTTTGTTGACAGTTTGGATGATGTGAATAGTTTATGATTTTCTAGGTTAGAATTGTTATCTGGTTAGAACACTCATAATGGCATGGCTTGCCCGTCTTCTAATGTTGATGCAATTGCACTACGGTTTCCAAAAACTTTGAAGTCGTATTTCATTGGTACTTGTTGTTTTTTACCATGTAGCCATCGTTTCAGATTGTTGAAAACTTAATTCGATGGAAACACATATAAAAGAGAGCCAGGAAAGTTGTTTTCAGGGTCAGAATTGTTGGAACAAATGGTTGGGTTAGATCCTCTCACAGGAAAAAAAAGAGTATGAGAGAGGATGAGGCGCAATGGAAGAAGCGAAGCATTTTTTATCTCACATATTGAGAATCCAATCCACTTTGACATAATCTAGACGTCACGCATATAGAGAAAAATGTGTGTGACAATAACTTGTTTACATTGTTAAATGATAAAGATAGAAGGAAGAAAGACCACTTAAAAACATGTCTAAACTTCGTTGATATGCGAATTCATAAAGACTTATTATGGCTGAAAGTCGATGTAAAATGCCCAACAACTATATTTACATTAGCCAAACAAAAGATTGACATAATATTACATAAGTTGAAAGTTGTGTCGGTTTCATCTGGATATTCTAGTAATATTTCTTAATGTGTAGATTTGACTCAATGTAAGATGTTGGGTCTCAAAAGTCATGGTTCTCACATTGTATTGTGAATTGTTTCCGATATGCATTAGGAATGTTCTTCCCAAACAAGTTGCATCAATGTTGGTTGAGTTCTCATCATGTATGAATGAATTATCTTCTATGGTTGTCAACAAGAATCAACTTGACAAGTTGCAAGAACGGTTAGTACTTGTTGTTTGTCATATGGAGATAATCGTCCCACCATCATTCTTCACTGTCATGGTACATTTAATACTTTATTTGGTTGATGAAGTTAGAATTGGGGGCTCTATATAGTATCAACGGATGTACCCTATTGAAAGGTTCTTGCGAAAATAGAGGGTTTTTTGGAAATAGAGCAATCCCTGAAGGTTCCATTAAAAGGGTTTGCAGACTGTTAGATTCTAGATGAGAAGTTGACGTTCAATTCCTTGTACGTGAAAGAAATGGTTGAAACTTGATTTAATCGTGATAATCGAGTTAATGATTTTGTTAGATATCCTACTAGACCTTTTGTTGTTTGTCCCTCCATTGCCAAACTTTAGTGGTGTGACACATTTCAAACTTATTGAGTTAGAGCGCCTGCAAGCTCATCGATATGTCTTATTCAATGCTGAAGGAGTAGAATCATCTACGTAATACCTTTGTCCAATTTTTTTTTTATCTCAAAACGGTTTCTCCGGTTACTCTTTCTATGACAACTACAGAGAGTGCATACTTCATATTAAGAGACAGTTTAGAGGCATTAGGCGAATAACTCAGAAAGAAATTGAGAAATTGCTTCATCGATAATTTGTGGATCGCTTTCGTAGGTGTGTACGTGTGTTAATTAAATTACACACCTTCATCACTTCTAGACAGAAAGTTTGTATTTGTTACACTATAATCAAAGAAAGTATGACTTTTTTAGATCATTGATTATTAACTGACAACCCACTCCAATGATCTACAACTACTTGCCCAATGACCATTAATTGAAATTGTGAGATATATAGCATTTGACTTGAACGGGTACAGATTTCGCACACTTGATCGCAAAAAAATGATGACAACACAAAATAGTAGAGTTTTTCTGATAAGGGCACTCAGAGTTTTGCAAGCACAACAAACATTCGTCCAATTCAAGGATCAGTGCCATACTAAAAATTATCAGATATCTTGGAGGTAAATTACACTGGTAGATTTGTCACACTGTTCAGATGGAAATGGGCTAATACACTAACTAAAAGAGCGATGAAGAAAGATTATTTAGGATTCATCCTAGTCAACTTCACACAACCTCTTATACACACATGTGTACACACTGAAGATGAGCCAACATTAGTGCAAGAAGTGCTAAAATGGTATACTATTTTGATGATATGAAAGACAAAGGGTGGTGTATGCCAGTGCACCTTAAGCCAAGAGATATCTATGAGATGGGTGAAGATAAAAGTAAACTCTGGTCATGAGGCTGAAACATTTGAAAGAAAAAACTTGGCTACGGTAACTGAGAATGCAAATTCGGTACTACCGAATGTAGTTGCTGATTTTAACTAAGGCGTAATTATATTATGTGCGAGAGGTGTTATTATTTATGAATATGATATTCTGATATGTTAATTTTAATTGCAGCTATCATTTCTTTCCGAATACAATTATCATGGCAGCTATGTGTGGTCGCTTTGCAATTCAAGTTAAAATCGGCCAAGAAAACTCACAAATCCAATACTTGCATCTTTGAAATCAATATTCATAAGAATACCATGTTGATGAACCCAAAACCCATTCTTCATATGATGGACAAAAGCAATGTTTTGGACAACAGTAGCCTTGCGTGTGATTTTTTTTATGCCAACCTATGCGCTACTGCAACATCATTGGCAGTTTATGGCCTTGTCAATTGCCGCTTCATTCCTCTACATTGTTGACTCGTCATGGTCATTGAAAGTGTGTTCACCATGGGGTTCTCTTGAGAAATTTTAGTTGAACAAGATTGGAGTGGATTAATCTGATGGGAATTGAGATTGTACACAGGTTTTTGGAATTTTTTCAGACCAAATCATGAATGCATGTTGTCCATCAGTTGTTTCCAAGTCAATTTTTAATTTGAATCTTTTATAATTTGAAGCCACAGTTGTACATCTCCCTCAAGGTAAATCAAAGCTATCAAGACTTTGTCGGCATCGATGGTTTGATGGATTTTGAAATATTGGTTAGCTTCAAAAATCAACGTAGTCGGATCGTCATCTCAAAAAATCCTAGGAAACTCGATCTTGAATCGAGATTGTATCTAGACTTTTAACTCCTTCCATATGATTTCCCTGACAGATTCTTTCTTGAATTCCTGAACCCACAATTGTGTTTTTCCCTCCAAATAGATTTGTGCTCCAATCAACTTGCACCAATTTTCAGATATATTGTTAATAGTAAAATATCCAAATCGATAATTCCATGGTGTTGGATTGTTGGTTCCATCGTAATTTGAAAAGCGAGGTTTATCGAATGAACCGACCGACCGAGTTTGATACCACTTGTAACATGCTTATTACGGCACAGTTACTGGATTGATATAATAAAGATGACGATTATGATGACAGTTGGTATTTTAATGATTTTTTGGGTTTGTTTACAAGAAACGTAAAACTTTTTGAAAGTAATTAATAAATTGGGATTTATTTTCTTCCCCCTTTCAGTGTGTAAAGTAGTAGCCTTTTATAGGTTTTGTTATATTTAACTCTAACATAATAAACAACTAAAAAATAATCAACTAATAATTCTAAGAGACGAGCACTAAACCTAATGTCCAACATAACAATAAACATTACCTAATAATATTCTAATTACAATAATAATTTTTTATTAATTGTAAAACTCCAAAAAAATATGCACGTAACACAACATTTATGAACTTTCGAGGATAGAAATCTCATGCTGATACCATATTATAACTAAGTACACAGGAAGACAAGAGCCTAATATAAATAGGAAGTGGGAGAAAGCTTTTTATTGAGCTGCGTAGAATATTACAAGTGCGAGCTCTATTTATAAGTTCATTTGATCATTGTAAGAGAATGGTATAAGACCCATAATTAACCATCTCCCAACAACTTTAGTTATTGGGATGTAACGCTTCATGACATGGTATCAGAGTTTTAGACTAAACAACCATGTGTTTGAATTTCCATGACCCTAATATTAACATTTGATTTAAAATCACAAGGTCTGGTGGGACTGTGCAAACTTTAAGCTCATGAGTTGGCTTTCTTTTGTGGGGGTGTTAAGAAAATGATATACTAGCTATATTGGCACTCTCACAAAAACTCGAATAAATAGGTTCATAACAATCATAAACTATACAATCTAACATTATTACATTTAAATGAGAAGAATGAAATATATTGATTCATAGAATAAGGAGTTACACAATACATTCAATATCAATAATAATTTTCATACAATGAGATGAATTTTTGTATTTTTTACTTTTCTTTTATTTTTCTTCTCTCTATAACAATTGCACTTAAAATCACAAATCAACCATCTAAACGGTCTATTTCAAAAATAACAAGCTCCATCCAAATCACTTATATTTCAAATATTTACCTATTTTAAATCTCTTTTATCTAAAATCATCCACCCAAATGATTCATAAAGAGAGATCAAAGAAAATATATGTTGGAGAAGATAGAGGGTCACTTTTCTCCTTGATTTGGTCTTGTTTGTTTCGGTTTTTGTCAGGGGTTCGGTTCATTTCATTTTAATTAAAATATTGAAGTTGACATAGATGAATAGCGTAGCAAAATAGATAGAAATTTTTGAAAAGCTTATGACCTATGAATCATATAATAAATGTACATATACCTTTAAAACTATTTACATAATTCGAACACACAATCGTTTAATATAAAACTCTATTATCATATGATAAATCATTATATCATTAAATTCAACTTAGTAGTTTATATTTAAAAAGTGACGGCCCAACCCATGTTATTAATCAGCTCATTCTAACGGTCCATCAAAGAATGATAAGTTGGTTAATTTCCAAAAGAGGGTTACTAAACGACGTCCTGGTTTTCGAATTAAACGATGCCCTACATTCATAATGACCTATATGTCCATTCCATAAAAATGAAAAACATGAAAAACGTACTAGTTCAATTCAAAAAACCCTTATTTAGTATGGTTTAGTTGGTCGAAAACACTCTCGACAAACCACGGAAAAAATTGGAAAGGTACGAAATTGAATTTTGGATTTGGAAAAAAATAAAATTCGAACGGACCAACCGGACGCCGTCCGATTTGATTAAGCGGACGGAACCCCGGTCCGTCCAATTTTTTTGTTTGTAATTAAATTTTTTTAGTTTCTTTAATTTTATGTTGATTGATTAACTGATTTGGATACTTTAAATATAGGGTTTATGCATACGACATGTCAACGAGTACCACGGTATTTGTTTGGCCAGTTTCTTTAGCATTATCAACGAATAGGGTATGTAAATGATTCATTTTGGTGTTGATATTCCGTAGGAAATGGATGCCGGTGACAAAATTGATTACTCCGACTGGTTCATATCCGATAATGTGTACGACACTATCGATGAAGCGGCGCAAGCAGCAAAACAGATTGCTTTGACGCTTAATTTCCATCTGATCAAAGGGTTCAAATCCATCGAAACGTGCTACGAAGTCAAAGAAGTGTAATTTCCCATTCAGACTTGCCGCCCGATCAAAGGTGGTAGATTGACGGAGTCGGAGACATAAAGAACTCTGATAAGTCGAAGGGGTACCACAATCATCCTCTGATTCATTTCACTTAAGTAAGCACGGAAAGCAATCTATTATCAGATGAGGCGAAAAAAGATATTCGGGATATGATGGCTGTTCACACATAACCGAATAAGATCATGTATTCTTTGAATAAGAAGTTCAACACTCGTCACAATATGAACTAGATTTATAACGAGTCATACAAGATTAGGAAGGAGAAATTAGATGGTTTGGATCTGATAGAGTGGAATTTGCGTGAGGCTACAGAACTAGGTTATTTCGTTTATTACTTAAAGGATGATGATGACAATCTTGTTCATCTATTTTTTACCCACCCCGAATGTGTCCAGATGCTTAGCTCATGGTATTTTGTGATTATGATTGACTCGACTTTCAACACCAACGCCTATAGGAAGCCAGTGATCCAGTTGGTTGGTGTGACTCCGGTGCGGAAGAACTTTAGCATCGGGTTTGCATTCGTTGATAATGAAAAAACAAAGTCTTCTGTTTGGGTGTTGGAATGTCTGGAGTTGATGTTGGGTAGGCGGCAACCTACTGCATTTGTGGCTGATAAGGAGCGAGGTCTGGCAGCGGCTCTCCGCATCGTATTTCCAAAGACTCCCGATTTTCTGTGCATTTGGCACATGAAGAGGAATATCGAGGCAAAAATTAAGTACATCACGAGTAATGCAGAAATGGTCGAGGCTTTCGTGCATGGTAGGTGGAACAAAGTGTTGTATGCACAAACAGATGCAGAGTTCTTCAAGGAGTGGGAGGATATGCTCATGAGTGATTGGACTAATGTCGGAGGATTGATGAAGTACTTAGGGAGCGAGTGGTTACCGTATAAGACTCAGTGGGCCCATTGCAACACTAACGAGGTTTTCCATATTGGGTGTACGAGTACGAACAGGGTGGACTCTCAGCACTCGTCTATCAAAACATGGTACAACTCTTCCAATCTGGGACTTGATACACTATTTGAGGGATATCATGCATCGATCAAGGGTCAAGTCATAGAAGTGCAGCGAGCTATCGATGAATCACGAAGCAAGGTAATGTATTGTTTAGATAAATATTTAGTTAATCACTAGTTATTTGGTTATGTTGTACGTAACTAGCTTTTTGGTTTGGTGTAGACTCATCGTTTCTCGCATAGACGACCGTTTACGTATATGAAAAATGAAGTAAGCCTCTGGGGTATTGAGTTGGTGAATGAGGCGTTATCAGGTAAGGACGATTGTGATTGTGTGATCGAAGATATGCATGGCCTACCTTGTACTTGTAGGCTCGAATCTATGGAGCGCATCTCCACCACTTTTGGCGATCGTTGGAATACCGTCTTCCTGTAGACAATGAGAAGGGGGAAGACCATGACGCGACAGATCGCGTCATCCTCAGCGGAATGGTACAGACAATTTGTGATAGAGGTAGGCCCGCTGTACGTGCATTGACTTCACTGGTGCGGTCCCAGTATCAACCAGAATCTGACGGAGTGAAAGAGCCGAAGAAGTCGGACGCGCCTAAGGGCAGGCCCCGTGTGCGAAAGACGGATGGGCGGAACCCTTCATACCACGAGCATGCGAGCGCTCAATTGTACGCCATCTAAGGGCAAGACCAAATCAGGTTTGTGCTTTGTTACATTAACTTACCGATGTCATTGTTATGCGAGGTTTGTAACATAAGTAAATCACCGAACATGTCGCTCAACGCCGCAAGCAGCTAAACCCACCCCAAGCATGTCTAGAACCTCTATTCCGAACAGAGGTGTGTATTTTTTCCTTACAACATTTTTTTCCCTGATGTAGTATAGTCTGTAGCCGTCCTAATTATATGATTGACCTTCACTTTCAGTGCTTCCATGTACTCGTGGCAGGAGCAAAACGAGCATCTATCCCAGCTGCAACACCAACGCTCGTTGAAGTATGAGACGAACCAGTGAAAACCCTAAACGGTGGAGGCGGATAGGTATCAGACTCGTAGCCACCAAATAACTCCTCCTCGCCGTCATCTGGCATAAATCTCCATCGTGAAGTTAGAAGGGGGGGGGTCTATCATTGAATACTAAACTATTCAAATCAATTAAAACCCTAAACCCTAAACCCTAAACTAATTCAGAATTCATTAAAACCCTAAACCCTAAACCCTAAACTAATTCAGAATTCATTAAAACCCTAAACCCTAAACCCTAAACTAATTCAGAATTCATTAAGTTCATTCTAACTACACAATTATCAACAATTAAATACTTTTAATTATTAAAAAAATGTAATTTTCTAGACGGACAGCGCTGGCCAGACGAAACTTATTGAGGGTTACCTGATCGGAAAGTCGTCGATTTTCAAGCTCAGAACTTCAATTTCTCATCGTATCTTCGAGTTAGGATCTTCAACTTCTGCCGAAACTTTGAGTTTTTGTGTTTTAGATTGAATGTGTTTGTCGAAGATTGAACTTCTTATAAATTTTCAATATTTACGCAAGAATAATTTAATAATTCACTATTTTAATGAGTCATTTAATTCAAAAACTAGGGCGTCGTTTAGGATTCAGTTTCCAAAACCTTAACCTCTCTCACGCCACATACAAGAGGAGGGACACTACTTGACCCAAAAATATTAGACCATCATCAATGGCGGCGATGTGTTGCATCTCCTTCCCCGTCGCCCGCCGATGAGATCCATCTTCTCTCGTCATCCCTACCTCCAACCTCTCATATACCCAGCAACTAGATATCCCATGGCTTCTTCCCTCACCCAGCTTGTCGATCCGCCTCCTCCAACTGCAGATGATATTCTCTGCTCCGTTGAACACCAGCGAGAGAAAGACTTCTCTACTTCTTCAGCAGCAGAGCCTTCTCGCATCTCACCTTCCCCCAATGGCTACCTGAGTGGTGAGTCTCATGCGGAGCGAGCGTGGGTGTATTGGATCAAGCTTGGACGGCCCAAGTCTATCGTCGCTCCGATGGTTGACAACTCCGAGCTGCCATTTCGGCTGCTCTGCAAAAAGTATGGAGCCGAAGCTGCTTACACGCCCATGCTGCATTCGAGGATTTTCACCGAGAATGAAAAGTACCGGACCCAAGAGTTCACTACTTGTAAGGTAAATTTGCTTCTGCTGAGTAATGAGGAGTAATGTTTCGGCTGTACTGATAGTGCATATGAATCTTTCCAACTTTTGAAATTGTGTAGGAGGATCGGCCGCTATTTGTTCAATTTTGTGCGAATGATCCAGAAACCCTACTTGAAGCTGCAGGGAGAGTGCAGCCTCATTGCGATTATGTTGATATCAATTTCGGGTGGGTGTTGGATAAATTTTCTGTAGAAACAGAAACTAAGTAGAAACTATCAAGTATAGACTGAATCGTGTGTGCATTATGAAAATGCTCCTAGTTTTTCTTTTGAAATCTGCTATGAACATATTGATTGCACCAAGATTTTGTTGGTAACTGTTGCTGAAAGCGTGATTTGTGTTGTTGCAGTTGTCCTCAGCGGATAGCCAGACGGGGTTACTATGGAGCATTTCTAATGGATAACTTGCCACTTGTAAAGTCTCTGGTTGAGAAGCTATCTCAAAATCACATCCGTGTATCCTGTAAAATTCGGATATTCCCGAAATTGGAAGACACGATTAGTTATGCCAAAATGTTGGAGGAAGCTGGCTGCTGGGTGTTGGCTGTCCATGGGCGGACAAGAGATGAAAAAGATGGGAAGAAGTTCAGGGCAGACTGGAAAGCAATCAAGACCATAAGAGAAGCAGTGAGAATCCCAGTCCTTGCTAATGGAAACATCCGTCACATCGAAGACGTTCATGATTGTTTGAAAGAAACAGGCGTGGAGGGAGTGCTTTCAGCAGAGACTCTGCTCGAGAATCCAGCAGTCTTTGCTGGATACCGTACACCTGAATGGGTCGAAGGTGACAAGGAAAGCCATCGAGATGGATTACTTGACCAGGCAGATTTGGTGGTGGAGTATTTGAAGCTCTGTGAGGAGTACCCTGTGCCGTGGAGAATGATTCGATCCCATGTCCATAAGATGTTAGGTGAGTGGTTCAGGATTCATCCTCATGTACGAGAGGACCTCAATGCTCAATCCAGGCTCACCTTTGAATTTATGTATGATATGGTGGACCGTCTGAAGAAGCTGGGTGGGAGGATTCCCCTTTACGTTAAAGAAGCAGATGCAGCTAGGCCTATAACTTGTGCTGGTGGGTTACCAAGCTGAGTCGACGACAGTGGTCGAGTCTAATTCTGATATCTGAATTCAATCCTGAAACGCAATGCGATTAGAAGTGTCATTGACACTGTGGAATACTATATGTATACAGATGCTTTAATATGTATGATGATTCATTTGATGGCTGCTTTGCAGTTTTTATCGCTGTCAGAGACTGCAGTAATGGCATTTCACTTTGTATTGTTTGCATAACTTGCAAATTCATTCGTTATCTTCTCCTGCACTATTTTTGCGTATTAAACAGATTAGAGGTGTTCCATATTTTACATGTTTGACTTTAATCTGACAGGATGGTATTGATTGCTTTTTGACGATTAAATTATTGCCATTAAGGGCATTCACCTTGTTTTCTTATTTAGGTAATCGAACAAATCAGACTCAAATGAAAATACCATCAACCCTGATTTATTTCAGCCGTGAAGATTGTCTAGTTTAGTGCATTGTATACTTGCTATTGCCATTGTACAACGCAGTGAAATATATGTGATCAGACGAAGTTTGTTTGAACTTTGGAAACCAAATGTTCTCCATACACAGCTCTTCCCAACCTCCTTACTCCACCACTCTTCTTGATGCAAAAATCTACGGGTTCAACTGTCGCATCGAAATTCGTCTGCAAACAACCATGCGAAAAGAGAAGGGTATGAGATTGACGAACATCTTTCGTGCAGCCAAGTCATGCTATGATTGGAATGCATGTGATATGTGATATGTCACTGACCTCGTAGAAATAAGCAACACAGACGCGATATTTGGTGTTGTTATTGACAACTCGATGAACAGTTGAATCATAGATACCATTACTCCATATCTGCAGTTGTAACTAATGAGAGCAGCTTCAACTAGCATGATTCAGAAACAAAAGTGAAAGAAGTAGGAGAAATACCTTCAACATGTCCCCTATGTTGCATACGAATGTACCAGGTATCGGTGGAGCAGATATCCACGCGCCAGATAGATTCCTCACCTTGGAAAACAGGATAAACAAGGACCAACGAACATGCTCTTTAAAGTGTGCAGCATTACTTCATTTTTAAGATCGTAGAGTTAGTAGAGGGTGAAGTTAGAAGGGATGTTGCAGATACCTGAAGTGCAGTTATACCATCGTCCTGATTAACCAACGTCAACAAGCCTGTAATGAAGTATGGAAGATGAGTAGAATAACATGTTCAAAAACACTCCAGCAGAGCAAATGAATGAATATTACCATAGTCGGTATGAGCTCCACTTTAATTGTTTGGTCACAAAGGAAACAGTGATTCAGCCTTAACCTTCCGAAACAACACAAGAAAAAAAAACAGAAAAGAAGCAAATAAAGTGAAACCGTGGACAGACAGAATGCGAAATGCATTACCATCCAACATCATGTTCAGATTTGTAATGATCATCTGCTGTAAGACCAGGGTAACCAATGATGCGCAGCACCCAGAAAGGCTCTCCAGCTATATCACCTTCAAATTCAGATGGCGATCCGCCCAATGCCAAAGCAATACCTTGCATAATTTTTCTCGACAGTTCTGTTAACAGTAGATTGCAACTTTGTCAACCACATAAAAGCAACGAAGATGGGGGCAGTTGGAACAATAAAACATGCCTGTACAAAGGCTTATGTACTCCTCCATCACTTGTTTGTAATTGGGTGGAGACTCCGGCCTGGAAAATATACGACCAACATTGTCATTTCCAGATTAACTAACAAGATGAACCAATAAATCATTTTGTCTTTATGAAATTCTAAATTCGGTTTGTATAAATACATACCACTGGTTACATCCTTCCATTGCCTTGCCAAGAGCTCCATACCTCCCAGGTTCTATTTCTGTATAGCACTGTCCAGGAAACAAATTTTTACTCTACTGTTTCAGTCTAAAAGTCCTCCTGGTTTTAGAGTCGAAAGAGGAGAGAGCTTACATCAATAGCTTCATGCATGTCAGGGACGCCTTTGGTTACATTCTCTCCAACTCTCTGATATCCTCTGCATTGTTTGTTTGAGTAGTGACCTATTACTACCCTCTTTTCTTATAATAACAATAATAATATATCAGATTGGTTGAACAAGGCCTAACCTATATCCAGCTCCAGGACTCATTTTGATCTTTAACTTCTCCTCGTAAGGAAGATGGAAAAACTTGTGAGCTATACTCTTCACCTCTTTCACTAACGAATCTGGTATACCGTGACCTTTCTGATCAGCCATACAGGAGTATGAGTATCACACAGAAGACATGTTTTAGCAACAAAAAAAAAACGGACTTAAAAGAATGAAGTTAATCAAAGCAAAGATTAAGGGCTCCTAGTTAACAGCAATCTTTGATATTATTAGCATGTTGGGTATCCATGATGTTAGGGTTGTGGTCAAAGATGGTCTCCTGTTCATGCCAAAATTCAAACAAGATTCATACTTTGACATTTAAGGTGAACTGCGGTATATATGGTCTAAGTTCTGGTACAAACAAATCAATCATTATGTGAAATTCCAAGACAGGGAGGGAGGGAATTGATACCACATAGAAGAAGCCAGCTTTTCTACAAGCCTGGTCCAGTTGTTGAACAACTTGAGCCACAGCAGGGTCTAAACCCATATCTGGGTCATCGCTCTTTGCTAGTAAAGGACCCATATCTGCACAATCCCACCAGTGGAAAAACAGCACACAGATCATACAATCTTCAAACAAAGTTCGCGACACAGAGAGCCAACTTTTTCCACATAAACCAAAAATGGATTTTTTCTTAGGAAAAGATACAAAAGGAGCTGTAGTTGGGTTACCGATAATTGGGATGAACTTGAAATCGGTGGCCATCAGATAATAGGATGCTGATTTGGGACTTCTGTTTTTTCTGATTGTGAACTGGTAAGTAGAGGGATCGGCAGTATTGTTTATCCATATCCACCCATTGTCTTTTTTTTGTTGACATTAATTAATCTGCTGATACCATTGTCTATTTGTCTTTAGCTTTATTTTTTATTATTATGACAGAACACAACTCAACAACTCTTACAACTCAATAACATAGCGCATACAACTAGTGCCACTTATATCATAAGCCTCCCAATAATCAATCTCATCATCCGATTGTACCTCCATGACAACTCCAAGCTGGAGTACATGCCCCTTAGCTGCCAGGGCATCAGCGAAGCGATGCGGTAAACATGCAGAATATGGATCTTCCAGCCTCTCTCCTTGAGTCTCTGGAATTTGGCCAGTAAGCTGTACGAGCCAGTCCCCCTAGTAAGCATCCCCACGATGCAGCTTGAGTCCACTTGAATTTCCAACCTGCGGATACGCCTTCTCCACCCCACTTCCATCCCATACATAACTGCACGAAGCTTCCCTCTTGTGATCGAGCATCTACCCAAATTAATCAAGAATCCTGAGATGGTTTTGCCATACTCGTCTCGTAAAACTACCCTTGCCGCCACAAAGCACGAATCAAGCTTCACCGATCCATCTGAATTTAAACAAACCCATCCTTCACCGGTGGCTTCCAACAAACAACCACATTTCGCCTAGTAGGTCTCGACAGCATATCCGCAGCGCTACACCTACTGCTCTTAATAACGGCCTTCCAGTAATTGATTTTTGTGCGAGCCGCTCCAACATCAGGGGAAACTGCATTGAAAATCAATTCGTTACGACACGTCCACATGCACCAACAAACGTCCCCATAAGCAGCTTATTTTTCGGGCTTGCAACAATCTCCTGCCACCACTCATCCCAGGAAAGAGAGCAAAATCGTTGGCGATCCGCCATAGGAATCAAGCTCAACCACACAGCTTCTGCAAACTTACAGCGTGAAGGACATGTTCAGTCCTCCTTAACACCTGAACACCGAGGGCAGCCCCCTGAATCTGCAAGGTGGCGGCTTTGTCTCTCCGAATTCGTTAGGAGTTTGTCGTGTCCTACCAACCACAGAAAATGTCGAATTTTATTCGGCCCTTCCCCTCTCCACAACTTCTTCCACCTTCCATTACTACTCACCACATTCAGATTTTTTATAGTTCCATATGTCGATTTGACAGAGAACACCCTTGTAGGTTAAGGTCCCCAAACCGGGATGAATCTTCTTTAGGTTGGCAAAATGTGTCCCATTTGACAAGATGAATCTTCTTAGAACCCTGATTAGATCCCGAGATAAAACCCCAAATGCGTTTGTCAATATCCTAGCAAACAGTAGCAGGAAGGACTGCAGTTAGCATAGAAAAGGCCGGGACCGCATTAAGGGCCGACTTCGTCAGGGTCACTCTTCCTGCAAGCGACAAAGATGTTGTCCACCACCCCGAAGGACACTATTCATTTCAGCAAGGATATGCTTAAAATGGTTAGGAGACGTCCTACCATGAATCATCTCAACCCTAAGGTAACGACCCAGGTTTATAGATCTAAGGTGGTTAATAAAAAGATCACTAGAATTATAACACGACAGGCTGAAGTGTTTTTACTTTTGTTTCTTTTGGCTTACTCTTTTTTTTTTTTGAAAAAAATAGGTCATTTCATTCTTTAACAATTTGAATTACAAACTAAATAGCCAGTGGTGAAGCCAGAAATTAAGCTAAGTGGGGTCTTGTTGAAAAATAACATAGAAAAATATTGTTTATTTATAGTGAATTGTCATTGTGTTTTCATATTTTGGAAGTATTCTAAGATACATTCATTGCTCTCAAAGTACTAGCACAACTCTTTCAATATATGCTACAAGAAAATCACACAAAAACTCATTTCCTATTCCTATCCGATTATGAAACTTGCTCTTCACATAAGTCATTATCGAGAAAAATCTTTGCACACTTAAGGTAATGAGAAATCTGAAATTGAATTCTTGATTGATGAATAATACTTGTTCATATCTGCTATTACAAACAAATGAAGACATCAGTACATCACCCTATTAGTTCTAATAACAAAAAAGTTATAATAACACCCTACTTGTTCAGATCTATTGCTACTCCTTGTTTACATTCAATCCCACCACTAGCACTAACAATTGGCTACCTACAACCTACTGCTGCTACCGTTTGTTTACATTCAATCCCAAAATACATCAACCATTTACTAATTAAGGTACTAGTGTAATACTAATCTACTAAGTATTAACCCAACAAGATAAACAAATACCTTAGTGTGAGATTTGACGAATGAGTGAATGATTTCGTCACTTCATTGTCGGCACTCGGCATCGAGGCGGCGGACAATCGGAGCCGAGAATGAGTACGGAATGCAAGCGAAGAAAGAAGATTAGTATACTAATTACGAATTAATGGGAATTGGGAATGAGGTCGAAGGGTATCGATTTCAAGAAGAGGAACTAATGAATGACGAACTGGGTTGTTCTAGAACCTGGGTTCAGAGTATAAGAGAGCAAATGATGGTATAGCAATGAACATAGGGATGATACTCAGAAATATGGTCCGAAGAATCTTGATAGTAGTTCCATGAACAATCCTTTGCGGGATTGGATTTTTTTTATAGTGGAAATGCCATAAAGCGCGAACCAAGATCTGTAATACAAAAACCAAAATAAGAATGAGGAAGAAAAAGATATCGTGATGTAAGTCCATTATTCCTTGCATCATAGGTGTTGTTGCGTCTTGAGATCCTAATTGCCATGGTTCCACTGCATCACAAGGAGCAATTGTGAGGAATAACCATTCGTTAACCCGAAAATTGCCATATATTAAGTCATGGGCGGAATTCCACTTATTTAACCAATAATGCATTTGCTTTCCTTCCTTCTTTGACTGCTCTGCTCCCCCCGAAAAAAGGGAGACAGATTATTGCTCTCCCAATTCAGGAAGAAGGAAATGACTTGGGTTGAAACCAAGAAAGATATGTGAGTCGAAAGGCGTGGATCTTCTATTTCTATACGATATTACCAATACTGCCTACCATCCCTTGCTGCCCTAACTCACCAATCCCTAGCATCCGCCTAAGTGGTATCCTATCACGAAGGCTAGTAAGTAGGCTTTTCTCATATTTGTCACTCTCCACCCAGTATATCCTCCGATGGAAGGGGTACTATCCAATTGTCATTAGCTTGATTACTGTATGGCCTTTATCCCTTGCTCATAAAAACGGATATGAGAAAGGTTGGTGAAAGTGTAAACTAGTGACCTCGAAAGATAGGTGGGCCATATCCAGTCCAGAATGCATGAGACTAACTGCATTGGTACCGAAACATCTGATCAGGCCATCTGGGTGATATGACAGGTCGTTGTACTAATGATCGGTAGGTGGGACTGATACCTAACTCAGGTATGAAGTCAACACATTTATTTACGTTTAAATAACACTGAATGTTACATATTATCAAGAAGTGTTGTTTAGTATGGTGCTAAGCTTGTCGGTGGATTTATGGGAGGTCAGGTGTTTGAGTTTGGCTGCTAACTTCTATATAGTAGTGTGTTTTGATCAAATTCTCAAATCCAAGTGGGTGTCCATGACCCCACTTGGTCCCATCTGCCTCCGCCACTGAACATGGCAACAACGTTACAATTGGGAATGAATAGAGTTAGTCCTATGGATCCAGTCAGGGACGATGAGATTGTGAATGAATTCTTTAGCCACTCAATCAACACGACTGTTTCTTTTTCGTGGTATGAAACGATCTTATGGCTTGGAAATCTGAGTAGGTGACAGAGTCACTGTCATGTTGAGAAGCATACTCGATCGTTACTTGTAAAGCCTTTGCTTCAACTGCCATCGGAGAATGAATATAGTAAAAATCGATGGTTAGTATGATGTAAGATCCCTAAAAGTAATATAAGACTATTTTATGCTTAACCTGCATTATTAATTAGATCTTGAAAATAATATAGGATTTTCTAACTTAATATTAGGTTTGGATAATGGTCATTTTATACAATTATGTGAGTGATATATAAGAGAAAATTGTAAGTGAATGATATTGGTTAGGTTTCTAATGTAAATTAAGATCAATTTGTTTTTTTTTTCATGAACTAATGAAGAACGTGATATTGGTATGATCTAGGAACAACTTGTCGATGCCTTCCAGAATAAAGTTACGGACGTGACAGCTAGTAAACAAGATCTCGAGAAGTTTCATAATGGCATGCACATGTTGATACACGCGATGCATATCAACGCTTTTCAATATCCTATATAGGTAGTTAGATATGATAGTTTTTCACAATGATAAGCTTTTTATCTATGCTATTACTAGTTTGTTCTTAAGATACTGACGTTTTGATTTGATAAGCATGATATCTATTTTTTGTCATAAATTAATCAAGAACGTTATATTGAGGTATGAACCGGGAACAAGTTATATGACTTCTCGAACAAAGTTATGAATGTGTCATCCATGCACATTTGACTGGTATGAACAAGTTAATGTCTATCAGAAGAGGAGAAGAAGGACGTGAGCTGTGCATCGTCCAGAGAAGGAAATGAAGAAGATTTATTATCGTTGGAGGAAGATGCACAGAGTGACCAATTTGTAATGGAGTGAAAGTTCAGTGATCAAGAGTGTAAATTGGAAATGTTATGTTATGAGACTGTGTCGTTTTGTTTTAACGTTTATATAATAAGTAAAACACGTGGCGATTTTCGTTTGTTACCGTTGAAACTGTTATGTACAGTAAAACGGTAAAAACACTGTAAGGATAAAACAGGGGATGAGGATGAAATGAAATTTTGAGCTTTTCCAGAACTCTTCTTCTTCTTCCTTCGTCTCTCTCTCTATCGATCATCTCCTCCAATTCTAATATGGTATCAGAGCTCTTCTAATGGTGGTCACGCCGGGAAACTCTACTCTGATCGTCTTTGGATCGATGCAGGATGAAGAAAATGATGGTGACAGCGATAACGCTAATCACCAGCGCCACCGCAACCATGGTGGTAACTCAAACACTCCACCTCCATCTCTTAGTTTTGATAATCCATTCTACCTCAACCCAAACGAGAATCTCGCGCAGTCCATAGTTAATGTTAATCTGGATGGTGGAAATTACCAATTGTGGAGTAGATCTTTCAAATTTGCTCTTAAAACTAAGCATAAGATTGGCTTCATCGATGGAACCATTCACCCACCTGAATACTCTGATGAAAAGTATACCCTCTGGGATGCCTGCAACACGATGGTGTTGTGCTAGATTATGAACTCTCTGCACCCAAAAATCAGGAGAAGCGTTATGAATCATGAAAATGCATAGGTTCTGTGGAATGAACTCAAAGCTCGATTTGGACAAGCGAATGCCCTGAGGTTAGCTAACCTGAAGGATGAAATTCATGCTTGCAAACAAGGCCAGATGACAGTCACGCAATACTACACCACAATCAAAGGGTTGTGGGAAGAATATGGACATTTCTCCCCAATCGTTGCTTGTACATGTTTGCCTGGGAATCCAAACATATGCCCAGCTGTCCTTGCATTTCAGACTAAGCATGACACTGACTATTTGATTAGGTTCCTGAGGGGTCTGAAGAATAAATATGATATGGTGAAGACTCAATTTCTGATGATGAGACCTCTCCCCTCAATCACCTCAGCATACGACAGTGCCCTGCAGCATGAAGAGAAGTTGAGAGGAGGAGCAGTGATCAACAATTATTTCATTCAGTCTAGTGTGTTTGCCGTCAGTCAGAACAACACACCAGATCAAGCCAAACAAGTCATGGCTGTCACTAGAGATAGAAGGCTTTTCTGTAAATACTACAGAAAAGACAATCATGTAGTTGAGGATTGCCTTAAGCTCAAAAACAAGAAAAAGAGGGAACAAGAGCAGAAGGCTGGTGGTTATTCAAATAACTCGAATGTTGGAAGATTTACGGGGATGGTCACTCAGGAAACTGAGTCTAGTAGCTCAGATTCAACCACATCCACCATCTACCGCAACCCGTTCACACCAGAAGAGCTCCATCAGCTCAAGACCTTGCTCCAGCAAGCAACAAGCTCTCAGCATAAAGCATTGGCAGTGAGCCATGCTCCCCCCCCGCCAAACATCTCATCATCCAGGTATGTATACTCTCTCTGCTAGTATTGACTATGACTTGTTGACAACCTGCATCATTGATACTGGTGCATCAGATCACATTTGTTGCAATCTTAGGTACTTCTTTAACTATAAAGCTGTCGTTGGTGTCTATTTGTTTCTCCCTAATTCCACGAAAGCCCCCATTAGCCATATTGGATCAGTCAAACTTCCTTTCAGACTGATCCTTCATGATGTCCTGCTGGTTCCTAGTTTTGGATTCAATTTGGTTTATGTCAGCAAATTAACTTATGACTCCTCTGTGTCATTGTTGTTTCAATCCCAAAAATGTTTCATCCAGGACCGTATCACCAACAGGACGATTGGTTTAGAAACAACCATTAAGGGTTTATATCAGCTACCAGCTCAGGATTTCAGTTAAGAGTCTAAAAGTGTCTCTCTCCCTACTCGTGTCCTTGCAGTCAGCTACAATTTCAAACCCCAAGCTATTAATCTTTGGCATTGGAGATTAGGTCACCCTAGTGATGATAGAATCCATTCTTTGTAACAATGTGATCCTCAAATTGTTGTTGAACACATTACTCACTGTGAAGTTTGCCATTTAGCAAAACAGAAACGTTTATCTTTTCCAATTAGTGAAACTCTTGCTCTAAAAGCTTTTGATCTAGTCCATATGGACATTTGGGGGCCTCTCTCAATTGAGTCTTATGATAAATATTCCTTCTTCCTTACCATTGTTGATGCCTATTCAAGTGGAACATGGATTTACCTAATGAAACACAAATATGAGGTTCGTTCTCTCATTGAGTCATTCTGTCGTATGGTTAATACACAGTTTGAAACAAATGTCAAGACTGTTAGGAGTGATCAGGGCAAGGAGTTTTCCATGACCAAATATTTTTCCGAACATGGCATAATCCATCAAACTTCTTGCGTTGAGACACCTCAGCAGAATGCTCGTGTTGAACGCAAACATCAACACATATTGAATGTTGCTCGACCTCTGCAATTCCAAGCTGGTTTGCCTCTCCAGTTTTGGAGTGCCTGCGTCCTTCATGTAGTGCACTTAATAAACAGAATGCCTACCCCTGTCCTGAATAACCAATCTCCGTTTGAAAGACTATATCATGTTCCTCCTGTCATTACTTACCTTCAAGTATTTGGTTGCCTATGTTATGCGTCTACCTTAGCTAGTCATAGGACCAAATTCCAGCCTAGAGCCTGTCAGTGTCTATTTCTAGGAATTCCAGTAGGGGTCAAAGGCTACAAAGTCATGGATTTGAGTAATAATCAGGTCTTTCTGTCTAGAGACGTTGTGTTTCATGAAACTATATTTCCCTTCAAAGGTGTGTCTGGTTTAGCCTTACCAAATCTCAATAATGATCCTCCAGAGTTCACTCTAGATTCTGAACTCAGGCTGCCTCATGCAGAATTGAGTCAGTCTGTCCATCTATCAAGCCCTTCTAATCATGATCTAGTTGTTGCCAGTCCTAGTTCTTTACCTGCATCATTGAGTGTGCAGCCTAATGATACTGATGTTGTGGCTCCATCTCCCCCTGTGATGGGCGGTGATTTAGAGGATACATCTGCAGATGTTCCTCCATTGGTCACTCGCCAATCCACTAGGGTTAAACGCCCTCCCACTTACCTAATGGATTATCTTCTTGATTTAACCGCTGCCAAGAATGGTCTTGCTGCTGTTGTTTGCTATGATTTTCTATCAGCTGGTCACAGGAAGTTTGCATTGAGTGTGGTGACTCTACAGGAGCCTAAGACCTATAGGGAAGCTGCTCTGCAGGCGTGTTGGATTAAAGCTATGGAGGAGGAGCTTTCTGCATTGGTTTCCAATCATACCTGGACTGTTGTTCCAATTCCACCAGGGAAGCATCCTGTTGGTTGTAAGTGGGTTTAAAAGATCAAACTACATGCTGATGGCTCCATTGAACGTCATAAGGCAAGGCTTGTAGCCAAAGGGTTTACTCAAGTTTATGGTGTTGACTTCCTAGACACCTTCTCTCATGCGGCTAAGATCAACTCTGTCAAGTGCCTGTTGGCTATTGCTGCTGCAAAGAACTGTCATTTCCAACAAATGGATGTTTCTAATGCCTTCCTTAATGGTGAGCATGAGGAGGAGGTTTACATGCAAGCTCCACCTGGATTTGATGTCCTACCACGGCATTGCTGCAAGCTCCAGAAATCCCTATATGGCCTTAAGCAAGCCAGTCGTCAGTGGTTTGCCAAATTAACGGAATCTCTTGTGTAGAATGGATTTAGTCAATCTGGGGCTGACTACTCCCTCTTCCTAAAGGGTCATGGTGATGACATGGTTGCTTTACTCGTTTATGTTGATGACATTATTCTGGCTGGAAACAACCACTCAGAGATTGATCTTGTCAAGGTCTACTTGCAGAAAATGTTCAAAATAAGGGATCTAGGACCATTGAAGTATTTCCTTGGTCTTGAGATTGCCAGATCAAATGCTGGGATCTCAATTTCTCAGAGGAAGTATTGTGTCGATCTGCTTACTGACACTGGTTTCATTGAATCCAAGGGAGCGAAATCACCAATGGATCCACTACTCCACTTGACAGCAGAACATGGAGAATTATTGGAGGATCCCAACACCTACAGGCAGTTATTTGGTCGTCTACACTACCTGACCATTACCAGGCTTGACGTTGCGTTTGCAGTACAACAGCTGTGCCAATTTCAAGCATCACCACGTACTGGTCATATGCAAGCAGCTCATAGAGTTCTCAGATACCTGAAGTTGGCACCAGGTCAGGGACTCTTCTACAAAACTGGTGTCACTCTAGAAATGAAGGGGTTTTGTGACTCAGATTGGGCATCCTGCCCTGAGACTAGGCGATCTATTACAAGATACTGTACCTACCTTGGAGATAATTTGATATCGTGGAAGTCTAAGAAATAATACACAGTGTCGCATTCATCATCTGAAGCAGAATATAGGGCCTTGGCACATCTGGTCTGTGAGTTGCAGTGGTTGTCAGGGTTACTAGCTGAACTTGGTGTCCAGGTAAACACCCCTATCTCTGTGTACTGTGACAACAAGTCAGCAATACACATTGCGGAGAATCCAGTCTTCCATGAACGAACAAAACATATAGAAATTGACTATCATGTTACCAGGGAACGGATCAAGTCCGGGTTAATCAAGCTGCTACATGTCAACACAGAGAATCAAGTTGCTGACATATTTACGAAACCTCTTTACCGTCGTCGTGTTCACTACCTCCTTAGCAAGTTGGGAATAATAGATATATATTCGCCAACTTGTGGGAGGCTATCAGAAGAAGAGAAGAAGGACGTGAGCTGTGCATCGTCCAGAGAAGGAAATGAAGAAGATTCATTACCGTTGGAGGAAGATGCACAGAGTGACCAATTTGTAATGGAGTGAAATTTTAGTGATCAAGAGTGCAAGTTGGAAACGTTATGTTATGAGACTGTGTTGTTTTGTTTTAACGTTTATGTAATAAGTAAAACACGTGGCGATTTTTGTTTGTTACCGTTGAAGCTGTTATGTACAGTAAAACGATAAAAATGCTGTAAGGATAAAACATGGGATGAGGATGAAATGAAATTTTGAGCTTTTCCAGAACTCTTCTTCTTCTTCCTTCGTCTCTCTCTCTGTCGATCATCTCCTCCAATTCTAATAATGTCGTAGATACATTGTGTTTTCGACATAACACATATGACATGCTCCAACAGGTTACTATTGAAATACCGGAGCAGTATCAATTGGATTGGGGAGTTAGGTGGAGTTTGATTCAAGATCATGATCTATTACATGAACTGATGATATATTTGGGCACGGTGGGGTGAGTTGTGTTTATTTATTTTAACTGAGGGGTATATGTTTGTAACTAAGTATTCAAGGTTTGTTTCATTTTCAAATAGTGTATGGGAATGATCCTATTGGAGTAAACTCAGGCTTGCCTAGAATGGGTAAGAAATTGAAAGTCATCTTCCCTAATTACTTGAGCGTCTATTTTGAACATGCAAAACCCAAGAAACTGATAGGTAAGATTTAAATGATTTGATTACATGTGTGGTGAAATTTAATTTAATATCTTATTTTATGTATCGTCTTTTTTGCCATAGACTATTACATAAAATGGTATGTCATTTTACCTATAATTTGCCTGGTTTGTTTTCTATGTTGAATAATTTTGTATTTTTATGTTAGTAATGAAACAGATAAATAAAGAAGAGTGAATGTTGAAATTCAAACTTATCCACACGGTTCTAAATTAGTGATTGAGGTATCAGAGCTAGCATTCAGAACTTGTCTGATTTCTGTAAATATAAGTTATTGAGGATCACATATGTCTTATCCGATGATTGCTAATTCACAAATTATGCATGTGAAATTTTATTTTGTCAAAGCATATTAAAAGAATTGAAGCATTGGTTCGGTTTAATTGAGGGAGAGAGATTAGGACTTCTTCTATGGATATCAACATTCTCCTAATGAACTCGGGCTGGGCAACGGTTTCGGTTAGAATTGGATAATCTGAAACCGTACAAGTCAAATTCAGTTAATGGATATTTGATATCCAATATTGAAAACAGTTACGTTGACTAGTTTGAGAGGTATTAGTGTTCCAGATAATCACGGTTATGTAATCAATTTATCTGAATATCCGTATTTCATAAAAAAGAAACTCTTATCACTTTATCATACATTCATACTGCTAAATTATATTGGTCTACTACTCGGCTGCTATTGATCCTAATTGTGCATCCTGTTTTAAGTTTACAAACTAATGGAATTAAATTTTATAGGTTTCTTTTTAATTAAATTCATTATAGCGCAAATTTTCTTTATTATAATGACTTGTCAAAGACTTATATAATAAAGCTATGCACGTGGCAAGACTAAACAACATATCGGGAAGTTACATAATGGCATGTACATATTGATTTACACTCTATGGTTATTAATCTATGCATGTTAATATCCTCTATGGGTAGTTAGATAGGATAGTTTATCATGATGAAAAGGTTTTTGATCTATGCTATTGTTAGTTTAGATACAATAGTCGTGCAACCTATAAGGTTTTTGACCTACTAATGCTCATGGTCGTGACACACTGCTGACCACGACTGACGGTCATGCCCGTGACACTCCATCCAACAGCCAATTTTCTCAAAACTCAAAATTCGGATAAAACCAAGAACAATCAATCCGAAATTGGTGTGTCACACCAGTCACCCCTATAGTCATGTGGATAGCCTCATAGTGGATCAGATCATGAGACCCCCCCCCCCCAATATGTGTAAGAAGCTACCATGCATACTGTACACGTTTATCTGCCAGGAAACACATCAAGAAACTCTTGCACCACCACTAGCACATCTTCCATCTTCTCAACAGAACTAATAGTGAAATGAGCTTGGAATGCCTCACATCCCTTCTTCAGCTACTTCTCAGCTTTCAAGGCCGAAAGGTAGTGATACCCTTCGTGTGCTTGACCCTTCAACTCCTTAATGATAACATCATTGTATTTTGCATGTGTTGAGACCCCAATTTCATTCTGCTTCTAGTCACTAGCATCTATGCAAAATCGTCCATTCCCAGAATTACATTGAATTCATCAAAAGATAACACGGTGAGATTCACAGAAAACTCCCTACCCTCAGGGTCACCCCCTCGACAAAATATCTCTCTAACAAAGTCTTAACTATATGAGTACTTATTCCAAAAGTTCTACTCATCCTAACAAACAAAATAGGTAACATAGAAGCAACAACAATGGAAATGATAGAATGGGTGGTACCCGTATCAAACAAGTTATACATGGATTTGCCAGAGATAGTAATCATACCAGTGATAGTATTTAGGGCTATATTAGCCTCAACACGGATAGAATACACTTTGCTTTGGGCTTTGGTGTTTCCATCTATCTGAGACTTCTGCTCCAGTGGCATTGCATTGGCCCCTGAGATTGGGGCCTTGAAACCCCTACTCACTCATAACTCGAAGCTAGAGTGTGGTTCTGTTGTACTATAACTTCTGATCTTGCATGCTTCCCCTGCTATGGATATAGACGAGCATATTAGCCCAGCTGGCCACAGTTGAAACAAGCCCAGAGTTTTACTGCACACTCCCCCATGGCAGAATCTATAGTCTGGGTAAAGTGGTGGTGCCACTAAAGTTGTAGCACCCCGCCTTTCGGTTTTCAGTTTGTGGTGGATTTTACTATTGGTCAAGTCTGTATAGTCTAGGGAATATCTTTGGATACTAATCATGAGTGCGGTCGTAAGCCCACCACTGGTGTGTGGTTGTTATCACCACGACCATGGTTCAAGGTTGATCATGGGAATGGTGGTTCGAAAGTTACGTGCAGGATGACTTAACAACAACGACCATGATTGAGTATTCATTATGACCGTGTGTGTCTCTTAATTAAATCCGTCGGTTTCCTTTCTTTTGTTTCTCTCTGAAAATCCTTTGACCAACTAAAGTTGCTCTTCAGAGAAATTGTGATCAGAGGAATAATCGGAGTGAGATCACCGCTAATCTTCACGGAAGAGGTTAGAAGTTGAGGTTGATTGTTTTCCCTGGTATCCCTTGGTCTCTCTCTTTCTCTGATAATGAGGGATTGTCTCCCGGAAGTGTAATTTTCGTTTCTAATTGGGGTTTGGTTCTTCATGGAATGATGAGGAGAACTATTAGAGGTCAACCTCTTCTCAAATCATAATCACCAGGAAAGGTACATTAAGGTGGGATTTTTAGTTTATTTTTTTCCATGGCCATAGTAGAATTGCATGATAGCTTTTGTGGTGCTCTTCGTCAGCTACAATAAGATGTGATTGAATGGAGAGCTTGATGCTCATTATTGGTGGTACTGTAGCGTGCGATCTAGAGTAACTCATAGGATGAGGTGGATCTAAAGTAAACTAGATGACATTGATGTGCATTTTGTCAGTCACTGACCTTTAGATTGTGCAATCCTTTAGGAGATATGTTGTGATGTTATGGACGTGTAAAGTATGCCTACGATTTTGCTCATATGGGTTATGGTGGTTTCATGGTCTGATCCACTATGAGGCCAACCATGTGATAGTAGGGGTGGCTTGTACTAGGTATGTCAGACTATTGACTATTGGACTACTATAGTCACATAATTAGATGTGAGTTGGAGCTTCTTATGATGCTTATACTTATAATGTTCCATCCTACTATATACTTACATTTATGTATATACACTCAATGTGTATCAATGACCCCATCTGTATGTATGTATACTCTTGTACAATTCTGGACCCACATGAGAAGCTACCTCCTAAGAGGGTGAATCATGCGAGGATGGTATATGGATTGGAAGGCTCTAGGATCCCTAGAGAGTGGTACTTGGAGGATGATCGATCCTGTGTTTTCACTGTTTTGTTTTTCGGTCTCATAAACTTTGGTTAAACCTCTAGGATTTGGATTTGGACAAGTTCTCTTGTTATTTATTACTTGTATCTCATGGAGGGAGTTTAATTATGAATTTTATAGATGTCTTTATAAGGATATAATGAATTTAATAGTAGAATAAAAACCATGTCTTGTGTTGTGATGTTAGTATTGAATGTTTAGCTAGCTTGAATTGTTCAGGAAACCCCTGGATTTTGGAATGCATGGGCTTAACTAGTGGTTTAACCTGGACTACTAGGATGGGGTTTAACAAAATAAGACTGCCTCTACAGTCTTGGTTGTATGATAGGAGTAAAGTGGCAGAAATTTTGTACGCTAGAGCTCCTAAAATTGTCCTACTAGCGTTGAGGAGCCGATCTTGCTGAAACTCCTGTTGGGACTATAACATTTCGCATCCTTTCGTCTTGCAAGGCCTGCCACTCTCCCTCCTTCTCTCCTCCGGTGCTCTGCCCTAAAGGCTTCCGCCTTCATATCCACCAGGTTTTCAATGTCACTACGGGTGACTCCAAGCTGGATGTGAGCCTTTATACCACCTGCTCATCTTGATGAACGTTTTGTTGTAGCCACCCCCTTCAGCTGGATGTGAGCCTTTATACCACCTTCTTTAGACTCAGGAACTTCCCCCACTAGTTCTTTTGCCACTACTCTAGCATGCACTCCTTCTTGAAGAGGACTAAGAAATACCTCCCCGACCTCGATTAGGTTAGTCCACCACTATTTTGTTGCACCCCTCAGCAAGAAAGCATCATACATCAGACGCTAATCAGGGGAAGGCCACATATACATCAACACATTGACCAGCTCCCTCAATCAGTTTACAGCCAATTGAGGAAGAGAGGAGTCACCGTAGAAGCTAATAACTCCCACTGTTCGAAAATCACAGATCACTTACAAGACACCTAGCAAAAAAGAGTACATCTCCTGCAGAATTCAAATAATGTATAGAGAACAAACCAGACTCTGATACCTGTTATAAAATCCCACCCTCGAAGATCGATCGAGCCACTAGTTTGACCCATACAACCTAACTAGGGGCTTTACCACATTGAAAAGACACAAAAGGTGCATTCATTTCCAAAAACATCCAATACCAACAACAAACAAATGGAATTTCTGAAAAGCCAAAAGTCGACATCAATCTCCAAAGTAACTAATAGAAACTTTGTCCAAGTAATATATAAACATACGAGGTCAATGATATTCACTAAGTGCCTAACATATTAACCAGCGTACAATCGTGACAAGCAAATAATAAGAAGTGAACAAGAGATAACAGGTAGCACAAGTACTTAGTTCTCAAGAATAATAAAGTGACCATACTAGTCCTACAATCATAATCTCATTTCTAGCTAGTGCCAGCCAACCTTACAACCAAGTGGATAGCCTCATGGTGGATCTAACCAATAAATCACCTTAAACCCGTGTGAATAGCTACTAGACATACTTTACACGTCTACCACATCACATCACATCATAACACATCACCTAGGGGGTTGCGTAAACCGAGGGTGGGTAGCCAACACACATCACAACAGAGACTAGTGTAGTTAAGCTAGTAATATCACAACCTAATCAAAGAATAGTTGATCACATGCTACTATACAATCGTCAACGAGAATCATGTCCGGACAGTAAAAAAAGTGCATCACAAATCCATGAACAATCCACATCCATCATCCTCCTCAAGGGAACATAATAAAACAATAAAGTCAGAGTCTATCAAGCAATTCTACTTGCAAAAAAAAAATGTAAACACAAACCCACACCTCAAGATAGCTTTTCAGTAGGTTCTGATGTGAGAACGACGGCCCAAGTCCTTCATTTCACTCTTCTGAAAGGTCCCAAGAGAATAATTCAAAGATAGGAAACAAACCCCAAAAGTTGTTAGGAAACTATTCTGAAAAAGGTTAGAACAGAAGAAAAACAATCGCAATAATTCTGATCAAACTAAGGGACGTTTTCACCCTCAAGCTCTTGAATAATCACGCCACGATTGTTGTGCACACCACCACGCCTGTGGTGGGAACATCGCAGTCACCCCCATGGTCGTCTCGAATCCATGCCTATGGTGATCTCTCAACCACAACTATGGTCTTGTTAAGTCCACACCCGTAATGAGCCTTAGAACACAGATGCCAGGTTTCCCAGAAATAGCAACAACTTAGGCTTAAAGTTGAGCAACTGAAATAACATCCTGAAAGTGGGGTGATGCATTCTCTCTACAAAGACCTGCTTATCCGTGCTCTAAACCCAACACCTCTCCACTTCCACTCAATTATAGTTTCCCATTACCACATCATTCTCTTATCGTATACCATTGAATATGGACACGACAGTCACTATATATTACTGTCCCTACAGGATCAATGGTCCTTAGACAGGTGAAACCAGACATCTCTCCATTAGTTTCTACAAGATGCTACTCCCATGTCTACCCCTTGTTGGCGCAACTCGACAGGAAGCCAAGCACCCACTTACTCTACACAACACCATCCGGCATATGAAGCCATCCATTCTCTACTCCAGCGATGGAGTTTCAGGTTTTTTTATTAAGCATTATCTCATAACACTTGCATCTTTCTATCTCAGAATATCTTTAGAATTTTAAATTCTCTACTCTAATTCTTTCAAAATTATGAACCAATCCCCTTTCAAAACTTACAATTCACTTTCAAATCCAACAGTCCTTACACCAGCAAACTTTAAACGACACCCCGTTTCACTCCTCTAACACAGCTAGATCTAGTCCCAAAAGAAATTAATTCAAACTAGTAGAAATTTGAAGTCTTTGGAACATTTAAAATGGAATACCCAAGTCGAAATGAATCCTTTAAAATAAAGCTTGTAACTCCGTATAAAAGTAGGTCTTTAAAACCTTTCTTGAACACCAACCTAGATCCCATAAAAAGAACCTCTTGAACATCAAAACCTATAAGTCTATTTTAATAGAACTGCAAACCTTTCTACACCCTTTTCAAAACCGTAAACACCATCATGTTTTTGAATGACTAGTAGGTATTACTTAGTCTAGTATGTTAGAACTCATATGGAAAACTCTTCTGAGAATGATGCTCAATTTTCCATGAAGCCATCCTTCCTTCTTTACCTTTCTTGAGTTTCCTTTCTCTCGAAGTAACACTATAGTTACCCCCTTTTGTGTATGGACGATTCAGAGTCTTCCCAGTTGCATTCACATTAGCCATTCTCCACTCTAGTCTCACCTTTAGTTTCGAAACATCAATATCAACTCACCTGACTTTTCGAACCCAACCCATTCCTTTCAGAATTCACTATCTAGCTTTCTGCGCAGTTGGACAATGGTCATTCCTCATAAGCAACACCGTTTGCCTATATTTCAGCAATGATCATTGTAGACATAATGAGGTGTCGCCATTCAACCTCTCAATGACCACTGTCTCTGCAACGTCCATTGGACTCCTGCTCTGCAATCACCATCTTGACTGATCTCAAAGGACAGGAATGATATCATCCCTTTCATTGCTCATTTCCAGTACTCACTTGGTCCATGCCATGGCAATAAACCGCTAACTCTCTGTTACTTCTCGATGACTCAGATTTCAGTTGTCTCTTTCTCATGAAGACACTTCCTAGTGATTCCAACTAGTTATAAAATCAACCCATGGATCACTAATTAAGGTTACTATGGAAAACTCGACTCAAACAAGTGACATCAATGCTATTAAATGCAATACTATGATCAACCTTCATTTATAAACGAAACTCAAAATTGGAATATGCTCTGTAATAAATACAACAATTGAACAATCTTTGAATACAAGTTGATATACAACCCTTCAAATAAATTTTCTGGACTGTCATAAAACGCCCTAGATTTTATTATCAAACACCCTATTATTTAATTTATAGACGTCAGATTACGCGAATGCCCTTCGAACTCCCTCGTTAAATACACAAGTTGAGGGTTGAATGAAACACACTTCCTAGTTTTCGTAAACTTTCAACAATCGATGAGTAGTTCTCTGACACTCTGCGGGATATAATCTTTGTACATGAATTCACATTGTTGGTCCGACGTAGGCGTACCACCTGTTTCATCAGGAAAAAGGTTAGGAGGCTAGATGGCACTGTAAGGGAGTCGTAATCGCAAAACTAAACTACACATACCACGTACCAGTTTTCTTATTACGTGATGTGACAGATTTTACCTTCTCCCACCACGACGGTTCCCTCGCATTTTGCTGTCGTGGAGGTCTGCCTTTCGGAGCATCCTATGCCTTCGGATCTTGCAGACCCTCCGCCTCTGGATATAGCTGGGATTGGAGGAGTCTGGTCGCTGCGCGAACATGTGCCTCTCCCAAACTCTCGACATCCTCAACAGTTTCGAGCCAAACATCACGCTCAGCATGGGCTTCGTTTTTCCACTCTTCACTGTCGGGCGGGTCCATGAATTCCAGGGTGGCCCAAAAGCGGTGCAGGTGCCTCATGTACAGCAAGCTGTCCTCCTCCAAACACCGCTGAACTTCACATCTATACGGCAGCCCTTTCGTTGTCCAAATCACACACGTGCATGACCTCACCAATGCCCGATCTTCAACTAGTTGCTCGATCGCCCACAAGCTCACGACCCTGTTCAACTTCCCGTATGGTTTCTCCCAAATGACCGACCGTCAATCCTGACCGTCAGCGTTGACTGCCGACCACGTGGTGGGGCGGTCGGCGTTGACTTCCAACACCGTCATCGGGCGGTCGGCATGTCGTCCTTATTTAATACCTTGGTGGCGGTGCAGCGACAGAGGGGTCCGGCGGCAGGACTACGGCAGCGCCGACGGTTTTTTAATGTTCGTTTGAATGAGGTGTAAAAGTTCTTTGAAATTCCGCATCTTATAAAGAATTTCATTTCTTGTTCAAGGGGCGTTCACGCAATTTTTATTACCGAAAATATTGCGACGATGTTAGTGTGTTTGACAATAAAATGTAGGGCAATTAAACCCCCTAAATTTTTGTTGATAAAACTCCCTACAACTCAAATCCAAGGGCTAGGCACGTGCATCTATAACTCCTGCTCCAACTCCACTTGTCCAACTCCTGTTATAGCAGACCACAAGGGAACAAGTCAAGCAAAGAAAGAAGTATGGGGTAAGCTCTAATCACTAACCATTTATGAGTGTATTACTTTTATATGTCAATTGTACAGATTTATGTATATATCAAAGAGTCTAATACATCTCATGAAGGCTGACGAAAACCAGTGCCATGCGTAGAGTAGCTGATTCTTATCCCAACCTTCTAGTCCATGTCTGCCACATAGAGCTATCTTGAGTGTAACCTTCTAGCATTTTATCCAGCCATTCCTAGTGCCAACAACCCCTATCTAGCAAGGAGGTCCACATAGTACCTTAACAAGATGTCCAAGCGGAACTAAAAGCAAGGGATTTCACATAGGGACCATGTCTCAACAATTCATCATCTAATAGACGGTGCAATCTGATAATTAGATTAGCAACAATCCGTAACAAACAAGAACAGGAAAATGAAAATGAGTGATCGTGGAGAAGCCACTGCCCTTGAAGCAATTTCCCGATCACCACACCAATCAAAGTGTCGAGAGAAGCTTCCCAAGGTAATCACTAAATAAGAAACTAAATGTCAGGATTGAGTTGATCTCGTATGAAGCCAGTTCTTTTTGTATATTTCCAGAACTCTAGAACCATAGTTTATATATGATGTTATGTTGCTTCCTCTGCGCTTGTTCCGGGATCAACTCCACTTCCTGTAATCATGGAATTCCAGAAGAGTTGGTTGAGAAGAATCAGGAGGGAGATCAGTTCATGTTCATCATGTCTCCCTCCATTTCCAACGGTCAAGTCCAGTTCCATTAGTTTTAATCCGTTAGTGTAACGGTTTCATTTTCAGTATTGGATTGATTCATTGGTTATTTGGTCAACTCTACTGGTTGAACCTTCAAATTCCTAACAATCCCCCATGAATATGAAGATTCAACAATGTGTCCACTGGATTCAAGAATTTCTGCACTTCAGTCCTAGTGTCTGAGTGACTTGAACTAGAACGTAGTGGTCATGGAGAGCTGAGAATCTAGGTGACTGTAGTCTTGAACCTATATCCTCATATTCAGCAGTCGCACGTGCATCCATGAGAAGTTGATCATTCCATTCACAATGTTCATTGAACTGGCTGACTTACAGCCTACCATATTTCCCACATTGCGGATTGATCTTATCAAGTTCCTATATGGAACCACCTGATCTGACAAGCTATGAGATGTTCAGGTTCATTAGGTCACTATAGAGCACCTGGTGTTCAGGCTATGAACATTGAGTTCCTTTAGTAACTCACTGCATTGAGACCTTTCGTCCTTCAAGTTGTTGCTGGCTAGCCTTGCTTAGTCTGTTTCCTTTGACTCATTCTTCTAGATCTTTTTGTGACCTTTGTTTGACTTGCTTCTGAAGAACAAATCAGCAGAAGAGGGTGCTGGTCACAGATTTTCCATCTCCTTGACTGGCTTAAGTCCCATGCCTTAGGAGGATTCTGCTATCATCCTCCTGCAAAGGCCTTTAGTCAAAGGATCAACTAAGTTAGATTCTGATCTTACGAATTGTAAAGAGAACACACCTGTTTCTAACAGACTTCTTACTGTTTCATGCCTGATTCTGATGCGTCTCTTCTTGCCATTGTATATCTTGTTTTGAGCTATGGAGATTGCAGCCTGATAGTCACACACTAGAGAGACTGCTGGAGTAGGTTTCTCCCTTATGGGGAAGTCTGATAGCAGACATCTCAACCATTCAGCTTCTTGTCCAGCCAGATCGAGTGCCACAAACTCTGACTCCATGGTTGATCGTGCAATGCAAGTCTGCTTGGAGGATTTCCACGAAATGGCTGCTCCACCAAGTGTGAAAACAAAACCACTTGTGGAGCTTACTTGTTCATTGTCTGATACCCAGTTGGCATTCGTGTACCCCTCCAGCACACCTGGAAACCCTCTGTAATGCAGACTCCACTCTGTTGTGCCTCTCAAGTACTTTAGTAGTCTTCTTAGGGCTATCCAGTGCTCAGTCCCAGGGTTGTGAGTGTACCTGCTCAACCTATTCACTACATATCCAATGTATGGTCTGGTGTAGTTCATTAGGAACATCAGGCTGCCAATGATTTTGGCATAATTTTCTTGTTCTATACTTGTACCTTTGTTCTTTTCCAAATTTATACTGGAATAATAAGGTGTTCTCACTGGTGTAACTTCCCAGCTGTTGAATTTCTTCAGTAGTATTTCGGTGTAATGAGATTGGCTCAGGATGTATTTCCTTCCTCGTTGAACTACCTTGACCCCCAAGATCACATCAACTGGTCCCATGTCCTTCATTTCGAATTTACAGGACAAAAACAGCTTTGTTTCTTCTATGGCTCACATGTGAGTGCTAAAGATCAGCATGTCATCTACATAGAGACATAGGAAAACACAAGCGCTGTCAAACAATTTTGAGTAAATACAAGTGTCAGAACTGTTCGCCCTGAATCCATAACCAGTAATGGTGTTGTGAAATTTTTCAAACCCTTTGTTTTGGAGCTTGTTTCAGCCCGTACAAGGACTTCCTTAGTCTACAGACCTTGTTCTCAAAACCAGGTTCTACACAGCCTGGAGGTTGATCCATGTAGATCTCCTCATCCAGGTCTCCATTTAGAAAAGCGGTTTTCACGTCCATCTGATGTACATGCGTGTTAAAGATAGATGCTAGAGCAAACATTGTACGAATGGTGGTGATTTTTGTTACTGGAGAATAGGTATCAAAGAAGTCAATACCTTTCGCTTGAGTAAAACCTTTAATGACTAGTCTGGCTTTGAACCTCTCAATTGATCCATCTGTTCTAAGTTTTCTCTTAAATATCCATTTGCATCCAATTGATCTACACCCTTTAGGAAGGTCTACTAGATCCCAAGTATGATTGGATCTAATTGAGTCTAATTCACTGTCAGAAGCTTCTTTCCAGAGATGAGCGTCTACTGATCTCATTGCTTCTTCATAGGTTTTAGGGTCATCTTCTATAAAGTATACAAATATGGTGGAGTCTGTCAACTCACTGTGATCAGTATGTTCAAACAGAAAGGATGTTATAAAATCTGGTCCAAAAGAGGTTTCATACTTGGTACGCTTACTTCTCCTTAATGTATGACTGTCATCTCTAATTGGATAAGATGTTAGGGGATACCTGACAGGTGAGACCTCTCGTTCTGGACGTGAGTCAGTCATGCAGGGAAACACATCTTCAAAGAATTCAGCATCCCTATACTCACACATGTTTCTGTCACTCATCCTCATAAACCTATAAGTTACACTGTTTTCTACATAACCAACAAAAATTGCATCAAATGTTTTACGGCCAATGCTGTCTCTCTTAAAGCGTGGAATTGACACCTTAGCTAGACATCCCCAGACCCTAAGGAAGGAGAGGTTAGGAGGGAATCCTTTCCACAGTTCAAAGGGAATTACAGCAAGAGCTTTATGAGGTACTCTGTTGAGTATCTTAGTTGCAGACAAAATGGCTTCCCCCCACATTTCATTTGGAAGACCAAAACTCAAGAGCATAGCATTCATCATATTTTTAGGGTTCTGTTTTTCCTTTCAGCAATGCCATTTTGCAGAGGACAGTAAGGAGTTGTGAACTCATGTATAATGCCATGAGCTTCACAGGTTTCTTTAAGAAACGAGGTGCTAAATTCTCCTCCTCTGTCTGTGCTAAGCCTCTTGATTCGTTTGTCTAACTGATTCTCTACTTCAGACTAAAAAACCAGAAATTTGAGTTCTACTTAGTCCTTTGATTTCAGAAGATAGACTTTAGTAAATCTGGAGAAGTCATCTACGAACGTTATGTAGTATTTTTTCCCTCCTCTACTTTCATGATTTCTGAAATCAGCAAGATCAAAATGAATCAATTCCAACAGTTCAGTTTTCCTTATTTTTACCAGGTTGAATGGTTTACTGACTAGTTTAGATTCCACACAAACTTGGCATTTATGCAAGGTTTCAGGAATGGTTAGGTTAGGAAGTAGGTTAGGATATTTCATCTTCCTTAGAGAACTATAACGTACATGGCCTAATCTACCATGCCAGTGATCAAAGGACTCAACCAAGTAAGAGGAAGTAACATTTTCATTCATAGCAATTGCAGAAATGACAAACAAACCCCTTGATAAATATCCCTTTCCCACAAACAGGTTGTTCTTTGTGATGACCAGCTTGTTTGCTTCGATCACCAGCTTCAAGTCTGCTTTGTTGAGAAGACCTGCAGATATGAGGTTTCTGTGAAGGGTTGGAACAAACAGGACATTAGATAAATCCAGATGATTTCCAGAACTAAGTTTTAGTATGACTCTCCCTTTTCCAATCACAGTTGCAGTGCTTGAGTCTCCCATGAAGACTTGATCTCCTGATCCAGCTTCTTCAAACTCAATGAACATTTCCCTTATCCCGCGGAGGTGTCTTGACACTCCAGAGTCTATGATCCACTCTGTGTCATTTTCCACCAAGTTTGCTTCAGAAACCACTGCAGAGAAAGTGATGTGATCTTCCTTTCCTTAAGTGGATTCAGCAATGTTCACCTGAGGTCTTGATCCTCCTTCTCCTCTATGGTGTTGATCCTTCCTCTGAGTGCATTGGTAAGCTTTGTGTCCGACCTTTCCACACACATAGCAAGCTCCCTTTTTGTATTTCTGAGTTTGTCATGGCTTCTTGAAGTTTACTGACTTTCCAGATGTCTTCCTAGGGTGCCGGTGGAGTTCCTAGGGTTTCTTCCTTTGGACCTATAATCAGGTTCAATTAGATTAGCATTGACTGAATGTGAGGATCTGTGAGTCAACTTATCTTTGATCCTGTTTGCCTCCTCTATTTTGATGTGATCAATGAGTTCTTCCACTATCATGTCCTTCTTCTTGTGCTTGAGGTGATGCTTGTAGTTGGTCCATGAATCAGGTAGTTTCTCTATGAGAGAATTGGCTTGGAACATGCTTCAAATGTTCATTCCATCAACTAGAACGTCTGCAGTGAGGCTTTCAAACTGGTGAACTTGATCCATGATAGGTGGATTGTCTACCATTTTGAAGCTTAACCAGGTCCCTACAGCATATCGTTTCCTGCCAGCATCTTCTCCTCCATACTTCTTTAGCAGGATCTCCCAGATGGATTTTGCGGATTTGTTATGAGCCACTAGATCGAAGCTGGGATTGCTCAGGTGGCTGAGGATGTGAACTCGAGCTATCCGGTTGTCTTTCTCATATTTCTGAGTTTCAGTCATTGAAAATGTTGCAGAAGATTCCTTTTCCTTGGTGTCCACAGACATTTCTGATGAGGAAGCAGGGATACCAGTTGATATAATAGGCGGATCTTCAAATAGTACATGGTGTATCTCTAGATGTTCTAGGAAGATTAGGAGTCTTAGTGACCATCTCTTGTAGTTGGTGCCGTCCAGAGCTTCCTGTTTGCTCAGATCAGGTACGGATTTTGCCATGGTAGTCATTTGTTCCCCTGATGGTGATAGAACTGCTTCAAGATTGATAGTTAGATTAGCAACAATCCGTAACAAACAAGAACAGGAAAATGAAAATGAAAATGAGTGATCGTGGAGAAGCCACTGCCCTTGAAGCAATTTCCCGATCACCACACCAATCAAAGTGTCGAGAGAAGCTTCCCAAGGTAATCACTGAATAAGAAACTAAATGTTAGGATTGAGTTGATCTCGTATGAAGCCAGTTCTTTTTGTATATTTCCAGAACTCTAGAACCATAGTTTATATATGATGTTATGTTGCTTCCTCTGCGCTTGTTCCGGGATCAACTCCACTTCCTGTAATCATGGAATTCCAGAAGAGTTGGTTGAGAAGAATCAGGAGGGAGATCAGTTCATGTTCATCATGTCTCCCTCCATTTCCAACGGTCAAGTCCAGTTCCGTTAGTGTAACGGTGTCATTTTCAGTACTGGATTGATTCATTGGTTATTTGGTCAACTCTACTGGTTGAACCTTCAAATTCCTAACACAATTAGGATCGACTATCGCCACAAACGGGCTCTAGTCTTCCGTAGGCTAGAGGATACTATTGTTAGCTATAAAGTTTGTAGAATAATTGTAAATGCCTGACATCATAGATGCCTAAGCTAGCATCCAAATTGATGCATGAATCACATTCTATCATCTCTAGCATATGAGCAAATCAATTTAATGATAATAAGACCATATGGTAAACACTTACCACGATCCATCAAAGGTTGAACTGTTCCTTAGAGCGAAGGATACCTTCCCTCCAAATCTCAAAATAATCAGACTTCATCAACTCCGGGGATCTTCCTTCAAAATTGGAGTTGGTTGTAGCTTTTTCCCGCTTCTGGAAAGATTCGACTTCTAACTTAGAATTGTGATATCTTCTTCTTCTGACCTTGAAGTGATGACCACAAAAAATTTAGTGAAAAATATGATATCATGGACAACTCTGTAGTTGGAGCCCTTTCCAAAATTCCACGTGAATGCGGAAAACACAGAACAACAAAGCATGCTCGCAAAGATTGTTGTTCTAAAGAATGACATAGAACTCAATCAATAGTTCATCGATTACTTTGATAGAGACATGGACGTTGTTCTTCAAAATATGAAGAAACTTCTACTAATGTTTGAGCTCACTCCAACGGTCTGATCTCTCTAGATCAAAGAAAGAAGTTTGAGTTTCTAACGGATTGAATTCTAAGTTTTATGGTTACTGGGGAAAGCCCATCTAAACGGCGACCGAACGGACTTATATGCGTGTCTTACAATGGACGTCGGACAAGCATTGGTCGTTGACCCTCATGCCCACAACGCCCTTTGGGCTTCCAACTCGCGTTGCCTACCCCCATTTTGGCCCGCGAGCCAACATCACTTCCAACTAGCAATCTCCTTTGACCTCTCTTGCTCGTTTCTATACCAAACGACATTCGAATTGTCTCAAACTTCGCATAGACATTCTTTAAGCCTGATTTTCATGTCTCTAACTGCAAGTTCCACTCATCGAGTTAAGATTTAATCCAAACCCAATTTATTGACATGATACTCAGACAACCAAAATTGGGTCGTTATATCATCTTCTTCTTGTTTCTCTAATGATGCTTTTGAGGATTAGTCTGTGCATCTAAATGCCAACTTGAATGATATCAATGCATATGACATTGTAGATTGTTAACTTGTTAGAGATGGAGAAACTAAAACTAAGATCCATAATAGGAAATACACTTCCAATCTTGTTAAGTATGTTGTTTGTGTCTGTAATATGATTACTTGGTTCATTTTTGAATTTTATGATAAAGCTATAAACGGTTCTAAGTCAAATTAGTGGAATTTAACTATGTCGGAAGAATTTCGGTCTATGCATGTTAATAAAACTTAAAACTATATGTCTAAACCTGAAAATGCCAAGTTAATATGAACAAATGGGTTTTTAGGATCAAGTGTAGAACCTCTAACCTAGACTCTTCAAGATACAAGCTAAAGGGTTTAGTCAAAGGGAATGGATTGATTACCATGAAATCTTTGTTCTCATAATTAAGTATAAGACTATGAGATTACATTTTATGAGTGCTATTTTTTTGCTGGGAACTTGAACAAATGAACGTGAAAATGGCTTTTCTAGATGGAGACATGAGGGAAATCATATATATGAAACAACCTTAGACTTCTTTGGATACAATACATTTTGATCATGTCTACATGTTGAACAAGTCTATATATATATAGTCTTAAACAGTCCCCGAGTAAAAGTTAAAATTTGACACTTCTTGATTTTACATAAAGGAGTTACGATAGTTATCTCTATTTCACGATTGTTAAAATTAAAAATCCGCTCCTCATTTTGCTTTATGTGGATAGTATTCTTCTCATCAACAACTCATTCGTGAGCATTTATTGTAATAAGAAAGATCCCAAAAGACATTTTGATATGAAGTTTTAGTTCCTGCTCGCCCAAGGATTTTAAGTGTTAACATTTTAAGGAATAGGGTAAGACAACTACATCATGATTTCCATATTTAATGACCTCCTTAAAGTGCTTGAGAAATTTTCAGTTCAAGGCTTTAAGTTTGTTTCTGTGCTTTGGGAGGTCATTTGGTGCTCACAGAGTCTGAGTGCCCTTTCTCTGCCTCTGAAGTTGAAAAAATGAAACATATTTCATATGATTTGGCTGTTGATTTTGTTACGTATTTTATGTTGTGCACTATACGTAACCTTGTTTTTGCCATAAGTGTAACCTAGGACAAAAATATTGCGCTACTATATAATAATTCCCTAAGATGCATATCTTGAACTAGAAACCTTGGTACAATCTGGTATATTTTGAACACTCTACTAATTTAAACTTGGTTGGCATTGTTGATTCGGATCATGCGAATAATAAGGACATGCAAGTCAATTACCTTCTTCTTGTATATTTTGGGTGGCAATTATATTTCTTGAAAAATCAAAACAGTAATTATAATAGTCGTGTCATTAACCAAAACTGAATACATTCCATCAACAAAAACATGTAAAGAAGCAATTTGGTTGAAAAACATTTTACGTCAAATCGATACTAGAACTTATCTGCCTGTTCTGTTTATGGATAACTACAGTGCTTTATACTTGTGCAAGGACTTTGTGCATCATGAAAAAAATAAAGTCTATTGATATTAGATACCGTTTTATTCTGGATGAAGTGGAATTCAAGAAACTTAGAATGGAAAATTTTGTTAAGGAAGTGAAATTCTGTTGATTTTTGAACTAAGGTTGTTCTTGCTGACAAGTTTGTTTTCTGCAGAGATTACTTCCACATCGAAGATGTTGGATGAATTATTACATCATTGAACCAGTGATGTTAGGGAAGTAGTTTGACAAGAAGTTGCATTGTTATGGTAGTTCTGTAGGATATGGATAGCAACATGTTTAGAAGGGAACTTGTTAGAACCATGTTACAATGGATTCGATTTAACTTGTTACGAGTTGACATGAAACTGTGTCTGTCCGATTTGTTTTTTGTTTTGCATTTTATAGGATTACCATAGCAGAGCCATTTTGGCTATCATCACTTCTTATAAAAATGAGGTACTAAGAGCGGAGGAGAAAACGACCTCTCATTATCTCCCCGAAAACTTTAAAAAACACTTTCTCCCAACCATCATTAAAGAAGCATTGACGATCCATCTACTACTTCTACGATCTGACCACATTTTTGGAACTTTTGTCATTGTTCTTCAACCTGAAATGGATTTGAATTCCTCTGTCTCTCTTCTCCTTGTTGTTGTATGAGTTTACCTTGTTGTTGTTGTCGTCGTCGTCGTTAGTTTTCTAAGATTTAGGTTACGGTTTTGTCAAACTTGTAATAGTACTTTTGCTTTTGCCTGATATTGTTATTTTTGGGTTGATCTGTGCCTCCCTGAGGCTCCACAAACGTAGGTGATTTATCGCCAAATTATGTTACTAAACTCTTTTGTAATTTGGTTTCTACTCTGATTAGTTTCTGCATGTTCAGATCTAAAATAATTAAGGGAATCTATGAGTTTTATTCGATTGTGTTGAGATCGATCGTGATATCATGATGAATAATAGAATAGATAGACGAGAATGAATGTGCAAATGAAAAATGAGGATCGGCAATTAATAATTATGAGTTGACATGTATGTAATAGTAGAGATTCTTCAATCTTCAAATCTTATAGCAGAAGCCAATCATTGGAACTAATCCTACTTAATCCTCACCAACCATACTTACTCGCATTTGTTATTTGGGTTTCCCTTCCTTTCTAAGGATGATGCAACTACGTGATGAGGACAGATCACAACATATACGCTTCACCTGCTTCTTTCGTTTAGTTTATTTAATTTGTTCATTTAATAATTAATTAAGACCGACAAGTTTAAGTTGACAAAGATAACGCAAAATTATATTTGTGTTTAGAGAACGGATGAAAAACCAACAATGAGGAACGGACGAAAATAAGTAGAAGAATGTAAGTCCACAATTAACTTTGACAGGAAACAACCTTTGTATAATTGCATTGCCGAAAAAAGGAAAACAAAGTACTTATTTACTTCTTTAGCTCTTACAGAACGTACCCTCCGGGAAATAAAACCCATGAATGAGAATGATGAAAGCAAATTAACAAAAGAAAGAGATGACATGCATCATCATCTTAAATAACCACAAGAAGAATTGAGATTATATTTCTCTAATTAAGCCATTTTAGCAGCAGCCGGCGTCGTGCCATTACGGTTCCGGCAGAAGGTGGTGGAGTTTTCGTCCATCCTCTCAACGACGAAATGAGCCAACATGCCATTAGTTGACTCCACCAAATTCTCCCTACACAAAAACTCGTCCCCATAAACCCTCTCCACCTCCCTATAATAATCGTGAACAAACACGTGCGTTTTCCCGCCGCCGCCCTTCTTACTCCTGGCCAGAACTCCCGCCGTGAATATTGGCATCATCCTTCCAGGGCCATCACGGCCATCTCCCCGTGGCCCATCGATGAGGATGACGTCCCAATCGACGTCGTAGACGTGGTTTGGAAGGTCGTTGATCCCGAGCTTGCATTCGGAGAAGAGCAAGTTCTGGACAGGGCGGCACTCCTGTCCAGCGAGTTCCTTTGCGGAGGCGAGGAGATCCTTCATGTCGGAGACCTTGGTGGTGTACTGGACGTCGAAAACGTCGATGTCCGGGTGGATCTCCTCGAAGTAGGCTGCATAGTAGCGGTTCTCCTCAACGAAGAGGGTGCGGCCGTTGAGGTTGAGGGACTTCCAGAGGAGGGTCTCATGGGTGAGGCCGAAGACGAGGAGGTTGCAAGGGGAGGAAGAGCATTTCCGGAGGACGTCGGAGATGGGCTTCATCTCGGAGTGGGACATGTGGAAGGTGTCGTTTGAACGGGCGGCATAATGGAGGAGGGTGTTGATGACTGTGGTCGGGAGAGGCGCAGGTGGAGTAGGAGTGGTTGCTGCCGCGGCGGCTGATGATGAAGATGATGAGAGGATTACAGTAGACGAAACGGCGGCGGCGTTGAGGGAGGAAGACTTGGTAGTGAAAGAGTCGCGGGTGTAGACAAGGGTGAGGAGGAAGGCGAGTGTGAAGAAGGAGAGAAAGGCGAGAACCCAAAGGCGGTTGGAATAAGAAGTGGTGGCGCCTTGCTTTTGAATATTGTAAGGATGGAGAAGGATGAGCTTTGTGTTGCCATTCCCATTGTTGTTGTTGATGTTGTTCTTCATCCTTTTTGACTGATAGATGATCGCTTCAATCAATTTGCCCCTTTCAGTACTACCTGTGTTCACGAGAGATTGCTGATGGGGGGAATTTTATTTGTGGGGTGAGAGAGAAAGGGAGAAGAGATGATATTTAAAAGGGGCGTGGCAGTGAGTGATGATGAGAGAGTTTTGGAATTGAAGTAGATATGGAGGAGATGGAATCAGGGTGGGAGACGGTGCTTTTGATTTTCTAACTTTCAAATGAGATGTTCACATCATCACCTATGTTTACATTTCAATCAACCTAGCCACCCTTTTATTCATTTTATTTTATAAAAAAAAATACATTTACACCTTGTATTATGCAAAATTTATATCAAACACCTATTATTAAATTTTAATCGATCAACCCCTGAATTTTGACTATTTTAAAAAATATACTATTTTTTTAGTTTTTTTATTCAAATTTTGTTTAGTATGCTGATGGTGCACTTTACATAAACTTATATGTCTACGTGGCAAAATTATTTATTGATTGAAAATTTTATTAAAATATTTTTTTTGGTAATCTCAAAATGATTAAAAACTTAAATTTCAAAATTAATTAAACTAATTAAAAATTCAAAGTAAACACCTCAACCTAAATAAATAATAAGTTTTTGTTTAGTGAAATTATGTTTAGCAAATAATTCTGTTATATAGACGTATATAATTAACATATTAAACAAAATTAGAACAAAGAAAGGGATGTTGGTTTATAATTGGTTAGGAGGAGGGGGAAACGGAGCTGTTGGAGAGAGAGAGACTTGTGTTGTAGGTGGTAGTATTAAGTGTAGCGACTGAGTAACTAATTACAAGCCAGAAGTCGCTTTTCCTTTCTTCATTTCCCTGTTTTAATTCTCAAGTAACCTATTCTCTACTTCTCCCCTCTCTCTATTCTTTTCTTTATAAACAAAATGCCCCATGTGTTTCTTTTCATTTCTATTGAATATATGAACTTTGGCTTTCTGAAGTAGACCATTTACCAGTTTCTGCGGCCACTCACAAGTCTGAATAATAAATTCAGCGTTTCCGCTAACTCGCTCGCCTATTTACACCCTACTATACAATATGGCGTTGCCTCTACAATTAGTTTAAGTCCAGCTTCTAGGATCCGCCACTACTGTACATCATCGTTGCTGCGTTTTCCGTCCAATTTAATTATCTTACTAACTAATTAACAATATATTATTAATTTAGTAGAGCTTTTAGTATTTTTGGTTGGAGATAGATGGGTGAAAATATTCTTACAAAAATAAAATAAAATAAATAAAATATAGGATGTTTATATGTAAGATATAGTTGAATTTGAACTTGATACTTTTAAATAGCCGGCCACACAATGTAACCACGGTACTAGTCTATTTTAATTGAGTAGAGCCTTTAGTTTATTTATTTCTTAGTTGATAGGGCGATATGCAATTGTCTGATTTTGATCAGACTCCTCCAATGACCAGTAACATCGCATGTTTCTTTGTTATGGAGGATTATCGGTGGTTACTGGTTTCTATAAAAAAAGTTGTGGCTAGACTGTATTGAATCGAATAAGAAAATACACGAGTTATCGTAATGTTTGGAATACATAATGTCAAAAGTGATGTATGATCCAGTCTTTAACAGGATGCCTCTAAATAAGTCTAAATTTGATATTGGCCACTTTACCAATCCAAGCCAACCCATTTTGTGTGTGCAACATTCAAGCGCTTAAAATATGTATTTCTTGGCCACAAGCTTTAGTTACACGTATAATTAAAATGTTTGTTCCATTTACGCAATTATTGGACATGTGGTACAAATATGATATGTTAGTTATATTGACCAATTATATTTTAATCAACAAGATTTAACTCGATTCAAATACTATTTTTTATGAAAATCTTCGTGGTAGGAAGAACCAAGATAACATATTATTTACACCAAAAATTAATCTAATACCACATTGGGTTTCTAGGTATAAATCACTATAATAGGGAAAATTAAATATTATTAATTAACTTTCAATTCAATGAGCCGTTAATTGATTTTTAAACTCATTATCACGTCAACCTCTCACGTCGACTCCTCTCGCCGACCTCTCTCACCAATACCTCGCCAACAGTACTATGCTGCTCATGGTCGTCATATCGCCATGGATCACGACATGTGGTCATCATTCATGTACCACTCCTTGTCACGTCAGCACCTCATGCCAACACCTCTCACCAACACTACAAGAAAATAATAACCTAATAGTGGAAGCCTAATAGGAGCTATATGTGCTAGGATTATTTAAAGATATAAACCTAACATCGGCCACTATAGCCGCTCTTAAACTAATAAGTTTAACAGCGGCAAAGTGATTGTTGTTAGGATTTTAATTCCATTCAATAGTCTAGATGAAGTAAAAAAGTAATTGATGGTCTAGATCTAAAAGAATCAACCATTTCTCTATATATTTATGTTGGTCTCTCCTCTCAACCCTAATTTCCTTTTTCTTTTTCTCAAAATCGCTGTCCTTACCTCCTCATCATGAACAGTCGTCCTCCGACAACACAAGCTAGAAGAAAAAAAAATCATCCTCAAAGAAAAAAAAGAAATCTTTCTTCAGGTAGAAAATGTTAATCCATCATCCTCCTCCTCAAAATCGCTCTTGACAATTCTAATGGAGCAAGAACAAGAAAAAATCAGATATGGAGGGAGTTACAAAAAATGACAAATCTAAAGGAAGAAGAAGAAGAAGAAGAAAAAAATCGGATCTAGAGGAGGTTTAATTTTTTTGTGTATATTAGATGTGACTTTTATATATTATCTAAGGTGATTTAGTTAATCTCATTTGTATATAATATTTGGTGTTGTACATATACTCCGGGAAATTATATTGTGACTTTTGTATCTCGATCTGATTTAGGGTGTTGTGCTTAATGGATATCAATTCGTTTATTATTTCTTGTAGCAATCCATACAAACTTATTTCTTATTTCTATCAATTGGATGAATAACCAAGTTCAAAAGCTTAGATCTGATTTGAAACTTAAGTTGAAAGAACCTAGATATAATTTGACGAAACCCTAATTTATACCTAACATCGGATAAGTAATTGCCGTTAGGCAAGCGCATTTAACTATGGGCCATCGGCCACTATTAGGTGGGTCTAGCATTGGACAACCTAACAGTGGATTAGTGGTTGCGGTTAAACTTTCCTAACAAATAAACAATCTGCCCAAATTTACTTTGCACGTAGTCTTAGCTTTCAGATCTGAGCTCTATCAAAACCTCCATAAGAGTAGTGGTAGTTAGCAGTAGATAGCCGTCATAACACATTGAACACCCTTGTTCAACCTTTGTTTGAAGAGCTGTGGACCATGTATGAATCCAATCTTAAGAAGTCAAAGGTGATCTTTCACAAACTTCTATGGCGGAGGAACATGTCGCCAATGTTGAGGTTGTCCATGATGGAGGAAGTCAGAGCAATCTTGCAAAAGAAGTCACACCACACCAGTCGGTGCCAATTGCTGATCTTAGAGTTGTAGTTGCCTCAATCCTCCAAATGATGAAGGAGGACCGTAACATAATGGCGGAGAACCGCCAACAGGTAACTCTCTAATTAACATCTTTTGATTAACGTTATGATTCTCAAAATGCTAGAGTGGATAGGCGTTTGAGCCAAATTATTGAGGTGGTTGATAAAAACAAACATGATTTTAATGAATTTAGGAATTTCTTGATCTCACCAGTTGCGCAAATAAGGACACGATTTCACTAGATGGTGTTAACTCAACACCAAATAATTTTAATGAAAGTGCAAATATTCCTCCCGTCAGTGACCCAATTGGCCAACTAAGGCAAGATAATTTTTCGTAGGTAAATAACCAATCGTATCCTTACAACACGAATCACGGTAATATCCCCACAACTACTCAAGTGGAGGGGTCCCATGATATGGGAATAGGAGAACTGCAACCACGTGGTGAGAATCCCGCTCCCACACTCAACACTCCTATTGATCAACCTCTTGTACAAGGAGTTGGTAAACCTCTCCCCATACCAATGGCAAGGCCTTACTTGGCACCTGTCAACATGGGATTAGGAGGAGGTTTAGGTGGTGGAGATCACATTCCACCACATGCATACACAAGACCTATACCATCCGAGTTCAACGGTCAAGGCATGGACCCCATGATGGGATTCATGCCACTTCCTGAAGGGTACAATGTGAACATCTTGAGAGAACAGGTGGCACGACTGCTAACGGAAAAACTTGGAATGCGAGTTAGACCGACCATACCATCAGTTTACCTAAAGCCTTATCCAGAATGGGTATACATGCTCTATCCTTTTCCAAGAAGCTTTAGCGTGCCTGAGTTTTCCATCTTCATGGAGATGGGTGATGTAGAACCCGACCCTAGAAGACTGGTCTACCATTAGTTCGGCACATGCACACTAACTAGGGTTCCACTGCACTCGACTAATTAAAACCCACAATGACTATTAAAAGCAAATAAACCAGTATTAGAGACTGAACTGAACCTTTAATTAACCTTGGAAAATCAGACAAGACAAAGATCCTGAATCCTTAAATACAACTCAACATGGAAAAAGACGAGATACAACTCCAGTTCGTAAAACACATCAAAACGGATATCAGATGATATCACATCTCCGACCAGCTCATCCCACATTCAGCTCATGTACCTTTAACTGTACACAGATACAATAGGGACGCATACATCTAACAGGGTCGATGCTAAGCACTGAGTGGTTAGCTAATCATCACATAGATTTGAGACTAAAGACATGGATAGAACTCAAGAAGTAATAGAAGTATACTTAGTCTCTACTCGGATAATGTGACCATGTGGTCATGTATGCATCTAACTAGGATCAACCACCCCTAACATCATGCAGATAACCTTATAGTGGATCAGACCAGGAAACCACCCTACCTCCATGTGAGCATAATCTGTAGGCGTACTCGGCATGTCCTAAACTTTTTCTTGTATTCCTAGGGATTGCAAAAACTGGGAGTTGGTGATCAATGCAATATATATCATGATATAGTCTAGCTGCATATCTTGAATGGTGAATCACGTGCCACTATTCATTTGTTCAGAACTTTAAGCGTGAACTTGTTACACCTTCTGTATAGTAGATTGCATGCTATTGTACAGCTTCAGAGCCCTTTCTCCACATCATGTTAGACCACATTAGGAGTCCTTTCAAAGGATTGCCAAACATCTTGATAGAATTCTACATTAGACTAAGTAGTAGCTTAACATAAACCTCCACCTCCAAGAAGAGGTGACACCTCTTATTCTAAATTGATAGGATTGCCCCTTGCTGCCACAAACCCAAAGCTTCTGATCGAGCATCGTTTGGAGTTCAAACGATCGAGTTATCCTCAACTTACTCATTTGCAACAAACTAAAACTTGCAGGGACTGAATTGTCCTTTCAATACCTTGCTTGTCAATTTACAGAATCAGTCCCTGGACAATTTGCTGGTTGCAGACCTGTAACCTAACTTTCCAGAATTTACAATCACGTCCATGAACTTTATATAAACTACAGACTTTGTGGAGTTTGCAGCTCAGTCGATCATCTTCTCCGGCGTGCTCCCCACCGCCTCCATCGAGCTCGTGCCAAGAACCATCACAGAATAATCAACACAGGAGGAATACCCAAAAACCTGATACCAAAACTGAAAGTTTCTAAAGCTTAACTGTATTTACCTCTCATCGATCTAGGGGAATCGATCCCGACATCGTCCTTGCCGATCCTCTGACGATCTACATTGTTTGCACCTTTAAATATGGATCTCCTCTCTTTAAAGTCATGTTCATCAAACTGAACAGAGAAACTAATTATGGGAGTTCTAATTCTACTGTCGAAATAAAACACTAACAATCTTAATATATTTTCGCTTCCCTTGTGGTGATTGGTTGATGAAAGTAAGGGATTTGTGTCGAATCGTTTCGGTCCGTTTGGCTTGTTTTCTCATGTTTCATTTAGATGTCAGGTATCCGTTGGAAAGAGGATGCCAATACAAAGCCAACAAGACCAATCGAGAGTCAAACAAAGGTCGAACAAGCGAGATACGAGCGAATCGAATCTAGTGAATCATAAATCGAATCTAATGAGTCGTATTTGAGCATTTCCAACACACAAGTCTAGCAGCCCTTCTCTCTTTCATTGATCTTCTTACTCCTTTGCTTCTCTTAGTTACTTAAATCACTTTTTATACTTTGGAGTGAATGGATAGTAAACTAGGTTGGTAATTTAGAAATGTCCTTTTTTAAACCTTTCTTTGGCTTAACCCGTGAACAAAGTAGTTTAGTAAAAGCTTGTTAATGGACCTCATGCAATCTGACACTTGTCTTTTAAGGACAGGGTTATAATACCAGATCCTTAGCCATCAAATTTTTGGTGCCGTTGTCGAGGACTAATACATTCCTTCGAAAGGCAAGCTAGGATTACTGATATAAGCATTCACCCCTGATTTACTTCTTGCTCCCCTTGTTGTGTGTTACTCCCTTTTGTTGTTATGTTGGCTTGTGGTTTCTTGTTGTGTAGGAACTCTTTTGTGCTACTTGACCTGCATGAGACATTCTAAACACAATCGACGAGTACCAAAGATACTTCAATCAACTCCACTTCGCCCTCAACCAATCAAAGAATCTTACACCGCCGTCTAGAGAAGCATTGAGTGTTGGCTCGAGTTTCGGAGGAGAACTAGATGCGCTTGAGAACGTGTTTGGAATGGATCAACAACCACCGAGGACTCTTGGCAACTATGCCAAGCCCACTCTTGAGGGAACTTCATCAAGTTTCCTTCATCCACCAATCGACAACCGTAACTTCGACTTTAAGTTCCAATACATTCAATTGGTGCAACACAATGCCTACCATGGCCACGAGCATGAATGTCCGTGTCGCCACATCCGAAGCTTCTTAGTGATTGTGGACCTAATAAAGTTCAACTATGTTCCTCAAGAGGCCATCCAACTTTGACTCTTTCCATTCTCACTCTAAGGGACGACGAGGGAATGGCATGATAACCAACCAAACAATACCTTCCAATCTTGGGACGATTTGGCGAAAGATTTATTGGAAGAGTTCTTCCCTCCCTACAAGACGAATGAGATTCGAGGAATGATCTCTAACCTCGAAAAAATAAATAGAGAGCCATTCTACGAGGCTTGGGAGAGGGTCCAAGCTCTCCTCTACTCTTGCCTTCATCATAGCTTCAATGAGTGGCAACTTGCAGAGACCTTGCTAGGGGGCTCACCGATGAGGATATACCAAGATCACCAACCAAGTGGCGACAGGAGATTTGAGATCACTACTCCTTGAGCATTGCCTTCCAATATTCTGAGAGATGGCCATGAAGACAAAGAGGTTGTCGCAGCAACAAGGTCATAGAGACACAAAGGCGGTATCGGGATGCCTATGTTTCCACCTCACACAGTCAAGCCCCAAAGGTACTTAAAGAGATGCCGAGATATAAGGAGGAAGACCTCGATCAACTCACTCATATGTTGATTTCAAGGATGAACAGTATGGTGGCTCAAATCAAAGCACTTGCCTTAGCTCAACCGGTGGTGAGACATACCACTACTCCACTTCAAAAGGAAGAGGAGCCAAAACCAAAGGTGACTCATCCTGTTGTAAAACTCTATGTGTGTGAGTTTTTGTAATGAGGGTAATGACTCCTCTACTTGCCAAGCAATGACCCCAATGTTTGCAACAGAAGAGGACTTCATTGAAGAAGTGGACTATGTGCAAGGAAGCTACCGAGGAGGCAGCCAAAGTGGATACCAAGGCTCTAACCAAGGGCAAGGTATGAACCAAGGTGGCTATGCAACTACCAACAAGGTCAAGGTATGAACCAAGGTGGAAATCGAAACTACCAACAAGGTCAAGGTATGAACCAAGGTGGATATCGCAAATAAGGGTAAGGCTCTTATCAAGGAGGATATCACACCAACAATCAAGGCCAAGTAAATCAAGGTTATAACCAAGGGCAAGGATATAGGAACAGTAATCCAGGTCAAGGTTACAATCAAGGCCAAGATTATTGAAACTACCATCAAAGACAAGGTTCAAACTAAGGCCAAGGGCACAACGACTACAGCGAAGGGCGAAACTCAAATCAAGGCCATGGGAGTCAAAGCTCCAATCAAGGGTATATCAAGGTAACGGAGGCAATGGTCAAGGGTATAACAATTCTCAAGGGTATACACAAGATCCCAATCAAGGTTTTTACCAAAATTGGGGCAATCAAGTATCAAGGGAACTTCCAAGATACCAATTCTCCTCCACCCAAATTCTCAAATCCGTCTTCTCACGTCCAAGGCAACACCTACTCTAATGAAAACTCAAGGATAGTTCAAATGATGGAGAACCAAGATAAGTTCTTCCAAGCGCATAGTTTGGCGACTCAAGAGCAAAGAGCATATCAAGACACCCTCAATAACACTACTCTAGCTCAAATGGCAGAGCTAAGAAATCAAGTCGGATACCACACACAAGCTCATTCAAGTCGGAAACTAGGTACCATACCCAGGAATACCAAAGTGAAACCAAGGAGTAAGGAGACTTGTGGCGCAATCAACACTAGAAGTAGGAAACATTTTCCGAATTCCACGCCTAAGGTAATCGACCTCCCCTATTGATGTACCTGTAGAGCTTGTGCATGATAATGAAGTGTTTGTGGGAGATGTTAATGAGGATGAAGCATTTGGTGATCAAGAGGAAGAAGAAATGATCAAGGAAAGTGAGTCGGTTTCGAATGTATCGGTTCTGAAAGCTCCAAAAGATGATGTGAAGTCTAAGGAGCCAATTGAATTTGACTCCAACAAGGCTACGAAGGGTTCGACCGGGGGAACCTCTACCTCCAAGCCCATGTTGGCTCCGTACAAGCTTAATGCACGTATAACCGCCTAGACAAGGATATCCTCAAGAAGAGTTTCAAAAAATTCTTGCTTCGACTTCACGGGGTGCAATTCACAATACCATTCATGGAGGGAATCGCCAAGATTCCACAATACTCCAAGTTTCTAAAAGAAATCTTCACCAATAAGAGGCATCATACCAAAGCTTCAAACATCACCCTCAATGAGGAATGCTCAGTCATCCTCTCCATTGATCTCCCTCGCAATCTCAAAAGACCCAAGTAGTTTATTCTCCCTTGCATGATAGGTTAAGTTGCTAAACAAAGAGGTGTTGCGGATCTAGATGCTAGTGTCAATATCATGCCTTACTTATTGTACAAGATGCTATACCTAAGTAAACTTAGCACGACTAAGGTTTGAATTCAATTAGCGGACAAATCAATTAGCTGGGAAGTTCTTGTTTCGGTGGATTTTCTTATGATAAATACCGGAAGCATTTATGTTTTGTTGATCTTAGGGAGACCCTTTCTAAACACGTCTAAGGCTATAATAGACGTGTTTGAGGGAAAGCTCACCTTGCAAGTTGGGCAAGAGGAAGCCACATTCCAATTGATCCATGGTATGAAATATTCAGATGATCGGGATGAGGATGAATTTAATGACTTCGCTCATATGGCTTCGGTTTGTACTATTGACGATTTTGTGTATGGAGATACTTTGGATTCATCCTTGGGCAAGTTCATGCAATAAGATAATGAGAAATTTGAAAAGAAAACAAGTCGAAGATTCTACATTGGAAGAGGTCAATGGTATTGCTTTAAGCTACCGTACACATATGAAAGATCGACTTCGTACGACAACCCACCAGACCTTAAGCAACTACCGACGCATTTGGAGTATGCCTTCTTGGTAGAGGATGAGAAGCTTATGGTGATCATTAACGCCAACCTCACACCCAATCAAAAGGATCACTTGCTAAAACTACTCAAGCAACACAAGTGGGCGATTGCATGGAATATTGACGACATCAAAGGGAAAAGTCTCACCTTCTGCACGCACAAGATCTTACTTGAAGATAGTTACAAATCGGTTGTGAAACCTCGAAGGCGACACAATCCTCATTTGCAAGAAGTTTTTCGGAAAGAGGTGATGAAGCTATTGGACACTGGCATAATCTACGCTATCTTCGATAGCAAGTGGGTGAACCCAATCCAAATGGTGCCAAAGAAAGGAGGAACCACAGTTGTTAAAAATGAAGAGAAGGAACTCATTTCGACTTGAACCGTTACAGGATAGAGAGTGTGTATAGACTACTGGAGACTCAACGATGCCACTCGAAAAGACTACTTCCGTCTTCCATTCATAGACCAAATGCTTGAACGATTAGTCGGTCATGATTTATATCGTTTCCTTGATGGGATGTCCAACTACTTCAAAATTTTGATTGCTCTCGAAGACCAAGAGAAGACAACCTTCATATGTCCATTTGGGACCTTTGCTTATCAGCGGGTTCCATTCAGACTATGCAATACCTCGACTACATTCCAAAGTGTATGCTTGCAATCTTTGGCAACCTCGTTTAGGATATCATGTAGGTATTTATGGATGAATTTTTGGTATATGGAAGTTCTTTTGATGCATGCTTAAAGAACTTGGAAAAGCTGCTCTAAAGGTGTGAGGAGACCAATTTAGTTTTGAATTGAGAGAAGTGTCATTTTTTGGTGAAAGAAGGAGTGATACTCAGGCACAAGATCTCGAGCAAAGGCATTAAAGATGAAAAGGCTAAGTTTGATACCATCTCCAAGCTCCCTCCACCATCCACCATCAAAGGAATTCGAAGCTTCATTGGACATGCAGGGTTCTACCGAAGGTTTATTAAAGACTTCTGGAAGATCACTACCTCCATGACCCGACTACTTGAGAAGGATGTACCTTTTGACTTCTCTCCAGAGTGTTTGCAAGCATTCAACCTTCTCAAAGAGAAACTTACTAGCGTACTGATTCTAGTAGCTCTAGATTGGACTCCCCCCTTTAAGCTCATGTGCTATGCAAGTGACTATGCCGTTGGGGTGATATTAGGGCAATTAAGAGAGAACCATTTCCATCCAATCTACTATGCAAGCAGGAATCTTAATGAGTCTCAAAGGAATTACACCACTACGGATAAGGAGCTTCTTGCAATAGCTTTTGGCTTCAATAAGTTCCGGTCTTAGCTAGTCCTCTATCAAACTAAGATATTCACGGACGACACTGCAATCAAGTATCTCATGTCCAAGGCGGATGCAAAGCTTCAGTTGCATGGATGAATAGTCTTTCTTCATGAGTTTGACATTGAAATCAAACACAAAAATGGTTCGAAAATGTCACCGCCGATCACCTTTCTCGATTGGTTGAGAGAGAAGTAAGGAACACGGTTGATTGACCTATCCATGATCTCTTCCCCGATGAGAAGCTCTTCTATACATTCCCGAAACATCTTCGTCAACAAGACCGTAGGTGCATCAAGAACGACATGAAGAAATATTTATGGGACGACCCTTGCTTATTTTGAGTTGGAGCCGACAACATCCTCCGGAGATGCGTTCCAATGAGTGAAGCAAACGACATGGAGTAGATCGAGTCGCACACAAGGTATTTGACTCCAGTTTCCTTTGGTCTTTAATTTAAAAAGATTTCTTTGAGTATGTTAAGTCTTGTGATAAGTCCAACGAGCGGGTAACATCTCTCACCTTGATGAAATGCTTGGTTGTTTGTGAGATCTTTGACGTATGAGGAATCAATTTCATGGGACCATTTCAACCTTGACAAGGAAAAAAATACATCCTTATGACGGTGGATTATGTGTCCAAGTGGGTAGAGGCGGTTCCCCTTCCCATAAACGATGCCCTTGTCATTGGAAACTTTCTCGTTAAGCTCTTCTCCATGTATAGTGCCCCCGTATGAGCATAGCAATCGGGGCACACACTTCCAAGCAAAATTTAATCAAGAGGATTGGCCAACTATGCTCGATGATGCTCTTTTGGCCTACTGAACGGCCTAGAAAACCCCTATCGGTACTACACCATATAGGTTGGTTTTTGGTAAGGCAGGCCACCTACTGATGGAAATTGAGCTCTGAGCATTTTGGGTCCTCAAGAAGCTTAATTTGGATGCTAGTGTGGCAGGTGAAGAAAGAAAGTGTCAAATTCATGAGTTATAAGAGCTACAATACCATGTGTATAAGAGCTTGAAGTTTTAAAAGGAGTAGACCAAGAAGACTCATGATGCTCGCCTCTGCACCATTCCATAATTCAAGGAAGGAGACCATGTCCTCCTTTAGAACTCCCACCTCAAGCTCTTTCCGGGAAAACTCATCTCAAGGTGGTCAGGCCCCTTCATGGTAAAAAAATTCCTTTCTTTTGGAGCGATTGAGGTAAAGTCTTCCACTCATCCCGATTCGTTTGTTGTGAATGGCCACCACCTCAAGCACTATCGAATTGGTGACACTATTAGTCCCATCAACAACGTGGTGTGCAAGCTCCGGTGATGTTGTGACTTGGTATGTGTAGTTTAGGACTATGACCAATGACTAAAACTTGCATGAATGTGTGTTTGTTGTGTTTTTGTTTCTTGTGTCATTGTGTCAAGAGAATGAGCATTTGAAGAGTTGATTGATGTCATCTTGGTGTGCCTAGGGCTGATAGGAAATTTCTTTGCATTAGGAGTTGATTCGATGGTCAAATGTTGTGTTAAAAGTTGTGTTGTTTGAGGATTTTATGTAGAAGCCTTGTGTTAAGAGGCCACACGTTGTATCCCTAGCACGAATTTCAAATCCGACCTCTATAAATTCGTGTTTTTAAGCCTAATGGTGTGTGGGTATTATGTCACTCCACACGTCATATATGCTTGAACCGGCTGGTTGTCAACTAAACCGAACTGAACCGTTTCTGAAATCGAACCTTGAAGAAACCAAATTCTGTTAGTCATCCGTTAAGTTTAATGGTTGGCCGGATGTTGACCGTCAGTTGACCGTTAGATTTAACGATGACTCTTTGGGTTTGACCGCGTTGACCGGTCCGATCGAGTCATACCCAGTAATTTTTGGTTCAACCCTCCTGACCCAACCGGTTACACGACATGTGGATTTCCATTATCCACACGCTGTGTGGATCCTCGAAATTTTGGCAGTGCCCCCCTTCTCTCCTAATTTTTCTCCCTTTCTCTCCCTTCCTCCCTATTGCCGATTTCTGCCCCTACGTCACCCTCCTCCCGGTCACCGCCTCCCCTCCTCTCCTTCCCCTCTTCCCCCTTCCCTCATCCTCCTTCCCCTCCTCTCCTTCCTCCTTTCCTTTCTTTCCCTTCCTCCCTTCTCCCTAATCCCTCCCCTACCATCACGACCCACCCAACCCCACCCCTATCCTCCGCCACTACTCCGACAACCCCTCTCCGTTGTAGCCGTCGTTTCCCTATCACTTCCCTTGCCCCGATTTTGATTTTTCTCAAATTAGGTCAGAAACGTTTTCTTTAATTTTCAAATTTCATATTTCGAATGCAATTGGTGTAACTTTGGCTTGGTTGTGTTATTGAATTGATCATAGTATGCATGATTAAGGTTGTGGGATTTGGAATTGATGGATTTATACTAAATTATGGTTGATTAGTGTAGGATTTGGGGTTGAATGTGGCAATTTTAGGTCATGTTTCCTCTTTTCTTTGGATTTGTGCATTCTTTGCATCTGTATGGATGCAAATCTCCCAAGTGTGGGGGAAAGCTCTTATGTTGTCAATTGGTTTCGGTTTGTGGTAATTTAGGGTAAAGATTTTTGAATGTGGATATCTTCACATTTGTAGTTGCTAGGTAGTGATGATGATGCCTAATTGAATCTCTAGCTTTGCAAAATATATTTAACTGAATTGGTTGATCTTGTGATGAGAATTCGGAATAGCATCTTTGTAGTTTGAATATGAATTTTGTGCCTAGGGTTATGCTAGGTACACTTTGATGCTTTTAGAATGATGAACTGAATATATATGTATGCTTCATTGCCTCTTATGCTCTAATTTAAATCTTGTTATGACTCTTGATTGTGCATTTGTGTTGAGAATGTTGATGAGTGATTCTTTGAGTCATGCTGCATACTACTGGTCCTTTGTGCTTCTTATTTGATTAAGCTTGAATGATGCAAGGTTGATCAATTGATGTTATGATTACAATCATTTTGCTCATTCTTGTCTCTTGGACTTAGTATGTTGTGATGATTCCTTATGGTAATTGATGCTCACTTGAGAACATAGGATTGACTTTGGATAGTATTGCTAGTTAGTTGCCTATGTGAATGACTAGTGTGCTTTCATTGAATTTTCTCATTTTTGTGCACCTTACCTTTTGCCATGACTACTTGTGAGCTTTCTTAATGGTGTTGTGCTTAAGTAGGATGATTTGGTTGTTATGCCCTTATTGTCATGTTTTAGGATTCTCACATTTGTTGACTGTTTCAGGATGGCTCCTAAAGGGAAGTCTTCGAAGGTTCCCAAGAGGTGTAAGGGAAATGATGGTTCTTCTTCCTCAAGGCAAGCAACTCCTAACACCTCCTCTCCGGCAGCTCCACCTAAGCCGTACCATAAGTTTGAAGTTTTAGCTGTGCCCGTGAATCCGCAATCTCTCTTGATTAATGCTATCCCTCCTTCTCAGTGCCTTCGGGAGGAAGTCTTTAACTTTCTAGAATGCTCTCCAGCTTGGAAGCATTACATGACTCTCCAGCACCTCCCTGTTTCCAAATGGGGGAACTTAGTTCTCGAGGAGTTCACTGGAAGGGGGTGGCTCGCTCCCCTCTGTTTTGATTAGAAGGTGATTGAGTACTCCCTATCCTCAAGTGGTCTGAGAGTTCTTCTGTACACTTGACATCGGCCGCTACGCTTCTACCTCTTAGAAGGTGGTAACCTTCCACATGGGAGGGAAGCTACACAACGTGTCACCGGATGAGTTCAGAATGATGCTTAGATTCTCAGTGGCTTCGGAGGAAGTCTTTAACTTTCTGGAAGGCTCTCTAGCTTGGAAGCATTACGTGACTCTCCAGCACCTCCCTGTTTCCAAATAGGGGAACTTAGTTCTCAAGGAGTTCACTGGAAGGGGGTGGCTCGCTCCCCTCTATTTTGATTGGAAGGTGATCTAGTACTCCAATCCTCATGTGGTCTGAGAGTTCTTATGTACACTTGACATCGGCCGCTACACTTCTACCTCTCAGAAGGTGGTCACCTTCCGTTTTGGAGGGATGCTGCACAACATGTCTCCGGATGAGTTTAGAGTGATGCTTGGATTCAATTCTATAGAGTTGGCTTGTCTCGCCATGATTTTTGGACTCCGCCTCCATGATTTTTAGCGTAGCATCACCGAAGGCGTAGGACCGTTCATAGCTGGGGTCTCTTAGGCCATGAGGATCCACAAGCCGATGTTCCGGCTCATCCACTTGTTTGCTCGCCACAGCATCTAGCACTATTCTTCTACCGGCTCTCCAGGTGCGATCACTAACCAAGACATGCACATCTTATATTGCTTGGAGAAGAGGATCAACATGCATTTGGGAGACTTGGTTCTCACTCTCTTCAAGTAATTGAAGAGCCTCTTCATGCATGACGTACTGTAAGGAGGAGGAGCTTGTTAGTTCGCAACATTGGAGTGTTGGGCATCATTAAGTTTCCACTATACAACTTCTACCTGGATGAGTTGCTGAGAAATGGAGTTCAAGACCTGCTTGTTGAGGAGCTCGACACCACAACTACAGCTTAGGGATCTGCTGCACCACCAGCTAATTTGTCATCTCTGCAGGCTTCCATAGAGCATCTTACTATCTAGTAGCAGATTTCGGATAAGAGAGCTCAGCATGAGGTGCTGAGAGATGAGGAGTACAGGAGATCCCAGGATGAGTAGTTGAGATACATAGGCAGGATTTGAGAGAGCTGCAGAGCGACTTTGATCGATTCAGAGGTGAGATCAGCAGCACTTTCCGGAGTGTTGGGGAGCAGATTCAGATACTGCAGACAGAGACGCACTGGATCCAGCAGACACACGATTGGCAGACCGGCCACATGGCATACTATCAAAATGCAGGGTCAGGCTTCCTCAACACCACTCTGACTATCAGCCTCCACCGTAGCACCACTTTCAGGATGCTGGAGCTTCACATCCCGACTACTACCGCAACAGCAAGGTAAGTGTATTATCCCCATTTCCTGTCCTACTAGCCACCACCTCCACCACCACCGTTCAAGTGATTTCCCTTTGCTCCTTTGTTGAATCTGCGACTTTTGTTTGTTGTTTTAGACTTATTTCCTTTGATTTTGTGACTTTGTGGTATTGTGCTGTTTCTTTTGTTTTGTGATGGTAGACTTGTGAGATTATGGACTGCTATGTTATTTTGTACTATTTTCCGTGTATCTCTTGTTTTTGGCTTTGTCTTTTGTGATAATCCAGGTTCCACATTCCTAGTCCTTCATCTTCTCTTGGTCTAACTTCCCTCTTCACCCTGATGTTACCCCTTTCTCCACCTATGTTAGAATAAAAATTTCATCAGGATTAGTTACAACCTAAACACATGTGGCGACCCTTAAGGTCTACCGTCTTCCCGACCATTATGAGGCTTGGGGCATGGGTCAGAGACTAGTTACTTCCGAGTCCGACCAAGGTTGTGACTTTCCCTATTTTGAAAAAGCCACAATATCGAAAAATGCCAAAAAGGTGGAAATATAAAGAAAAGAAAAGGAAGATGAAAAGAAAAGAAAAACAAATGAAAGAAAGTTATATATAGTAGATTATAGCTATTAGTATAGTTCAGTAAGCAAATAAGAGGAGGGAGCTTACAATACTTTACTGCTTTGGTCTTCCAAAAAACATCTCCTCCCTCAGGACGGAAGAGAAAGCCCGGCCAGGATGAGCCGTTACTTCCTCTGTTAGCTAGGTGGCATAAGTGTGTGGGGGTTATGGACACACTCTGATGGTTAGAAACTAAGTCATGTGCATCATATGTTGTAGTTGGTCTTCCACGAGTCTAGGGGACTCGGTGTTGTTTCAGGAACAGTTTGCATGCATCCAGGAATATTTGCTTCGACCAGTTTACGTTGTGTTAAAAACCCATTTGGGGGATCACATTTATGACAAGATAGTGACTCTCAATAATATTAGTGGACAAGTTCAATGTGTGTGAAACTGGTGGGTCATCATCGGGTTCTTGTGGAGGCATTGCCTCACCGTCATGAACATACTTTCATGCTTGAAATAAAAGAGCAAAAAAGCTCCAAGTAGTAGTAATTTTTTGAAGGAATAGACAAGATAATATAAAGCTCTTAGATACATTGGATCCTTGCATAATGGGACAACTCAAGAAGCCCAATAACCATAAGATCTCAACTTGACAAAAATAACAGTTTAATATTTTGGGCATAAGTCCTTGCTCGGAAATTTGATTGATACAAGGCCCGGGCATTGGAAAGCTATTTCAATTTCTTAAAAAATTTGATGAAACTAACTTCTGGCATAACTGTCAAGATTCGGGCCTAAAACCGTCTAAAACAGATCAGCACGACGGTCAACAATTTACGGGCAAAAAGTCAAACTCGTTGCCCAACAAGGAACTTAAAGACTGGAATTTCATTCTATGAGGAGAGAGAATTGTTTTGGGACGAATTTCGAAGCATATTTGAGAGAATTTCATGGAACAAGAAGGAAATACTTCAAGGAGCTCGGATCGGACAGCATAATCAAGATCGGTGAATCAAGTTCTTCGACTAGAATCGACAAAATTAGGTTTTTCATAAATCTTTGTGTAAACCTAGAATCAATTATTTCCTTTGTTGATTTTGTTTTATTCTTGGAGATTATGAGTAGCTAAACTCCTTGTTCCTAGATTAGATGAACCCTAGGTGATTTCCTTATGAATGAATGATTGTTAAGACTTTGATGATTTATGCGAGTTTGATGGATTTTGGTTTATGTCTACTTTCTTTTTCGTTTTTGTTATTTCCTGATCAACTTGAATAGGATCTTGTTAGATTTTTTATTGTCTCAAAAGAGCTTGCACATCTAAAACTCTAAAATTAAACAACTAGGTTAGTAGTTAACCCTCATATGAGAGCGAATAGACTAGTCTGTCGAGTGAGCAGTTCTCGTGTATTTTGTCGCCTAGCCGATTTTGGCTCTTTGTCTCGAAAGATGAGGACTGAGAGAGTAGATAGGTAGCAGATTAGCAGACCCAAAAGGGCGTGATTTGCATTAAAGAAGAGTTGCGACTGTGAACCGAATTTATCTTGTTTTGCATAAATTGTTGAAGTTGAATATCATTCGTGAGTTTGGATAGCCTAGGGGATTCGAAGTCTAAACCGTTTTCTCCCGATTGGTCAAACCCTGAATCGTGCAGTCTTGTAAACTTGTTTATTGTCTTGTTATTTCAAGTTTGTTATTCTTAGATTGATAATCGTTGAACTCACTCTAAAAGCTTGTTAAACTGATTAAAACTTTTCACAACATCGAGTATAATAGAATTAAGAGACCTAGGGAAATTTGAGCCTGATTACTTCGGTTATTAGATTATTTTTTAAATGTGTGAAAATGTTTTCATGTTCGTAGATATCATGCTCTTAAGTATGAGGTTGTCATCCACTACCCCTTGGTCTTGCATCGGAAGACTGCGTTCGGATTCTGTTTACTAGTCTGTGCAACATCCTTCCTACGCTTCTTCTTCAGCCAAAATAAAATTGACAATGATGAATAGAAGCATGAAGAACATAACAATTTCACACGACCAATGATGTATGTATAGGATATTGAACAACTATTACAAGTAAATGGTCGATGTCTACAGTATATATGCAGTAACCATGATAGCAATCCAGGGTAGGACGAGCAAGACAACAAACAATAAGGAGATATGTGTTAAGTCCAGAAGCAAGGTGAACACAACAAATTCTAACTAACAATAAGGTCTATATTGCCAACTGAAACACATAACAATTTCACACTAAGTATGGCCAGCACAACAAATAGGACACTGGGCATCCATAACGCGTAAATCGATAGTATCTACAGCAAATACACAGTGTCTAACAATAATGTATGTATATAGTCAACTCATCAAGACAAGCACGGTTAACACAAGAACTTGAAATTCACCCGCCATTAGGGGTGAATTGAAAGGGTCTACAACACATGTAGTAGCCACAATATTGGACTAGGAAAGAAGTCATTGTTACGAGTAAATTGATAGTCTAATATAGTAACGGGGTTACTTGGTAGCATGTGAAAATGACTCATAACCATACCTAATTTGTGTAATGTCCTCACTAGACGAAATAGAACGGTGACACTACTCTTGAAAATGACTCATAACATACAAAACCAAAATAAAGGAAAAATGGAATAAGGAAAACTGTCCTAGTTCCACAAAATAGATGTGAATTTAAGATCTGAAATGAAAGAAAATAAAAAATTTACAAAAATCGACACAACCTGATTATTGGTCACCTCGAGGAGGCGAAGATGTTGGGAAGTCACTGTGCGTACATATTCACAGTGTAGCAAGAGTTGACAAGACAAAGGTAATCATTTGATCCCTATCTTTAGTTTTATGTCTTTCAATTAAACTGCATTGGCAGGACAAGAACTGGAAAACTGGTCCATGTTGACTTCGCATGATAATAGAGAAGGTAGATAAAACAAGAGTAGTTGAATGGGAACTTGTTGAAGAAGTCATCAACAAATATCTCTATAAGGTTTAGGCAACTTGATAAATTATCTGACATGCAGCTCATTGAAACCGAGTCACGTACCTTGACTGGGTGACTCGAAGATGGCTAGGCTTCCCCAAGATGCTTTGTTTAGTTCCTTGACACTCAAATGTTAGGTTTTCTTTGAACTTGAAGGGTCGATATGAGACTATATAAATGTGTTTTTTCTTCTAGGGAGGCCGTCATGTTCCTTAGATAAACTTGCCCACATTGGAATCTGCATTTCATATATATTAGGCTCTCTTTAAGACTTCATCCATATTGTTACTTTTAAGACATTCAATATGTTAATGAGTAGCTTTTGTGGCAGGGCGAAATATATCAAGACATCACCGCTCATCAAGAAAAACATCAACAACAAGGAGACTAAATTCAATAAGTGATGAGATCATCTCATTAGTCCCAAGGTACAAACCAAAGTTCCAATAAGTTGAGACCACTCGATGGAATTCAATCAAAATTTATCAAACTCGAAGAACCTTGAAGAAAATGTAAACATTTGTGAGGACTCTCAGAAATGGAAGCTAAAAGGTTCTTGTCATGGATCAATGAATAAAAATTCATCCTAAAATTAATGGTGATCAAGTGAGTGGCACTAATGCTGAAAAATGGCACCGATGTCAGACTCGAATCAAAATTCAAGAAACTGCAAAAACGCTTAAAATTCAATACTTTTCTCGCCCTACATTATGAGCAGAGGTAAAATATGATGAAAGAAGAGCCTCCACCTGGTTTGAGAGCACCAAGAGCTACAACGAAAATAAGGTGCGAAAAGACTCAAAATTGCACCCACCGGGATCTACATATCAAGTTCATTTGAGCTAGAGCGCAAACGGATCAACTCTGCTCAACCCATCTTATGCCCACAAATATTTTAAAGATAGTAGAGCAAATCCAAGAAGTCTGGAGAACCAAATCAAGATTCACACTCCAGGCCACCAAGTGGATGCCACCGAAAAGAGGCCTCTTCAATACAAGCATTCAGGTGCTGTCGTGGATGTGTTTATGGCCTAAGACAAGGCATACTAACCGCCATGAAACCTACGGTTCACTAAGCTCACTTTAGGAGCTAAGTGTCCCCTTATCTTTAATCGTGTGTTAGGAGTGTAGTGCGCGGTATTTTATTTCAGACTTAGTAGATTAATTATGGCTCAAGAAGCCCTCATACAGTGCTCCTATGCCGATTTTGTATTTGGGGAGCAAGGCGTTGACTTAGTAAAAACTTGATCCTTAAAAAAGAAAGATTCATTGCCTTGCAGGCAAAGGAACTCCTTATCCTTCTTTTCCTATGTAATTCCGCCCCCTCCTTATCTATAAAAAGAGGCCTATGACTTTGTAATTTAATACAACCCCAAAATAATAAACTTGAATTTTGGCTTAATTACTTATGTTTCCATCCCATTTTTCGCACGTCATTGCTAGACTATAGTATTCCGGATATATCGAGTTTAGGCATACATCCTTTCTTCGTGGCTTCCTTCAACTTAAATATGTAGGATTTCCCTCTTGTTTACGCGAGTTGTCGGACTAGGTACGATTCCATCCTTTTTTTATTTGCTCGTCGTTTTGAAACCCTTCCCGATTTTGTCCCAACGATCTGTTCCATGTCACTTGGTTCATATCATTTTGGTATCAGTGCCCTCATTCTGTTCAAGAACTATGTACCCCTTTAGTTTATCATAGTTAGATTTAGAAGTTGAAAAAAACTTGAAAAACCCTAAAAAATGTACTTGGTCGAAATTGGCTTGTCGTTGATATCAGATTGATTGTTCTCATGTTTCTTATCTATCTTTGGTCGGGAATTAGATTATTGTGTGTCTAATGTGTTTATTTATGATGTAAAGAATCATGTGGAAAGTAGAATTATGAAAATCGGTCGAAGAAAAAAAAAGAAAAGGAAAATCGCAATCAAGAGGTCTCAAAATCCTTGAGTGAACCACCTCATTCGAGCAGTCTAATATTTGATCATATTAATTTTCTTCGTGATCATATTAATTTTCTTAGTTCTTGAATTCAAGCTATCTATTCTTTCGGTTTATTGTTCATCTTGCAGCTCATTAGAGCAGACTGTGGAACAAGAGGGACATAGGCGGGAAGGTGGCTAAACAATCGTTAATAGACGAAGACGTCATGATTTGGATACTCATGTAGCTGTCCTTATTTGGTACGCAAACTTCCGACAATGGAATGGTGTATGAGCCAAGATGGGTTCAAGCAATGGGCCAATGGAAAACAAACATTACAATAATGACAAAAAGTAAACAAGATTCATAATGTTTAACGAAAATGAGTTGTATGCATCAACCTTTAACTTTTCAAACTCAATTATAGCACAACCTTCATCTAAAATCTTTGAAAATTCATTTGTAACAGAATCTTCATCTAAATTAAAGACATTTTCCTCTAAAAAAAACCTTGACGAAGTTCATCGTTAAGATATTTCAAAGAAAATAATTAAAAAATTTTTAAGAAATTCATATACTCTGTAATAAATTCGTAAGTAAATTAATATTTATAATTAGATTATATATGGGAAAAATTAAATTACACATTGGGATAACTTTGCATAACACCAAAACTATCGGAGCCGTTGGGGAGAAGGGGGTTTTGTACGTAGGTTCACAGAGTGGAAGAATCTGTGACCCAGGTATTTACCTTTCTGTTGACCAAACATCTAGATACCATACGCTAGTTCCATATCGATTTCGACACAAACACGTGCTTACTTAACACGTGCTCCCTGCTCTGCAGCATGATCCATTCGGATAGGGTTCCCAACTCGACTAAAAACCCTCACAATTGCCACTGAGTGGTAGAACTGAACCAGAAGGTCAGGCAGCTGGACCCACACTATTGACTTGGTAATTTTCTTTATTCCAAGGATTAGAGCCTCGATACCAACAATGGACAGTTAAATGGGTATCTCCCAACATCCATGGTCCCCCCCACCCCAAACAGTCGTTTCAAAATCCTCCTTCTCCTAGAAATGAACAAGGTAACATCCATTGCTTAGATCCGTGATCTGAATAACACTAGTTTTCGCCAAAAGATAGTTAAAGAGACGTGCAAGAGGGGATATAAGTGACTCTCCTACCAAGACTATTCACCACAAGAGATGATCTTCACTCACAACAAAAGGTAGCTTTCTCAGAATCGCTGGGCACAGAGGGTCATCCTATGTATCATCAACTACATCATCCTCCTCACGCAAAGCATCTACAACATCTTCAGAGTTGGACTCAGCTATGTACCACTCCTCAGATTAATTAAACAGTTTTTGTATAACCTAATTCCACAGGTTACCTTGGCCCGGGATGTTCGGCATCACGTAGTTAGAGATGACCTTTGATTCGGATGCATCAACTATTACATCTTCCATGATAATATCCTCGACACCAGTTCGCTTTTGAAAATCCATTGTTTTAACCTTCTTATTTTATTGCTGGGAATCGTGATCCCATTTTGCATTGGGGGAGGAAGAACGGAGGGGCGGCGAGCTCCACTCAGAGGGTCCGGTGGTCTTAGAGCTGCCGTAGCCGTTATGGCGATTGGGGAGCGGTCATCGCAAAAACCCTAGGTCAGAGTCAGCTCTAAGAAATCCATAGAATTTAGTAAATAAAATTTTTAACACTACCGAATGTAATTTACGTACTTAATGGATAGCAATCATTTATTTATAAGATTGAGTTATTATAATTAATTTATAAATTAATAGTTGGATTAATTAAATTACTAGAATTGACTTAACGGATTATCGGTGGAAATTGTTCTAGGGTAATTTTAGAAATTGATAGTTTAAACTGAATCCCTTCTGCTCACTTCATTATCGATCATGTAGTGGTTTTTCCCAAGTCACAAAGTCTTTGCCCTAAGATCTAAGCTCATTCCACTTTACAATGAAATTTAGTTTGATCGGATTTCCTCGTCTTTTGGTTCATAAACACGTTCAAGGTTCTCGGATTAATTCTTGATTCTTCGTGTTGGACTCTCACCATTTGATCTAAAAGATGGGTTGTTTTAAGGGTCTAAATTATTTACACGTTGTAGTTAGGTTACGTGTTATGTTTTATGTTGTGTTTTAATTCCAAATTGAATTACATGATTGATAGTGATTTTTACTGTCATGTTGCTAAGTGATATGTTTTTTATAACAAGGCTAGAGTAACAATAACGTTAAACTGTTCATGTTAGAATTATTATAAGATTAGATTACGAGTGAGAAGGGAACAAGTACATCTCACTTAGATGATTAATAGGTGGATTAAAAGCATGAACTCACTATCTAGAATATCGTCCACGCAAATTGGGCCAGTATTGTCCACATGTTATGTTGTCTGATGGATACGTACTCTCATACATCCACGTTTTCCACGTTAGGGCCACAGTGTGCCCATTTTAATTCATGATTGTCTGAGGATGCGTGCTCTTAGACTCTCATGTTCACGTTTATGATTGGGTGGTAGGGCTAGTTAGTTGATTTGGGGGACGGCCCACGAGAAATAAGTTACTTTAGATATAAGGTGAAGAATAGCACAAGAATCAGGTTATATGACTTTCACGATGCTATGATATGAAAAGTTATAAGAACCATGATATGATTATATAAAGATGACTTTTTAATTTGATGTGTTTATTTAAAAAGTAGAATGCATTGTTATGAAATTACATGACTCATATTCCAATGTTTACTTGGGATTTTTTTCTGATTTGAGCACGAAAAACTGACCCTGAACCACCCACTAGGGTGTTTCGATAGTTGTTACAGGGCTGAGTGGAGCTTATTCGATATGTGACAATGTGGATTTAGATTTGAAAGAATTATACAAGTTGATTTACCAAGACTTATTTTCAAACTTGGTCGCCCACGTGTTAGGACTATCACTATTGCTTCTAACAACTTTACTTAATTATTTAATTTAGATTTCTATTTTACTCGTATTTATTATAAAGTTCCCTGACCAGAGTATTCTTTTCAAAGGTTTATTTGAAGGTATTTAAGAAAACATAATGCCCTCACCAAGTTATAAGATTTCTGCTGCATTAACGGGTAAATTAGTAGTTTACCTTATTAAAACAATGAGGGCGTAACAATGTATGTCGAGCGAATAGAAAATTTCCCGAATGGCTTCAATCCCCACAAACAACTTAATCAAGTACCAAGGACACCTTCGGAGGAGTCATACCCAACACCTCTCCAATCCGATGATAGCCCTCGAGTTGCAACATTGACATAACCCTCATCAGTTGTGCATAAATACTTTGTGAGCATCACTTTATCCCAAAGTTCCTCCGGCCTTGTCAAAGAAAGAGTTTCGCTTTCCCTCCAGCCAAATTTGGTGTTTATGCAATTTAAAAGGAAATCGTAGGTTGCAGTCACAACCCTCCCACAGCATACCGAGGTATCTCCTTAGATTTTGAGTAGCAGCGCAGAAACAGTCATGCAATACCTTTTAGAGAAGAAGACGCGTGATTTATCCTTGCTAACGTTTTGCCCAGACGCAGCACAAAAACGGTCGAGGATGTCCATAATCTTTTGAGTGATTGAGAATGACCTAATTTTTTTAGTTGTGAATCTCTTCTGATGCAAAAATAAAAAATAATTTTTTTTAGTCGTCAAATTTAGTTAAATGATGCTGTTTTTTTGAATTTAATGAGGTTTTGACCGCCGGTATTAACAATGGATTCAACCTATGGTTTATCCAGGGTCAACTAGGTCTACACCAGTTATTTACTGTCAGCCTGAACTGCCCAACCAGTATCGGTGTCCCTGCAGTTTGGGATCCAAACAGTTGAATGCGGTATTCTTAACAATGTTGATAACAAGCTCAAATTTGAGAGAGCGGTGTGCCGATGTTTTTTGTATGTAGTACCTCCTACTCTATGAAGGCCATTGTCTGCAACATCAGGGAGGACGTGGTTAATGGATGGTGGAATAATCGAATGTTGCTGGAGTGTGTGCATTGTTCCTAGTTTACTCGTTGTTGTTTTTTGCTCTTTTCTCTCTTTGTAATTTTTTGTGATCCATTCAATTATGGCTCATGGGCTTCCATCTGTCCTTGGCACGACTCTAGGCTAGTCTATGGAAGCCAGATCCCTCTCTAAGAGTTAAATGGACTACCAAAGTCGTCTCTTGTCACTGTCGCAGAATACCCAAATGCCGCTAATCGCCCGAACAAGGGTTTAATCCGAAATCCAAGGTCTCAAGTGTTGTATTCTACAAGGAATCGATCACCAACCTATACTCAACTATTTAAGATATGGTTTAACCTAACAAAGGTTCAAAATTCTAGTTCTCTTGGTTATGAACTAATGCACTAAACGATCACAAGAGTAATTCAAATTAATTTAAGCAAATGAACTAAGTAAATAAGAGAGTGGAAAGGTGAACAAGGAGAAAAGGGTTGCTAGATTTCAGGTGTTGATTTGCACTCAAACCTAGCTCACTAGAAGGATTGGATTCATTGGACACAAATACTGGCTTGATTATCCTCTAGAAATTTGTGGGAGTCCAATACATGGTCTCGTAATGGACTACCACTACCAATTGGCAATTGATCAAGCCAATTGGTAGTGAACAATAAGTGTTTGAAAAAATGCCTAGGTGATTGAATTACCTTAAAGGCACTACAAACCCTTGAAAAGGGGTGCTAAGTCACTAGTTACACCCCAAACGCTCCGTCCATCAATTGTGTCACACAATTGGGTGACTTTTGAAATGCCTACCAAGTGTTCGATGAAATGCCCCAAAGGAATTTCTCACACTAAAGGTTGAATTAGGGTGCGTGCTTGGTCCACACACACCTTACGTCAATCTTGGACTAACACACATACTGATTCAATCATAATAAAGAAAAGAGCACATTTGACCTAGATTAAGCCTTAGCACAATCTAAGTTGAAATACCATCATCGAACCATTCTCATACCATAATCAACAACCAAATGTATCCAACCCCTCATCATGAGAGGATCATCCTAGTACATAGCAACACCCTAATCTAACAACTAAAAAACTAGCCTAACATGATTAAACTAGCTAAGGGGAAAGAAGGAACAAACACCATCTTCCAAGTGGTGCTAAAAAGGTGATGATGCTCCAATCTTGACTCCAAACTTCTCCAAGTGCTCCAATTTGATCTTCAGTGGCTCCAATTGATGATGGATGATGTGGAATTTTTGGACTAGGGCCAAGGGGGAGAGAAATTGGGGTGATGGATCAAAGGGAAGCCAAAGAATGCCTCATCGCTCCTCAAAATTCAGCTTATAAACCTCTGCCATGAGCACACACACGGCGCGTGGATCCATACAACATCCACAAGCCGTGTGGCCCCTTTTACAACCGTGACCTTCATTCTTCAATCGCACTTTTCTCCCTCCCCGACCTCCGTTGGAGCTCCGATCGGTCTGGTTGGAATCGTCTCGTTAGAATCGTTTGGTCGTCATCTTTTTAACGAATACCTGAAATCTCAATGAAACATGAGAAAATGAGCCAAATGGACTGAAACAGTCCGTTCAAGAGAACAAAGCACAAATCCCTTTCTCTCATCAACCAATCACCACAAGGGAACAAAAAATCTGTGTAATCGAGTCCAAAATCAGTCAAGATGGGGGTCAAATTGACTTCCGATAATCGAGCTATCAATCGCCTCCTAGAAGTCACTAACAAACGACCCATCCCAATATATACTTCCAAGGGGTATATGTGGCGGTTGACAATACTGTAGAAGGTTATGAGTAGAATGAGTAAGCGTGGTTGAGCTGGAGTGAGCGGGTGGTGAGGTCCAATCGGTAAACTCCTTGTTGATTCATTATTCAGTCATATGTGGGGATGGAAGAGAGTTCCTAAAAACCTTCTCATTAAAGCTCCATCCCACGAAGTGTCTCCCGAAGACAAAAAAAACCATTCATCAAAGGATTTAAGTTCGAAGGGAATGGAAAAAGCAGGGAAAAGCTTGCTCCAGACAAGCGAGGCATGCTGACTACAAAAAAGGCAATGTGAGATAGTCCTAACACTTCCCTAACATACTAGACATGTATCGTTATGGTCGCACAGTTGACGAAGGAGTGCAGGCTTGGTTTCGATGACTTTGTTGAAAAACTTCCAGATGAAGAATCGGACTTTAGGCCATTTCCACTGCTTGTGCTTATGAACTTGGTTTTCCAATCCATCTGATGCGTGCTGGATGTGGTAGGCTGATCTTACTGACAAATCCCCATTTTTTTTTAAATTTCCACTTCCATTTGTCATCCGGAATTGAGTTAAGGCGCTAGGCCTGTTTGGCGAGAAGAGCAATGTTGTATTCGTACAAATCCCTAAAACCCAATCCACCATGGCTCTTCTACTTCGTATTACTCCAATTAATTGTCAGTTTGTCCATTGATCCTAACTAGTTTAACTTGCTTAGCAATTGTGGAGCAAGGAATCCATCTTGTTCATGAGTGTGGTCGGGCAGAGAAAGGTGCTCGTTATGTAGGTGGGGATGGCTTGTAAGACAGCTTTGATAAGGATCCGTATGATATATATTCTACTCTTCCAAGATTGACCCTGCTTGGTCATACGATTAATGAGGTACGAGAAGTTTTCTTTGCGGGAGCTACCCCATTTAGTAGGGACCCCAAGGTACTTGTAGTGGCAGTTGGTAGGAGAGAAGCCAATCATGTTGATGACCTCAGTCTTCGTCTGCTCTGGAACATTTTCACTGAATAACATTGAACACTTCTCCCAATTGACTTTTTGACCCGTGAGTGTCCCATGTTGATTGATGATGTCGACAATCCTTGATGCTTCCTCTATGGTAGCTTTCCAAAAGATGATAGTATCGTCTGCAATTAAACAGTGAGTGAGAGTATGACCATTCCTCCTAAGTTTGATACCATGCGCATGTCTATTAGAAATGTTATCCTGGATCACTTTGCCTCCCGTAAATGCCGACTGGTTCATTTCGTTTTCATTTATCCATTTAACTAACTTTCACTTTTTTAAACAAAATCTAGGCGTTGATATTGACCGGTTGGGTAATCAGGTTCGATTGTACTTTAGCTTAAAGAAAATCTAAGTCAAACTTATTCTCTTCCGATCGTCTTTTGGAAGGTTGGTCGTCGAGAAGTAGCTAGAAATACGTCTCCAAAGTCATTGAAGGGAGTTATGAATGGGCAATTGACAATATTGGAGTTCTGTCGTATGGCGGTAATCTCATCAGGACTCTAGTTTATCAGAAATCCAATACAAAAGGATCGAAGAGTTAGACCTCTCTCCTTCAAGTCTAAATCCGACCCTCTCCCGACTTTTATCCTCATTGATCATAGAGGTTTCTCCACTACGCAAACTTCTGGTGTTAACTACCTTCAGTCACTCTCAAATAAGTCGCTCACTCACAGAATAATTTGGGGATTCAGTATTTGTGAATTGCTCAATTCAATTGACCTATGGTGTAGGTGCTCTTGATTTCTAAAGATTTTGAGTATGAGAGGTCAATTTGGAAGCTCACTTGCTTCATTCATGGCAGCAAGTATGTTTCTGTTCCCTTACTTGCTTCCTTTCCCATGATGTCCACAGTCTTTATTAAAGTATTAATAGGTGTTAGTATCGTAATATTCAAATTCCCAAGTCAACTACCGATTGAGCCATAAACCATTACAATTTTACTCCTACTGCAATCACATAATTTGATAGACTCGACACGTACCTTATTTTCTTTAAAAGGGTGTTGATCAATCCTCAATTGGTATGCCAACTGATTGATCACTTGACCATTTCATTTTACCATGGGATTACTTGCTCTAGAATCGAAAACAGCACTTGAGTTCTGTTTTATCAAATTTTCTACCACCAGACTTTCTGATATAATGTCCGATACAATTTTGAAAATATTAATATTTATAAAAAGAGAAATATAACTGAAAATAAATAATAATAATAAAATACTTTATTGCTTTTCCTATGATCACATTCCCTTGCACTTTTTTTAATTGCCGCACAATCAATTTGGCGGTTTCTATAGTCTAAAAAAGCCCATCATCCAAGTTTATCATACCAACCCTTTGGTCATGTTATGGCTGATCGGGCGGTTTTAAAACCTCTCCGCTCCAACGGATATAAATGGTTTTCCGCCGTTCAGAAAAGTGGGAATATACAGTTGAGGGAAGAGGCTTCTACAGAAGTTTAAACACTTGAAAGCGGAAGAATCAAGTTTTAAATTTTATTCCAGTTCTGAATTACCTCCAACAAATAAATCCGACGTTTTTTCAGCACCATTCCGAAGTCCATTGCAGCCACACGATTGAGTTTCGGTCCCACCACTTCATTATAAAAGCAATAATTTGGATGACTGGAATGCACTTCACCCACCCTTCAGCACCAAATGCTTCATTCTTTTGAAAAAATTAAGTGCAAAAAGGGTAGTATCCAAACTTTTGTCTTCTTTCGTTTTCGGACCAAACTTTTAACTAATCAATTAAAGGTACCCCTTAACACGATCACATACAACCCACCCCCACTCATAATTCTAAGCTTACCATAAAAACATGTGATGTCCTCGAGTGTTGTCTTGTAAATTACGTGATGTTCATTGCCGAGATTTCGTAATGAATTGTTAATACATTCTATGTAGTTCACCTACGACTAATATAGTAAGTCTACCAAGGTATATCAGTAAACCCTTAGAACTTGTTCATATACTAATTGTGTGTAAACCTTCTATTATCGTGTATTCAGAATGGCATGTGGTTATCAAAGTTATGGTGTGACATTGAATGCTTTATTCGTATACTTGCGTAATGAAAACGGATGAGCTGCATATGTTATTGCAGAACTAAAGTCAGTGGCTCGACATATGTGATACACATGGCTAAGGTGATAGTAGTAGGATTTGTAGGAATTATCTATCCTTATATGCATGCTTTTTGAGTGATTATTAGTTTGTTCGAGCATCATTTCCATATGATTTCGTGTTTTGCCATCATGTGCCTAGATCCGTTCACTTGGACCGTTTCGGTCCATTTCATGTGTTCTTTGTAATATTTGTCAACTACAGATATTTTAGAGATACGTGATCTGGCTATGAAACCAATGACGTAAAGTAGAGCACGATAGGAGTTCGAACGAAAGATCGTGAAAGGAAATGGAGGAGCAGAAAGGCTACACGTCGTGCATCACTGCACGTCGTGCAACCCTAGTACATGTTGAAAACCTCGGCCTCAAAACAGGGGAACGACATGCACCCTTGCACGTCGTTCCTCCCTTTTAGTACGCGCAATATTTTAGACAAGGAGGTGCACGACGTGCATCCCTGCACACTGTTCCCCCCTTTTTGCTACGCGGAATTATGAAGATAAGGAGGTGCACGACGTGCACCCTCCAGTTTCGGTACCTTCATATAAAAGGGCAGATTTTGAGGAAAGAGGGTAATCTTCCCCAAATACGAATTCTCTCAATTTTCCCCAATTTCCCTCTGCAAAAACCAGCATATATCCTTCCCTTTAAGCTCAATTGAAGATCCAAATAAGTCCCTATCAAAGATTGAAGCTAGAAGATTAAAAGCAATGATTGGAGGAAGAACAAACCGTTATCTTTTCAACAAGATGATGGTTAGGGTTTCTTTTGATTTTTCTTCTTCTAGAGTTATGAGTATCTAAGTCTTTAGAGTTTCTTGGTTGAGATGTAGGATTTAAGCGATGATACTTATCTTAAATGTTTAGAGACGATGATTGTGGATAATTGGATGTGAATGGCAGTTTGCTTTGATTGTTGAGCTTTTCAACCTAATCCTTGTTACGATAATAATTAGGTCAAATCTATGAGTTTCTATGTTTGATCAATTAAGGAATTCATAAGATTAACAATCAAAGACATATGAAAGTTACCGGTGGGGTAAGCCGATAACCCAATTCTACCTTTTGTGTTTCTTCTAGTTTTAAAAGTTATTCATCTTGTAATTGGCGGGCACTCTGGTTTGTACCCAATGGACTAAGTTGGGAGTAGTTATCAGTAGCTTAGGCGTTGATGGACCAAGTTAACGCTATTTCCAATTACTCGTGATTTTCTTTAATCCCGCAAGAATACCTATCACTTTGTAGAACTTCTCGGTGTTCATTACCGGTTAGCCGGATTAAGGTCATTTCTACCTTAATCGGGAAGCTAGTAATGGTAATCCACGTGCATGATCATGCCGCGGATTCATACGAGTGATAAGAGGACTCGTTTTATTCAATCCAAGTCCAACATTTGTTCATTTTGAGTGTGTTTAGGAAGTTGAGCTTGATGAATCATCTCTTCCAAAAACTTGTTTTCTCCCCTTGAATCAACCCTTGAACTGTTAGTTTTATTTAATCATTAGAATAACTAAAATCCAAAACCAATTATGTTAGTCTAAACCGTGTTGGCAAGTTTGAGTAGAAGCATAACGAGAGGAACCTTTGGACACAATCGACACTTTTATTATCCAGATAACTTCGCAGTTATTTTGACGATTAAATTTTTGGCGCTGTTGTCAGGGACTTCTCTCGTTCCTTCGAAAGAACTTAGTCGGCGCAGATTTAGGCATTCGACTCCATTTTAGTTTTGTTTTCCCCTCTCTTTGTTGTTTGTTTGGGTTCCACTTGGGTTTGTTATTTTTGGATGTGCAGGACTTTAGGTGCAGTATATAAGACAATCTAGTTGAATCCGTGAACGACGACTTCGGAATCTGCTGAGTGGTCTCACACCACTTCGAGTTGTGTTCTCTTCTCAATATCAACGCATCATCAACTTAGAGGTTGTCCTACCAGCACCTTCACCACCTCATTCACCAATCTTAGCATTTTCCTCATCGCTAATGGTTTCTTCTCTGTCCAGTTCTTCAATCGTAGAAGAATAATTTGGAGAACCAATAAAAATGGGAGACACAGCCCGAACACTTGGGGACTATGAACAAAGTCCCTCCGCCAGTTGACAACCGAAATTTCAAGGTGAAGACCCCATATGTTTAGATGGTGCAGCAGAGACCATATTTAGGCAACGATCACGAGTGCCCAAGTCAGCATTTAAAAAACTTCATCAAAATCGCTCATAACGTTCAAAGGGGTCCATGTAGATGTCGTTCCCATGAGGCTTTTATCCTTCTCGCTCCAAGGGAAGGCCAAAGCTTGGTTGGACAATCAACCAATCAACTCGTTCTGAACATGGGATGCTTTGGCTAAAGCATTCCTAGAAGAGTTCTTTTCACCCTACAAGATAGATGCAATGAGGGCTCAGTTCAGTAATATTCAGCAGAGATATGGAGAACTCTATCATGAGACTTGGGACCGCTTCCAATCTTTTTTGTAGTCCTGCCCCCATCACAACATGGAGGATTGGACTTTGGCGGACATCTTCACGCGTGCTCTTGATTATGAGAACACGTGAATGATCGACCAAACTGCTGATGGTGACCTGAAGTCGCTTACTCCATAGAGGTGTTTGCAGCTATTAAAGGAAATGGTTGTCAAGACCAAGAGTTGGGCGCGCCAACAAGTGTCTAGGAGCTTACAAGCACCAGTTGCACCACCATCATCAAGCAAGCTACAGCAAGCACCCGATGACGACTCCTACCAATCTCTCCATCTTCTCCACTCCAAGGTTGATGCACCATCAGATGAATGGCATGGTTTTGCCCAAGGCAACCATCAAAGAGGCCATACCACCTCCAAAACCTCAACCACAGAAGGCAGTGACGGTGTACTACTGCGAGGGCTGTGGACATGAAGGACATGATGTTTCATCATGTCAACTTTTCTCTAAGGGAGCTACCCCGAAATAAGATGTGGAGAATTTTGAGCAGGTGGATTATATCCACGAGGATCAAAATCAGCAGGCTGGGTACAATTCAAGTGGTTACCAAAATAACTTCCGACCCAACCAAGGTGGATATAACAACTATTCACAGAACAATCAAGGCTACTAGAACTATCAACAAGGTCTAGGAATTCAAGGTCAAGTTCCTAACCAACCATAAGCAGTTCCTCAAAGACCTCCAGGGCACTCAAATTCGGGGTACAACCAAGGGTTTCAAGAAAATCAAGGCTACCGTTAGGAAAATCATAGGGGTTATCCACCCTAAGGACAACAATAGGGTTTTAATCAGCAGGAATATCAAGCCCCTCGAGCTCCACCTCCTGGATTCTCGCAAGCAGTTGCAACTCAAGTTGGATCATCATCTTCATCAACACCTCCAATGGATAACACTGCCATGCTACTCCAACTAATTCAGAACTAGCAAACTTTCATTCAGAACCAGCAAACTTCCATAAAAAACTTGAAAGTTCAGATGGGGCGACTCCTCTCCACTTGACAACCAGGTACCTTACTTGGAAATACAGAGAAGAATTCAAAAGTTGAATTTGCGGAACTGAAGGCTATCACCACTTATGAAGTTATTAATGAGGAAGAGGCAGGGAAAAAAGAGGCGGTGAATAACATTGACGATGAAGCCAAAGAGGATGAAGAAGAAGTGCTACAACCTCATGTGGATCGTGGTGTACCAAAAGTTTCAAAGGAGGTTAAAGTTTCAACAAAGAAATAAGCTACTTCTAGCTCAAAACCAGTGTTCGCACCTTATAAGCCTAAGGCGCCATATCCCAACCGATTAGATGAGGATCTTCGTTCCAAGAGTTTTGAAAAATTCGTGCAAAGGCTTAAGGGAGTGCAATTCACACTTCCTTTTGTTGATGCCATTGCAAAGATGCCAATGTACGCCAGGTTCATGAAGGAGATTTTCACTAACAAGCAGAAGGTGACGGAAGGTGTGAATGTCACCCTCAACAAGAAATGTTCAGCCATCGTCTCCACATACATTCCTACAAAGCCCAAGGATCCAAGTAGTTTCCATATCCCTTGTAGGATTAAAGAATTTTATGTTGAAAAAGGCTTAGCATACTCAGGTGCTAGTATAAACGTGATGCCATACTCATTTTATAAGAAGCTACAACTGAACGAACTTAAGCCAACTCGAATGAGACTCCAACTAGCGGATAAGTCGACTAAATTCCCCAAGGGAATTGTGGAAGATGTTTATGTGACAATTGGAATTTTTGTGTTTCTAGTCGATTTTGTGATAGTTCATACCGGATTTAACGACATTTCTTTGATCTTAGGTAGACCCTTTCTTAAAACTTCTAAAGCAATTATAGATGTATTTGAGGGAACACATACCTTGCATGTTGGCAAGGAGGAGACTACCTTTAAGTTAACCTCGAACATGAAATATTCTGATGTGCAAGATGATGTTAACTATCACCATGCTGATTCTAAAAATGTGCATGCCATGGCTTCGACTTTTGAAGTTAATGACTTTTTCGATCTAGATGCCTTGGATTCGTCCTTGAGTAATCAACTGTTGTAGGAGTTACCAAACGAACACGTTTGTGCAGTAGTTACTCCGCCCGTGGGGATTTCTATCTCAAAGAAGACATCGGATAAAGCACCACTTGAGTTCGAGTCCCAACTACTGTCGACTCGTGAGCTCGAGGAGCTCTGATGCAATGCCTACGAGAGCTCTATGATATGCAAGGGGAAGACAAAGAGGTACCATGATCCCTACATGAGGTCAATCAACGAATTTAAGGAAGGTGACATTGTCCTCCTCTTTAACTTAATGCCCAAGTTGTTTCCCGAGAAACTCAAGTCCCGGTGGAGTGGCCCATTCACCGTCACCAAGGTCTTCCCTTACGGTACCATTGAGGTAACAGCATCACCCTCCTCTGAACCTTTCAAAATGAACGGTCACCATTTGAAACTCTACCGAGCTGGTGAAACCGTTGGTGTTGTTGATGAGGTCGATTGTTTCCCACTTTGAACTGTTCATGGGAGGAAAAGACGAAAAAGAAGCGCTCTTGGGAGGCACCCCTTGTGTATCCATTGTTAGAATAGAGAATAAAAGACCAAGTATTGTTGGTTTCTATGTCTTGTGGTATGTCTTTTGTGTCAGTCTTATGATTGAGTCGAGTTTTGAGTCTGTTGATAGTGTCTTATCTAATTGTTGTTGCCAAATGCATGCTAGGGAGCTGTGATTATTGGGTGTTTATGTTTGATGAGTGTTGTTGAAGGTTCAATTAGAATGTTTTTGTAAATCTAGCTTGCACGTGGTGCATGGCTATATTGTCTCGAAACCTTTGTAGCAAAAAGGTATGCATATCGAGCACACTTGCACGCGTGCACCCTTATTCTGAAAAGCCACCCAGAGTTGTTTCCCTACCTTCCACATTAGTTATTTTACGAGGACACGAAATCTCTAAGAGCCGGGATTGGTTTTGATTGATTGGTCAACATTTTTGCTTCAATTGGACCCTTGTTAACGGATGATAACACTTGTTACATCTATCACTAGTACGTGGTTTTTGTGTTTTTGTTATGGTTGGCAGGTCTCAACAAAGGTTCTATCACATCTCACCATCAAACTTCATTTCATATGTATCACCTTCTTCCTTCTTGTGAGGATAATGTTGTGGTTTATGGGATGAATTAGGATGCTAGGATTTCACTTGATTGATTTGATTGAATCCTTGTCTTTCAACATTTGAATTGGATGCATGTTTAGCGTAGTATTGATACTTGAGGATGAATAGGATGCATGATAGATCATTTTTGGGCTGCCTCCTATTTTTCTCGAAATGAGTGTAGAATAGATTTATGCACTTGGTTACTCGATCTTGATGCCTACTGACTTGCGAACAATTAATTCCCTTATCGAGTCGCTCTAGTTGTTTAAAGTCATATTTGACTAGATGGTCTGAATAAGGTGCAAAAGAGGCCAATGTGCCCAAATTTTTGTGGGGGTTCGGTTGCGATTCAACACACGGGCGACCTTGAGTCAGCTGCCTGCAAGCTCGTTCCTTCAGGCTTCTCTTCTCACCACTTCCTAGGTGTGGATCGGGCTTGTTTGGGTAAACTCGATCTATGTGTATGAGAGTATTAGCCCAATCAAGGTCGTCACTACCCCCACTTGGAAAGATACCCTCCAAAGCTATACAAATATTTTGAAAAGTGGGTTTGCAATTAATTGAGTAATTCAATTGCCCAAACGTGTTTAGTATATCATGTATAGTTAAATTACAAAAGAAGAGGGGAGTGCTCTTATTTGAATACATTATTAAAGTTCCCACTCCCTCCCTTAGGATGGGAAAAATACCTGGCCAGGACCGTTTGTTTTGAGCATAATTGATAGGGGCAAGGTTTTTTTTTTGGTGGGTGTTGAGTGGTAATAGCTATATGCATAGGTTTGTTCTTCGATTGGATTAGAAGACTCGGTAAATATAATTGTGTGGTTTGATGATCTAGAGTGTATTCTTGGCATCGTGAAGTATGTTTGAACTGCTAGCATGTTGTTTCCTTCTCACCATGTTTAGAGTTTGCTTAGAGTGCAAATAGTAATGTTGCTTAAGGACAACCAAGATTCAAGTGTGGGGTGATTTGATAGTGCTAGGATTTATTGCAATTATCTATCCTTATATGCATGTTTTTTGAGTGATTATTAGTTTGTTCGAGCATCATTCCCATATGATTTTGTGTTTTGACATTGTGTGCCTAGATCCATTCACTTGGACCATTTCGGTCCATTTGTTGTGTTTTTGTAGTATTTTTCAACTATAGGTACTTTAGAGATAGGTGGTCTGGCTATGAAGCCAAGGACGTGAAGTAGAGCACGATTGGAGTTCGAACGGAAAGTCGAGAAAGGAAATCGAGGAGAAGAGGGGCTGCACTGCATGTTGAAAACCTAGGCCTCAAAATAGGGGAACGACGAGCACCCTTGCACGCCGTTCCTCCCTTTTAGCTACACGGAATATTGAAGACAAGAAGGTGCACGACGTGCACCCTCCAGTTTCGGCAGCTTCCTATAAAAGGGTAGATTTTTAGGAAAGAGGTTAATCTTCCCCAAACACAAATTCTCTCGATTTTTCCTAACTTCCTTCTGCAAAAACCAGCATAAATCCTTCCCTAGAAGCTCAATTGAAGATCCAAAGGAATCCCTATCAAAGATTGAAGCTAGGATTGGAGCTAGAAGATTAAAAGCGACTATTAGAGGAAGAACAAGTTGTTATCTCTTCAACAAGATGATAGTTAGGGTTTCTTTTCATTTGTTTTCTTCTAGAGTTATGAGTAGCTAAGTCTTTAGACTTTCTTTGTTGAGATGTAGGATTTGAGCCATGATACTTATCTTAAACGTTTAGAAACGACGATTGTGGATAATTGTATGTGAATGACAGTTTGCTTTGATTGTTGAGCTTTTCCACCTAATCCTTGTTACAACAATAATTAGGTCAAATATATGAGTTTCTCTGTTTGTTCGATTTTGGAATTCATAAGATTAACAATCAAAGATAGATGAAAGTTATCGGTGGGGTAAGCCTATAACCCAATTCTACCTTTTGTGTTTCTTCTAGTTTTAAAAGTTATTCATCTTGTAATTGGAGGGCGCTCTAGTTTGCACCCAATGGACCAAGGTGGGTGTAGTTATCAGTAGCTTAGACGTTGATGGACCAAGTTAACACTATTTTCGATTACTCGTTATTTCCTTTAATCCCAGAAGAATACCTTATAACTTTGTAGAACTTCTCGGTGTTCATTACTGGCTAGCTTTATTAAGGTTATTTCTACCTTAATTGGGAAGCTAGTAATGGTAATCCGGATGCGTGATCGTGCCGCGGATTCATACGAGTGATAGGAGGATTCATTTTATTCAATCCAAGTCCATCGTTTGTTCGTTTTGAGTGCGTTTAGGAAGTTGAGCTTGATGAATCATCTCTTCCAAGAACTTGTTTTCTCCCGTTGAATCAACCCTTGAACTGTTAGTTTTATTTAATCATTAGAGTAACTAAAATCCAAAACCAATTATGTTAATCTAAATCTTGATTACATGTTTGTACATATCGTTTTAAAAATTCCACAGTTGTATATCAACTATCAAGAACTTCAATTACTTGTCATGCCGTCAATGGTTTTCGTCAATTTGAATAAGTGGCTTCACAATGTTAATGACAGTAAGAGCGCAACTATCATGGTTTCTATTTTTTGACTAATTTCACATTACTTTTTTTCATTACAAACAAAAATAATTAAATTACAATTAAAAATAAAACTAATTTTTTCATTAACAAATTGTCTGTTTTCTCTGCGTCGAATTCCACCTCCATACTCGTAACAAAATCAACTAAGAACAAATAACTTTGTTTCTTCTTCCCTGGTATCAGTACCTCAGTATAGGAAGAGAATGGTCAGAAATAATTGTATACCATATAGGGATAAGGTTGATATACCCAACTACTAATTCAGTAGAAGTAGAATTCCTAATATACCATCACACCCTCAAGCTAGAGTATAAGGAATGAACAATCCTAATGACTGAAACACAACAATGGGCAAAGGTTTGGTTAAAAGATCAGCCAATTGAGCAGTGGTAGAGACATGTACAATGCTAAGGAAGCCGCTAGTGACTTGATCACGAACAACGTGACAATCGATCTTGATATGTTTAGTCCATTCACGAGCCACCGGATTTTTAGTAAGACGAATAGCCGAAGTATTGTTACCGTAAAATGGGATATTAGCCAATGAAGGGAGACCCAAATCGTGGAAAAGGTAGCCTAACCACTGGACTTCACAGGTTGTGGCAGCTAGAGCTCGATACTCGGCCTCGGTAGAGGAACGAGAGATAGTTTGTTACTTTTTAGACTTCCATGAGATTAGGGATTGCCAAGGTAAATGCAATACCCCATGGTGGATCGAAGGGAATCGGGGCAGCCAACCCAATCAATGTCTGAGAATGCACTTAATCAGAGGGTAGAAGCAGACGCATAGAAAACACCTTGACCAGGATCACCTTTGATGTATCGAAGGACCTTGATGGGCAGCCTGTATATGGGGCATCAGTCAGTTTGCTAACATATTGACTGAGTAAGTTGACCGCGAAGGCTAAATCTGGGCAAGTGTTGCATAAGTATACTAAGCGACCTACTAAGCGTCAATAACAGTTGGGATCAGCCAAGGCGTTACCAGATGAGACGAAAAGACGAGTGCTAGCATCCCAGGAATCTAGTATCGCTGAGTATGTCAAGAGCATATTTGCTTTGGAAAATGGAAATACAGCCTTGGTGCGAGCAACTTTAAGCCCTAGGAAATAGCGAAGAGGACCGATGTGTTTGATGGTGAATGCAACATGTAGCTGTTATTTGAGTGACACGATCTTAGAGAGGGCATCCCCTGTAATGACTATATCATCGACATAAACAAAGATGACAAGAAAAAAGGACTGAGTTCGGCGGGTAAAGAGGCTATTGTCAGCCTTTGACTGGACAAAACCATGATGATTGAGGAACTCCATCAACTTCAAGTTCCATTGTCGGCTCGCTTATTTGAGGTCGTACAAGGATTTGTTAAATTTACACACAAAATTGGGGACAGGGAGCTCCAATCCTAAGGGAATGTGGTGTTGACGTCCAGTTGGTGAAGGTGTCATTGGCGAATGGCAGCCAAAGCAAAAACAGCACGAAGAGTGGACATTTTAGCGACCGGAGCATAACTATCGATATAATGAATCCCTTCATTTTGGGTGAAACCCTTAGCGACTAATCAAGCTTTGTAACGCGCCAAAAATTCGTCAGATTTTAGCTTTGCTTTGAAAACCCATTTACTCGTAACAAGTGTGGCGTTCGCTGTCGTGTATGAGTGTCCAAGTATTGGTTTTGAGCAAAGAACACAACTCTTGTTGAACAGCATTATACCCATTAGGGTCGCAGATGGCTACTTGATAAGCAGTAGGTTCGCGAATGAAATCAAAAGCCATGACAAAATGTTAAAAGGTTGGAGAAAGACGATCACGAGATTGATACGGATTAATCGGGTATCGAGTATTGTGAACAAGAATGCTACAGCGAAAATCCCTAAGGTATAATGGGTATGAACTCAGGCGTGAAGAGCAACAAGGGTTGGGACCAGAAGACCTGGTGGAGGGCACTAATGTAGAAGAGATAGACACTGGAACAGAAGGTGCCACTACCTGAGGGACTGATTCGGAGGGAGCTCTCAAAATGGGAGACAACACCTCATTGATAGGAGGGAATTCAAGAGACAGAAAAAGGGTAGGTGGATGGACTAGAGAAGAGGAACAAGAGTGGAACGGAAAGGCATGCTCATTGAAGACTACATCACGGGAGTCTCTCTCACGGCGTGAGGGTCCAGCTCATATACCTTATAACCCCTTTTTGTTAGTGGATTTTCCTAAGAAAACACATATAGAGGCTCGAGGAGAAAATTTGGACCGACCATGGGCCAAGGTGAATACAAAACACTGACATCCAAACATGCGTGTTGGAGAGAGGGAGCATTCCCAGTGAGAAGCTCTATAGGAGATTTTTTTCTGTAAGACAGGAGAAGGCAATCAGATAATCAGATGTACAACGTGGGTTAAGGCATAGCCCCAAGATTGGGAAAGCAATGACGCTTGGAAAAGCAAGGTTATGGTTATGCCCATAAGGTGCTGGTGTTTTCTCTCAACTCTAACGTTTTCTTGAGAGGATTGCACACACATGCTTTGATGAACAATGCAGTTTCATTAAAGGAAAAAGAAGCATGGAATACCAGGCCATTGTTACTGTGAATAGTCTTAATGGAAGCATCATACTGAGTACGAGCAAAACGGGCGAAGTTGATCATAAGGTCACGAGGCTCTGATTTCCAACACATAAGATACACCCAAGTCATACGAGAGTAATTATCAAGGATAGTAAGAAAATAGAAATGACCATCCATGAAAGGAGTGGAACTAGGACCCCATATGTCAATTTGGATCAATTCAAAACTGCAGGTAGCACGAGACAAACTAACTGGAAAGTGAAGACGTTTTTGTTTAGCAATAGCGCCAACGTAACACATTGATGACAAACTAGGCTTACAACCAGGAATAAACAGACTATGATAGGGCTGACATAGTCGCTGGTGCCAAAGAGTAGCATCAGAATTGTGATCAGCATAGGGGGTTGCTAAAAAGAGTAAAGTCCTCCCTGGAGTCTAGTTGTACCAGTCATCCGCAAGTTGGGGAGTAACAACAATTCGAGTTAAAACGTAGAATAGCAGTACTACAAGCAGTGAGATGACTGAAAGAGAGGATACTAAACTGAAAACTCGGGATGACAATAACATAGTGTAACATAATATCAGGACTAAGATGAACACTTCTAGTATAAGTGACAAGAGCATGCTCACAATTAGGTAATGTAATATGGGTGTCAGTGGTATTTAAGTGATATTTCATACATAATTATATTGCTCCGGGTAGAAGTTTAGGATTTTTATGCATTTTATTCTTTTATTTCAATTTAGTGTTTCAAACCCGGTCGAGGTCTATTTAATGTTGTTTTGGAGTATTTTTGAAAGATTTCAGGTATCTACCGACATCAAGCCATTAATTAGAGTGATACGGCATACATGGATGATCTAAGACAAGAAATCAGAAGCATTTTGACATCTTCAAGTAGAGTGGATCCCAACTTGGTTGGAAAACGTTGCAATGACGTATTTGAGACATATCTCCTAGCTTAGAAGTCTGATTGATTGAAGGTCGGCGGCGTTGGAAACCTCGTTCAATTTCCTACATATTTGGTACTGGATGTTTCGCACAATATGCTCCTAATAATGTCACACTATACACCTAAGTTAAGTCGCATTATGTGACGGCTTGGGCGCATGGATTCTTTGGAAGTTTGGCTCACTGTGCGCCTAAGAATGTCACACGATGAGCCTAAGTTAAGGCACATAGTGTGACAGCTGACATCAACAAGGATTTATGTTCGAAGACAGACTTTCCCCTATCATTCGAAGACAGACTTTCCCTGGACGAAATTGATAGCGTAATTCAGAGATTTTAGAGCATTTAGAAAGACACATCAAGGAGGTCGGTTCGGATAAGTAATCAAGACGATGAATCAAGTTCTTCAGAAAGAGCGGCAAAAGTTGGTTTTTGAGATTCTTCTTGTAACCTTAGTTTTGATGTGTTCTTCGTTCGAATCTGATTTCTTCTCTTCGATTGTGAGTAGGTAAACTTCTCATGCGTAGGTATATCCTTATGAGTGAATGATTTGACTACATTTCACGAGTTAGATGAGTTTTAATTTATGTTTGATTTCAATTTTGTTTCTATTCCTACCTAATCAACTTGAAAAGATCTTTGTTAGATTTTTCTTAGACGTGAGACAGCTTGCATATCTAGAACGCCAAAATCAAACAACTAGGTTAGACGTTAATCCATCCGGGAGTGAATGAATTAGTCTTTCGTGTGAGCAATTCTTGTTTGTTTATTCGCCTATCGGGTTTCAACTCTTCGCCATGAAAGAGCAGACTGAGCTTCTAGATAGGTAGCAAATTCGCAGACCCGAAACGGCGTGATTTGATTAGGGAAGAATTGTGGTTTTTAATTGAATTTATCTTGTTTTGTTTAAATAATGGAATTTGTCTGTCATTTATGAATTTGAATTACCTAGGGGGGGTTCAAAGTCTAAACAGTTTATCCCTTATTGTCAAAACCATATTTGTGTAGTCTTACAAAACATTACTTTGAAGAAATTTTCATTTTCGTTTGATTAATTGATTGGTTCGCATGGAAGCTAAACCACAACTTTTGTTAGACCGATTATTATTTATTGCAACTTTAAGTAAAATACAATAAAAGACCCAAGAGAAAAATCGACTCTGGTTAATCATTAACTAGATTTGTTTTGAGACAAATAAAAATCGTTCATGAAAACCCTACCTACATCAGTCATAAAAGAATGGACACGCACAAGATGGGTTGTACCCCAGTATCAATCACCCAAGTGCGAGAAAAATCTGAGAAATAGTAGACGCAATAGTTGAAGATGAAGCTTGGACAGTGGGGTCAGCACGATCGTAAGCAGCTGGGGAGGTACGAGGCGAAGCACAAACTGATGGAGCATAAATGAAACCACCTGGAGGGGTAGGTGGCTGATTGCAATAGTGCATAGAAAACGGGTGTAAAAACAATTTGAGTGAAACTACTTAGACTGAATCACCTTAGGAAATCCAGATAAACAAAAGATAATTAATCAATCTAATTTATGTAAAGTAAGCTGTAAACAATTTACTGTCGCAAGTTCTTCCCTATTTAGGTAACGCCCTTTCGAGTCCTGCCAACCTACAACCAATCAAAAACCTTATTAGACCGCTCTCTCAAGTCATGCATCTAAGACATGTATGTTGATTAAATCAAACGCGAATTGAACTAACGGTGGACTAACCTAGTCGGCCCTTCTGAGGTCATACCGCCTAAACTAGTTAATTGATTTCGGCATTCTAAGACAAGCAAAGTCTTTTGAGTTATCCATGAATGTTACACCTAGATCCTAACAATGAAAAGTTTGTTGAAGATTCCTACAATACCCTTATCAAAACTTCATCTTGATTAGGAAATCTTGTGACATAGTAGAGTGATTTAGTTAGTAAGTAAGTAGTATGTACCTTTGAATTAGCATGGGAATGAAATTCAACTATTAGATTTCTAGTTACCAATTGACTATGTAACACGTTCAAGAAACAAGGTCAGCTCGGATGGTTGGAACTCCTATAATTAAAGTTGTAAGATTATTATATCCAATTAAATCAAAGAATCGTTGTACATCACTCACCTTGAACATCTTCAAGTGGGAACGATTCATCGGGAGGAAGGAAGCTCATCCCCCTACATCGACATTCTTGCTCTGACCGACAACGAAACCATTGTTTCATCGTCAAGTTGGCCGAACTGGGATTGTTTGGTTAGTTTCCAGACTTAAATTTATTCAGACAACGGGGGTTCGTCCCCGTGGCACCCCAACTCGTAAATATTTTTCGTCACATTTTAATAGTTCATCGTCGATTGATCGATCCTCGTGCAATAGAAGCAGCGGATGGATTGATAATGTTAGAGACCAAGGGAAGCATATGGGTGGGATTTTCAAAATGGAAGCCAACGATGATAACTTGGTGGAAAGCATAGGCAGACACAAAGGAATAACGAGAAGGTCTTCGGAGGCACGTGCACGCGCTTGGAGGTGACTTACACCGGCGGAGATCGCCCATTGCACTTTGGCAGGAAGGGTTGTGATATGAACCAAGCGACATGAATCGATTATCTGAAAAAAATCAAAGAGGGTTTCAAAACGACAACCACAATCCAAAAAGAGGATGGTTTTAATACCTAGTCTGACTACTCACGTAAATTAGAGGGTAATCCTAAATATCTAGTTGAAGAAAGCCCCAAAGAAAAGATGAACGCCTGACTTAGATAAATATGGAATTCTCTAGTATAGACGGAAAGGAAAAAGCTATAAAGCTGAAATTCATGTTTACTATTCTAGGGTTTCTACCGAAACCAAAAGCCTATACTTCTTTTAATATATAAGGAGGGGGACGAAATTACATAGGAGGGGAAGGAGAAGGAGTCCTTTACTTGCAAGGCAAGGAATTCTTCTTCATTAAGGAAATTTTTTTGACCAAGTCAATACTTGCTCCGTAAGTACAAAAAAATCAGCCAATGAGCTTGTTAGAAAGGTTTTTTGGGCTTTAATTAATCTTCTAGGTCTAAAATAAAATAGCTAAGCCTACATTACTAAAACGCAATAAAAGATAAGGGCCAATTATCCTCTAAAAGTGGGCTTGGTGAGCAGTAGGGTTGATGGCAGGTAGTCAGCCTTGTCTCGGGCCAGGAACACACTCAAGGCAGGCCATTGAGTGTTTGATGAAGTTTTGGGTCGAGCTAAAATGGTATGGGCTCGAAAGTGTTTAAGATGCCTCATTTTGATGGAATGGATGCCACTAGGACGGCTCCATTTGGCAACCTCAATTCCGACCCTTCATTCGGCTTGAATATTCTTAATTCCAACCCACTAAATTTCTTGGAAACACTAACTTCCTCTCTCTATATGATGAAGCTAAAATTCTTGACAGCCCCATCAAATTAGAGATTCCAACTACTATATGCTTGCTTAAACATATACGGATCTCTTAAACTTGCATATCCAAATATATTAGATCAGTGGTCTCTTGCTATTTCAAGGAGTTTGAACTTTGTCATTACTTGATTATAGGTTCTTAGCCTTTACTTTCCAAAAGCAAGATGTCCAGATTTCTAGTCATAACTAGGTCGTCATACTTCTTTGATTGAATTCTAGTCCTTCAGACCAACAAGTTGAGTGAACAACAAAGCTTTAAGTATCTCGCCCATCCTTTGGCGTTTCCTCTACACTATCACTGGTTTGAACAACTTCTTAGTCTAACAAGTTTTATAATGTAAGTGGATCAGTATCCATTTTTTCTTCATCATCTTGAATTTCCCCAAGATGAATATTTCTCCCACTTGTTTTCTTGAAAATGAATTCACTTACCAAGAAAACACCATCATGAGCAACAACAATTTTTTTCTCTTGACGTTGGTAGAAGTAATATCCTCGTTTCTTTATGATAACCTACAATTAGGACATTATCCAAGTTTGGCCCTAGTTTATCAAAAAGCGGGTGGCTAATATAAACTTTGTAGCCGCAAACTTCTAGAATATATTTTTTTTGGACTAGGATCTCCAATGGAGATACCAAGATAGCGAATCATCCTAAACTAGAAAAACCCTAAACCTAGACACACATTGGGGCCGGGAGAGCCTAATGGGATCAATTACTGAAAGAACATTAAGATCCTCCTCCAAGGAATGTCAGGTTATAAAGAGGGGAGGATCCAGGTAGGAACTATAAGGCAAAATTTTCAATAATTTGTCCGGCGTCTTTAAAATTACGAAAAATATGAAAGCAATGCAAGTTTCGGTATTGTGTCAGAAGGTGTCTGACTTCTTGACTTATTGCGCCACCCAAGGATGTAGTATATTTGATTGTGATACTTGAGTAAGTAAGTTCTGAATCGCCCTCAAAGTCTCTATCAAATCTTCATCTTTGAATGCACCACTTCAGTGCCTATCGTAAGGCTAAAGCTTCTATAATAGATAGATCAAATATGCCTACAAAGCTTCTGCCCATTTGAAATAATATTGCCTCATAATGAATACTAATTGACAATGTTAAAAGGCTATAGAATAAATAAGGGAAGAGAAAAGAAATTAAAAAATGAGGGTGGATAGTGAAAAGAAAAAGTGGGACCTTTATCACGAGAGGATTTTACTCATTGCTTGAATAAATGCACTCTGTTCGATCTTTGTTTTTTTGGGTTGAGGTTCACATGGCAGAAAACAAATCTCAACGTCCAGTTGGATCGCGCAGTTATCAATGTAGAATGGCTACTAGCTTTTCCGGAATCGACCAATTTTAATCTCTCAAGGGTGAAATTGGATCATCGATCCATCAAGGTTTATACCTCCTCACTTGTTTCTAATTCTAATTTAGTTCATTCCTTTTATTTTAATGTGGCTTGGATTGGCCACAAGGATTTTACTGCCTTATCAAGGAGGAACGGACTTCGAGAAAGCATATTGTTTCTTCTCAACAGGTTTGTCAAGAAAAGCTTATTGAATGGAACAAGACTACATTTGGAAATATTTTTCAACGGAAAAGGGAATTGGAAAACAGACTTGCTGTACTTGAAAAAAGGAATGAACGACGCAGCTCGGAGTTGTCTCGTCGGTAGCAACAAGAAACAAGGTTGGAGCTAGAATCGACACTATGGCAGGAAGCTGTTCTTTGGCTTCAGAAGTCTAATTTACAATGGAATCGTGATGGGGATCGTAATACCAGCTTCTTTCACTTCACTACTTTTAGGAGGCGTGGGAGGAATAAAGTCATATGCTTGAAGAATGATGCAGGGGAGTGGGTGTATGATCCGGATAAGCTTGCTCATGCGGTACGTGATTACTTTATCTCATTATTTTCGACTAATGCTGCTCCTGATTTGCAATCCTTTCTACCTAGTAGTGTGGTGCTCACGGCCGAGGACTAGAAATCTATTAGCTAGTAGCTCATCCCGTCTAAAGTTTTTAAGGCGGCCAAGGATATGGAGCCTCTCAAGTCACCAGGGAAGGATGGATTCTCACCCATTTTTTTAGAAGTGTTGGGATATTGTTGGTTCTGACTTTGTGGATTTTGTTATGGCTTGTTTTAGGAACCCTTCCCATATTTTGACAATCAATGATACGATGATTTTCTTATCCCCAAAGTGAATCAACCAGAGAATATTGGACAGTTTCGACCTATCAGCCTATGCAGCATTCTCTACAAGAATCTCACTAAATGTTAGGCAAATAGAATCAAGCGGTCCATAGACCAAATTATTGGTCCAAACCAAACAAACTTTTTTCCCAGACAGAAGAATTGAAGAGAATATTATGATTCTCCTGGAGGTGGTGCATTCGATGCGGATCAAGACAGGCAGACATGGCATGTTGACCATTAAGTTGGACTTGGCTAAAGCTTATGACATAATCGAGTGGGATTGTGTGAAGGAAACTCTTGTTCAAGCTCAATTCCCTCCTAACTTCATTAATGTGATGATGGCTTGCATCACTACGGCCTCGACACAAGTGCAATGGGATGGGACCCTCATAGAACCCTTCAAGCATGGGCGTGGGTTACAGAAGGGATGTCCCTTGTCTCCCTATCTTTTTACCCTTTGTATTAAGCGCCTTTGTCATATTATTATGTCTTCTCTTGATGATGGTAGCTGGCACCCCATCTCTCTTGGTTGGGATGGACCGCCTTTGTTGTATTTTTTGTTGATGTTCTGGTTCTCTTTGGCATAGCATCTATCGAGCAGTGTAGAACTATCAAGGAATGCCTTAATAAGTTATTTGCTGCTTCAGGATAGATTGTGAGTGAGGAGAAGTGTAGAATATTATTTTCTAAGAATGTCTCTACTATCTGTTCTACGCTTGGCTTTCGAGAAACGAAGGATCTTGCTTGGTATCTTGGGGTCCCTATCCTTCAAGGTCGGGTTATCACAGATCCCTATCAGTTTGTGTTAGATAGGATGGATGTTAAACTGGCAGGTTGGAAGTGTAAGACGATGTCATTGGTTTGCAGAGTCACACTTGCTGCCTCTGTTCTGAATGCTATTGCTTCTTATGTTATGCAAACGACAGTTATTCCTGTAGAAACTTGCAAAAACATTAATCAATGTATCTGTAACTTTGTGTGGGGTAGCCTTCTTGATGGTAAGAAATCCCACCTTATTTCTTGGGATGATGTGTGCAGGCCTCGTGTCTAGTTTTCTACAAAAAAAGGTGGGAATTGTTCCCAAAATGATCAAATTGCAATGGAATTGTAATAAGTATAATATCAGTGGTTGAAAAGAGGTTGGCTTATTCATACTTAATTAAAACTAAAAAAGGTTGTTAATACAGCAACAGTTGTATAACATTAAGGGGGTTAGTATTAATTGGGAATGTTATAACACCGACAGGGGAGTTGATTGAATTAAGTCATTATATATTACGTGATTTTCTGCTAACTGGTATGAAAGATGATAATTGTAAATGGTAATATATTTTATTAATCACAATGAATAGATTTGCAGAAATTAGCGGGATCCTCAATTCAAGTAAAGGGACCTTAAAAGAATTAAATGGGTTAATATTATGTTAAATATAAAATTTTAGATTGATATCAGATAATTAAATCAGAATCAACTACCAAAAAAACCGCCTTAGGAAATTGAAAAAAATTCAATAACAAGGAAAGAGGAATAGTTGGGAGTAATAATTGTTACATTTTGTATTTAAGTTAGATACGTTATTGAAAAGATCACTTGTAACTAGCAATATGAGAATTAAAACCTACAAAAGCAACCCTCCGACAACACCGCTGGAGCAAAAGATCATTAGCGGTAAATACTGGAAGAAAAAAATGGATAATGATATTTCGGCTCTCAAGAGAAATATATTGTCACCTTCAAGACCAAGAATAAAAAAAATTTGAAAGAGAAAGAAGTAGTGATTAAGAGAATTGAAAGGAATTTTATAAATTAACAGGACAAAGCAGAGCTTTGGGAGAGGATGATTCATAGGAGTAGAAACCCCTAGGAAGAAATGGAAGTAATTGATTTATATATAATTTGGGATTACAAGTATACAAGGTTTGTTGATCAGGATATTGGAAAGTTTCCAAAATATGAGGCACAGAAGCCAAGACATAGAAGGTTAAAATCCTTCTTACAAGACAAACAGACCATGATAATGATGTGACTGAGATCTAACAAAAAGAGGGATGAAGAAGAAATTGAAAAAAAATCCCCAACTTCAATTGATTCAGTTATACAGCATCGATTCACGATCCCAATACCCGCATTCACTCTTCCTGTCATGTCTCCGTGCTTCCCAACTTAAGCCTCCTTACATCCCAAATTAGGAGAAAAAGAAGAATCAATGAGGAATTTTGGGTAAGGCCATCTCCAGTAGGCGAGAGACTCCTAGATGGAATCAAAGGGGCACAATTTCCCTTAAGGTAGTAACATTTAAGACCTACATTTTCCAGTTATGGTCTCGAATGAATCGACTAACATGAAATATGGATTCTTCCCTGTTGGTTTTGCAGTACAATCCACCTTTCACTCTCCCATTTAACTGCCGGAATGAGATTGCAATCAAGCTAGAAAGGAAGGAAGACGTAGCGGCGTAACGTGACGAGAATTTGCCAGATAAGCATGTAAATCAGTATACACCTTCAACTCTATTTTGTTTCTAGAATATATATCAATAATGATATACTAGTCCATATAGGATATGATATCTTTTCTACAGACTTGGACGAAGTTCTATTCAGTGTAAATATAACAATTTGTAGTACATGTCCCCAGAAAGAGATTGGAAGTCCAATGAAGCTTATCATTGATTGAATCATATCCAGATCGAATCGATTCATCATCTTAGAAACACCATCATCTAGGGTGAACCACAATGAGTGAGTTATGAAATAATAATTTCACAACTCCTGTGATGATTTGCAAGCTCTTGGCATAGATATTATCCATCTTGGTCTAACTGAATGGTTTTTATTGTTCTACCCAGTTGGTTTTTGTACTACATTCATATTTGTTTCATCTAGTAGATACACATATCCACTTAAATCACTAGGAAAGGTAATGAAGTACCTAAAACCTCCAAAAGATATTGAACAAATAGGCTCACATACATCACTATGTATGAGTCCTAAAAGGTATGTGGAATGTGAGTTTGACTTTTACTTCTTTGTGTTATTGACAGTAAACCTCCCACTAAATGGACACCATACTGGCTCCATTAAAGTGCAAGACTATACTTCTGTCAATTAAACTCTCCCAAACTTATGGTACAAGAATGATGTATAAATTAAGTTCATCAATCCATTCATCAACTGCTACTTGATATAAAACACATTACAATCGATGCTCACTTGAGCGTCATTGGTAATATAGAGATGGGTATCTCCATATATCAAAGCTCTAACTTCACTTTAGTCTCTACTATACAAGAAGTAGTATGAATGTTTATAACCAAAAATATTCTACTAATAGACGTCTCTTTCTTCTGAAATCCATTTTCATTTATAGGGCCTAGCCTATATATAAGTGCAAAGTGTGTATCACACATCTCCTTTCATTTTTTAAAACTTAAACACAACTATCCTTCTCACCATGTCCATCGTAGTTTACCAAGAGGTGAATGTACCACCTAGACGCTGATGAAAAAAAATTACCTTTAGTTTCTACTTCTCCTCCCACTCAAATCACACAATTATTGTGCAAATATTGGGAGAGATTTAGTGATTTAGGTACCAGGGATGGAGTAGAAATTCATAAAACGCACCCATCGTGGTCTTAGAAATGCCAACACTAGGCACATGACAATCAACCATTATCTTCTCTACCTCATGTGAGATGACTATTTGAGGCTTATATTTGGATTTCAAGGACCGTTCCTTTTGTTTTATAAAGAAAAACCTTTGTTCTTAATAGGGTGAGTGCTTCAATAAGCTATTCCTTCCTAAAGATTTGAACGTAGGTGAAAAGATTTACATGTTGACTAAACATCATGTCTATAGAAAAAAGTGTAAAGTAAAAAAAATGTTTTAATTAATACATTAAGAGCCTATGTGTACTTCATTTACTAAATTAATAAAGTCCCCTTGAATGAAATACTTTTCAAGATCCTAAACCCATCAAAAAAATTGCCATACTTTGTCATTGCTCCACTAAAATTTTGTGACTTAGGTAGACCAACTCTTTGGTCAATCACAACTCTTTTGTGACTCTTGGTTGATCATGTCACCGTCACAAAAATCAACCATGCTTCGAACCAAAACTTTTTCTTTTGTATTCATTCAGTACGACAATAACAAACTTATGAATCCCTAAAATCCACCCTTACTAGGCAGCACAATCATAGGACCTAGACTACTTTGGAAGAAATAACCCTAGTTCTTGTCAAGGCATCATAGGTCTCGTTATGGCAAAGGATTGCCTCAATTTTCGGTTGGGCCATTTTAGGTTTGTGTTTTATCTAGGTGTGCTAGTGAACTAATCGTGCAACAGATATACACAACAACCTAAAATATAGGTCTAAGCATTTAGTTAGAGCGCTTCTAGGTGATCGCATCTTGCCCCCCTTTTTTAGAAACATTTTAGCCTTCTTAGTCATCATTGAAGGATCTTCTATCCTTTGAGTCTATGACTGCATCCATCTCTTATTTTGTTGTAATTACATAATTTTGCAAACTAATAACAAGAGGTTCTCTAATCTATCTTATAAATCAAATTACAACAAAAATAAAAGACAAATAAGCTGTTTTGTCGAAAATAAATTACAACAAAATAAAATGGTACACAAACCATATTTCGCAAAATAAAAGCAATTTAAATTGGATTGGGCCTTTTTATCCGGCCACTGAGACCTGCATGCTTAAGATGCAAGTATATACAAAATAATGTATATAAATTCATTCATTCATTCACTACCACATGAGTGAATGATCTTAAAACTAACATGCAAACCGGATTAACAATCGTAATTAACCAATTTTAATTGTGAATAAAACAAATTTTATTCCAACCAAATCCTAAATATTAAACTCCTTAATTATTTTAATTGGTTAAACAATAAAATTCATTCAATTTCCATGATTAATGTTAATATTTTCAATTTTGTTGAATATTTATTTTCTTTATAACTTTAAATTTCATCAATTAAAACTCCCACTTAAAATAACAACATCTTGTTAAATTAAATAAGAATTTAATATTTCAATTCTTAATCATCCTATGATTACAATTGAAAATAACCCAAAATCGATTATGTGATCGGATTCCTTTTGATAACCAATTAATTTGGTTAAACCCAAATCAAAATCTAGTCAAACAAAAAATCTTAAATAATAAAGATACTATTGAAATTTCGGGTATCAAACCGAACTTGTAGGACCCAACCTATTTGGCCAAAACTGGTCGAACCGAACTATTTTAGCAGATTCTGCCAATTCAGTCAGGCCGAGACTACAAGCTTTTGAAGCTCGACCGAGCCCAGTATCCGAAATCGGAGCCGGTCGAGCCAAGTCCATAGTCTTGTCAAACCAGACCTGCCAAACTTGGGCCAGACACAACTAAATTAATTTGGACTATCGGTTAAGTTTTTTAATCTCACCAATAGGCAAATTGTTTGTGCATAGAATTCCAAGGTTTTAACAACCTGATTCTCTTACAGCACAATAATAAACCGAATTTATAAGAATGAAACACTTGCCCAAATATCATAATTGTATCTTGATGCTATATATATTAGGCATGGCATTTTGGAATTGTGAATCGGGGGCCTGACTGAAACCTGCCCGAAAATGGCTGGGATTGCCTGGTTAACACGGACATTTGATGGCTGACGGATCCCCGATACCCGACCCAATTAACTGACGGGCAGGGATGGATTCACACATATCCGCCCCGAATAGATCTGCGACCCGGTATATATATAATCATAACCCACGCATAAATTGCCATTAATCTCAGACCTTCCATTTTCCGATTTCGAAAACCCCAAACAGCATCTGCACTGAACCCTAACCTCTGGATCCTAGATAGGGGTGGCTTTATGAAAGCTAAATGGAAATATTGTCCTAAAATTCTTGGAAGGGATACTAGAAATGATACTTTTTATTTAAGGACTCATAAAAATTGATGTGTTAAAAAACAAGTTCATAATGCTACTCAGAAGAATATAGTTGCTAGTTTTCTCCTTAAGGGTGTTCTTGGAAAAAGGAAAATGTCCTATGGTCAGTTTAATGTTGTAGTTTCTAGGAAAGAGTTAGCTACAATGATTTTGACGCACGAGTATCCTCTAGCAATGGTAGATAACTTGTACTTCAAAGTCTTTTATAGTTCTCTAAAACCCTTGTTTAAGGTACCTTGTAGAAACACTATGAAAAAGGATCTGTTAGCTATATTTGATTTGGAAAGGAAAAAAATTTAGAAAGTGATCGATTACAACAAAGGTAGAGTTGCTATTACAACCGATATGGATAGCTAGTAACCAAAAAGGGGGTTATATGGCTATGTTGACAATGAATGGAAGCTCATAAGCCATTTGCTTAGGTATATCCATATTTAATATAGAATTAGGGACAATGTTGTTTATTGGACTGCTACTTCTAGAAGGGTTGAGTTTTTTTAGGAGACTTCTAAACAAAAAGGTGTTTCTATAAGTAATAAACTTGCACTAGATTTTCCAACAAGGTGCAATTCAACTTACCACATGATTTCTTGTGCACTTCCTTACCAAGAAGTGTTCACTCGATTGAGGCAAAGAGAACCTTAATATAACTCTCTACCTTGTTCAAATGATTGGTTGTTTGCTAGTATTGTTGGTGAGAAGCTGAAATTGTTTGACATAATTTCGACATTGTTTTCTGAAGATAATTACCCTACTGCTATTCTGTTTTTCCTCAAGATTTGTGAATTTAAAATGAATATGATGGAATGAAAAACTAATTCCAATGTTACTATTGTTGCTATGGCTGCCAAGATGTGGACAAAGTTCAGTAAGTATTGGATAGATATCCATTTGTTACTCTCTGTTGCAATAGTTATGGATCCTACGTACAAGCTGGAATTGGTAGGCTTTTATGTTGCTAAATTTGGTGAATCTGAATCTTCCTTGGACCCAGAATACAATAAGAGTGTAATGTACACTCTGGTCAGATAGTATCAACAAAAAAGTTCCAATGTTGTTGGTATTTTGTTGTTGATACTCTGAGTTAGATCATTATCTTACTGAGGAACTCCTTCCTCGATGTAGTCAATTTGATATTATGGATTGGCGGAGGGTCAATGCTAGCAAGTATCCTAAGTTGTAAGAAATTTCTAGGGATATATTTGATGTTCCTATTACTTCTATTGCTTCTGAGTCAGCCTTTAGCACTAGTGGGAGGTTATTGGATCCTCAACGGAGTAGGCTGCATTTTACAACATTGAGGCTCTAATGTGTACTCGATCTTGAATTAAGGACAGCTTATGCAAAGGTAACTTGTTATTTCAAATATTTTAAATGTTTGGGAATTTATTAAAGGACTGAACCCTAAACACTATGTATTGCAGACTTGGGACCTAGAAATGAAGCTGTTGTTGTTCAATGCTTGGAGCATTGTTTTTCAGCCCTAGCAATGGATGATGCAAGTTGGGAAGAGTTTAAAAAAAAAGGTATAAGATACTGGTTTTTCATTTTTCAGCTTACCAATTACAGTTAGATGTCATTTGTTGAATTGTTTCTCAGTTTAGAACTTCATCCCTGTCACTTGGCAGATCTTACAGGTCCAAATGGTCGTGCACCCACAGATTTTGACTTAGAGTATCAAGATTGATTTCTTCATATCCTTGCAATGTAAGTTAGTTCAATTTCTTAACAATCGACTACTCTTTGGATGATAGTCTTAGTGTGTGACCTCTTATTGTCATATGTCTCATTGTAGGATTCAAGGATTCGTAACAAATCATTGCTGGTAAGTGAAAACCTGGAGTTGGAAGTTGATGATGTTGGCTGTTGTAATGTGCTGGATGCAGCAGACTACTATTACTTGGAAGTTTGATGTTTTTTTCTACTATGAACATTTTATTCTTGGTAATTCTGAACTCTGTATATGTACTGGTTATCGGCTTGCTGCTTTTAGTTGTTAGTTGGAAGTTGGAAGTTTAAAGTTTATTTAAATTATTGGATTTGGTTTTGAACATTAGAACATGGAAGATTCACTATTAATCAAGTATTTCAGATTTTTATTTTCTAGAATTTGAAGTTTTGGTCTATTTTTCACGAAGTAATCAGCATTCGGGGATTTTCCATGACTTGTTGGATGTCCGATACCCGTCGGCCACAGGGATGGGACAGATTTTAGACCAAAAACGGTTCACAAGGCGGATCCGGGGATAAACGCTGGGGAGAATTAGCGGATTTTGGATATATGGTAACCGGTCGAACCCCAATCCGATGCAAAGCCTAATATATAGTCTATATTTTACTCTGTACAATCCGTATTGTATCATAAATTGACTAATATACCCCTAACTACGAATACTATTGTATATGTGTGGGTGAAAATGGTTTAGTTTGTGGTTAACCAACCTAATTGATGTGGTTAACCACACCACAAATGACGAAAAAAACTTACCGAAAACCACACCACTTTTGTTTGCGGTTAACCACTAACCATATCATTATCTTTTGTTTGGTTAGTGGTTAACCACAAAATCACTTCTTCAAAAAATCAAATTTTAATCTTAAAAATACAAGTAAAATTTCAGAAAATTTATGAGCATTACTTGAATCAAAATGTTTAATATAGCGATATACGCTTATAGCATAATGGTTATACAAAATAAGATGATAAAAACTTATGACGATAACTACTTGTCTAATGAGCGTTGTAAAAAACTAATACTAAAATAAACACATTAGTACTATAACTACAAAAAAATAAATGCAATAGACTAAAATAAAAATTGAATAGGCAGTCAGAAATGGAATTACAAAATCAAACAAGTACATTACCAGTTCACATTTAATATTCAGAAATTAGATAGGTCTGTTAAAATGCGATTTATTTGGGTTCTTTGTTAACCATACGGCTTGTAGTTAAACCACTAACCACAAATCGCACCATTTCCTATCGCAAACCGAATCCCACAGTTTTCAGTGTGGTTAGCGGTTAAAGCCACAAACCACAAACCAATTTCCATCCCTATATTTACAGACTGCATTAGTAAAATACTAGTTTTTAGACCAAAATTAATTTAAATTGTATTAAAAAATCAAATCAAATACAAATCCTAAATAAAAAGGTTACAAGTCCAAAATCTAAACACAAGAATTAAAAACATGTTTATAAATACAAATCATTGAGTTAAAATTATTAGTTCAAAGAAAATCAATGTTCTTTATTCCAACCAATCTACAATTAAGTTTTTTTCTGGAATTTATTAACTTCTTTGTTCTTAATAAGTCAATTTATAAATTTACTTTTCAATACCATTTTCTATTTACAATATTTCACTTTATTATTTTTCAATTATAATTCTTACGTATTATATTCCTTAATATCAGTTTCAGATTATTAGCTCTTGATAGCTGAACTTCACTAGCCCGACATTGAACCAAATTTTCATCTTTTCTTCATTGTTCTTTTTCTGCTCCTCATATTCCCTTTGCTCCCGTTTTCTATCCACAAAAGACAAATCAATAATTCTAAAACCAAAGCCCCACCACCCACAATTGCACCAACCAGAATCATGATTAACTTCTCCATGATGTTTCTCTCATAAATCCGCTCGTAGTTTTGATACATAGGAAACAACCATCGAACAGTATCTATGTAAGTAGCCCCTGCTGGGTGACGAGTGCAGCAATGTAAATAATCGAATAGATGAATCTCAGTCTTCGTCATTGATTTTTTCTCTAGTTTTATTTTTGTTTGGCTGCATTGTTGGCTTTATAGGGATATTTATTTATATTTGGAATATTTATTTATAAAAACAGACAGTGTAAAGTAAAACACGGTCTGTGCGAAATAAAAACGGATTGCATGAAGTAAAAATATACTGTATTGGTAAAAATGGATTGCGCAAAGTAAATATAAGTTGAATTAGTAAAAAGAGACTGCACGAAGTAAAAATACCGCATAAAATAAAAATGAAATACGCTAATAATTTTGTTAACTAAAAATATCTTAATCTATTCATGCACGACACAAAATAAAAAACGGATTATATATAAAAACGTATTTTACTAAATTAAAAACAATTCTTCTTCACGAACTACTCTTGTAAGTGCTCCGTAACCCTAAACAAAAGTTGTCGTTGTCCCAAACTAATCCCATCTTGCTGCTGCACGCAACAGTACTGTTCGGAACAGCCACTTTTTATTATTAAATCAAACAGATTTAATTTTATTTTATTTAATCCAACGAAACAAAACATCATTGAAACACGTTTTTGAATGGAAAAAATTAACAAATCAGTAATCCCATTAGATTGAATAATGTTATTAAGAATATAATTTATTTTGTTATGAAATATATACAGAACGATAAATTTTTTTTGATGTATACGGACAATCGTAGCGAAAATACGAAAGCAACTAACTTCACAGACCGATTCACATGCATATAAATCAATAAACAAAATTTCATGATTTAGCTCTTGAAGCGTGATTACTAGCTCGACGACTAGTACTTGTCGAAGCCTTTAGATCGGTTTTGAGAGCTTCACATGTAGCTCCTCTATTTAGTCCACGCTAGCTGGGTTCCGGATCTTCTTCATCAAAGTCTGCTAGAACTCTTGATCGAAAACGGAATTGAGAGTGTTTGGTGGCTAGGTTTTTCTATCTATCAGCATCAGACGACTTGGAATAAACTGTTACAGCTAACAATATATTTATAGATTTTCTCATACACCCTAATCCTATTGACCCACCAACCCACTAACTCTAATCCATCTTGGATTAGAAAATTGATCTCGTCCATACTATAAGCATCTGACCTTGTAAGATCCAGTCCGATTAGTGGTAGCCCAAACCACTAATTAACAGTGGCCTCAACAAGACGTTAACTCCTAACCGACTCGAATTAATTCCGATTAATCAGGTCCAACACTTCACTAATTCCTATGTGGACTTGTGTTGAAGAACATAAATCATTCAGGTTGGTCGGATTCGGATTGATTGAGGTCGTCATGATGTCCGTGTCATGGTTGATGTTGAGCTGCGGGTGAGCGATTGTTGCATAGTGCGTCGAAGTTTGGGACAGGGTTGCGAGGCTAGTGATGTACATCGTCTAGGGTTTGTGGTATATGGACGGGCTGCGTTGGTTGTATGAGGTGTGGCTTAGCAGTTTGCGGTGAAAGAGAAGGAAGGCTGGGAGATGCAGTTGAGTGGTGGCAGCCAGAAGTAGCGGCGGGAAGAATCCCAACACTAGGATAGAAACCCTAAACCTAGGGAGAAACGCATGGATTTAGTGGATTTGTATAATTAACTTCCTAATTAGTAGAATTTTATTATATTTAGAATTATTATATTTTTCAAGATTTCGCACCTAACTCGAAGACGAGAGTGGTTGGATTATTCGTTTTTTCGTTGGGACTTTGAGTTCGTCGGAGATTGAGAGCATTTGAATTTGTCGATAGGATTTTGTTTTTAAAATTCTTGCGCTAGCGAAAAGTTAGTAAAAGTTTTTTATAATGGTGGTGGAGGTTATTTTTTTAATAGTGGAGGAGGTATTGAAGAAAAGAAATAAGGTAATCGAAATTAAAAAAATAAAATAAAATAGAAAATGGAAGAAAAATTAACGGATTTAAACCAAAAAAATTTGTGTAATCTAATTGTATTTTTTAACATATTTGAGTGCTAACACGATATTACTTTTTATTTTATAAAAAACAACCAATGATATTACGCCACGTGACGTTTGTACCGGGTGTATATTTCCAACAAAGTGTTTACCTTAAGTAAATATCATTACTGATGGATATTAGTGTTCACGTGTAAAAATAAAAGGTGGTTTTCTAATAACATATTTTATCTAAACATTTAAAATGAATTTAAACTATCAAATTATAGACATTTCTCAAATTTATTATTATTTTTTGACTCTATGTACTACCGGTATAATCCGGTTTTATTACTATTTCATCCGATACGTTATTTTTTATTAATTTATATTATTTATTTTTATTTAATATTACAAATGGTTGAACCGATATAAAACCGCAGTTGAACCGTGAAACCTCTTTCCACTTAGCTTTTTGGTATGGTGTCCGATACCGTTCTAAAAACATTGAATAATTTGAATTGAAGGGTATATTTAGAAATTCGGATAAATATTTTGCTAGGACGTTAATCAATAATATTCGTAACAAAATGGAAACTTTGAAGTCGAAGGACGAGAATTAGGCTTGGTGGCTTACGGATTTGTACTTTGTTTGATAGACTATCTAGACGAGGGCTTGACAAAATCCATGCAAAGATGAGCTTGTCGTAGCTGGGAGAAAATGGAGATACGACCCATCATATTCTTCTTTGGTAATTTTGGGCCCTTAAAACCAAACAAACAAGGCGACAAAAATTCCTAGCTCCCTCTTCCGCCTCGTTCCGTCGCACGCTTGCACTTTTGGGGGGCGACGAGCGGTGTACCGCCTTTCTGAAGAGCTTGTAAGAAACTCCGCCGTCTGAAATCAATGGTGAAGACTAGACACCAGAAGTCCAAGCCCCATAAGGCTCCCAAGGTAAGTGCCCCTACTATATACGTCTTTGCTATTCTCTACTTCTCCTTCTGGATCCAATCCCGACCATAGTGACAGTGCTAATCAAAATTGGGTCTGGAACTGTCTTGATCGCATATTTTTACAATTCGCGATAAGTAGCCCGACCTCGAGTCTTACCATTCAATCCACTGTTTGGAGGGTTTCTGCGAGGCGCGATTTGGAATGGAGAAGTATATTTTACGAAAACTGAGCATGCTATATATGCTTTGTTCACAGGTGAAGCAACATGGTAAACAAGCTGATCTCACTCTGTTTCTTGGTCAGTTAGATGTATTGGGCCTAAGGATTATTCCAGTGACAGCTGATGGTAACTGTTTTTTCAGGTATGTTAGGCTCGTTCACGTGTTTAGGTAAACTATGTAGGGAATACAGCTTACTATAGTACACCGAATGGAGTTTGATGCACGTTTATCTAGTTAGTTCTGCTGTGGTGGTTTACTCTTGTTAGTTTACAGGAGCCTGGCTGATCAGTTAGCTGGTAACGAAGAAGAGCATGAGAATTATCGTAGTACAGTGGTCCAGTATATAAGGGTATGTGAGTACTGAAACCGTAATTTTCTTAAATTGCTTTTATGCCCTTTTTGTTTCATGGAGTCTTGTTCCGGACATCCTCTGTAGAAGCTGCCAGACACATGGCCAAGGGTTCGAGTAGCTCGTCTATTTTATAATCTGTCAGTTTACTGCGAGTGGGTTTCGTAGATTGATCCTCAACATCTATGTTTGACAGAAAAATCGTGAAATGTTTGAGCCCTTTCTCGAGGATGATGTCCCATTTGATGAATATTGCCAGCAAATGGAGAAGGATGGGGCATGGGCTGGCCACATGGAGTTGCAGGCAGCTTCCCTTGTTACAAATTGCAACATATGCATTCACCGGGTAGGGTCCTTTTTAAGCAGTGTGTGTCATTCGCTCACCCTTGACTGGTGATTGATTGTTTCCCTCAAAACTCTATGATCAACCTTGGTAATATCCTTAATCTTTCATTCGGCTTGTTCCTGACTAACTACCCTTGTCAATGTTCAGTATACAGTTAAATAATGTAGAAATAGGTTCATATAGCCAAAATATTTTTACATTACTGCTTTTAATCGTATATACTGTTCCAGCAGGATTAATCTTGAATCTATTTGTCAGATGAACTATGATATGTGTATAGTTTTTTACTGGTTTTCATAAAACCGTAGCTTTACTGTTGAATCAGGTTAGTTAGAAGACTTATTCCTGTGCACCACAAATTTAATGCGTGGAGAACTTTCCATATGCTTAGTTCTATCTAGTGTTTGCTTACAGTTTACAATAGTTCGTTCCTCATTTGAACAGTACACGTCACCTCGCTGGTATATTCAGAATTTTGATCACCGTGGAGCTCATATGGTTCATTTGTAAGCATTCTAGAACCTACATCATTTATATATCCCTTCCTAGGTTTTCTGACCGTACAGCCTAATTTTTGCTGTACTCACCCTATAGCGAGCAGATAGTCTAATTTTTGCCAATGAAAAATGGATCACTTGATATCCAGCTGGCTAGATGGTCTGCTTTGTTGAAGGGAAATCGTGTTAGGTATCAAGAATGTAATTTAAGAAGTGTTTTCATCACAATAAATCAGTAAGTTTCTCCAGATCCTATCATGATGAAGAACATTACAATAGTGTACGCTCAAAGGAGGATCCATGTGATGGACCAGCACGGCTGATTGTAATCAAGGTTTTCCATTAAAATCTTTCTTCACCTGTTAATTTTTCATTTTATTTTTAATTCTGTTTAGCATGAAATTTGTATACTTAAACTGATAATTTATGCTCTGTGCAAGGCTGATGTTGCTCTTTCTCAAGGGAAAGCTGCTTCAGGCAAGTCCAAAAGCTTAGTATCCGGGGGTGTAACTGATTCAGGATCTATCAAATTAGTAATGACAGGAAGTGGCTGTGAAGATATCAGAAAGGTTGAAGAGGTGAGGATTAGGAAAAGAATGCCTCCTGAACTTTATTCTTCTTGTTGTACTTGTCCGATCATTCACTGTGGCCTATAGCTACAATGCAACATATTGTCTCTGAGCTATCAATGGAATTGCCCGTGAGAATTTGCTTTTGGAACGTTTAGCTTGTCCTTGATTACTGTTTATGATTTTTGTTCGTGTCAAAATAGGTCTTACTACAAGTGCATGGTGATGTTGGTGCGGCAATAGAGTACCTAATAGCAGAAAGAGAATCAGATGACTACTCGGTTAACAATGGTTCCCTTTCATGTCAAGCAGACAGTACTTCTGGTAATGGCTGGTCAGTAATATCTAAGAATCTCTTCAGGAATACTCCAACGGGTGTATTCTCTCGTTTTAAAATGACAAGTAAACGGCTTTGAAAAGGAATGACAATGTTGATCCGTAAAGGGTGAAATTTCATTTGAGAACCTCCTCCAGAATAGTGTTCTCTGACATCCATAGTAAAGGATGACTGTTAAGACACTAGTTCCAAAGTCTTTTAGTATGGATGTGGTCGGGGAAAGGGATTATAGGTTGTTTCGGTGAGTTAAACAGTTGGTTTGGAGGCAATTTTGTATTATGCTTTGATCTAAATTGCTGTTGTGTGTAACTGCACTGTTTACATATTATATATCCTGTGCATTGTTCTCATATCATGGTATTTCGGTCACTTCGAGTCCTAATAAATTCAAGGAGATGGAGATGGGAACTGTATCCAGAGCTGGGAAGAGCTTTCAAAGAAGACCGGCAACCATGAGCCATCTGGTAGTCCTGTCAAAGAAACCACTAAGGATGGCATCTCAAAAACTGACCCAAAGGTATTAGTCGATAAAAGCAGATGATAAGGTCCCTTTGAGGCTTCTAATTCTCCAGTTCTGTTTCTGATTTTCTTAAACTGAAAAAGATACCAAGAAATAAGGTATGTCCGTGTGGATCTAAAAGGAAATACAAGTCTTGCTGTGGAACTGCAAAGGGGAGATCATCCTCTGCGAAGATAATAAGGTATGCTCTTTTGGCATCCTACTTTCTTTCATAATGAGGGAAATAATTCTGTCTTTCAGACTTGCTACAAAACAAATAGAAGTATGTACTAATTTTCTAAAATAACCTTGGGCAGCAACCAAACGGCTGAGTTTGGAAGTGGAAGGGGTAGAAAGGATAAGAAACAGAGCAAGAAAGGGGGACATCCTGAATCGCTGCCTTCATGCGGATCTGAAAATGGGCAAATGGACATGGGTGCACTTTGTATTTAAACGATTGAGTTCTATATGAATATTATCACACTATCACACTAATTTTAGTAGCTCTTTCAAGGTAATTGAACATTCAGAAAGGCTACAAAAAGTTTGCGCGTCACTTTGTTACTGAACATTAAGGTACTTGGGATAGTTATCTTCCTTGGTTCATTTCACGTTTTTTCCCACTCTAGGTAGAAGACCGAGGAAGAAAGAGATGTTGATGATTGAGTAATGTGCCTAAGGACAATAACTGCGGCAGGAGAGTGAGTGGTGAATGAATTCGGTTGTTTACATGGAGCCCAGAAATAGGAAAAGCAGTTGCCCCTCGTTCTGGTTATAATGTAGTCTTGGCTGTCCATCCTTTGTTTAATCAACTCGCATATCAATTAGCATGTTACTGTTTGGGGGGGTTCGAGCATCAGTCTTATACTGAATTGCTAGTCATTAAATAACCACTCTATTAATCAGTTTCGATTCATCCCAAAACTCATCACCTCCTCGCCTCCGTTGCCGCCGGGGTCGACTACTTTCTATAGAGTGTCAAAGGGTTGCTTCTGAGATGGTGTGACCCTTCCGACGTCAACTGTCATTCATGAGGACCAGCAGGGGAGTCAAACCCTAGAAACTACATATCCTAGATCTTAAACCTCAATTAAGATATTGAACACTTTTTTAAAACCTAGGCTTTAAATCTTAAATTTTTCAGGGTTTGCGATTTTAAAATTAATACTATTTATACTATTTCTAAAATGTTAAATCTCAGTTAGCATTTATTTACCTCGAAGATCTGACAATCACAATTTAATAATAATAATTAATAATGTAAGTTATACCGTAACAATTTCATTACTTAAAATAATAGTGAACAATCTAACATAACTGGTGGAAGGGGAGATGATGGTGGTTGAGGATACGACATCGACAATAAAAAGGAGGAGGTGGTGGTGGCGATGAGGAAGAGGAGGTCAGTGTGTCATCGGCGGCTTGACGGCGCAGCGATAAGATGGCGGTGGTGACAGTGAGTTTCATGAAAAATCGAAAAAATGATCGACCGAATGGTGTAAATAGGCATTTTGCCTAGTGCATACATGTGATTGTACTTGTGAAATTTAAATTTTAAGGCGAATTTTTTTGTAAAACTAAGGTGATAAATAACAATCCTCTTGTTATATGTATCATCAGTATATCAGTACCCTACATAAAACAGAAGGGATACCCACCCCATACAGACCTCTCTGTTCTCCAATTTTTTTTATTCAGCGGAATGGGTCTTCTTTCCGCCCAGCGGATATCATGCATCTGATGGCTATTAATTAGTTTCAGCCAATATTTAAATCTGATGGCCCAAAATTGATTGATGTATTTGGTCGCATTTTATACCAACTATTGAAATTCAAATTTCAAATTCCAAATCTAAAATAGATCAATTTATTCTCTATTTCTTATTTTGATAATCAATCATCTCTCTCTTTTTCTTTCTCTCTCTCAATATCTCTGTCATTCTCATTTTTTGCAAATCTTCTCATTCCGACGAATTTCATCCACCTTCATATTTGACGCCGCCTTCGAGAACTCTGAACCCAATCATCCTCAGTTCAGTCTTCCGTTATCACCTCCTCCGCCTCGTTCAGCTTCTCCAACACGGGCACGACCATCGAAACAAAAAAGTTGAAGCTATGTGTTGCCGCTACCACCACATGCAAGCAAGTATTTATATGATTTACTAATTACTAAATATTAATTAAGGTTAATTAATATTGTAATAATTAACTTCGAAATTATCAAATTAGTAAATTTGGTAATAAACAATAAGTAATTAATAATTACTTATTAAAATTTAAGTTAATAAGTTCATATAAGAAAAATATTTGAAAATTAGGGATTAATCTTTATAATGCGTAGTTATTCCAAATTAAAAATTAAGTTTAATTTACTAATTACTAAATATTAATTAGGGTTAATTAATTAATAATATAACAATAAACTTCTAAATTACCAAAATTATTAAATTTGGTAATAAATAATAACTAATTAATAATTACTGATTACAATTTAAGTTAATAAGTCCATATAAGAAAAATATTTGAAAGTTACGGATTAATCTTTATAATAAGTAGTTATTCGAAATTAAAAATTAAGGTTAATTTACTTATTATTAAATATTAATTAGGGTTAATTAATTAATATTGTAACAATGAACTTCGAAATTTGAGGCTAAACACACTACGATCCGTTCTGGATGGGATGATTGACTCCACTTTCAACACCAACGCCTATAGGAAGCCACGTCGATTGGCTAGGCACCCCCACGTCGATTGGCTTTCGTTCGGTACACCTTACTTCGACGGTGAGGCTAGGTGGTCCATATATAGTGGAGGCATACATGCATTCGACTACGTTGAGCCCCATAATCCCAGTCGTGTGTTGCATTAGTACAGCTACCGACAGACAATCCCGGATTCAATTCTCACGCCGGAGTTAGCTTCTCGACCAACAGATGGGACGCAGTATGTAGCCAGACACTCTAGGTGTGACTATAGCCGGATTGGGCATTTGCTGGCCCCGATGTACTTCAGCACTTGTAGTGTGCCCGGAGCGCCTGACAGTAACGCTTCTACGGAGTACATGGTGCGGTGCCTCGACCGCACACAACCACAGATCGTGCCCACGCGCGCAGCTGATATGCTACACCCAACGTTGGTTCGTATCGTTACAAAATACTTTGTTTTGCATTTTATTTTCCATTAACAAACTTGGTTGTAATGGTCATTATTAATTTTTGTGCTGGCCCCGGAGCAGGCTATGCGGTCTTTCTGCACTGGGTTGGCTCCCTTGTACTATTGTGATGGATCAGACGACTTTGTTGACCGGGCGTGAGACTACTACGATGTCGTTGAGGGCATGCGCGTGTTGTGGTCTCGTTTTCCATTTCACTACTGTATTGTACTTTCATTCGGATATTATCGTAACTTGTACTTATGTTGGGATTGTATTTTCAAACCGCTGACATTATCGTAATTATTAGTTATGTTGCATTGTGATCGCGGGACTTATGTATCGGACATTCATATTTTCTTAAACTCCTATTAATGGTTCAATACACCACATCATTCTACCCACCATTTCTTTGTCGTAGGAAGTCAAATATTCATACATCGAAACATCAGAGTTTGCATAAATGATTATTCAGTACATAGTTCAAATGCGTACAAAAAAACATAAAATCCAACCGTCCCTTAATTTGAAACATTGAATACATCATCCACTCCGGGGTTGGGAGAGTTCGGATTATGCCCCCCACGATCGCGGAACAACGACAGTTCATACCGGTAGATGTCATGCCACAATGTTGTGCGAGTCCTCCCCTCCACTCCTTCCCAAACCGGATGGAAAGGCAGCATCGGCCTCACCCCGTCCACCTCGGCCAACTGAATCTGTAACCAATGGTTGCCCGTGCATATCAGCTCCACAACTCGATATGGACGTTGAACGTGTCGGGCACGCAGCGGTTACGTCGTTCTTTATGTGTGCTGGCTAATCGGTTTCCTGGCTGATGCGTACACCACGAAGGCCCAATTGTAGCGGGATGCAAGTCCGATAAGATCGGCATCCCACATCCAGAATTCGGGTCCGCAAATCTCTTCAGTACCTAGCACTCTTCTCTTGACATAGTCTTGGTCCTGCCCCGATGCTGTGTATACTTGCTCGTACCCGGCGTTCCACCCCACTGACACAAGGCCTGAAAGGTCTTCCCTTATCTTCGGGTACCGTTCCTGATTTCCATAGACAATGTGCGCTATAATTCGAAAATCATAGTTCCCATCGGCCCCGAGGTTGTACCAATTGATGAGTAGTTCTCTGACACTCTGCGGGATATAATCTTTGTACATGAATTGACGTAGTTGGCCCGGCGTAGGCGTACCACCTGTTTCATCAGGAAAAGGGTTAGGAGGCTACATGGTACTGTAGGAGAGTTGTAATCGCGAAACTAAACTGCACATACCACGTGCCCGTTATCTTATTACGTGATGCAGCAGATTTTACCTTCTTTCACGACGACGGTTCCCTCACATTTTGCCGTCGTGGAGGTCTGCCTTTTGTAGCATCTGATGCCTTCAGATTCTGCAGACCCTCCGCCTCTGGATATAGCTGGGACTGGACGAGTCTGGTCGCTGCGCGAATATGTGCCTCTCCCAAACTCTCGACATCGTCAACAGTTTTGCGCCAAACATCATGCTCAACACGGGCTTTGTTTTCCCACACTGCACTGTGGCACAAAAGCGGGTCCGTGTAGTCAAGGGTGGCACAAAGCGGTGCAGGTGCCTCATGTATAGCAAGCGGTCCTCCTCCAAACACCGCTGAACTTCACATCTACAGGGCAGCCCCCTCGTAGTCCGAATCACACGTGCATGACCTCACCAATGCTAGATCTTCAACTAGTTGCTTGATCGACCACAAGCTCACGACCATGTTCAACTCCCCGTATGGTTTCTCCCAAATAACGAACACCTGCATGGAATAATCGTCGGTCATTACACATATAGTGAAAAAGACATGCACTAAATTTGGAACTACCATACGTATGTTCATCTGTGAGTCTTCTAGCGACTTTCGTATCTCCAGTACTTGACCCGGCATAAAGCAGTCGTATGTATGAAATAGCTAGTCAGCCTTGCTGATCGAGGTGTGCAGCCAAGTCTTGAAGGATGAGTGCGCCAATTCCACCCTTTTTGTGCTTGTGTTGCCGAGATGGAACACCTTATTCGTGTAGCAACGCACCCACTTCTGTTTGCAAGGTAGCCATTCCGAAGCTAGATACTGTAGTAGCTTTTCACTCCAGCCACCTTCTACCAAGTCACTCCATTTTCTGGAAAATATTTGGGTGGTTCTTGCAATGAGCACTTGTCCCGTGGACCCCAGACGAATTTCTCAGCTACATCTCTATCGTACAACCTCGTTACCCTACCCTCGATGTTCCGCTTCATGTGCCACACACACAACAAATGAGCCGAAGAAGGAATACGTTCTGTAGTGCAACTGCTAATCCACATTCCTTATCTGTGACGAAGGCATTCGTCGTTTACTGCCGACCACGTGATGGGGCGGTCAGCGTTGACCGCCGACACCATCGTCGGGCTGTGCCAGCGGCACTGCGGCGGTGCGGCGGCGGAGGGGGTCCGGCGGCAGGACTACGGTAGCGGCGATTGTTTTTTACTGTTCAAGGGGCGTTCACATCAGTTTCATCACCGAACTCAAATATTGCGACGATGTTAGTGCGTTTGACAGTAAAATGTAGGGTCTCGTTTAGCAACCCCCATATAAGTTATATAATAAACTTGTAAAGTATGATATAACAATTATATAATATTCATAGAGTAGATATAACAGCCGTATGACATAGTCCTCAACAAACATAACTGCAACATAACAAGTTAGTAAACCGAATATAACAAGTTTATATATAAAAATGTTATAATATTGATATAATAATTATGTAATATAGACCCCAACATTATATACAAATTGTATAATAGACTTATAAGGTAGACATAACAATACCATAACTCGTAAAGTGGACATAACACTCGAATAACAGACTCATACAAAAAAATTATAATACATAATAAGTTCGTAAACCCAACATAATAGTTGTAAATAAATGTGAGCTATGTTTAACCTACTCGAATTGAACCACTTTTTGTGCTATCCAAAACATAATGTATGTAAATTGATCTTAACTACTTCTCAAAGCCTCCATGGAATTATTTTATGTCATTGAATTCATTACAAAAAATTTTAATGTCATAACCGTGTTTAATAACTATATTATTAATTTCAAAATTTGACTAAAAAAATAAGTAAAATATACCAATATTAATCTCTTTAAACTTGAAAAATTAAAATAAATTTATGAAGTGAAAATTTTCTTTTAACAAATCTATAAAAGAGTTAAAGAGATTAAATCAAAATCAAGGATTATTTTAAAAAAGAGAGATAATATTATAGGAAATTAAAGAAAAGTAAAAAAAACATATTCGTTTCTATCTAGTCATTTTCACTTTCTCTCTACATTCCCGTCCAATTTAGTTTGGGGTCTTTCACAATAAAAAAGAGGGTTACTAAACGACGCCCTGGAATTCGAATTAAACGACGCCGTACATTCGTTATGACCTAAACGTCCATTTCGTAAAAATGAAAAACTTACTATTTCAATCCAAAAAACTCTTATTTATTATGTTTTAGTATGTTAGTTTGTCGAAAACACTCTCGACGAACCACGAATCAAAATTCGAAAGGTACGAAATTCACTTTTGAATCTAAAAAAAAACTGGAAAGGACCAACGTTCCGTCCGGTTGGTCCGCCGGTTTTTTTTTTTTAATTAAATTTTTTAATTTTTTAATTTAAGTTCTGTTGTTAATTGTATGTTGATTGATTAACTAATATGGATACTTAAACATAGGGTTTATGCACGCGACATGTCAATGAGTATCATGGTAATTGTTTGTCCAGTTTTTGTATCATTATCAATTAATAGGGTATGTTAATTTCAGTGTTTTGATTCATTTCGGTGTTGATATTCCATAGGAAGTGGATGCCGGTGACGGAATTGATTATTCTGACTGGTTCTTATCCGATAATGTGTACGACACTATCGGTGAAGCGGCGCAAGCAGTAAAACAGATTGCTTTGACACTTAATTTCCATTTGATCAAAGGGTCAAATAAAAGCAACGACTCGGAAAAGGAGTGTCGGGTGTATCTTCACTGCTCACGTGGACCAGTTCGCAAGTCTGAGGGTTCCGATCCGCCGAAACGTACTACGAAGTCAAAGAAGTGTAACTGCCCATTCAGACTTGCCGTCCCATCAAAGGTGGTATATTGCGAGTGGAAGTATTTTATTGACGGAGTCGGAGACATCAAGAACCCTGATCGGGCGAAGGGGTACCACAATCATCCTCTGATTCATTTCACTGAAGTAAGCACGGAAAGCAATCCGTTATCAGATGAGGCGAAAAAAGATATTCGGGATATGGTGGTCGTTCACACACAACCGAATAAGATCAGGTATTCTTTGAATAAGAAGTTCAACACTCGTCACAATATGAATCAGATTTATAACGAGTCGTACAAGATTAGGAAGGAGAAATTAGATGGTTTGGATCCTATGGAGTGGACTTTGCGTGAGGCTACAGAACTAGGTTATTTCGTCCAGTACTTAAAGGATGATGATGACAATCTTGTTCATCTGTTTCTTCGCCACCCCGAATGTGTCCAGATGGTTAGCTCATGGTATTTCGTGATTATGATTGACTCCACTTTCAACACCAACGCTTATAGGAAGCCAGTGATCTAGTTGGTTGGTGTGACTCCGGTGCGGAAGATGTTTAGCATCGGGTTTGCATTCGTTGATAACGAAAAAATAGAGTCTTATGTTTGGGTGTTGATATGTGTGGAGTTGATGTTGGGTAGGCGGCAACCCACTACATTTGTTACTGATAAGGAGCTAGGTCTGGCAGCGGCTGTCCGAACCGTATTCCCAAAGACTCCTCATTTACTGTGCATTTGGCACATGAAGAGGAATATCGAGGCAAAAATTAAGTACATCACGAGTAATGCAGAAATGGCTGAGGCTTTCGTGCATGGTAGGTGGAACAAAGTGTTGTATGCACTAACAGATGCAGAATACTTCACGGAGTGGGAGGATATGGTAATGAGTGATTGGGCTAATGTCGGAGGATTGATGGAGTACTTAAGAAGCGAGTGGTTACCGTATAAGACTCAGGGGCCCATTACAACACTAACGGTACGAACAGTGTGGAGTCGCAACACTCGTCTCTCAAAACATGGTACAACTCTTCCAATCAGGGACTTGATACACTATTTGAGGGATATCATGCATCGATCGAGGGTCAAGTCATAGAAGTGCAGCGGGCTATCGATGAATCACGAAGCAAGGTATCGTATTGTTTATATAAGTACTTAGTGAATCACTAGTGATTTGGGAATGTTGTACTTAACTAGCTTTATGGTTTCGTGTAGACTCATCGTTTCTCGCATAGACGACCGTTTACGTATCTGAAAAATGAAGTCAGCCTCTGGGATATTGAGTTGGTGAACGAGGCGTTATCCAGTAAGGACGATTGTGATTGTGTGATCGAAGGGACGCATGACCTGCCTTGTACTTGTAGGCTCGAATCTATGGAGCGCGATGGGGTCGAGCTAAAATCATACCACCTCCAACACTTTTGGTGATCTTTGGAATACCATCTTCCTGTAGACATTGAGAAGTGGGAAGACCATGACTCGACAGACCGCGCCATCCTCAGTGGGATGGTGCAAACCATTTGTGATAGAGGTGGCCCCGCTGTACGGGTCTTGACTTCACTGGTGCGGTCCCAGTATCAATTAGAATCTGAAGGAGTGAAAGAGCCGAAGAAGTCGGACGCGCCTAAAGGCAGGCCCCATGCGCGAAAGACCGATGGGCGGCACCCTTCGTACCACGAGCATGCGAGTGCTCATTGCACCCCATCTAAGGGTAAGACCAAATCAGGTTTGTTATTTGTTACATTATGCTATCGGTGTCGTTGTTATGCGAGGTTTGTAACATAAGTATACCATCTAACAGGTAGTGGAACTGCGCAAGCGGCTAAACCCACCCCAAGCAAGTCTAAAACCTCTATTCCTAACAGAGGTGTGTAGTTTTTCCTTACAACATTTCTTTCCGTGATGTAGTCTCATTCGTAGTCATCCTAATTCCATGATTTGGCATCACTTTCAGTGCTTCCATACATGTCGTATATCCATGCCGGGCTCTGGCCGTTGGCAACTTCGGTATTCGACGTTATTGGTGACGACCACTGCGGGTTTAGATGTGAATCCCACTCTTTTACCGGTGGTGACCAACATCAATACGTTGCCATGCGTCAGGAGCTTATGGATCACGTCCATATGTACTGGGGACGGTGGTATCATAAGGTGTATGAGGGCGAGCTGGACCTTTGTCCTAACGATCGGGGTGGCTATGAAACACACCGTGTGAGAGACCATTGTGGTTATGGAATCTGGACCTTGTCGGATTCGCCACTAAGCACAATTGGACATACGTCATTTTTGGCATGGGGGGTCGTGGCAGTCCGTACAGAGAGACGTTTCTCACGATGAAAATCGGGGACACGCCGGAGCCGGGGGTGTCATATTTCTAGTTTGCACTGGTGACCACTGAGTACGTTTATATTTGGACGTCCATGACGGGGTACTTCCAATCCCGCCGGTCAGTCAAATGTGGCGTTATTGGGCAGATGACAGTGCGAAAGCAGCTTGGCTGGGCACACTGTACCGTCGGGAGCATTTAACGTATACTAATATTGTTTACTTTGGTGTTGTTAAGTGTTTTGTGGTATTGTTAAGTGTTTTGTGGTATTGTGTAATAAATAAGTGTTCTTAAACAATGAACGGTCGCGTTTATGGTCAAATGGTATTGTGTAATAAATAAGTGTGTTCGAAATCTGGTCGCGTTTATGATCGAACAAGTGTGAAAATTACTGAATGCTCAATACTGCATAATATCATAAGTGCATAATATCGAAAGTACATAATGTCTCAAGTCTCACTACAAAAGTACATAAGTCTCAAAAGAAAAGTACATAAGTCTCATTACACAACATGGAGAGAAATGATAACATATGACAGTCACAAAGTCTAACGGTACGGTCTCTGGTGTCGGATGTCCATGTACATGTCAGCAACACTGCATCTGAGTTCCTCGACCGCCTCCAGGTACTCAACATTAGACTCGTACTCCTGTCTCATCGTCCCACAGAGGTATGGATGCATATGGTCCAACACCTTGTAAGCTAGCTGCAAAGTGGAAAAGGAAACAAGTTAGCTATCGATATCAAACTCTAACCTAAACCCTAAACCAAAATCAAACCAAGGCATAATAACCAAGGCCTCGGTATCACCCCGCTCCCGAGCCACTAGTCTAGCAGCACGAGTACTAGGAAAGTACTTGTGAATCTAGGACTGAAGTAGAGACACGCTACCCGCCATCCACTTACAGTTAGCCCTGCTCGCCTTACCCAGCTCGTGGTACAACCATGCTAGAGTCGCAGTCCCCCAAGCATATCTCGAAATAGTGGACACGCCTCCCATAAAATACTCCCACAGCACCAGACGAGTACGATCGACGGTCTTATCAGTGAACAGATTCGACCCCAGCAGACAAAACATGAAGACCTTGTATGCATCCTCATCCACTAAATCGCTCCCCAAGGCTAACATCGACTTCTCATGCATCGCAGCACCCTTCAGCCAAGGGTATCGTGCATCACCACCTGCAGCGCCTCCAACTGGCAACTTCAAATCCTCGGGATGGATACAGAGAGCTCGAGCTATATCGGCCTACAGATCAATCTTTGGATCGAGGAACGTGAAGTGGACGTCCATGTACCAGTATACGGAGAATATGCCACACATCATGAAGTGTGATGGTCATCTCTCCGAAGGGCATGTGGAACGTGTTAGTATCCGGCTGCCACCTCTCTACAAAAGCGTGGATTAGTGCCTCGTCCAACTGATCGGTCATCCCAAAACGACCCAAAGGTAGACATCATCATGCCAGAGTCAGTGTAGAACCTGAAATCTCGGATGTTACGGTAGTCCGCACCAAGCTCCCACAGATAATGCGCAATGTGACCCCCGAAACTAGGAATCACACTGGTGCAATCGGGCCTCCATCCTCTATCCCCGACTCGAGCTCCCAAGTGCGGGAAAGGTTTCCCCCAACCCCAGTAGTCTGGACCTCTTCATCCATCTCCCCACCATGTGTACTCGTGGCAGGAGCAAAACGAGCATCTCTCCCAGCTGCAACACGAACGCTCGCTGAAGCATGAGACGAACCAGTGGAAGCCCTAAATGGTGGAGGCTTATAGGTATCAGACTCGTAGCCACCAAATAACTCCTCCTCGCCATCATCTGGCATAAATCTCCACCGTGAAGTCAGAAAGAGGAGAAGTCTAACAGGCCTAGCGAGGGATGGAGGTCTATCCTGGCACACGGGAATTCTAATTGGGGGAAAAGACTCAGGGGTTTCGTAGATCTTTTATTTTTTCTTCTTCTTATCTGCTTCTCTCCTATTAGAAGCAGTAATCGCACGCTCGGCAAGTCGGTTCATAGTTTCCATTGACTTGCCCTTCCCTCGCATTTTTTGAATTCCGTCAGTCTCTTCTTCGATAGGGTTGGTGCTATACTGCTTACCTCCGCCTTTTGTCTTCGCCATTTTTATTCAGAAACTATAATAAACGAAATTATCTAATTAATCACATACTTATAAAAAATCTAATCAATTAAATTAACACTAATTATCAGAATTCATCTAAACTCTAAACCCTAAACCCTAAACTAATTCATAATTCATTAAAACCCTAACCCTAAACTAATTCAGAAGTCATTAAAACCCTAAATCCTAAACTAAATTCATCTAAACCCTAAACCCTAAACTAAATTCATCTAAACCCTAAACCCTAAACTAATTCAAAATTCATTAGCCTGCTGAAGGCCTTAACGTAAGTAACTCAGTGCTCCATACGGGGGAAATGAAAGCAGAATTCGTTCGGATCCTCCCACATGTTCAATCTTTTTTTAGCGGTTTCCCCAGAGATCTTTATCATTAATGCAACCTCCATTTTGCTCATTCATGGAGTTGTATAACCCTAAACCGTAATCAGAATTCATCTAAACCCTAAACCCTAAACTAATTCAAAATTCATCTAAACCCTACACTAATTCACAATTAAATAATTTTAATAATTTAAAAAAATTAAATGTACCAGAGGGACGGACCCGCCGTCCGTCTGGTTCCTTATTATTATTTTTTAAACCAAATGCATTATTGAGCTGAAATTGAGGGTTACCTGATCGAAAGTCGTCGATCTTCGTTCGGAACTTCAATTTCTCGTAGAATCTTCGAGTTAGGATCTTCCACTTCTGACGAAACTTTGAGCTTTTGTGTTTTAGATTGAATGTGTTTGTCGAAGATTGAACTTCTTATAAATTTTGAATGTTTACGGAAGATCAATTTAATAATTTATCGTTTTAGGGCGTCGTTTAATTCGAAAACTAGAGCGTCGTTTAGGGATTCAGTAAAAAAATGTCCATACTCCATATTAATTATATTCACCGTTAAACTATTTTTGTATCTGATCCAATAGTTGATAATCTAGCTACGTTGGCAGAAAAAAAAAACCCTTTTCGTTAAATAGAAAAAATTGCATCTTCTTTACACTAGTACTATCGATTTGAGGTGGTACTTTACTTTTTGGGTTTGAATTAACAGTGTATTTCATAAAAAATTTGTTTCTTCTTTTTTGTAAAATAAATTTTTTATTTCAAACTAAATTAGGATTTCAAACCTCTTATTTCAAAACTTACCAATATCCGAAGAACATTTAACAGCAAAATGATGAAAGTCATTTCAAAATGAGATGATCATTCCTAACCATTAAATTTTGATGATTATTAATTTTCTTAAATAATGAATAGATATGTGATATTATCATTCCTTTGAATGAATATTTATCTCTTTACTTTCCATATTTATTATTATTGTTATCAACAAATTCAAGCCGCTTCTTCATCTTCCTCTTGATCATTCAAAGGCGGTAAAGTTTTATTTTCGGACTTTCACCTCATTTTTTCATTGTTTTATGTTATCTGTGTGTAGTGGTTTTTTTGACAAAACCATGTGTGTTTCATTTAATCTTATTTGTTCTTTTTTTTATAATTATCAACGAACTATATATTAGTGGTGAAAAAGGCAGAATACTCCATATGTTATGAGCTATCAGTTTATTATCAATATATACATATCGTTTTGGATATAATTTTTATGTCACCACCTATTCCAAATTAAGTCAAAAATTATTGTCGGTCCACCATATGAACTTCATACTTCTTTTCCGGTAATTTCCAGAGACTCAATATATTACATTTCATTTTTGGAACACAGTAGACATCACGAATAAACTAGCAAGAACCATCTTTTGAACAAATTAAAATCATACCTTTTCCTTTGATTTGAACTTTAGATGAGTCTCCAAACACTACGTTTCCTTTCACTCGGTCATCTATCTCCACGAACATGATCTTCCCACACACGTGATTGCTTGTCACGTTGTCGACGTACCACGTGTTCATATTTAACGACTCGAAATCTCATCGCAATATTTGAAGTCAAACCTTCTTCACCTTGTCTTCACCTTGAAGGAATACACACACAATATCCCACGCTTGTTTGAAGGTTGTTGATTTTGCCACTTTCTCGAACATGGCATCATCATTAATACTTTCATGAATAATGGTCAGTGTTACACCCCGATCCTAGTGATATAAATTTAATTTTAGAATTCCTAAAATACCCCTTAGAAAGTCCAATAAAGATCATTGCAAGAAAATATTAGTATTAATGTGTGTACTATTGTTATTCTATATTTAGATATGATCTTGTTTATGCATTAATATTAGCCAAATTGTGATTCATTGGAAATGTCCAGCTCATTAGCACATAGTAGATTAAATTGGATAGTGGTTAAAATTCTCGGTTCGATAGAAATCCTACTTGAAGAATAGGATCTGTGAGGTTCAATTGAGTTAAATAATCGGAGATGGATTCAGGACATTATTTAGTTAAGTTGTGAGCCTGAAGAAACTTGGAGCGTTAGATTAATCCTACCGTGGAAGTTACGAGTTGATCCATTCAAGAGAAGAGAGCGGTCCGTCACTTTATTAAACTTGGGCCTCCAGCTGTGGGCCTTAATTTGATTTAGAGTTATGGCGACGCAGTGGACCTTGGGACGTTGGATGGATCCATCGGTCATTTGGGCTTCAGTAACATTCAAGAGATGGAATCCTCAACTATTTCATCTCCTCCCTAAACCTAATCACGAGGAGTAACATAGAGAAGGGAAGATGACGGCGACGGCGACTCTTCTGGATCAAGGGAAGTGGACACTGCGGCATTGACGATCGATAGAGGTCGAAGATGATGCAGATCGTGGGAGATGGAATCAGAGCGCGGCGGCAGCAGCTATTGGCGCGTCGGCAAGTGTCAGCGGAGGCTGGAGATCAATGAAGACCATCGTGGTGGAGCTTGTCAGAGGACTGGAGGCGGCGGATAACGTACGGGAAGGGATCAAGACATCCCAACGACCAATCAGTAGCAAGATATCGAGATTCCAAGATCTGTAGAGATGACTGGACTTTAATTCTCTATTTTCTAGTGATGGAACTGCAAGAGATCAGAAGCCTGAGGACTGAACTGGACATTTAGCTAGCTGGACAGCAAAATAACAATTCTGCTCCTGCAAGTTTTCAACTTGTTGCAAAAAAGTAATTGGCGCATAACTCGGTCGTTTGAGCTCCAAATGACGTGCGGTCAGAACCTGTGGATTCGTGGCAGCAAAGGGAATCATTTTGGATATAATTCTAAGATTTTGGCTTGTCAATTAGATGAGTGGTTTAACAGGGTAAATTCTTTCCGTTGTAGTAGGTTAGGTTTTATTTAATTTGATGCATTTAATTTATGCCATGATTCCATGATTGAGTGTTTATTTATGCCATGTTATGCAAGCTGTGCCTCCTATTAAATGACATGGTTAGACTAGCTATAATGTTAGCAATAAGATAAGGTTAGACTAAAGATAACGTTAGAACGATAATGTTAGAATTATAACAAGTTACAAGAACCATGATACTATGATTCATAATGCACCTAACTTGATTGACTTTAGCTTCAATCTTTCATGATGAATCCTTGCTAATGATTCGTTAGTGATGACCTCTTAATGATGATCCTTTGTTGATGATTAATTACTTGTTATGATAAGTTCTTACTTACGATAGGACTACTTTATGTAATATGATTACTTAGTTAGTACTTATGGTTCTATGTATGTTCTTACTTTCCTATGTTCAGTTATGATGCTCTCATGTGCCTATATGATTAAGTTAGTTAGAAGATGATATGATTAGCTAGTTAGTGAATAAGAAAGAACTATCCTAAGCATAGACCTTTAGTAGACGATCTAGTAGTCAAGTGATATAGCAGAACGTAGCTCTCTAACTAGACCCCCGATCCAGAATGTTGGCGTACGACCTTTGACCACTAGAGATCCAAGGTTTAGCTAATTGGGCCACTAGAAACCCAATGTTATCAATTGGACCACATGAGATCCAATGTGAACATTTCATACCACTAGAGATCCATTATTAGATATTGGGCCACTAGAGTCCTGTTATTAGCTATTGGGCCACTAGAGACCCGTATGATAGTACTGGCCCACCAGAGACCCAAAGTGTTATTTTAAGTCCGACAAATGGATGATAGGTCTAGTTAGATGAGTTCAGGGGACGCCCTATAGTTATGATAATCCTAGATGGATGAAGCTAGTAGAAGTTGACAACCTTAGTAATTGTTGCATAGTAGAAGAAATGAATGTTAGCTCTTTGTGATAAGATGAAGTTTAATGTGAATAATGTGTTAGTAGTGCATTTATGTAAGTATATTGATTATTAAGATTAGAGCATGAAAGACTGATCCCAAACCACCCATCATGGTGTTTTGTATGTTGATCTAGAAGCAGAGTGCAGCTGATTCAGGATGTGGAGTGGTGGACTTAGTTTTCAGATACAATTATTTGGTTTAAAGTGTTTTATAGGAGACTTGATTTCATTTTTCATGATATCCTTATTTTATAGCAGTTTCCAATGTTTATTCAAGCATTTAAGTTTGGTTTATGTTATGTCTTTATTCACTTAAATTCATATTTGAATTCCTTTTCAAAGAGTCCAGCAAGGCAATTTAGTCATTTAATAAATGCTAGAAGTTTAGGGTGTTTTAGTCAGCGCCTTCTTTTCACTCTTACGACTCTTCTGTAACACCTTCTTTTTAGCATAAGATAGTTTGGAAACTTCTGCCGCATATAGTAACCTTTCTCTATGATATCTCATATATCTTGCGATCCTAGCAACGCCTTCATACGGAGTAATGGACGTTTTTAGGTGTTATAAAAATAATCCCACTACTGAATTAACCGGAATCGAATTTTCCTGGGGTCTCTTTATCGTGACTACTCAAAGTTATGAAAAGTGTTATCGACTAACAAGTTTGTGGTGTAGGTGCCACGAGAATCAATCAATCAAAAAGAAAATGAAATGAAATGGCTAAAAACTAAAGGCTAAAATAAAGGTTGCAAGACTGCACGATATAAGGGTTGAACCAAATGGGAGAAAACGGCTTAGACATCGAATCCCCCTAGGTTATCCAAATTCACGAATGACAGACAAATTCAACGATTTAAAACGAACAATATAGATTCAATTCACCATCACAGTTCTTCTCTAATCAAATCCCCTAGGAGACAAAACAAACAAGAACTGCTCACATGACAGACTAGTTTATTCGCCTCCGGATGAGGGTTAACGCCTAACTTAGTTGGTTAATTTTGATGTTCTAAGATATGCAAGTTCTTTCGAGACGAAGACAAATCTATCAAGGTTCTATTCAAGACGGCCAAGTAAGAATAAGAATGGAAACGAAATTAAATATAAATCGTCAAAGTCAAAACAATCATCCATTCATAAGAAATTACCTAGGGTTCATGTAAACTAAGCACGAAGAGTTTAGATACTCATAACCATGAAGAACAAATCGAAATCAGCAAAGGAACACATTGAAATTAGGTTTACAAGAAGAAATTTGAAAAACCTAATTTTGCCGAGACCCGTCGAAGAAATCGATCCGTCAATCTTGATTATGTCTTCCGATCCGATCTTCTTGAAGTTGATACCTTCTCTTTGCTCCAAAGTCTCTAAACTTCTCTCTAATTTTCGTCCAAAAAGGTCTCTCTTCGAATGAGGGAGGACCAGGTTTTAAATAGAAGTATCTGAATTGTCAACTTTGTTATGTGTCAATATTGCCGCTATGGTGATAGCAGCAAGTTTGACTGGTCCATAGCGGCAATATTGATAAAATTTCCAGAATGGATTGTCAACGTTGCCGCTATGGTTATGTGTCAATATTGCCGCTATGGTCATACCGGCAAATTTGACAGGTCCATAGAGGAAATATTGGCATAACTCCCTAATTGAAATTGTAGGAAATTGAACAAACTTTCCAATGCCGCCAACCTTGCATCAATCGGACTTCTGAGTTAGGAGATATGTCCAAAATATGAAACTGCGATGTTTTCCGACCAAATCAAGATCCAAGGTCCTTGAAGATGTCAAAATGCTTCCCATTGCTTGTACTAGATCATCCAAACATGGCGTTTCACTCCGATTAATTCGTAATATTTTCATGTACCTAAAATCTATAAAAACACTCCAAAACGACATCAAATGGACACTAACTGGGCCCAAGACACCAAATCGAGATAAACGTTTAAAATGCATAAAACATCCTCAACTTTTACCTAAAACAATACAATTATGCATGAAATATCACATAAATGAGGGCGATAAATGTGACAAATTTAGCGCCAACGTCTACCAACTCATATAGTTGGTCTTGGTAAGGAGAGGGACTGGGAAGGTGGTTTGTGAATTGTTGGCCATTTTGGATGGTGTTTGACAGAATAAGAAAGTTCAGTGCTCTGATATACTTTTTTGGAAGTATGGTGGGAAAACTAGCAAATACTTAAACCTTGGTGACTGGTATGACTACTTTTGGAAGTTGTGGGGGGGTGGGGGGGGAATTAGGAATAAGGCTTTATTGTGATTGGTGTAGCATATGGATGTTGGTAAAGAAATAATTTGAGAAAGGCTTTTTAATGGGGAAGAATCCGGAAACATACAAATCAAACTCCATACCATATTTATGCTACAATTTCTCCATTAGTTTAATGTTGATTTTTTTAACCAACTTAAGATTGTGGCAATTATTATTTTATGTTTATTACATTAGTTGAGTTAGATGGTAGTTGCAGAAATCTCCAGAGAATGCACCTTAGTTAGTCCTCCTTCTTCTTTGGGAATTCTATCATATCTCCATAATAATTTTAATTAATTTATTTAACAAATGGTTTGAGCCGAGGTCATTTGCACATCAAACGAGGAAGATACGAAAAAAAGATTGGAGGTCAACTCAAGAACACGACGTGTAAGGTAATATAGGTCCTCAAACCGTGTTACCCAACATGACTGCTTTATCGTGTCAAATGCCCTGGCGTGTTGCTCCTGTGAGGAAGTGCTTCAAAAGCTCTTGAAAGTCAAGCAATCAAGGTGACGCGACATATTGAATAACACCGAAGCCTATGTCGTGTTACCTAACATGGTCCAGAAACCGTGTGATTCAAGGAAGCGTATTAGTGCCATGAGAATGAAACAATCAAACTTCTTGATGTTTGTGAAAAAGGCTTACATGGCCTATGGGCAACATGGGTACCCTAGTCATTTAAGCCCCCAGTTCTATAAATAGGCCCTTTTAAGTGAGATAAGAGCTCTTGGACACCCCTAGAGACCATAGTCTATTTTTCACCTCTTCCCATTCCTCCATGAACCTTAGAAGACCACTTTAGAACATCAACAAGGAGCAAGCATTGCTAGGATTTCTTTGGGGAAAGACTTCTTGAAGATTGAATTGAACACCCTTTGGAGAGACAACCAATATATTGTTCTTCATCGCTTCTACCCTCTTGTTCTCCCCAATCATGGTAGGCTAGATTTCAACTATTATGAAGTCTTGATGATGTTGTTGCAATGATATTTCCCTAAAAGTATATGGTTGCTACATTTGGATATTAATATATGGTTATGTTGAGCTTGGACTATGGTGTGTGCAACCTAATATTGTAGTGATAATTGCACCCGCCTTGATTACCGCTTAGCTCGCTTCCATTGATTTTTGTTCGGTTTTGAGTGATTGGATATGCTTAGGAAGGTTTTTGTGTTTTATCTCTCAAATGGACCATCCGGGTCGATTTGACTTGTCTCCTTAATATTTCTCTAAGGTTTCAGGTATCCATAAGATAGAGGGTTCAAAGACGAAGCTAACGGTTCGAGTCCGAGGTCAATCAAGGTCGGACGGCAAGATATGGTCAAAACATGATTTTGGGAGCCGTTTCAAAGACCGGTCACACGTCGTGTGACATGCAATATGCACAGAGCTTGTGACCTCTGCAGACAACTATATAAAACTAAAAGCCATTTTTATGAGAGAGGATGCATTCTACTCATAACAATTCACTTTGATCCAATTTTCTCTCCTATCCACCCTCATTCTAGAACCCTAGAAGAGAAGATTGAAGATAAATTGGAGTCTTTGGAGCTTGGTATCAGGGCTCAAGGATAGTGAATGTAACCCCTTTGTCTTCTCTTAGTTATTTTTGGCTTCTCTTTGTGGCCATTATCTTTCTGCCGCCGTTTGGATCTCCTCCGGCCTAACACAGTTGTGCACAAAGTTGGATGGAATCACCTTCAGGCTGCCAATGGCTCAGTGAGAGAGCCTCTCCATGATCTCAACTAATCGGGCGACGAGGTCGATGATTTTGCCGAGGCTATTGAGAGATCGTTAGAGATTCAGTCGGGACTTACTGCATCATCTCAAGATGACTTCATTCTCTAGGCCGAATGGCCGTGATCGTGTTCTATCATTATGCTGTCTTGTATGAGTATGTTATAGCAGTATTGTCTTTATATTATCGTTTTGTTGTCTTCTATGAGTCTGTTATAGTAGTATTGTCTTTATGTTTATGGACATTTAGTATGACGGGTCATGAAGCCCAAGGATGATCAGCTCTACTAAAGCTCATCAGGTCCACTTAGATTAGATCAACAACCAAAACCCTTACAGTGTGCAAATCAAAGAGTTCGGTAGAAGAAACTGTAGCGTTTGACCACAGCAGTTCCAAGCGAGAAGATCGATGAATCTCTCGAGGAAGCTTCCTGGATTGAAGTTTGGCGATCGTTTGCGTAGAAGTGAAGCAGTGCATGGACGAGAAGATTGGTGATTTTTACGGCATCTCAGCGTGAAAACATAAGCAAGGTCTCAAAGTATAAATTCGCATCTTCTACCAATGAGGACCTTGCACTTTCTACCAAGATAAACACGGGAAGCTGGGTGTGCAAATCAGAAGGCATTCACACGATTGGAGCAGTAGAATCAACGATCGTCGTGGTGATTGAGTTTCACTAATAGCTATGGTAGTCAGCAGCAGCGTAACGGAGTCGATCAGGAGTTACAACTTGCAGTTGAGGTCTCGAACTGTTTAAGGTTGTAGAGTTACCAATTGATTTTACATAGTTAGTGTTAGCTACTGAATGATTCTCGTTGTTCAGTTTTTCACTGTAGCTATCCTCTACTACTTTGATTAATAATGAGATTGTTATTCACAAGTGTTAGAAACTGAGTTGATACTGAGTTTGTAGTCAAGAGTTTTCACAAGTCTCTAGTCTCAGATTGTGATACTGTCAAGTGGTAGTTTGGTGTTGTTTGACAGTAGCTAATAATAATGCTGGTTTTCAGTTTACTTCTATTTCATTAATTTGTTTAATTGTCAGTTTGATTACATTCTTGTCTCTGGCTTTGTCTGGTTTAGAAAATGATCAAAATTTGATCTTAGCTTGGAGGGATCAGATTACAACAACACTTGCTTCACTAGGGATTGATTAACACCCTTTTTTCTAGCATGGGTCCTCAAAAAGTGACAGGTTTGGGGTGATTGGTGATGCGAGGCATGTACATGGGATGTGTCATGTTCAAATATGAGTGCATAATGGAAATACATAATCGATCTTAGTCTTCAACCGTAACCACCCTTGTACTGATAGTGATTTGAGCAACGACCCAATCTCGACCTAGTAACTTTCCTCTACCAGTTACTGGTCTTTCCTAGTTTGTTAGTATTGCAACTAAAGATTGATTTGATTCTCTCTCTAATTAGCCTAGATTGAAAACTCCCAGTTGAGTAGAGGCATAGTGAGAAGGAATCTGAGAACAATAATGACACTCTTTACTCACGTCTTACACAAGTAGGATTTTGGGACACCAACTATGATGAACAACCAGTATCACACATGGTGCTTGCTAAGCTTGATGTCGTTGCCTCGACACTGAACTCCCTTCAAGATGATGACCAAGACTCAAGAAGCCGCTCATGCACCAGTTGCACAACCTCCAACTCCAAAGATGAAGGGTCTCATGGCCCAAATTTTCGTTTGTGTGATTTTTTGTAATGAAAGACATGAGGCTTCAACATGTTAGAACATTTGTCTCTCCTTCGTACCGAAAGAAAATTTTGTGAAGGAACTTGACTATGCACAAGCAAGCTTCCATGTGGTAACTAAGGAGGTCAATAATACTACCAACCTTTGGGACAAACAAAGCGGGAATCAGGGGAATTGTTCATAGAGGCAACCAACGATACCAAGGGTACAACTAAGGCGGATACTAGCAATACAACAACCAAGGTTATCAAGGGAACTTGAATTGGAACAACCAAGGAGGCTATCAAAGAAATTATCAACCTCAAGGGTACAACCAAGGTCTTCTAGCAACTCTGCCCGGATTCTCAAATTCGGCTACTCAGAGTGGAGAATCCTGAACGGACAACACCATAGTGTTGAAGATGCTCGAAGACCAGACTAAGTTCCTCCATGATCAATCAAAGCAACTTCAAGACCATCGGGCGTACAAGGACAGTCTCAATGCCAGCACTCAAGCCAACATGTTGGATCTTCAAAATCAAGTTGGTCACCTCTCGGGTCGCCAATCGGTTCTCCAAAGCAACACCCCTGAGAAGACCAGTAATCCGGGTAGTTTCACTATCCCTTGTATTGGTTGTCCGCTTACTATAGATAGAGGCCTAGATGATGTAGGAGTTGATGTCGATATAAACATGATCCCCTATTTCATGTATGAGGACCTTACACCGACACGCATGAGCATCCAACTCACAGACTGGTGATGAGCATGCCTCGTGGTATGATGGTAAGAGGATGTGTTGGTGAAGGATGAAGTGCTTAGGGAGTGAACCGCAAGAAGGTGTCCTTCCAAACTCCTCTCATCTCACCTTGCACCGACCCACTTGCCATCAAGGTTGACAAGCTCCCTTTGAAGTTGGCCAAGGTTGATGTAAAAGAAGTCATGACTTGGGACACCTCTCTTTGATTCCCAGGTTTTGTCAAGCTAATGATGTAAAAAGAGCGCTCTGGGAGGCGCCTTCATCGTATTGTAGTTTAGGATTTGTGAATTTTTGTTCATGTGTTTATGATTCTTGTGTTTTTTCTTTGATCATTCGTTTGAGTTGAGAGGAAGAAAGTTTAAGAGTTGCCAACATTTTTTGATGTTTGAAATGCTTTTTGTGAAGTCTATTTGTCGATTGATTGTTTGAAGAATGAGTCCAAGTCGTTTTTCTTCTTTGTCAATGTAAGAAGGCCAACATGACAGCAAGACACGTGCTACTTAACACGGTAGCTTGCCAATCCGTGTTGCCTCACTCGGCGACCGGATCCATGTCCATCAGCACAGGTTCCTCCAACCCGTGTGGACTTGTACGTCGTGCAACCCCATTTTGAGAAACTTGATCTTTCCGCCCAAACCAATCTCAGACAAGAACCAAACCCTTTTCGATTTTGATTTTGACCAAAAGCTTGACCGTCTGATCATCCCCCAACTTTGATCCAACGATGCATATTTACTTTCACCGTGTCAGTGGTTTAATTTGTTTAACCCGATCCAATTTTTGGGAGAAGAAAAACCATCCCCTTGTGTTATCTAATATAGCTCCTGAACAACCCCCCTGGTCCTCCATCCTAACAGCCCCACTTCTTCCCCCTCCCTTTCGACTTCAACCTTGTTCTTTACTTTTAGGTTTTGATTTCGATTTTGAAATTTTCGATTAGTTCTTTTTCTTGCATATGGATTTTCCACTTGAAATTGCTTCGAGTTTGGGTAGCCTTGTGAAATTGTTTGATCTGGATTGCGTTTGATTGCCAATTGGGATGCTCTTTTCCGTCTTCTTTCAGTTGCTCTTTTTGCTGGTCAACATTTGGTTTGTGATGACGTTCGATTTACCGGGTTTATCGCCCTCATTAAGCGACATTTCATGCATAATTATATAGCTTTGGGTAGAAGTTTAGGGTGTGTTGTTCATTTTTAGCTTCTATCTCGAATTACTGTCTCATACCCACTCGGGGTCCATTTGTTGTTGTTTTCGAATGTTTTTATAGATTTCAGGTATATGACAATATCGAAATATTAGTTGGAGTGCCGGTATACATGGATGGACCAAGACAAGCAATGTGAAGCATTTTGACATTTTGAGACAACTCAAGAAGAGCAAGATCTCAACTTCGCAAGAAAACATTGGAGTTTCGTATTTTGGACATAAATCCGTGCTCATAAGTCCGATTGATGCAAGGCAGGCAACAGGGGAAAGCTAGTTCAATTTCCTACAAATTTGATGAACTGAGGTTCTGCCAGAATTGTCACAAACTCTAGGTGCATAGTATGACAGCTTGGGTGCATGAATTCTCTGAAAGTTTATCACATTTTGAGCCTAAACCTGGTGTAACTTACTCGCATAGCGTGAAAGTTTTAGGTGCTTAGTGTGACGACCGACAGCAACAAAGAGTTCTGTTACTATTTAAAGACCTTTCCTCCCTCATTCCAAGAGAGACCCTTTCGGATGAAAAATTGAGAGAAATTTAAAGAATTTGGAGCGACGAGAAGCATCAACTTCAAGGAGCTTGAATCAGCAACGACGAATCAAGATTGGGGAATCAAGTTCTTCGGCGAGGATCGGCAAAATTAGGGTTTTCATAAATATTTTTTTAAACCTAGAATTGATGTTTTCCCTTGTTGAATTTGTTTTGTTCTTCGAGATTATGAGTAGCTAAACTCCTCGTGCTTAGATTAGGTGAACCCTAGGTGATTTTGTTATGAATGAATGATTGATTACCTTTCACGATTTATGCGAGTTGCGTAGCGTTTAATTCAAGTTTAGTTATGATTTTGTTTCTGTGCTTGCCAGATCAACTTGAATAGAACCTTGTTACATTTTTCTTCGTCTCAAAAGAGCTTGCATATCTGGAATACCAAAATTAAACAACTAAGTTAGGTGTTAAACCTCAACCGGGAGCGGATAAACTAATATGTCGTGTGAGCGGTTCTCGTTTGCTTTGTCGCCTAGCAGATTTAAGATCTTTGTCTCAAAAGAGCGGATTGAGATTGTAGATAGGCACCAAATTAGCGGACCCAAAATGGCATGATTTAATTAGAGAAGAACTGTGACGGTGAATTGAATCTATGTTGTTTTACTTAAATCGTTGAATTTGTCTGTCATTTGTGAATTTTGATAGCCTATGGGGATTCGAAGTCTAAGCCGTTTTCCCCTATTTGGTTCAAACCCTCTTACATGCAGTCATGCAGCCTTGTGGAACCTACACCACATAATTTGATAAAACAGATTATCACTTCTTGTAACTTTGAGTAGAATACATAATGAGACCCTAGAGAGATTCGACCCTTATTACTTCGGGAATTAGGTTTAATTTTGATACGCATAAAAATATAATCAGTTTGTTGGGATGCAAACATTTAAGTGCGGGGTAGTGTGTTGTTGCTCAATTTTTGTTTGATATTTGGTTTCAAGTCATGTGAAATTGGGGAAGACATGTGATCACCAACCCCATCTACATTAGCTTGCAAATTCAAAAGAGACTGACCATTACTTTTTGCAAATTTTGTTTATGCAAATATCATGATGATTCTTTAAAACAAACATACAGTTTTCTCCCCATCAGCTGCTATGAAGGTGCTACACAACTTGCACTTGCATTTCAGGACCTCTTTTTTAGGGTTTTCTTCTTTCACATAAGTCACGTGGTACTTCTCCCATATATGTGCTCTTAGGCTAAAATTCTTTTTTTTTGGCAGTTGAGTTCCTTGCTACTTCTTCCTCATTATCAGAACGGACAGCATTGGTTCCTTCTATTTGGGGCACATCATTAGACTCCTGATGCGTTATAGATTCAAAATCATAGATAGGTGGTATCGGTTCTAATGTAGGAGGAGGCATAAATCTGCTTCATTTCCTATTATCCATATGACTATCAGAGTCCTAAAATTAAAAAAAAATATAACAATACAATCAGGAGTGAAATACTAAAATCAGTTGTTATGCATGAAATCAATTATGCTAGTGGCATTTATGTACCTAGACACTAGAGAAAGTACGGTACTCAAATCGAAGTAAGCAGGAGAGTGGAGCTGGATCTTGGAGCCAATTCCATATGTGAATTCCCTCCTCACTGGAATTTGGAGCGATGGAACCATGGAAGCAAGGTGGAGGCTGTTGTTGTCGGCAGAACCAAGAGGCCAGAGGGAGTAACTGAGTTGGAGTCGAGAGATGGAGATTTCATATTGAGATAAGATAGAATTATAAAATGTGGGAAATGGATTATTAAGTTATTAGTTTTTTAGTTAATTTTGGTTAGTTTGGCTTTTCATTGGTTAACCGACAGAAATATGTTAAATTTTCCGCCAAAAACCACACCAGGTTAGTGGTTCACCACAAACTGCAATCCATGGTTTAGTGTGCGGTTATAACCACTAAGCACAAACTAATTTCCACCCCTAGGAAAAATGTTTGGGAGCCTATGAGTACATTGTGAATAGAGATTTGAAGCCGGGTGGACAAGGGAATTGAAGCCCAATTGAGGATCTACCTTCTACTTTGATGGATTGACAATCTGCAACATTCTCTTCAGCTTCCATGTTGAACAAGGTTTTCTTTTCTTGTTAGGTTTCTGGATTCCCATAGGATCATTGGGATTGTTCTTGTATGTAGTATTGGATTGTGGATGCATGGAGAATGATGATATATTTTTTATAGTTTCACTCCTTTGATTCGGTTCCATGTGATTATCAAGTGACACGATCTAAACTTTTCGCAAACTTTATCATTTATTAAAAGATCAAACTACCTCGGGGCGGACGAAAGACCCATATGGATAGTGAAGGTTGAAGCTAGATAGTATTCAAAATCAAAAACATAGATCCAAAGTCAAATAGATCCTAATAAGTTGGCCAACGGAAATACAAACTCAAGTCCAAAACATAAAAAAAATTGTAAATCAAGTCTCAAGTTCTAACAACAACGAAAGGAAAGCATGGAAGTCCATTTTCTTAACCAAATCACTCCACGTTCTGTGACATCTTCAGTAGCCACTACAGTTCTTACAAAATGGTATGAGCTGGAACGCACGAATAACGACGACCGGGACAAGCTATCAAAATAAGGTAATCAAAACTCGAAACAAATCCAACAACCGGATGGACTAGTTACCTAGCCGACCAATCAATCACAAGGTCTAAGGAAGGGTCTAAGTCTCAATGAATCAAAGGTGCCATGAAGAGGGGGTGATAAACCGATTACGATAAACCGAATCTGCTATCCTAGCAACGACGTGCTAAAAATAAAACGAATGATAAAGGCCTAAGCCGAAAATTACTTTGATTGATTTCAAGGGGGTCTTATTTCTCTATAGTGGCTGATCCCTCTTTATATATGAGAGGTTAGCCACGAAATTACAAAGAAAAAGAATAAAATAAAGGTTTAGAAGGGTCCTAGCTAGGCAAGTCTCCTTCTTCCTTTGGGATAAAGTCTTGACTAGATCAATCCTTATTCCCTGAGGAACCTAATTGGCCAAGGAGCCTTCTAGGAAGGAGTCCTTGGGCCTACCTATACCAATCCTAACAACGGAAAGAAAACCAAACACAATCCAAGTCTGAAACAACTAAGGAAAACAAGAAATGGATAATGGACTCACTTAACTCAAATGCACTTAGTGAGTTGTGCGCCTTGATGGAGGGTAGATAGCTTGGACTCGGGCCTTGGACACACTCATGACAGCCCCATGAGTGATTTATGAGCCCATTGTCCGATCTAAACTGGTACGAGCTAAAATAAAATTCGCTTCAGAAGCTCTGGCATCACCTTGAGGAGTCCACTTGTGGGCTTCGACTCCAAACTCGTTTCTCCATGCTTCCAACGGCCTAGTTGGTCTTCAAATAGCTCATTAAGAACCTGGTCCAAATATGGTTTGGGCAAAGTCTTCTCGTTTGGGTTAGGGTGCAATTTAGTGCAATCCTCGGAAATCGGTGGACCTGATTTTGAGTAATTCCGCCCCTTCGAATGCAATTGTGCTCCAAATGTTCCCAAACTCAGGGATACGTCTCTCCTCATCATTCCACACTGCTGCTCCAAAAATAGTGCGGGAAATGTTGGCCCGAACGTTCATTCTTGCGGATCTTGATTTTTAGGTGCGGTTGTGATGTTGATGTCTGCATCAATGTTGTGGTGCGGCATCAGTTCCACTCATTGGATTGGGAAATCTTCAAGAGCTACATTATCTTCATGACTCCAAGACAGGGACATCCTTGCTTCCATCTCTGAGATTCTTCCTCCGAAATGCTTGTTTTTGCTCCAACGTTCTTCGAGTTCGGTGACTTTTCTGTTAATTTCCTCCGAGGGCTCTTGACTTCTCGAAACGTTGGCAACATGGATTGGGGCGGCTGGGTGGTCTCATCATTCCCTCCCTCGTGAAAAAGATTCATCCTCGAATCAGCCCAATCACAAAATACACGAGTTATTTCATAAACATCACGCAAAGATATAGAATTATCATCGATAACTAAGGAGCTTCCCTGAATAGTTAGAGTGTGCTCTTTGCGTGGCTGCTCTATGTGCATCTCGTTTTTTATCCCTGGCTGTCCCCATGGTGCTGGTTCGATTGTATGGGCTTGGGACCTCTCAACCACGAATTCCATTAGATCTTCCTCTAGATCTTCACTCCAATCTTCCTCTAGATCTTCACTCCAATCTTCCATTCCATGGCTTCTTGATGGTTCGTTGGGACCTCTATTCTCTCATGCGTTCTGTTACCTACAACGACATTCTTGGGCAGCCACAGATACATATTCAAAGTATTAGAATATAATGCCATGTAGTTAAGGGAATGAGGTGATTGTCTAGAACCTTTACCAAGCAATTGAATTAGCACAAGTTTAGGAGACAAAAGATCATCATTTAGTACGAATTCACCTATGTAGTTATGCTCTCCTAGCATGTTCCTAGGCTGCTCATTCAAGTCTAAACTCATCCTAATATATCCTATGTGATGATCCACAAAATTCTTCATGTAAACAACCAAATCACAGTAGTAACATCTAATGTACATGATAAATGCATTTGCAAGTTCATAGATCATCATTAACCACCTAAATAGTTCATGACTAGTTCGATATCATATTCATATCTCCATGATAAACAAGTTCGATATCATGCTTTAAGGGACCACTTGAATCAAACCATTTATTCCTATCCCTAGGCCGATTGATGTTATACATTAAACGAGAAAAATATGATATGATTTCAAAGATCGACTTTATCCAACCAATCCTATCATAACTAGTTATATTCATCACAGGCATGTGTTGATTCTTTACCCCTAATCCTAACAAGTTTCGAACCTTTATAAATAAGACTGCTAACATTCAAATTTAAAGAGTAACGATAAGGAGACTCATTGGTTTTGTTGGCTGAAATTTCCACGCAAATTCTTGTTGGTGCTCCTCGTGGTAGCTCAACTTGAATCATCATCCTTGAGCCATTCTTGATGGACTCCTTTACATGTAGTTTTAGCTCTTCCTTCACCTCCAGTTCATTTTGGTCTTGTTGGGATGGCCTAAGAATACATTTGGCCTTAAGTACTTCCAAAGAATGTTCTTAGAATTCCTGCAAAGTAGAAGAAACAACACTATAAAGAGGATATGTTACGTTATACAAATCTAAACACTCCTTGTGGTGTGGCACTATAAGGGATACAACTAAGTTTTGACTATCCTCACTAGGTGTATCTGACATATTTTCTCTCCTCTCGACCTCACTTTTTTTAAGCTCATGATTCGAAATTTTTATTTTTACACTCAATGGGGTAGCTCTCGTTTGTTCGCTCTTCTCTCTTATTTTGAGCTTTCTCTCTTTCTTCTCTCTTTACTCTCGTGTCCTACGTCTCTGTAAGATGTCTTCACAAACTTTGTTTCGTGTAACGGCCTTTAGGGTGAACCTCTTCGCTTCATGGGTGATGATGTATCGATTTGGCTTCAAGTAGTGAAGAGTAAGTTTTTCGAATTGTCATGGCTGACCAAGCAAGATGTGGGCAGCCTCCATTGGTACTACATCATATAACACCTCGTCACAATATTTCCAATACCAAAAGGAAATAGTACTTTCATTGTCACAGTTAATTCTCCTCCCTTGTTATGGCACCAAATCTTGTGAGGCTTTGGATGTCTTGTTGTGGGCATCCCCATCTTCTCCATGAGAATGGCGCTTGCTATGTTTATAAAACTTTCTCCATGGATGACTAAGCTACACTCGAGATTGTTGATGATGCAACACGTGTAGAAGAGGTTCTCTCGCTACTCTAAGTCCTCCAAAGTAGCGGCAACAATGGTGCCTCAACCTTCAAGTATTCGTGTTGGTGTGGCGTTGGTTGGTGGCCTTACTCTAGAGGCCTCGAGCTTTCGTTGGATCTCCACCAACTATCGTCGAACCTCGCAAAACATTATTAGAACATAAACAAATGGGCATCGCAAATCTCTCAACTATCAATGTTCTAATCTCACCACTCTTTGTTTTTCCACTCATGTATACACTCAATTTGAAACGAAGGAAAATATTTAACGAGATAAGAAATTTGGTGGGCCAATGTCTGATTCCTACCAACGATTCTTCTAAGATCAAGACTCAAGAATTATCACAATCGAGAAAGCACAAGCAAGCAACTTAGACTCGAGCTATGACTAGGTACTAATCGTTTCTATAGTTCAAGATTTAAAAACTCAAATTCCAAGCTATCAAAGAGATGAAAGTCTCTGCCCTAGTTGCGATCTCCTATACTACTCGGCGAGGTGGAGGTGGTTGGGTTGAAAGGCTTTTGAATACCTCTTGATTTCCCAATTTTGTAAGATTTCTTTGACGAATTCGTCGAAATTTTCCCACCTTACTTTTCTTCTTCCATAAGAAACATGAAAAACTAAAAACATAAGGACTTCCAACCCAAGGTAGAAAGAAAATCCAAAAATTGCAAAAGACCTCCCAATTAGGGTTTGGCTGCGCTGATTTGTAGGGCTTTTTCTATTTTTTTGAAAACGATCAAAACTAAAAGCAATAGTAAAGGGTACGTAGTTCTTGTGATAAGAATGAGGCTTTGATATCAAAATGATATGATCCGGAATGCATGAATAACAACGATCGGGACAAGCTATCAAAATAAGATTTTCAAAATTCCAAACAAATCCAACAACCGGATGGACTAGTTACCTAGCTGACCAATTGATCACAAGGTCCAAGGGTGGGTCTATGTCTCAATTAATCAAAGATTCCATGTAGAGTGGGTGATAACTCGACTACTATAAACAAATCAGCTATCCTAGCAACGACGTGCTAAAAATAAAACGAATGATAAACGCCTAAGCCGAAAATTACTTTGATTGATTTCAAGGACGTCTTATTTCCATATGGTGGCTGGTCTCTCTTTATATAGTAGAGGGCATCCACGAAATTACAGGGAAAAAGAATAAAATAAAGGGTTAGAAGAGTCCTTGCTTGGCAAGTCTCATTCTTCCTTTAGGATCAAGTCTTCATTACATCAATCCTTGTTCCCTAAGGAACTTAATCGGCCAAGGACCTTCTAGGAAGGAGCCCTTGGATCTTCCTATACTATTCCTAACAACTAAAGGAAAACCAAACACAATCCAAGTCCTAAACAACTAAGGGAAACAATAAACGGATAACAGACTCACTTAAGCTCAAATGGGCTTAATGAGTCGTGCGCCTTGGTGGAGGGTAGATGGCCTGGTCTGGGGCCTTGGACATACTCATGAAAGACCAATGAATGATTGATAAGCTCCTTGTGGGAGCTAAACTGGTTCGAGCTCAAAATTGTTGAAGAGGCCTCACTTCGGAAGCTCCGACATAACCTTGACGAGTCCACTTGTGGGCTTCGACTCCAAAATCGTTTCTCCTTGCTTCCAATGGCCTCATTCATCTTCAAATAGCTCATTAATCACCTGGTCCAGAGATGGTTCGGGAAAAGTCTTCTCGTTTGGGCCAGGGTGCGATTTGGTCCAATCCTCCGCAATCGGTGGACCCGATTTCGAGTAATTTCGCACCTTCGAATTCAATTGTGCACCAAATGCTCCAAAACTCAGGGACACATCTCTCCTCATCAATCCACACATCTGATCCAAAAACATTCGGGAAAAGTTGGCCCGAACGTTCGTTCTTGAGGATCTTTATTATTAGGTGCGGTAGTGATGTTGATGTCGGTATCGATGCTGTGATGCGGCATCAGTGCCACTCGTTGGATCAGGAAATCGTAAAGTGCTCCATTATCTTCATGACTCCAAGATAGGGATGTCCTTTCTTCCATCTCTGAGATTCTTCGTCCGAAATGCTTATGTTTTCAAGGTTCTTCGAGTTCGGTGACTGTTTTGTTAATCTCCTCTAAGGGCTCTTAACTTCTCAAAACCTTGACATCATGGATTGGGGCCACTGGGTGGGTGTCATCACAAGGAGCCTCCGCTTCGGTATCTCTAGTCTAACTTGGCGAGTCGTTTGCGGTCAGTCTTACGTGCTCAACTATTAGTGTTTTACATTAGCTTTTAACTCTTGAGTAAACATTCACATTTAGAATAACAATCCAAGCCATAACATTATTCTGGATTACATATATTATTAGACCTGGCATGGTTTACTTGAACGTTACATCTAGGGACCCCCTAACTCTACTAACTAGCCCAACCGCCCAAACGTAAACGTGAGAGTCCAGAAGTACGTATACATCAGACCATAAAACATGAAAATCGTCATCTGTCCCAAACATGAAACATGAAACATGAAGGTAACATGGGGATAGTGATCTAGCTAGAGAGAGATGTGTTATTATTTCACCTATTGTAGGTCTACTTGATGATTAAGTAATTAATGACATACATGAACATAACGTGGAAACATCACACAAAGCATAAACATGAACATGGAAACATTAAGGACTTACAACATGGCATAAACTTAAATATGGAAATGTCAAGAATTCACCACATGACTTACATCTAAACATAGAAACGACAAGAATTCACCACATGACTTATATCTAAACATAACAACGACAAAAATTCACCACATGACTTACACCTAATATATCAACAACAAGAATTTACCCCCTTAAACCACTCACATAGAAAAGTGAAGCGTGCATGTCCAACACGAAAGACTGAGATCTAAGATGGAAAGTGGGCACGACATTAAGGACCTGATTGTGGTAATTTAGGTATTAGACTTAGGGTTTGACTCAAAATAATATGGTCAGGGAGACGACTTGCGTTAGCTAGGGTTTATCTCAATGATTAAAATGATAAGGCGAAAACGATTTTAGAATCCTAATTACTTTTGATTCTTAATTACTTACAAAGAAATAAACCATTCCTTAATCCATTTATGAGCTTAGGAAGTCCAGTGATTATCCTCAAAATACTTTAATAGCATGCAAAAATCAATTAAGGTTAACCTTCAACACTTAAACAGCTTTTACATTCATTTGGCGTCAAAAATGTCACATTCCAAAACATTAGGGTCGTGGTAGGTACATAGGGCTAGTTATTAAGTAATCTGTCAACATTTTAAAGTTTGTTTTATGCCAGCAATTTCTGAAACTTAAGGGACCGGATCTAGCCTCAAGAAGTCCACTTATTAAACTGTAATCAGTGAAACTTTAGGCGTCGCCACGACATGTTTTCAAGTCGTCTTCTCCGATGGCATGTTCACTAGCAGACGAAGGAAACTGAGCTGGCGACGGTGATGTCAGCCGCCCCTGCCGTGGCTCCTTCGAATTAGCTGGCCTCGCTACGTTAGCTCCATTCAGACATGCACAAGTGGCACTCCAGACGGCGTTTTTTGGTTAAGTGAAGGAAGGAAAAATAGGATCAAAGGGGAGGCTCAAACTCTAGCCTTCTTGGTTATGGGCTCAAACCTAATTTAACCACTAGACTACATGTCACTTTGTGACTTAAAATCGTTTGGGGACTTTAATCCTGACCAGGCAGCAATCATAATTCCACAAAATGAATCCTAATGATTTAGAAAGCTAACAGTTCATCCAAATTACTACTCTACCATAGTAACATGAAATTAATTAGCTACCTAAGCATGACATAGGATCACATAACATGTTCCACACTTTATAATCACAACATTAATCATAATAGCAACATTACTAACAAAATAAAAATTACTCATGGATTTTCCTAACGATATTTTGGGAACATCAAGCAAACATTTATCACATTAGTTTTGGGGTGTAACATTAAGTTTTGCAGTTGTCCTATCATTAATTAGGTTTTCTGTTGCAATTGTTGATTGGTTTTTTGTTGAATGAATTTTAGGAAGTGATGCTGGTGGTTCTAGGTCATGAAGCCGCTAGACCTGATCTTAAGGATCCAAAACTTGTTATTATTCATGTCCTCCATGTTCAGATGTTTTACTGTTTTCTATAGTTCTCTAGATGATACAAACCCAAGCAAGAGGTTCTTGTTTGCCATAGTTCTCATGACCTCTATAACTTGATATATACCTCTCGGTGTATCATTTTCTTTGCCTTGTGGTGTATGATGTATCCTTCTAAAAAATTTTACTAGTGTTGTTATGAGTTCAAAACAAATGAGATGAGCATCGAGGTAGTTGATAGAGGCTAATGAATCCAAATAAAGTCATAAGCGTCTGTTTGTGATTCAAACACATATAGTGAATTTTGATCCACCGCCTATTTGCTCGCCACTGTAGGCTGTTCTCCTCAACCCTCGAGGCATGGGTCAGGGTACTGGGGCCGTCATTGACCAGATTCAAGTCTAACTAGAGTCATGACTACCTCTACTCGTAAAAACAAGCCTTACAAAGAGAAGAAGAAAATCAATTTGAAAATTAAATACATTAGTCCAGCAAAGCAACTGAAGATAAGAGGGGGTGCTAGCATGCTTGAATGATAGTTCTTACTTATTTTGAAGAAAAATACCCAACCAAGATGATCTGACTGTCTGTTTCTTCCACTGGCACCACAAAGGCATAAGTGTTGACGAGATGTTAGATACACTCTAATGGGTGGGTAATGAGCCATAAGCTTCATATGCATGAGCTTTTTTGTACTAGTCTAACATGCTCCGTGTTTGTAATTGTGTAGTTTTGTAATTAACTTGCACCCTTAGCATTGTGATATAGGCTTGAAGTGCTAGGCAGTGTTTTCCAATCGCTACATTTTGAGTTCACATTGAGTGTGATTAGTAGGATTGCTTAAGGACCACCAATGTTCAATCTTGGGGTAGTTTGATTCCACTCCAACATGTAGTGATATTCTCACCCATCATGGCTTCGTTTGTTCCCATTGAGACGTGGAAGCTATGGTAAACCAAGCTTTAAAGCAGCTATGTTACACGGTGTGTAAGGTAACACCACAGCCTATGTCGTGTTACCCAACATGGATGCTCTATCGTGCCAAATGCCTTGACGTGTTGGTGTCATGATGAAGGGCCCAAATGCCAGTATAAATCAAAGAATGCAAACCTACACAACGTGTAAGGTAACAACGATAGCCTATGTCGTGTTAACTAACACGAGTACTAGTGTTGTGCCATTTGAGAAGGCATGTTTGTGACGTGAGGAGGAGGCCAAGAACCCATGGATACCATTAAATAAGGGATTACATGGCATGCTTGCTAGCATGGGTTCCTCTGCCATGTTTCCTAAAATGACTGGCCCTACCGTGTAAGCCTTTAAGCCTATAAATAGAGGCCTTTAAGGGAGAGGAAATGAGCTTTCTTATACCTTAGAGACCATACTCCATTTTCACCTTCCTCTACTCTTCTATAAACCCTAGAAGACCTACTTGAAGATCAAAGGAAGAGCAAGGAAAACTAGGATAGGTTGGGGATAGGAGTTCATGAAGACTGAAACAATTGAAGACTTGTTTCAAATAAATGTCAAGATGGTGTTCTTCCATTGTTCTCCCCTCTTATTCTCCCTAGCCATAGTAGGCTAGCTTGTGAATGTTGTTAGGTATTGATGATGTTGTTGCAATAATACTTCCCTAAAAGTATAGGGTTTGCAACAATTGATTTCTATATAATGATTAAGTGGTGCTTGGACCATGGTGCTTACAACCTAATTTCTGATATAGCTTAGATTAGGTCAAATCAATGTGTTTCTATGAATTCTCTGGGTTGAAATGTGTTTGTTTCTTGTCCAAGATTAAGGAGAGGTGTGTGTGGACCAAGCCTCAGGTCGGTTCAACCTTTTATGCCAGGATTGTCTTATGAGCATTTCATCAAACACTTGGCGGGCATTTTGGTTATCTCTCAATTGAGTGACACAATTGAAGGATAGAGTGTTAGGGGTATCAAATAGTGACTTAGCACCCTCACCAAATGATTGTAATCCCCTCATGGTCATCTAGGCTTCTATGCATTTTGTCAAACACTATGTTCATTATCGAGGAACCTAAAAATTGAAAGTTTTGAGGAGATGGTAATGAGAGACATGTGAGCATCATTTCCTACAAATTCATAGAAGAAATAACTAACCAATATTAGTTTTCAACCAAGCCGACCTTATATTAAAAGTGATTTGAGCAACGAGCAAATGTTAACCTAGTGACGTTCCTCTTCTCCAACTTTTTTACCTTTCGGTGTTACCCAAAAGTTGTCATTGAGGCATCTTCTTGCCCTATTGTATAGCCCATTATAACTGCTGAGTAGCATGTTTTCCCTGCACAAGAACTTCATGGTTAGTGATGAGCTCGATTATTAGCACATTTGTTCCCGCTTTAAACGATGTTTTTGGACGTTTGGATGCCTTAACATGTTCGAATTCATGACGTTTGGTGCATATTTAGTTCCGCTTGGCCCCTTGGGCCTTGTTACATTTCCTTGTATGTTTTTGGTACATTTCAGGTGTCATATGACGTCTCTTGATGTATCAAGTAATGACGAGTAGGCTGGAACAACTAAGAACGCTAGACTTAGGAAGAAAACGTCACAGTTTAGTATTTTGAGCATAGCTTATCGCTCGGAAGTCTGACTTATGCAAGGACAGCGGCGTTGGAAAGCTAGTTTGATTGTCTAAAAAATTAATAATGACACCATGGTCAAATTCCGTATACTCAAGAACAAGGCGTGTTCCTAAAAGAACACTGTCGTGTTTTCCGATTGATGCCCACGACCGAGATGAGAAGAAGAAAGGACACGACCATGTCCTTTTAGGAACACACCCTATCCTCATGGAACACAGAATGTCCTTCTAGTAACATGTCATTTCTTCATGGAACACGGCATGGCCATTAAGGACACGCCATGTCCTTTGTCCTCGCGAGAATTTTGAGCTTAATCCTCCTCCAACTTGGCCCAGAACCCTATAAATTCCCCGTAGACCCTTTTGTACGAAATATACTTCATTATACACATATTTTCGAGCTCTTAGAGAGAGTTAGATTTCCAAAGAGAAGATTGAAGCGAGAGGATCAACCACGATTGGCGAAGGGCGAATCATCAAGTCGAAGATTGGGATTTCCACGAAGAACATGTCGTCGTCTCCAATTTTTCTTCTCTTCTCTTGTGATTTATTTTCCAAAATCACAAGTGGCTAAACCTTTTGTGTTGTTTGGATTAGATGAAACTTTAGCTTAGCTTTTGTATGGATGATGGGTTGCTAACCCTTTGATTATTCTATCGAGGTTATTCAAACTTATGATGTGTTCTTGCTAAACCTAATTTCTGATTCAATTTCATTTGATCATCTTGATTGAATCTTTGTCATTGATTTTTAGGTCCAAGAGGAACGTAGATCCATAGGTCGCTTAGGAAGAACTCTAGATTCTATGTTAGCTCAAGAGAGGAACGAATCGTCTAGGCTTTTTTCAACATTCTAGTTCACGCATTTCATCGAACACCTTTATTGCGTTCTGCTTGGGTATAGCTTAGCTCAAGAGAGGAGTCCACAGTCAAGCAAAATAGATCCTTAGAGTCGTGAGAGCGATCTAAGACTATGTAGGAAAAGGCCAAGCCATTATAACCTGAATAATTGAGATTGCATATCGTTCATCCATTCATTGTTAGCTTTAGTGGATTCGAGTCCGAACAACCTTCATTCCCATATTTGAAACTTAATCTCTTGCTTTTGCTTTCTTTTGGTTTGTACTCTTAGTTCATAATTGGTTACTTCAACAAAGAAACAAACAAACATGCTTTGTTGCTTGGTTTAGTTAGCATATTTGAATTGAGTAATAGCATTAGAAAGAACCTATGGAAATATGATTCCATTAGAGCAATCTAGTGGATATGTGATAAGCATGGTAAAATCCGCTTGTCAGTTAGTCATTTTCTCTTGCATCGGCTTAAGATGTTTGATAAACTCAAAGTTGCCACTTTTGGATGTCGAATTGGTTTGCGTCTTTTGCTGCATTGGTTGGAGCGGTCTTCCCATCAACCCAAGTGGTCCTTAGCCAGTATTGGTAGGAGCAGCTCCATCGGTCTGATTTCTCACACAAGACTGCTTGAACAGGTTATTGTTTTGAAAGCCGGTGGTGGAGTTGTAATTATCTCCTATGGGTTTGTAGAAGTCTGAGTGGCATCCTCCATTTGGGTAGTTAAAATCACCTCTAAGACAATTGTTTTGGAAATCCTTGTTTTATAAAGCCATCTCCTCAACCGATGGAGGGCTGCTAGTGAAGAAGTTCAAGCTATATCCCCGTTGGCTATCACATTCACCACACCAAGCAAAAGAAAATATAGAAGCAGTAGGAGGATTAGCGTACCCATTGTAAAATATCTAACATATTTTTCCAATGCACGCATTTGAGCCAATAAACCATTTGACATGGTGCATAGTGAAAACATTGGCAGGTTAAATAGCTGAGATTCTAGCCCATTTTCATGATTTAGCTGCACACCTGGCAAAATATAAGAGAGCAGTGTCTGGAGTACGATTAGTAATGTCACTTCCACCTAGTTGATTGACTAGCATTGACGTTTGTCTGTCCAAGCCGCGACTAAAGATGTCTGCTAGTTGGTGATTTGTATACCCATGGTGTTGGGGGAAGAAGCGAGTAGTTCTTGAAATCAATTCCAAGCATCATAAAGGCTTTCTCCATCTCTTTAATGCATCCTTGATATAGACTCTCTTAGAGCTGCTATCTTCAAAGGTGGGTAGTAATCATCCACAAATGCTTGGGAAAGATCAACCCAGGTTTTGAATTTGCCAACATGGTGGCTTAGCAACCATCTCATCGCTGCTCCCTAGAGCGACTATTTGACATGACACATTTTTACGTAGTCTGATTCAAGACCATATTGTTTGGTGGTGTCATAGTAAGCTAGGAAATCCACAAGGTGAGTGCATGGATTCTTATCGACCTTTCAATCAAACATGTCAAAAAATCACTACAAGAAACTGCTTACCTAACTCCTTGAGGCACATGACCTTTGTCTCGCAGTAAGCTAGCAAATCCACAAGGATTCTTGTCAACCTTCCCTTCCAAATTCAAGTTATGTTGGACCAAGGTGATGTTCCTCATGGCGTTAGGTAAGTAGTTTCTTGTAGTGATTTTTTGACATGTTCTTAAATTTAATATGAATGTTGTTTTGTTGAGGAAAGTGTGAATAATTGATAAGTTCTTGATACCATATTCAGTTCAGTTTGACTATGTGTTAACCGGTTAATCAGATTGGTTTAGATGAGATTTTATATTTGAAGAGATAATTGTTCAATGATCATTAAAACATCCACTTTATATGTGATCTTCCTTGATTTGCAATCAAAATCTTCTTGATTGCATAATCACTTGATTTGCTCCAATTGATCATCTCCTTGATTGCATAATCTCTTGATTTGCTCTTGATTGCACAATGACTTGATTTGCTCTTAATTGCAAAATCACTTGATTTTCTCTAATTGATCAACTTGTTGGAGAAGTCATATGTTATTATAAATTAAAAAGAAGGCTAGCCCAAAAGGGAGATAGGAAAAGAATGCTACAACAAAGAGGGAGTGTATTTCAGAGATCTTCTCGTTTCGCACAAACGAGAAGAAATATTGAGTGGCTATTTTATCTTAGAGGCAACCCGGTTGATAGTCGGATGTGCGCGATTGAGCAATCGAGGTACTTCCGCAAACATCTTAAAGAAAGCGACCTAGTCCGCGACTCAACCAGATTGGCAACCCTAATTTTTCAATTCGATTTCTAACAATTTTAAGACGTTGTGTTGCAGGTATTGTTATCGAATATGATAGCAGATCGATCTAAAACAAGCCGCCTATAGATCAAGGTTGACGAAACCATCATTAGATTGATGGTTTTGCCGCGATCATTTAAGAATAGAGAAGAGGCTCATGGTCTATGTTCTTCCTCCAATAACAATGATGAGATGACTGAAGATAGTCAAAAATCAAGATAAGAAGAATAGAAGAATTTGATTTCAATTCATTATTTAGTTGCCTTATGAATCTCAATTTATGACTTTCCTTTTACTTGGCTAATGTGACCTTGATTATTTTTTATGTGAGTCGTGATTAGAGGAAAAGCTACTGATCAATCATGATGAAGCATTCAATTGGAAAGGAAGATTTAGAACAACAAGATTATGTCCAACCAAAAGGAGAAAGGGATGTCGACGTGCCCTTATCATGGGGAAATCGTCTGCACTCACTACGAGCTATCCATAACGGATATCAAATTGTTGGAGGTGCCAGGGGACTCTAGCACCGACAGATCAACGACAAGCTGTTTAAGGAAGACATGTGATGCCAACATTTGAGCGAGAACGGAAGGAGAGTGGTTCTCTCCCCGAGTTCGGGAGCAACGTCGACGTCAGAGGTATGCCTCGTTGTCGAAGGGTCTGGAGGTTGAAGATGACCTATTTGAAAACCCATAAATTTGGATGACCCAAATGCCTTATTTAAAAGATAAGTGTTCATTTGGTAATTGGTTAGATATTTGTAACTTCTACTTCTGTACTTCTAATTTTTATGATGAATTACAGTTGAGGATCTTGGGAAGCTTTTGCTAATGTATAGATATTCTGAACTAAACTTGCTAATGGAAAATATAGGTGGTGATTTTGTAATTCAGCCCTTGTGAACAGTAACATTAGTCGATCGTCATTGAAAGTTTAGAGAAGTTATAAAGAAGTAAAATGAGCATAACATCCGTGTCTGACCTCGAAACGATGAACTGCTTGCGACCATTGAACTATGAAAACAAGGAGCGCCTTATGTGAAAGGAATCACTCTAGTTCAGAGACAATAGAACAGGATATTTCTAGGTAAGTGAACTTTATGCTTTGAGCATTTTAGAGCATTCTTATATGACTTGTGAGTGATGCCTAGCTTATCGAGAACCTAATTAGGAATGCATGTCTAGTTGGAATGTCTTTGGGTGAACTTGATAAATGTGACTGTTAAACCCTAAACTCCTCGCGTTTATTAAATGACCAAAATGCCCGGGACTATTAAATGTCTCCAAAACAAAATCGATAAAATCAATCCAAAATCGCTAACAAAACTCATAATAGCCAAAGATGAAATAAACCCTAACAAGTGGGCGCCCATAAATCCAACAATAAAAGTCAGAAAGAAATAGTCTCAAGTCTAACTCCATAAAACTACAAATACTCGACCTCCTAAGCTCATCACTCACTTTGAGTCCTGCGACATGATGGGCAACGATCGCACTCTCCTGAAGCTGGCCGATCTCTAGCTCCTCCTGCGTGACCTGGTGGGTGGCTCGGGGTCAGTCCTGCGTATTCATTATCTTAATCTTAAGGTGTTGTCATTAAGAGTTATTCATAATCATGGAATATTATTTATAGGCTTTAAGTATATCGTGGGTCTTAGTATCTATTCAGTAGAAGTCATAAGTACTTCTAATCATATTCTTATCTAGGGGCCCCCTAACTCCGCTAACTAGCCCACCGTCCTACCGCTAGAATCATAGAGGTATAGGATTATGTATCCATCAGACGGTATCATAAATCATAGAGCGCAAAACTCGGCCCATGAATCAAAATGGGCAAAACTCGGCCCGTAAATCATAATGGGGGCGATGGTCTAGCTAGGGATGAGTGCATTATTTGATCATATGAAGCTTAATATTATTTATTTATTAGGATACTCATGAATCACGGGAAGTTCAATAATCATAAATCATTGCATAACGTAATTTAAACACACAACAAGAATTTACCCCCTTAAACCAACCCACCTGGAAATCAAGTGGTGAAGGTCCGGTCGAGGAAAAGAAATGAGATAAGCACAAGAACTAGACCGCCTATAAGAGCCTAAAGATGAGGATAAAGATTAGGTTGAGAAACTAAAATAGCCGAAGACTCTAAGTTGATGTTTGGCGCCATTCGAAGAGATCACTTCTCATTTTAAATGTGAAGTGACGGGAAGATGAATCATCTCGACAAAAAAATGTTCGAGATAGGAGTAAGAACCTAACTTAAGAAGAGCTATCTTAATCATGGCATCTAAGGAGGGTAATTAGATATAAGGCTTTTATTATCCATAAGATGATAGAAGCTTTCAATTATTCTATGAGAAAGGAAAACTAAATTCTTAATTAAACTAAGCAATTTCTAATTCTATTATTAAGTCATAATTCTAAATATTTATCTAATTTTAATGAAAATTAGGATATTCATATTATTAATCTCGAATAACAACGTTATTGGTTTCACAATTTAATTAAGATTTTGGGTCGAATGTACCAAATGATAGGATTCGTAACTAAAAGGGCTGCTTTGTAAATCTGCTGAAGTGAATTGGGCTAGAACTATCAAGATCTAAAAGTTTCAGACTACAAAGGGCTAAGGAAAGGACTACCGAGAGTTTCTAACTATTACGGTGACTGATTTGACATTTTGTCTCAAGTTCAGGGATCGATGATGTAATTATGCACCAAACTTGAACCGGTTTAACCGAAATGGGGCAGTACCGTTTCGGTTCAACCATCATCTTCAACCCAGGCATCATCAGACTCGCCGGAAAATTCCCAGATTCTAGAAAGGCAATAAAATCAAACCGAAACTCAATTTAAGTGTTATGAATCGGTTTCTAACCTTAATACGAAGCTTTCCCACTAGTTTAGAGGCTCAGAATCTCTACGAAACACCAAACCCAAAGCTTCACGACTTCGCCAACGTCGAGCCTGTTTCTGAGATTTCAAGCATCAATCCAAACACGAATGGGTTCAGATACAATCCCGACGAAACGAAATCCATTGTATAGGGAAAAATAATCCCTTACCTAACTTAGGAAGAGATGGACAATCGATCGAAGGTTTGAAATCGGCAACCGTCGAACGTTCGTCAAGAGTCCCTCGTGTAGGAGGCTGCGATTTCGAGCGAGAAAGAGGTCGCTATGGCTGCAGGATTGATTGTTAGGGCTTAGAGTTGAATAAAACGAGTTTAAATAGGAGTTGGAGGACTAGATGGAGCTTGATCGGAGGGCTAGAAATCTCGCCGGAAAATTCGCGTCGAGCTGAATCGTAGAAGAGGTAGGATGAGTGGCGTCATCGCCACGTCACGGCCACATCCCCCACAGATGTCCTACAGGTCCCCATCTGATTGGTGGTGGTCTTGCTGACATCATCACTGCTTCCCCACTTAATCGAAACTACGTCGTTTTGATGAAAGGAGAAAGGGAGGATTTAAAATTAGAGTTGATGCTCGAACTTGACACCTCCAACTTAAATGGTTCAAGAGCTTAACCATTCAGCCACAAGGAGTTTTGTGATTCAAACCCGTTGGCATGCATTTTATTCTGATTCGACTACCGATCAGTCCCACTCGATCTAACCAAGATCGATGAATCGGTCGGACCATAATAATTCCTCTAAGCTAAATATCTTGCATAACACATTGGTCTATCATAGGATTATAGTAACTATAGTCACAATCATAATCATAATCATATTCATACTAATATTGGTACTCTACCAATATATAAAGAGAATGCTCTTTGGGATAAAATAGATATATCCGAGCAAAAATTTTCCCACCAAGTTCGGGGTGCAACAGTGACATTTGTAGCCAAGTTCAGATAACGATAACGCCCAATAAATATATGATTAAAGAATTTGAACCCTTAATTTGATTGTTTCGGGTATTTGTGAACTTGTTGGGATGTTAACTACAAATAGCTAGAGATAAATTATTTTTTTTTTTCGACGACTGCTCTGATTAGACTTTTGGTTATTTGATTAAAAACAAAAGTGACGACCTTGACATGTTCAAAGTGTTTGTGCTAGAATTTGAGAGCTATGCAATAGGAAGTTTAAACGACTTAGGAGCCATAAAAGCACCAAATTTGACTCTAATTCGGTTAAGGAATTTTATAAATTACTTGATATCATTCATGGGACTTCTGCCCTATATACTTATTGAAACGAATGGTAAATATAAATAGAAAAATAAGGCTTTTACTGAATAAGATGTGGCTATTACATTTGACTCTTATGATTCTTCTTTTTAGCGAGTGCATTTTTTGTTGACTGTTTGCTATGTGTTTTATCACAGTTTTGAAATCAAACAGTATAGCATCACCTTATGAGATTTTGAAGAGTAGATCACCTAATATGTCTTATTTTTGAATTTGAAATTGTTTAGTTTATCTGAGAATTCCTTATCTTAAGAGAACTTAATTGGATAGAATAGCATATGAATATATTTTTTATTGGCTATATGGTCAATAGTAATGCATATAGATTTTGTGTTTTGACTGCTCACACTTTGATTGAATCTAATGATGTTGATTTTATGAAGATAGATTTCCATTTACCTTGAGAAATATTAGGGTAGTACATTTCTTACCTTGCATGCTATTATAGATAACGAGCTTATAGTGGGGTGTTGAATATGAATTTAGAAGGAGTAAACGTCCTAAAATCTCTAGAGATTTTGGTTCTGTTTTTCCTATCTATGTCTTATAAGATGATCCTTCAAGTCTGTAAGAAGCTTTATCTTCTTTATATGTAGATTTTCATGAAGAAGTCATTATTGATGAAATGGAACTTTTAGAGTCTAATAGAACTTAGCATCTTGTAGACTTACCTTCTGGTTGTAAGGCTACAGGTAATAAAAGGGATTCTAGAAAAGAAAACAAAACCTGATGAAACGCTTGATATGTGTAGACTCGCCTTGTTGTTATAGGCTATAAGCAAAGACAAGATGTAGATTTCGTTGATATCTATTCACCAATAACTAGAATAACATTCATTCATGTTTTGATTGCCCTTGCTACTTTGAACAACCTAGCTTGTTTTACTTTAAATGGATGTTAAGACTGCTTTCTTGAATGGTGATTTAGATGGAGAAATTTATATTTAAACGACTTGAAGGTTTTATTATTTATGAACATGCTTCAAAAGTCTGTAAGTTGGATGAATCCTTGTATGGAATGAAACATACTCATGAACATTGTGGCATGCAATATTTTTTGACAATTTAGTTCTCTTATGGTTTTAAAATGAATGAAAGTGAAAAATGCATATATTATAGTTCCAAGAATGTCATTTGCTCTTTCATATATTTGTATGTGGATGACATGTTATTATTGGTTCCAATATTCATGATGTTAATGTTGTAAAAACCTATGTTTTGTGAGAACTTGATTTGAAAGATCTGGTTGCTAGTATTATTCTAGGAATACAGATAACTAGGAAAAAAAGGAATTTTCTCTCGATCATTCTAATTACATAGTAAAGATGTTAAAGAAATATTATTACCTTTGACTATAAACATGCTTGTATACTTGTTGATGCTAGTATAAAACTCTTTAAGAACACTGAGACAGTATAAAACAACCAGAATATACTAGCATAAATGGAAGGTTCGAGTATGCAGCTGCTTGTACTAGACCAGACACTGCATATGTTGTGGAGTTTCTTTGCAAGTTTACTAGTAGTCCTAGTTTAGAGCATTGAAATGCTTTTGAACATGTCATGAGATACCTTAAGAGAACAACAAACCTTATATTTTATTATCAAAGGTTTCCGGTTGTATAAGAATGATATATTGATGCTGATTGGCATACCATATTAGATGACTCCAAGACAACTAGTGGTTATATGTTTAATATAGCTGGTGGAGTTGTCTTGGAAGTCTATGAAGCAAACAATTTTAGAACAATCAACTAAAGAATCAGAGGTGATATCGCTAGCAATTGCAAGTGGTAAAGTGAGTTGATTAAAGAGATTGCTACAGATTCCCTTATGGGAAAGACGGGTCCCCCTGGTATTAATTCATTGTGATAGCATTATAACTATTGCTAAAATTGATAAGGAAAGACAAGTTTGTCGTAAGCACGGTCCTGTAAGAGAGCTCGTGTTGAAAGGAGTAGTGGGGGTGGATCTTGTTAGATTTGAAATGAATTTAGTTGATCCTTTTGACGAAAAAGTTAGTTAGAGAGAAAGTCCATAATACCTCTATAAGGTACGGGACTTATGCCTTTAGAACGATGGATTACACATGGCGGCAACCCGACCCAATACACTAAAGATCCGAAGAAATGGATTCAATGGATAGTAACAAGTTGTGTGTAAATGGAACTATCATGCATTATGAAGCATGAAATCCTAGAGTAAAGAGGTTGAGGTAATAGTGACTTTAAATGAGATCTACTCCATGTGGAGTGGAGTATCTATCGTTAGGAGTACTCATGATAGACTCACTTTTGTGAACGTGGAAGTTGAGTTGATTCCTATGAAACTTGAGGGCACAAGTTTCTAGAGCATTCACTAAGTCGGGATAGACGTGTAAGACCTTTAAACAATGGGCTTGTTTGAGAATGACACTTTTAAATGATTTGGCGTGCTACATTGTCTGAGATAGAGTTCAAGACTACGGGTCACTCTTATAAAATCAAAATTACAATCACTACGTTAAGGTTTAAATCGAAAGATACCTTAGTTTATGCCTTGTGTTATACTTTCGGTTGATGCTCTATGAAATGCTTTTCAAATATTCAAGTCGGGGATTTTTGAGGAAAGTGTGAATAATTGAAAAGTTTTCGATATCATATTTGGGTTGACTCTGTTTTAACCGGTTAATTGGATTGGTTTAGATGAGACGTTATATTTGAAGAGATAATTGTTAAATTATCTTTAAAAGATCCACTTTATATGAGTTCTTCCTTGATTTACAATCATCATCTTCTTGATTGCATAATCACTTGATTTGCTCCAATTGATCATCTCATTGATTGTATAATCTCTTGATTGCACCACCACTTGATTTGCTCTAATTGATCAACTTGTTGGAGAAGCCATGTGTTATTATAAATAATAAAGAAGGCCAGCCCAAAAGGGAGATAGGAAAAGAGAGCAACAACAGAGAGGGAGTGTATTCAGAGATCTTCTCGTTTCGCATAAACGAGAAGAAATATTGAGTGGTTGTTGAAACACCCTAAATTCTTATGATTTATTAAATGACTAAAATGCCTCGGCCAGAGAACTTTCAAACCAAAAAAAAAAGAAAAAAGAGGAATCTTTAGTAAATAACTAACTATCAGTAAATGCTAATCAAGATTGAAACAAGTCTCAACATAAAAATTCTAAAACATCTGTCTTAAAACCAAGTCCACATCATTACTTCCCGAATCAACTCCACTCTGCTCCTGCATCAACTGTCGAAACACCCTGGTGGGTGGTTCGAGATCAGTCTTTCGTGCTCTAGTCACAATAAATAACATTCTAACATAAATGACGTCCAAACATATTATTTGATCATCTATTAATCATCTAGACTTAGTTCTCATTGTTCACTATTTAGCTAATCAAATCATGTTCTAGTTTAATCATATAGGCACATCATATGAGCATCATAACTAAACATAGGAAAATAAGATTACATTTAGATTCATATGTACTAACTAAGTAACCAAATTACATAAAGTACTCATCTTTATGTACGTTTGGAGGAGCTTCTTCATGTAATCAATCTCCACCATGTGTCGCCTTGCAGCCTTGTTGGCTTCGACATCATTGATTTGAAGGAAGAGGAGGGTGATTTGTCTCACTGATGCTGAGTGAACAACTTGTAATTTCAGGATCTATCTCATTTTGAGATTTTAGGGTTATCATTGTTTGATCATAAGGACGAGAAAATGAGAGGAAGATATGGATTTTTATTATTTTAAATTGCAGTCATGGATATCGAGCAAATGCGATGATTCAGATTTTGAGGTGATGGAATTCATGATGGTTGGAATCTATATCAGAGGTGTTATTAACACTAACCACTTCCCTTTCTCAAGCCCGCCCAACACCATATGTTGGTCGGCTCACCAGCACAGAGCCTCTCATTATATGGGGCCTTAAATTCTGGCAATATGTATGATTATTTAAGAAGCATGTGGTCCACACCCAACAAAAAATTAAGAAGCCTGTGGAAATACCAAATGAAATATGATGTATAAAATGGCGTGACTTTGATATCCACAAGCAATAAATTGGTGTAAGCCTGCCAATTAATGGGTTTTCACTCAATTTTTAGGACATTACTGTAACACCTCATCCTTTTTTGACAAGATATTGTCCGCTTTGAGCATAGCTAATCCCAAACGAGTTTTTTTTTGGGTGTAGAATAGTGAGTTCTCATAAGGTCGCCCATTTCTACATTGCTCCCACCTGAGCACGATTAACTTCAGAATTCTTAGAAAGAACTCGTCCATTTCACCCTGAAATGCTTTATCAATAAGGCGATTGTTCTTTATAGCCCATGGATCTCTCCCATGCTTTATCTATGTGGGATTTACCTAAGTTTCACATTACACCCACGTTGGGACTCAACGTCCTCATTGAGGTTTGCCCCACCATCATTCAAGAGGGACCCGGAGAGGCTCTGATATCACTTGTAACACCTCTTCCTTTTGCCCTAAGATATTGTCCGCTTTGTGCATAGCTAATCCCTCACGAATTATTTTCTCGTGCAGAACAGTGACTTACTAAGAGGTCACCCATTTAATGTACTGCTCCCACCTGAGTATGATTAACTTCAGAGTTCTTAGAAAGAACTCCTACATCTCACCCCAGAAACTTGTCTTATTAGTTAGGGACAAATTATTACTTATAGCTCATAGATCTCTCCCGTGCTTTGTCGATGTGAGATTTGCCTAGGGTGTTACATTCTAAAGGTGTCAATAAAAAGAAAGTCAAATCATTTCAATGCAAGTTGGTTATGGTTTATCTTCAATTCTTTTGTTTGTGTTCATTTTTATGATTTTTATTTGACAAGGTTTTTTATTTACCATGGCAGCAACTGGTTCAGTCTTTAGGGCAGACCCATTCAGGATTCCTTTATTCTCGAGAATTATCACATGACATCGAAGTTCTTCTCGACGGTTTCTGCTACATCTTCTTCGAGTTCAGGAAACAGTTTTGTTGCCATAATCCTACCCCTAGCATCATCCAGCTCTTTATTCAATCCCAACAAGAAGTGCAAGGTACGTTTCTTGTTAATAAAGTTTTCTGAATGTTTCAGTATCTTCGATTGAGATCCAATCCAAATCTTCATTAACATAGAGCTGCATCCAATAGTGGCACATCGAGTTATAGTAGTCGTTTACACTCATCGTTCCTTTCTTGAGATCATATAAGTTATCAACTGTTGAATAAGTCTTCGTGGCATGATCCCAGATTGACTTAGCCGTCAGATGTAGAAGAAATTTGTCACTTATATTTTGTACCATAGTTGATATCCACCATCCTCGAACCAGGTTGTTCTCGTTATCCCACTGGTCATACTTAGGGTCGGTGGAAGCTGTCCTCGTCATTGTGCCGAGAATCTAACCAAACTTACCACGTTCACTGATGAAGATCCGAACTGATCAGGACCAGTGTAGATAATTCGAACCATCTAGTTTGCAGATCATAGCCTGGCCAGGGTAGGAGGAATCTGAATGTGATGAAGGCAGAATGAGAGGTTGAATGGCCGAGTTGTTGGGGTTGTTGTTGCCACTGTTAGGGACAACAAAGGAGTTGTCGTCGACCATGGTTGAAACAAATTTAGGGTTTTAGATTGTGCGGAAGCATGTCTCAGGATGGGGCTCTGATACCATATTGTAAACTAGAAAGGTATTAGAGAGAGATAGAAAGATTGATAATTATTATTAGGGCATTAATGGCCGATAGAGATATATATATATATCCGAGAAAGACATATACAAGAAACCAGTATGATTAATATATCCTAATAATATTAGGTCTACCTAATTAGAATTTATTTCTAGACTTATCAAACAAGACCAGAGATAGCAATTCCCAAGGAGCTAGATTGATTATGTGGGACTTGAAACTTCAAGGCTAGTCCCCAAGGATTGTATCCCGAACAGTCACCGTCGGAAATACAAATTGTAGGAGACCATGACCCAATGATGAAACGAACATGTCCCAAGGGTTAAACTTCCACTGTCTCGCCATCTCCTATGAACCGCATGAGTGGCCTTTGGAAGTGGCCAAAAGATACACCCCACATCAATCGATACCTACTCGATTGAACATCATCCTCTTTGAAATTGCTTCCATTGCGAAAGCACACTGGAAAGATTTAATCAGATAGTGTCTGAGAAGGGTGAAGCAAGAGGTATTGGTGAAGAGAAAGACAGAAAAGCACGAGGATAAAAGATCAATGAGCATATATGTACCTAATATAGGCATCAAAATGCACTATGGAAGTGTAGTTGAGTGGCCCCAAGAAAACTGTCGGGATAACTCCCCATAAAACTACTCGGAACCAACTTCCGGATTTAAAATCCCTAGAAATTTGGGTAAAGGCCAGCGACAAATGCTGAGGGAGACCGATAGGTCGAGCACCAAGCACCCACCGTAGGAAAGATGGAGAAGGAGCAGTCGTAAATTCTACCGTTATTAATCCCTGAGAATGAAGAAAAATTCATAGCGAGAGGGATGTAGAAGGAGGAAGGCAAACAGGGGAGACGAAAAATGATGGAAGCATGGGAAGATGAGGGTGAGAGAAATTTCGAGAGCATTTTTTTTACGATCTTAATCCATGTACCATTTGTTGAAACCTGATATCATTTGCAGTCTTGCACCATTTTACTTGATATTTACATTTTTAATATAATGAATATTTTTAAATATCATGGAACCTACACTACAAATATGGTAGTTTCGATAAGCATTTCTCCCAGTTTGAGTACGCAAAACATTGAGAGCCTAAGAAATTCAACCTTATGTAATCGAGTAATTCGATTATCTTGGACGCCTGGCTACAACGTTGTCACGAACATCTTGGGAGGCGGCCTGACGATGTCGAGGTTCGACACTTATCATTTGGACAGAAAATTGAGGTGGGTGAAAAACCGAATTTCATCGTCGGAGCCAGCGACAGATCTTGACAGGGTCAATTTGTTGTGCTCGTATGAACTCTTTAAATCTGGTGCTGTCAATCCCCCTCTAAATGATTTCCACCAATTTATGAGTTTCAAGAGTTTGTGTCGAGTTCAACCATTACATGTTATGTCACTCCTCATCTTGTATCGCTGGCGTTGATGACAGTTAGGAAAAGGAAGAGAACTCGCCTACGACGGTGCCAACTGCCAAGGGGAATAAATATTCACTTTAGTCCTTAAATTTATTTCACATTTACAACTCCATCCTTAGACATCATTAGTTAGAAATTAAGTCCTCAAACTTTTGAATCTTGTAATTTGTGCCCCAAAAACTTTCACAGTAATTGCAAGTTAGTACGAAATATGATGAACCTAGTTAAATCAGTTTTCGTATCAAAATTTTCAATGCTTTAAACTAGCTCCTTTAACCGATAATATTATCAATCATGTAATTAGTTATTATTTTTTTATAACTGGTTTTTATTATAATTAATTATAATTAGATATTTAGTAGTCATGTAAATAATTATAAATAATTATAACTAATTATAAATAATTATAACTAGTTATTGTTATAATTTTAAAAATATAACTAATTCTAACTTAATAAATATAATTAATAAATTACAAGATTATAACTAGTTATTAAAAAATATTATCGAATATTTATATATATATATATATATATATATATATATATATATATTTATTTATTTATTTATTTGGTTATAATTTTAAAATATGACTAGTTCTAATTCATGGGTCGATCAAAGGAGACTATAAGAGGTGATGAGGTGACAATAAATTTTTATAAAAATGATAAATTAAAATAGTTTAGAAAAAAAGACTTTTGTATCCTTTTGGTATTGACCGTTTAATCAGCGTCAAATGAGAAAAACATTAAATCTAATTGCTAATCTTGGACTATGAACCGCTCCCATTACAACTTATTATAGGATATCGTAATTAATTTTTTGTTGAAAGTTTAATAAAGTAGTTATTTTGTTATCCTTTTATTATCTCTAAGATATATGTTGACAGAGCAAGTTTGAAATCTAGGAAAAAAATATTTTAGGATGTCCAAGACGATCTTCAACTATTAAATCTCATAGATTTTGTACTTTGACAGATCTAATAGTCTATGAATATTTTATATAAATGTAGTTGAATGCTCATTGTGTAACTCCCATTGCATTGATCATGTATTATATTACTCTCTTAATTGTATTAATATTAGAATGTATAGGTTATGGTTTCATGAGCCTATAAATAGGACTCTACATTGTATCATATCTAGACATCAATAAGAAACTCTCTCCCTCTCCATATTTTCTCTTGTTCTTGTCTTTCTTTGAGTTTAGTTTTATAACACGTTATCATCACGCATGCTGTAGTTATCTTCTCGAAGTTTCACGAAGGTTGCTATTGGCTATATCTTGCTTTCCAAAGTTATTATTTTTATTTTTCTATCTTGTTTGTTTTCATTTCTTAATTCTCTTATAGTATCGTTTTTTAAAAAAACTAAATCTAAAGAAAGAAATCCATTTCTATATTCAATCATATAGAAAATGGTAGCCTTTTTCCTTTCTATGTAAATTTGATATTGTTTTCAAAATCGATTTTTGTTGATGATTGCCACCAAACGTTTTTATAGGTCAAAGTAATCTATTATGCCTCTAAAGGCTATGACCTTACATTTAATGGTTTATAGTCATTGTCTTTGTTTTATCATTTATTCGGACATGACTATTCAGCGTTATTCCTTGATTTTATTTATTTATTTATTATTATCATTAGTGTATTGTTTATATAATTCTCATTCATTACATTATTATTATTTTTATTGGTCATGATGCATATGATACTCGACTATTCTTTCATAAATCATACATGTTTATTTCACAAAATATAGTAATAAGAATTTATTATTTGCCCATAGATGTATGAATTATGTTATGACCCTAACCTATTAAAATTGCAGTTATTTCATAATTCATGTAGACTATTCATACGATTTCTATTCATTGGTTTAATGGCCATTAATTAGCAATTATGGAATTGATATATTTTTGCTATTGTTAGCTACGGAAACAAATTGATTGAGTTTTCAAAAAAAAAATGGATTGGTTAATTATTACCATTCATAAGTATTCATGATTTTAAGTTTCTATTTGATAACAATTAGTTGATTCAATACGTGTTAGCTACCGTTTTAATAATTATTCTTCATATTGTCGTTATTTAGTTTATAAGCTAACTTGTCGTTATATACTTAATCATTATATTTGGTCACCTTGTGATTTTTTGAGTTGGATGCTCAAACTTATATATGCCATGAGCATAAAGATAAATAAGAATTAAGACAAAGCAAATGTTTTGATCTTCAATCACCATTATCTTTGTTACTTACAAGTTATGCATAGTAACGTAATAACAAAAACAACCATTCTTTTATTGTTATGTATATATAAATTAATTTTGTTTCATAAGTTTGAATTATGATTTAGTGATGAATAATTTCCTGAATGAACACGAGGGAATTCATACATACATACATATATATATATATATATATATATATATATATATATATATATATACATATATATATATGTATGTATATATATATACATATATATAACATATGGAATCGACCAAAAATTACAACAAGATGGCATTCTTCCCTCGTAGTGTTTAATGAATTTTTTTTTATTGTTCGGTTTATATGTTGTCTAACTTATTTTCATCTTTATAATTTTTCAAACATCGAAAATTTAGAGGATGCGGGTTTGATGTTTCTGGCGAGAATGATCTTATTCATGATATTGGATGTCTAAATCCATTTGCAAGCTCATGACATTAGCGAAACCATTAAGGATGATAGTGTAACATCCTATCAAGACAAAGCAAAGACTTTGCTCTTTACTCGCCATCATCTCAATGATAGGCCGAAGTATGTGTGCCACGAGACACAAGTTGTTCAAAGCTATCTAGCTAATATGTCTCCAATGGAGAGACACAATATCATTCCTCGAAGTGGATGTTATTTTTATATCATGTCCATAGTGACAATATGTACTCTCACAAAGTCAATACTTGTGGAGGATAAGACCTACTATTTTGGTCATGCTAAAGAAATTTAGGAAATATATACTTTTCCATGAAAGAGAGATGTGAATTGATGTTCGAAAAATTCTAATCACGTGAAAGATGGTCCAACTATCAAGTTTATTTTGATATTTTAGACCTCAAAGTAATTGTGCAAGACACATATGTTACACTATTTTTGAAAGCATATGTAACTATGCGACACCCTTTCATTCGATGGACATAACAATTGTGGTTATACGAGAATTGTTGATCCATTAATTGGTGACATAAATGATTGAGAAATATCTCAATTTATCATTTAAACTATGTACCATTCTCATGACAAAAATGAGTATTTTATGATGAGAATCACCATAATTAATTGTGATATATATCACATCGATAGTGCACCAAGATACATGGTGTAGTACAACATTTCTCTCAAGCTCGGATCGAGCTATTATATTTTTCACGAAGGAAAAAAAATCCTTATTCAAAATTGTTTGGGATCAAGAGAGGACAATAATATGGTCTATGGTTATATAATTATTGAATCAATAATATTATCCTCCAATTTGTACTACACACATGTTATTGTGATTGAGATACATATATATATATATATATATAAACTATAAGTTTACTCGTCCTGACAACTATTATCTGGCATAACCGGTGAGACCATCCCGGTTCAATCATGATGCGAATCGATAGGTACCTTTATGGTCAATTTTGATGATTCCATAATCTAAAGAGTATGTTCTCTTGAACATTATTGTGCATGATGGTCTCAACTTGGGTATTCTAAAGAAATGATTCCTAAGGTTATAGGGATTTAAGTAGTCCTTGTGACTCCCCTACTTCCTGGGAACACGAACGATTTTCTGTTCTGTCAACAAGGTTTCGTTTCTAGGAAAGCATTTTCACCTTTCTGTTACCCATTGTTGGGTAAATCTCCAACACATAACTCATTTTTGGGTTGCTCATTCTTAAATAGAGTTGATTGTTTGGATAATAATCAACTAAAGTAAGATAATTTATCTTATACACAACAAAACAAAGGGTGATGTGTGTGGATCCATACACCCAACATGTGGATCAATTATTTTAATTGATGTATCAACTAGAAGGTCACATGTATATATGAAAGCAAACTAGAATTTGCGAGATTGCTAGCTCAACCATTTTGGTTATGAGCATATTTTCATGATTATCCAATAACGAAAATGTGTCATTGAGACGAACATTTTCCATTTATATTATTGTGAACATGTCATTTACATGAACAACACGAATTCGCATTACGCCAAGAAATTATTATGAATTCCTCCATTATATGTGGTTTTTGGGTCAAAACCTTATACTTCCCATCATTGGATATATGGATGTGATATACACATCTAAATTGCTCCACCACAATTTATTAGGATGAGTTCTCAATGATGATTTGGAAATTATGTTGATTACGAGTTCATCGATGGTCAAATATTTACATCGTTGTCGTGAAATTTTGATGACTCGTTTGGAGGTTTATCATTCATATAATCATAATTCTCAACATTATGTGAAGAAAATCAAAGGTTGGCACGGAGATTAGATGAATAATCATCATATCATTTTGATCCTCGCACTAAACAATGTGAACGTGAAGTTCGAAAAATATATAATTCATCATTTGCCGGACACTTTATCGACCCAAACGAGTAAAACTCTCATGTGCCAACTCACAATGCTCCGGTGAAAATGATGTTGACATTGGGCAATCTAACATCACAACCGAGTCTAAAACCCGTATAAAGCATGGTAGACCACACGGTTCCAAAGAAAAAAAAAATTCCTCAAAAGTGAAATGGAGCTATAGATCCGGATGGTCAAATTGAGGTTAAGATTATTTAAGCAAACACCACCAAGAGAAACAAATAATGTGCTCAAGAAGAGTCTCGAATGTACCGAATGATATGAATATATACCTCAATTATCTATATCTTGGATGGAAAATATTGGAACCCCAATGAAGTCAACGTCGACGAAATTTTTGCGTATAGTGCAACGCTAAATATGATAGTTGAAAATGAGGATCGTGAGCCAAAATGCATGCAAAGAAAGAAATGATTGGCTGAAAAAATTTTCAATTGAGGCAAAACTAAATTCCCAAGAAAAATGAAAAGTTTTAAGACATAAAGTCTTTATATGAAGATGCCAAGCAAATGAGACACATGTTTATCTCATTATAAGTCTTATGAGACATCTCATTTTGAAAGGTTCTATCCAACAAACCTATAATATTTTAATTATAAGAAAATATATTCTCATGTGGTGGTTGCAATTACTTTTCATTATTCGATTAGTCTGGCAATTTGTGAAGGGAAAGAGTTTGCCCCTAATGGATGTCCTTGCAACTTATATGTATGGTTTGCATAATTAGAATACACATGTGTATATGAAATTCCCTCGAGGATTTATTTTGCTATAAGCAAACAATTCAAGTTCGCGTGAACGATATTCAATTATATCCAATTGACGTCATATGAATTGAAAGATTGAGAGACATGGTACATTTAGCATATCATACATTTCTTTATGCATATAATTTCTTCTTCATTTCAAGTTGATTTTTTTTGAAAAATCATCTTCGTCATATTTTATGGTTTCAAAATTCTTACCAAAATTTTCTTAATTTAATTTTATATTTTAAAATGTGTCTCTTTTATTTTGACATAATTGGATGTGATCATCTTTTGTTACATAGATGACATAGACTTTATTGAGCTCGTAAAGACTTTCTCAAAGCAATCAACTATTGATTAGCTATAGAGTTCGAGATGAAAGATGTGGAAGATTACCACTAACTTGCCAATTGTGCATCTCTCTCGAACATGATTTTCGTATATCATTAATGATATACTAATTATATCCAACAAAAAGTTATATGGATATGACATGGCTATCAATGCATGGATGGTATTAAGATCACCATGTGACTCTATGTCCATTTTAATCGACCTTTATTCGACACAAGAACTATTCGGTTTTGTAGTAATAATCTTGGTCATATTTGTGTTGGTTGACCATAAATTGGTCTTATGTGGTAATTTTATCACTTGGTGGGCTGTGAAACCAACTTATAAAGCTACACCACCATTTCACGAGATGATTTTATAAATCATGCATGATATTTATTTTGCATATATCCTTGAGTTGCAAGAAAATGTTGCAACGTGATGTGATGATTATGTACTCTTTTTCCTTCACTAGGTTTTTATCCCATAGGGTTTTCCTAGTAAGGTTTTAATGAGGCATATTCTCATCTAATGGTCATCCAAGGGGAGTGTTTTGTAAATATTGATTATGGATGACCATTGATCATATTGATGCATACATTATATGCACAAACTCCAATGAGTTGAAATATTCGCACTACAAGTGCCCTCAAGCAATAACTTGGTTGATTTAATCACCAAGACTCTCCATACATCAACTTTGGAGAAGCTAGTCCTAACAATGACAGTTCGAGACATGAAGAATCTCAATTGATATCATAATGAGGGGAACGATGTTATCATCGGGGGAGGCGATACACACCGCACTCTTTTCCCCTTAACCATGGTTTTTCCCAATGGGTTTTCCCGGTAAGGTTTTTAACGAGGCAGCATCAAATAGTGTATTCAATAATGATGTCTAATTTTTACCCAATGGACATTCAAGGGGGAGTGTTATGAATATTTTATATAAATGTAGTTGAATGCTCATTGTGTAACTCCCATTGCATTGATCATGTATTATATTACTCTCTTAATTGTATTAATATTAGAATGTATAGGTTATGGTTTCATGAGCCTATAAATAGGACTCTACATTGTATCATATCTAGACATCAATAAGAAACTCTCTCCCTCTCCATATTTTCTCTTGTTCTTGTCTTTCTTTGAGTTTAGTTTTATAACACAAGTAAGTCTTTTCATCAAATTTATTTAATTTTTTATTTTTTTATAAAAGGGTACGCTGTCTGATTGTCGTCGTTGACCGATCAGCGACTTCCTAGTTACCATTCGGGGACTTTTCAGACAGGACTCCGGACACCGGCCGGCAACTTTTCGGCAAGACCCCGGTCACCACCGATGATTTTCGGCGAAACTCCAGTCACCAACCGGTCACTTTTCCGGCGAGTCTCCTATTACTTTTTCCAGCGCAAATTTCTAACCGGTTATATTTCTTTAATTATAAAAATTATAATTTTATAACGGGTTATAATCATGACAAAAGTTATTAAAAATTATAATCAGTTATATTTTAAATATAACTAGTTATAAAATATAATCGGTTATATTTTAATTATAATCAATTATATTTTAAATAATAATTCGATTTTCCAGCGAACTTCGGTGAGCCTCCGATGGATTTTCCGGCGAGCTCCGGTGAGTCTTTGACAATTTTCCGGCAAGATTCGAGTGACAATTGCGACTTTTCCGGCGAGTCTCCAACGATTTTCCTGCAAACATTTACAACCGATTATTTTTAAAATTATAACCAGTTATATTTTTTATAATCGGTTATAATCATGAAAAGTTATTAAAAATTATAACCATAACTGGTTATAAAATATAATTAGTTATATTCTCTAGTTATAACCACTTATATTTTAAATATTATCGGTTATAAAATATAATTGGTTATAATTATTACTTATAGTCCATGAATCGCATTTCGGGTTTCTCATCCGCGCTTATCACCATAGCAACCACCGTACTCCGAAGTCATCGAAAAATTGAAATCACTAAAGCAAGCCCAGCGATAGAAATCATGAGTTAGGATATCGGCGCGGACAGTGGTTTGACAGCTGGGGGAGATGTCAACGTCACCGTTTGGATTAGCCGGAGATGAAGGGGTTGGTGAACCAATTAAATACAAAATAAATATAAATACAAAATAAATATAAATACTACCATACTAAAAATACCCCTACAGTAAAAAACACTAATAATATTTCGCTTGTATTTTAAATTGCTCTCTATGCGGACAAAGTAATATGATGAAGTTGTTGATAGGAATGCTATAAACTGGCTCACAAGAAATAATAATACTTTACTGAAATACTTCTCTCGGCTTCTATTATGACATTATCGGTGACATAAATAAACAACAAACTAAAGACACTAGCATTAAAAAATTAAATGAAAGAGTAAGAATCACGTGGTCACAAGGTAGTAGACGTGTACCAATGCATAAAATAAATTAAACAACCCAACATAGTTCACTTCGTTCCCTCTGGTTCACTGGTTACGACTTTGATTACAATTAAATAATGAGCTTAATCTTATTGTTTTTCCTTTTGCACCATAATCATCACGATTTCCCATAATCGTTATTGCGCAATGACGTCCAAGATGACGAAATACTAATCTTTTGTTTATATTTTTTGAATAGAAACATTATAATGTACCTTGTATTCTATCTATTATATATATTCAAAGAAATTTTCCCGATTTGTTTAACCTGAGGGGATTCTGGTAGGTTCTTCCCCTAGTTTCTTCAGTCATGTGAAAACCAAGTACTGAAATTATTTTAAAGTTATAAAGTAAAAATTATCTTCTCATCACCCCCAGTTTCTTGCTTGCTTAAGATTCAAAAAAAAGACTAGAGGCTGTTTCCTCGTACACTCCTTCCTTCCTCTCGCAGGTTTAAATGCTCTTTTCTAAATAATAAAAATATTAAGAGTGTTAAGAAACTAAAAGGAAGAAGAGTAAGAATATGAGAGGAGAAGAGTATTCTTATTCATGTGTAAAGATAGTACAAGAGAGCACTATTTATAGGCTCTAGAATTCATAACCTATACATCACTAGTATAACTACACTTAAATAGGATATTCATTCTCATGTTCAATGTATAGGAGTTACAAATGTAGGAGTTACAAATGGGCATTCATACACATAATTATAATATTCATAACACTCCCCCTTGAATGACCATTGGTTAAAAATATTCATTATTCTTCGAATACGCTTTTGATATCTTGCCTCGTTAAAAACCTTACCGGGAAAACCCATTGGGAAAAACCATGGTTAAGGGAAAAAGAGTGCAGTGCGTATCGACTCCCCCTGATGATGATATCGGTTGAGATCCTTCATATCGACTCTCCCTAATGAGGATATCAACTAGATCTCATCATTATATCATTCCGAGATCATTTAGTCGCCGATCTTCAAATTAGTGGACTAGGTTCCCAAAAATTGATGTATGGAGAGTCTTGGTGATTAAACCAAGTTATCGCTTGAAGGCACTTGTAGTGCGAATATTTCAACTTATTGGAGTTTGTGCATATAATGTATGCATCAATATAATCGATGGTCATCCATAATTCACATGACACTTCACATAGGATGACTATTAGATGAGAATATGCCTCATTAAAACCTTACTAGGAAAACCCTATGGGATAAAAACCTAGTGAAGGAAAAAGAGTACATAATCATCACATCACGTTGCACCATTTTCTTGCAATTCAAGGATATATGCAAAATAAATATCATACATGATTTATAAAATCATCTTGTGAAATGGTGGTGTAGCTTTATAAGTTGGTTTCACAGCCCACCAAGTGGTAAAATTACCACATGAGACCAATTTATGGTCAACCAACACAAATATGACCAAGATTACTACTTCAAAACCGAGTAGTTCTTATGTTTGAATAAAGGTCGGTTAAAATCGACATAGAGTCACATAGTGATCTTACTACCATCCAGGCATTGATAGCCATGTCATATCCATATAACTTTTTGTTGGATATAATTAGTATATCATTGATGATATACGAAAATCATGTTCGAGAGAGATGCACAATTGGCAAGTTAGTGGTAATCTTCCACATCTTTCATCTCAAACTCTATAGCTAATCAATAGTTGATTGCTTTGAGAAACTCTTTACGAGCTCAATAAAGTGTATGTCATCTATGTAACAAAAGATGATCACATCCAATTATGTAAAAATAAAAGAAACACATTTTAAAATATAAAATTAAATTAAAAAATTTTGGTAAGAATTTTGAAACCATAAAATCTGATAAAGATGATTTTTCAAAAAATCAACTTGAAATGAAGAAGAAATTATATGCATAAAGAAATGTACGATATGCTAAGTGTACCATGTCTCTCAATCTTTCAATTCATATGACGTCAATTGGATATAATTGAATATTGTTCACGCGAACTTGAATTGTTTGCTTATAGCAAAATAAATACTCGAGGGAATTTCATATACACACGTGTATTCTAATTATGCAAATCATACATATAGGTTGCAAGGACATCCATTAGGGGCAAACTCTTTCCCTTCACAAATTGCCAGACTAATCGAATAATAAAAAGTAGTTGCATCCACCACATGAGAATATATTTTCTCAAAATCAAAATGTTATAGGTTTGTTGTACAAAACCTTTCAAAAATGAGATGTTTCATAACTTCTCATACTCATACTTTACATCTCAATGTATAAAGATTTGATGTCTTAAAAGTTTTCATTTCTCTTGGGAATTTGAATTTGCCTCAAATTGAAATTTTTCAGCCAATCATTTCTATCTTTGCATGCATTTTGGCTAATGATCCTCATTTTCAACTATCATATTTAGCGTTGCACTATACGCAAAAATTTCGTCGACGTTGACTTCATTAGGGTTCCAATATTTTCCATCCAAGATATAGATAATTGAGATATATATTCATATCTTTCGAATTCGATACTCTTCTTGAGCACATTATTTATTTCTCTTGGTGGTTTTGTTTAAATAATCTTAACCTCAATTTGACCATCTTGATATATAGCTCCATTTCACTTTTGAGGATTTTTTTCCTTGGAACCGTGTGGTCTACCATGTTTTATACGGGTTTTAGACTCAGTTGTGATGTCAGATTGCCCAATGTCAACATCATTTTCACTGGAGCATTGCGAGTTGGCACATGAGAGTTTTACTTTGTTTGGGTCAGTAAAGTGTCTGGCAAATGATGAATTATATACTTTTGAACTTCAAGCTCATATTGCTTAGTGCGAGGATCAAAATAATATGATCATTCATCTAATCTCTTGGCCAACTTTTGTTTTCTTCCCCTAATGTTGGGAAGTTTAAATATAAACCTCCAAACCAGTCATCAAAATACTTCCAACAATAATTTGATATTTTACCATCGATGAACTCGTAATCACAATAATTTCTCAATCTTCATTGAGAACCCATCTTAATAAATGGTGGTGGAGCAATTCAGATGTGTATATCACATCCATATATCCATAGATGGGAAGTATAAGGTTTTGACCCAAAAACCACATATAATGGAGGAATTCATAATAATTTTTTTTATGGCATAATGCGAATTTGTGTTGTTCATGTAAATGACATGTTCACAATAATATAAATGGAAAATGTTCGTCTCAATGACACATTTTCGTTATTGGATAATCATGAAAATATGCTCATAACCAAAATGGTTGAGCTAGCAATCTCGCAAATTCTAGTTTGCTTTCATATATACATGTGACTTTCTAGTTGATACATCAATTAAAATAATTGATCCACATGTTGGGTGTATGAATCCACACACATCACCCTTTGTTTTGTTGTGTATAAGATAAATTATCTTACTTTAGTTGATGATTATCCAAACAATCAACTCTATTTAAGAATAAGCAACCCAAAAATGAGTTATGTGTTGGAGATTTACCCAACAATGGATAACGGAAAGGCGAAAATGCTTTCCTAGAAACGAAACCTTGTTGACAGAACGGAAAATCGTTCGTGTTCCCGGGGAAGCAGGGGAGTCACAAGGACTACTTAAATCCCTATAACCTTAAGAATCATTTCTTTAGAATACCCAAGTTGAGACCTCCATGCACAATAATGTTTGCGAGAACCTACTCTTTTAGATTTTGGAAATCATAAAAGTTGACCATAGAGGTACTTATCAATTTGCATCATGATTGAACCGGGATGGTCTCACCGGTTGTGCCATATAATATTTTTCAGGACTAGTAAACTGTTAGTTTACATTGAAATATATCTCAATCACAATAACATGAGTAGTACAAATTGGAGGATAATATTATTGATTCAATAATTGTATAGCCATAGACCATATTATTATTCCTCTCTTGATCCTAAAAAAATTTGGAATAACGATTTTGTTCCTTCATGAACAATATAATAGCTCGATCTAGAGCTTGAGAGAAATATTGTACTACACCATATATCTTGGTGCACTATCAATGTAATATATATCATAATTAATTATGGTAATTCTCATCATAAAATACTCATTTTTGTCATGAGAATGGTACATAGTTTAAATGATAAATAGAGATATTTCTCAATCATCTATGTCACCAATTAATGGATCAATAATTCTTGTATAACCACAATTGTTATGTCCATCCGAATAAAAGGGTTTCACATAGTTACATATGCTTTCAAAAATAGTGTAACATATGTGTTTATGCACATTCACTTTGAGGGCTAAATTAGTATCATTTGGGTATTATCATCAAAATAAAATTGATGGTTGTATGACCAAAATCAATTCACAACACCCTTTCATGGGTAAAGATACACTTCTCAAATTTCTATCTCATAACCAAAATAATAGGTCTTTTTCTCCACTAGTGTATTGACTTTGTGGGAATATATATAGGCTAATCACTTTATGAACATATGATTATATCCACTCACTTCATAGAATGATATTTTATCTCATTGGACCATCAACATTGGAGACATAAGATAACCCGTTTCTAAAGATATGTGTCTCGTGGGATATTCAATCATATCGGGCTTTTATGAGTATAATCAATCACTACAAAGATTGATATTTTGTCACTTCGACCTTCAATATTTGGGACATATAAAATATATGTATAGCTTTGTCCTTTCGATATGTTGTGCTCTTCGTACTCATCTTTCGGCCTATCATTGAGATGATAGCGAGTAAATAGCAAAGCCTTAGCTTTATCATGATAAGATGTGCATTATCGTCTCGTTTCACCAATACCATTATCATTGTAATTCTTTCCCGAAACAACAAACGGTCACAAAATTAAATTTGAAATTAGATATACATATCAAAATAATAAAAAAATAAGTTAGATTTAATGATAAAGTTTTTAAAAAAATTTGGGACATAATTATAATTTCATATCTTTTGATTGAAAAAAAAAATTAATATTTACTTTTCACTAAGTATTTCACGATTAATGAATACAAATGTCATTTAATGCCTTCCCAACAGTTAGTTAACATTAGCCAACAAAATGGTAACATCACAAATGATAATCTATATAAGAAATAATATGAAATTGTTACGACGCTACAGTAGCTAAGATATCAAATTATGATAGCACAATGTGATAATATAACAAGTTTCAATTAAAAATCGAATTATTATCTGCATAATATATAAATGTAACGTTAACAATAACTATTATGTTAAGAAGGAAGTAGGGGGCCTTTAAAGAAATAATAAAATGAAAATATAAGAAAAAAAATTTAATCGTACATTTAAATATGGACAATGTAACTTATGACTTGTCACCAAACTGGAAAATTCTACGAAAGCAATAAATAATTTTTAGATAGCAATAATATTAGAACTAAGGAGCAAAAAAACAAGTTGGTCAATTATGAAGGGCATAAGGTTCTAATCTTTTGGGAATGACATAAAAGTATTAAAAATTTTAAAAATAATAAAAAATATAAAATATAAAATAACATAAATACCAATTAACTGAAATATATAAACACTAATATGTGTATACCGCCCACTTGAGCAACAAGAATGCTCTATGAATGGTTCACATTATCATATTATAATCAGTAACTTCAATATGATACTAATCAAAATAAAAATGAAATAGTATATTAGAGATAGCAAACTAGACAACATAAAAATTAGTAGAAAGAAAACGGAAATTAAAGATGGCCACGAACAAGAACATCTTGAAAAATACAACTTTGTAAATATTTGAGAAGGTAGAACATCGTGCTGATAACGTGTTAAGAAACTAAAAGGAAGAAGAGCAAGAATATGAGAGGAGAAGAGTATTCTTATTCATGTGTACAGATAGTACAAGAGAGCACTATTTATAGGCTCTAGAATTCATAACCTATACATCACTAGTATAACTACACTTAAATAGGATATTCATTCTCATGTTCAATGTATAGGAGTTACAAATGTAGGAGTTACAAATGGGCATTCATACACATAATTATAATATTCATAACAAAGAGTCCTTTTTGTTTCATTCGCTTCCAGTTGTGCAAGTAGATATAGACTGATGAGTACCGTAGTACATGTCACAATAAATTGTTGGTGTGGTCATTAGTGGCGATTTATTTCACCTCAAGAAAAAGCCTTACAGAAAGGATTAATGCCAGCGAAATTGTAGTCATTTTAGTTACTTTCCTTTCCCCTTATAATATAGAATTCAATTCATGTTTGTCATTCTCAATCTATCAATCGAATGTCAAAACAAGGCATTTATTATCATTCTTAAAATAAGTATATTAATTAGTCAAAATCGTCCCTACGTTTGATGTGAATCACAAACTCGTCCTCGTTGTATCAAATATAATGAGTGTCATCCCTTTTGTTATCGCACGTGACCATATTGTCCTACCGTCCGGCTCCGTCATAACGACAGTTAATTTTGCTAATGTGGAAGTTTCACGCCAGCTAAAACCGAACTGATAATTACCCTTTAAACATGATAAATCAAATTGGTTAGAAACACGATTGTTCGTCCTTTTCATTTCATATTGTAACCACAAGGTCCTTTTCTAATTAAATGGTAGCACATGAGCCCCGTTTTCATGAATGATGAATCCAGGTGCCCTCGTTCGTCCTTCTCGTTCATGATCAAGCCGTTTCATCCATTCCATCATTGTTGCATGCAAATTTAGCAACCGTCGAAAAAGAGTTGGAAGAAGAGTACTATAAAAAAAAAGATAAAGATCCGTAAAGAAGACACCAACGAGTGATCGATTCCTAAAGCTGAAAAGAAGACGAAAATTAATTTTGAATTGGAGGAGATAAAACATAAATTTTATTAAGATTTCATTGAAGAAATCTGATAGAGGAACTTTTGGGGTAAGGGGCTAGTTTGATATGTATGGGAGACTAATAGTCGCTTTTTCTTTGGAATAATAACACTTGGGTTACTTGAGCCGGTTATTTGAATTTAATCAGACCAGTTAATCGAGTATTAACCTTGGGTAATTTCCGATTTTGTCTAACCTGCCACATCGGATGGGGTGGGCCCAACAGCGATGCCACATCAACGAATAATAACAGTCGTTTAGATAGACACGGATGGCTGGATATTTTCGTTACACACGAGAACGAGAGGATCGGCGAGGTTATTTTTTATACGACGGGGACCTGTTTGTGACTGATATTGACTTTCTCTATACAAAACTCATTGATACTTTTTCAACAATGAAACTTCATTTATAGGGGGAGAAATATACAGAAGTAAGCTTACAAGAGTTGATTAATGTAATTTAAGATCGATGTGTTTAGTTTGGTGAATCACATACATTTGAGTTGAAGTCGCAATTTAGTCAGCAATTTTGTTCACTTTCCCTGCGGAGGCAAATTTGATCCCTGTTATATGATCGATTTGGTGGAAGATCAAAACTAAAGTAGCATAACATTCCTAAGGCCATGGAAGCGAGCGGTTGTTGAGTATGTTAATGAGAGTGATGTTGGAGTACACAACCACATGTTTTGTACAACTAGTGGCAAAGTTGAGTAGATTCCAGGATAGCTCTTGCTTCAGCACTTATCGTGCATGAACAGAAGAAAGTATCATTCTTACTATCGCATAAATGTCCATGAGTGTCTTGAACCATAAGACCATAAGCAGCCTCTTGGGAATCACGAAGAAACTCCTGTGAAGAGTATACGACCGAGGACAAATGTGCTGACAGTTGTGAGCAGAATTGTCATAACTTGGAGGAAAGCATGGGCTATCACAATCTTTCCATCTACATTTTAACCCTCTTGTGGAGAATTAGGAAATCACACAACTCGGTTGTCCTCACATTCATCCAAACTCATCCATCAATCCTAATTCAGCAGTATAGATTCCAACTTTCAGAACCCTCGACCATTCAAGCCCCTCAAACCACATCTCGACATCACATTGCTCATGCCCCTCGGCCTTCCTCTATATGAAAACTACCGTGTTATGAGCGTTTCAAAATTAACGTGTGCAGAGCTAAAAATGCACCTATTAGTGGAGCTATTAGCTTTGTAGTTTGAGATAGTTCAACAAACATTATTACAGAAGCTCGCTGAAACTTCCTAGGTATACCTTAACCTTTCTCAATTGAAACATTGGCTTCCCAGGAGGCACTCCTCTGGTGCCCCAGAACTCAAATCCCATCCATAGATATTGAAGGTGACGTGCAAACTATAATCCATCGTATTATGGATGTCTTTTCCCTTCATCCAACAACATGAGTTGTAATTGAAGAAGCTCGCTCCTCACTCTATACAATCCCATCCCATGTACAAAACTATAGGGAGACAAGGAAATAAATTAGCACACTCCCTAGCCAAAATACGTACTTACATTCTTACCTTCCTCTTCTACATCATTAAACTTAACCAGTTTGGCAGTCTCTTTTATGTCGCTAGATTAGCTCCCTGCTCCACCTTTGCCCTCCCTACCTTTCCCCTCTCGCCCCTACCTCTCCCTTAGTTGTTCATATTGATTCACGATGTTATCACTCCATGTAAAAGATGACAGGGAAAAGAAGAAAAAAAATATATTTTGTAAATATGTAATATTTATATGAGCACTTAACTTTCATTCGCAATAAAAATATGAATGAGAAACTTCAAACAAATCATACAAAATATAAATTGGCTAGTTATATAAAAACTTAAAGGATATAAAGTAGGACTCAAGGGCCCAAGGAAATACAAAGAAAATAGAGCAAATACAAGCCCAATCAAACTTAAATAGGCCCGAAGGCCTGAGATCATATCTAAAAAAAGCTCCATAATAGGAGAGGAAAGCCCGCAAGGGAAAAGAAAGCTCTAATCAAGGAGAAGAGAGAGCCACAATGGCTGGAGAAATCCAAAACAAAAGAGAAAGAGACAAAAGCAAGCAGAAAGTAGAGCGGCTAACAACGAGATTGAAAAGCAAATGACGGAAAGGGGCTTGTCGTTGGTCACTTTATGAGTGCAGACGGCAGACAAACACAAACGGAAGAGAAAAAGAAGAGAGAAGTCATATAAATTCTCATATCGAGTCACCCTAGTTGTTTAAAGTCATATTTGAGTAGATGGTCTGAATAAGGTGCAAAAGAGGCCAATGTGCCCAAATTGTCGTGGGGGTTCGGTTGTGATTGAACACACTGGTGACTTTGAGTCTGCCGCCTGCAAGCTAGTCCCTTCAAGCTTCTCTTCTCACATCTTCCTAGTTTTGGGTCAAGGTAAACTCGGTCTATGTGGATGAAAGCCTTAGCCCAATCAGGGTAGCAACTACCGCCACTTGGAAAGATACCCCCCCCCCCCCTAAACGCTATACAAAAAAATTGAAAAGTGGGTTTGCAATTAATTGAGTATTTCAATTGACCAAAAAGTATTTAGTATATCATGTATATCAAATTTGTAAAAGAAGAGGGGAGTGCTCTAATTTGAATACATTATTAAAGTAAGCACTCCATCCCTTAGGGCGAAAAAAATACCCTGCCAGGACCATCTGTTTTGAGCATAAATGATAGGGAAATATTTTTTTTCGGTAGGTGTTGAGTGGTACTAACTATATGCATAGGTTTGTTGTTCATTTGGATTAGAAGACTCGATAAATGTAACTGTGTGGTTTGGTTATCTAAAGTGTGTTCTTGTCATCGTGAAGTAGGCTTGAACTGCTAGCATGTTGTTTCCTTCTCCCCATGTTTAGAGTTTGTTTAGAGTGCGAATAGTAAAGTTTCTTGAGGACAAGCAAGATTCAAGTGTAGGGGGTGTTTAGAGTTTGTTCATGCTTCATTCCTGTGTGGTTTCGTGTTTTGGCATTATGTGCCTAGACTCATTCACTTGGACTGTTGTGGTCCATTTGATGTGTTTCTTTGTAGTATTTATTATCCATGGATACTCTAGAGATAGAGGGCCTGGTTACGAGTCTTTGGATACGGAATAGAGCATGATTAGAGCTCATACGGAAGAATAAGACAAGAAATGATGAAGCAGAAGAGCTGCACGATGTGCATCACTACACGCCGTGCAGTCCTAAATTAAAAAAGTTGCCTCGTAGCAAAAGGAGGTGCATGGCGTGCAGCCTTATTTGCAACGGAAGTTTTTTTTTTCAACAAAGGGGTGTGCACCTCCCAGATTAAGTAGTTTCCCTATAAAAGGCTGATTTTGAGGAAAGAGAATCAGACTTCCCCAGAACGAATTTCGTCGACTTTTTCACGATCTCTCCTCTGCAAAAATACCATTCTCTATCCCTAGAAGTCCAATTGAAGATCAAAAGGAGTCCCCATTGAATATTGAAGCTAGAAGATTAATAGGGACGGTTGGAGCAAGATCGATTCATTGTCTCCTCATCAAGATGATAGTTAGATCAAATTATGATTTGTCTTCTTCTAGAATCATGAGTAGCTAATTCTTTAGAGTTTCTTAGTTGAGATGTCGGATTTGAGATATGAAAGTCTCCCTAAAAGTATAGGGTCAATGATTGTTGGGTAATTGGATTCAAATGAAAGATTGCTTTGATTGTTGGGTTTTCAACCTAGTTCTTGTTACGATTTGAATTAGGTCGCATCTATGAAATCCTTTATTTCATACATTCTGGAATTCATATAATTAACAATCTAAGATAGATGAAAGTTATCGATGGGGTAAGCCAATAGCTCGATTCTACCTTTCGTGTTTCGTTTAGTTTTAAAGGTTGTTCATCTTGTAATTGGCGGGCGCTCTGATTTACACTTAATGGACCAAGTTGGGTGTAGTTATCAGTAGTTTAGATATTGATGGACTAAGTTAATACTAATTCTGATTACTCATGATTTTCTTTAATTCTGAAAGAGCACCTTATCACTTTGTAGAACTTCACGGTGTTACTGGTTAGCCTAGTTGAGGTTATCCCAACCTTGATTGGGAAACTAGTAGTTATAATCTGCGTGCATGATCGTGCCGCGGATTCATACAGGTGATAAGAGGATTCATATTATTTAATCCAAGTCCAACGTTTGCTCGATTCGATTGCTATTAGGAAGTTGAGCTTGATGAATCATCTCATCCAAGAGCTTGTTTTCTCCCCTTGATCAAACTTTTATTGTCTATTTGAGTTGAATTAATAGGATTGTTAGAAAACCCTTTCCAATCTGTTTCGTCTAGACTGTGTTGACAAGTTTGAGTAGAAGCATAACGAGAGGAATCCTGGGACACATATGCACTTGTATTGTCGAGATAACTTCACAGTTATTTTGGCGATCACTATGTATGTCCTCTGGCCGCACCGTTAAAGTGGTATGTGATGTGAGAAGTTCAAGTGAGATTAGAGAAGTGTATATTTTGATGGAATTTGAAATTTTACCTATATTAGTATAGATTTGAAGAATCTTTACAAATATGTATTTGAAATTTGAGATTATATGTATTTGATCTATTATTATTTTTATATAAAAAGGATTCAATCAGATATATATATATATATATAGGTTTTAAAAGATATGGTTTGAAATTAGCCTATGTCAAACAAAACCTAAAGTAAAGACGAAAAGGTTATAGTTGAGCATTAAAATGCTATATAGTTTCACCTCAAGAGTGAATATCCAAAATCGATTATTAAGTTTCCAAAAGAAAAGCTGGTTGTTACGGAGTGGCAGTGAATTTTCTTCTTCTTTCACCTCTACCAAGTCCTGGCTGCACACTTTCTTTGGCTTCCCATTTCTTTTGCGGGGCATCTGTATTCTTCTTCTTCTTCCATCTTTCTTTTTCTTTTATACATCAATTTTTGATTTTATATATATATATATATATATATATATATTTTGAGGGTTATATTGACAAGTCCCTCTCACCATAATAGCACCCCCAATGTCTGACTGGCTTTTGCCATACAAAGAGAGAACTGATTCAAAAGGCTAGATTGTGACTATTCAATCCTTCCCTCCCTCCCTCCATCTCTGATATTTCCAAGACACCCACTCTCTCCCTGGCCCTTCTAAGGAAATTTATTTCAAACAATGGTTTTTCCACTATTAGTTAATGTTTTTTAATTAAAAAAGAAAAGTATATATTTATTCCCAACCAGCTATTTCTCCTTATATTTATTTATTTGTGGGTTTTGACCGATTTGGAGTTATTGTCTTGTATTTGTATTTGGAGGTTGTTTTGTTGCCTTCCAATGAATGAAAGAAGCTCCAAATTTAACCATAAACAATGGTTAAACACAATGGCTCTAGGGGGTGGGTAAAGGAAGCTATAGGGTAGGGGAAAGCATTATATAGGGCGGCAAAGCAAACAGTAAAAAATCAATTCCACACCACCAAACTTTAATTTGCTTTGAGGTATTTATATCATCAGACTCAAAAGTGAAAGAAAACCAACAGTTATTTCAGTCAGAATCCCAGAATTGGGTTTTACTTTTTTACTATAACAGCAAGCAGCAATAATTAATTCTAACAACAAACCCGTTAATACATACACAATAATTTCCAAGGGGAAACACTAAACTAGTAGCAAATATATATATGGATTGCTTTGGTATTTTAGAGGTATTGATATCCTTTACACTAAAAATCTCACATTTTAAAATTCAAAAAATAAATCATAAACTCTTTACAGTAAACTCTAAATACAAAAAAAATAATGTTAACACCCTAAACACTAAATCCGAACATTCAAACACAACATTATAAACTCAAACTCTAAATCTTATCACAAACTCTAACATTTAACTATAAATTAAAATTAATAGATTCTAAACCTTGAATATTAAACTCTAACCCTAATACTATATCTTAAATCCTAAATACAAATCTACAACTTTAAAAAAATATAATTTTAAACACAAAATATATGAAAATATATCATATATAAAGTACAAATATCCACAAAATATCAAAACATTTTTCTTATATAATAAATTTTCGTTTCCCTTCTGAATTTTCATCTCAACCTGCTGGAAAAAATAAAAAAAAGCTCGTCATTTTTTTTACTTTTCCTTCTTTTGAAAGAAATGGAATCCCCTACCATTTGCTTTCTAGTACTCCTAGTTAACAACTTGCAATGTAACAACCCCTAGTTAGAATTTACAATAGTAGAAACAAAAAACATTTACTACTTCATTTCTCTTATCTCTATATCTCTCCCTCGTTTGGCTTTTTTGTCTGGGGGAGGGGTAGGTGATGATGAGTTGTTAATAACAATGATGTTAAAACGTGGAAAGGAATGAAAAGTCTAAGAGGGTCTCAAGAGAGAGTAATTGGACCCATTTTTGTGGTGGAGACAATTGGTGTTGCTTGGAGTCCGAATGTTGTAATGAGGGAATCCTGATGATGCTGCAGCAGCACTACTTCCATACATCTGATTATGATGCTCCGGAGGAGATGCCGCCGGCGGTGGTGGTACTTGTTGTGGATGAGGTGAACCTCCTCCTACTCCTGAGAATTGCCATTGTTGATGATAATGATAATGATGATGCTGATTATTATTGTTTGGAGACAAGGAAAGATCACTCCCAACTCTCCCTCCTCCTCCTGTGTTACCGCCCCGAAACTGAGACAAAGAAAAAATAACATTACCATAAATGTAATGAAATTAAACAAGTTGCAAATTAAAAGAGCATAATTAATTAATTAATTAGCAATGATTAATCAGAATAAATTACCTGGAAATCCAAAGAATTAAAATTGTGGGTAGGAGGGAACATATGGTGATTAGGAGGAGGAGATCGGATGTGAGTTTGGCTCAGTAGCTGCATTGCTTCTGTCTCGTTGCTTCTTCTTCGCTCTTCTTCACTACTACTGTTCTCACTACTCCCATATGGCCTCATCTGCTAATTAATTCAACAATTATATTATGATATACCTTTCATCTCTTCATCTTCTAATTCTAATTTTATTTTTTTTATAAAAAAACTGGTCTATATATAGAGAGATGATTTTACCTGAGGCCTCAATAATCCTGGATTTTGCCAGCAGCTATGATTGGGTCCCATACCAGAAGAAGAAGAAGCAATGTTATTCCCTAAACTCAGATCAAGATTGTGATCGGCAGCGCTAATATTACTGCTACCTGAAGGAGATGAGTGGGGATCCCGTATTAACTAATATATTAATAATGACTTGGCTAACTTAATTGCAAACTAAAAAAGTGGGTGTTCTCCAAAAAAAGAAATGCTTGGTTACCCGAAAGAGAGTAGTTGGTGTTGTTGGTGTTGATGTTGAATTCATCATCATAAATACTGGGATCAAAATTGGTCACCGCATCCTTGCCGTTGCACTTAATTGCAGCCTTATCATAAGCCCTATATATCATTATTAACCATAACATAATAAATATATATATATATATATATTTGGTTAATCCTCCCAAACGAGGAAGATAGGTTAATTATAAATTTAGTACTGGTCTGTTATAGAAGGGCATGCGGTACTGGAGATTAGAAGAATGAAGCAGGCAATTGCTACCTGGCAGCTTCAGCCTCAGTATCAAACAAACCCAAGTACACATACCTGGTGGTGAGAAAACCCAATTTAATAAAAGGTATTTAATTTGATGAAATGATGAATGGAAATTGAGATAAAGGGGCATGTAGTTGGGTTGTAAGATAATTACTTTTTGCCGAGGAACTGGCCCATACGGGCTTCCCAGCGACCACACTTGTGCAAAGTGACTCCTCTATATTTGGAGCTCCCTCTGGGGAAACCGGTGCTTTGTCGGCGAAGTACATGCACAAACTCCTCCTTGGTCAGATTGCTCATCTACATCCATCCACCCACACACCAGTAGTAAAATGAGAATAGGAATAGGATGGTGGTGGGAGCAACTGTTCAAGATAAGGTCACACTGTTGACGATAAGGCCACCACCCCTCCCTACGCCCCAAATTTTATTCATTCATTTTTCTACCAAAATATTTACTACAGTCTACAAACAAAGCTCCATCTAATTAATGAGACCAACATTCTGCTCTCCATTTACTAATAATAATAATAATATAAAAGAAGAAAATAATGATGTATGTAATGTAGTAGGCTATAGCTTTTTCATTCTTTCTCTCTCTCTCCAATTTTGGGTTTTTGGGTAGATGATACCTGTTGGAGGTCGTCTTGGTAATCTTCAATGCTGAAGTTAATGTCAGCCTCCACACCTCTGAACTTGATCGCTGCTCTATCATATGCACTGCTCTCCCCGGCCCCATTTTATCCAACCCCAACAAAATCAAACACATAATTAGCTAGACTTGTTTGTTGGTGATATCATATCACAGTCGTCGACAGATATGAAGAAATAATCTCATCTCTTCTGGAGAATAATGTTACAAGCAGCAGCCAAAGGAATATGAAGGGATACCGACGGTAAGGAAACTGCAAACACTCCTACTAAGAAATATAGAGAGAGGATAAGTAAAGAAAGAAATAACAGAGAACTACTCTACTCAGTACTCAGTACTCACCGTGCAGCTGCATGTGCAGTGTCAAATCCCCCTACAAATAGGATTTTAATTACCCATTCTCAGTCGTCAGTAACTAATCCCATAAAATTTGTACCCTGTTTTGTTTTTTTTTTTGTTTTTTTTTTCACAGACAAATAACTTACCCAGATACACTTGCTTCCTGCAATCCCTGCACAAGGTCCACAAATACATTTATATATATGGACTCCTCCTTGTAATTTCGACAATTCATAATGTTTTAAGATAAAAAAAACACAATTTTTAAGAAGAAGAAGAAGAATAAGCGACCATATGTGGGATTCCCAGCGGCCGGTTCTCCGGTAGTAGGTGACTCCTCTATACTGGGAGCTTCTCGACCGTGGTCCCCGCCGGCTCTTCTTCAACGGCTGTTGCCCCATCTCCACTCCAGCCCCGACGACTGGCCTTTGCGTACTAGATTCCGATTGGCAGAACTTCACTCCTACCCAGTGGGCCCGTGGAAACCCCCCACCAACCTCACCGACTGATGGACCCTCCATTTCCATCGGGAAGAATTGTCTGGTCACTGGACTCGATACACCAGCTTCTCCATCTTCTTCTTCTTCCTCCTCGTATTCTTCCTCACCTCCTACTACAGAGAACCCGAATATCTCGTTCCCATCCATCACGGCTCCAGCTTCTTCTTCCGATCCGTCGTCCATGGGCGTTGGGACGGCGGATGAGCTGGAATTCGAAACCGATCCGACCCGTTTACACTTGTTGGTAGCATCCTCTTCCGTCCTCTGGTAAGAACAGGAGATGTCTTCTGCTCTCTTCTGATCAGGCGAGTCATTCAAGTCCCACATTCTTTTTCTTTTTCTCTTTGAACGGGGAGGGAGGAGAGAGAGAGTTGTTTTGGAGTATTGGTGAAGCCGGGGGGGGGGGGGGGGGGGGGCGGGGTTCGGGAAATGACAAATGATACTAAAACTGGTAATGGGAAATCAATGGCAAGCCGATCAAATACAGAAATAAACTTCCTTCCTCGGTCTCAGCTTTTTCCATATATAATTTATTTTTTGAATAAAGGAATATTTTTTTACTAGTTTACTTCACGCCCGTTGGCCTACTCATTTGATTTATAATATGTAAATATTATATTATTTATAATTTTCGTGTATTGTTTTACTTATATCTAAACCCGTTGGCATGTTTATATAATTGTAACGATGTTGATTAAATAAAATATATAATGTATAGTTTTTAATTAAAAAGAGAGATATCAATTAAAGAAATATTGTGATGGGTAAGCAAAGATAATTCTAGGCCCCCTTAGCCAAATTTAATTAGATATTGTGCTTTGTACTTTTTGTTAACTCATTCACACACTCTTTATGTCGTTTTTAATAAATTAATAATCTATACACTATCAATATTTTAGTGTACATAAAAATCTATATATGGCCACTGTTAGGCATTATTGCACATGAAAATTTTACTTTGTTTCCTCATCTAATTATCATGATCAGTATTCACCTAAGTTTTCTTCGTTTTAGCAAGTGAATATATAATTACACACCAAATAGTGAAGATGCAAGAATTTAGGCAGAATTCAATATTTTCATAAAAAGGTAATAGATTCATATGAAAAAGTCAGTTCAACATAATTAGTCACTATAAAAAAAACAAAAGAAGCGGAGTGAAAACTTTAGGCTCAAAGAGAAAATACAAATCAATACGTTAATTGTTTTACATTTCATTTATAGCTCAACGATCCCACATTTTCACATAATCTAAGCAAGTTGTAAGTTTTTATTAAATATGCCTGTCATTTCGCTGGAATTAAAACTCCATATTCTTCAACGTTGGTAATGTCAACTTAGACTTGAGAGGATTTGAATAATGTTTAGATGTCAATTAAGATTTGCTGAATCGATACCCATGTTGGGAAAATCTTGAAATTTCAAAAGAAAAAAAAACGACATATAAATAAGGCTCCAATTTTCGGACTCTGAAAAATTTAAGAACTGGGAAGAGTCATTCAATAAGAATTCAATATGGCAAAACATAAGATCACTGAACTGGATTTGTGAAACCACAAAGCAATCAGTGGGACCTAACAACCAGTACAATCAACTCCAATTCATTGAGAAATCACAATCTCAATAGAAGAAATGAGAGTCGAATAGTAGCAAAATTGCAATATATATAGATGTTCGGTTGGTTGTTGTAGCATATAGATATTTAGCTAGCGGTACCAATAAGGCATAACGGTATGTACACCGTAAGCAAGTCTAGTGTGCTAGGTATAAGCGAGCCTAATGTGCTAGGTAAAGCTAGATCACCCAATTAGATATGTGGTTCAATAGACTGCTAGAAGGAATGATTAAGAAATGACTACTATAGGGCCCCAATGAGGACTGCTAGGTAAACCTAACTTGATTAAGAAATGATTACTATAGAGCCCCAATGAGTAATTAGGTAGAAGAAAATAAAAAATCCCAACACAGCAAAGAGGCAAAATAAACACGTCACCAATGAACGGTAAGAAAAAAAAGTGAATACTTGAACAGAAGGAATAGAGAGGGGTCTGACCTTGCTTGGTGAATAGATATACTCTTGTGTCCGAATGCTAATATTTTGTGGAAGGAAAGAAAGAAAGCAGAACCCCATAAATATGGTTAGCGAGAGGGAAAGCAAGATACCCGTCTCTAAAAGCTATGAGTGTGACCCTGGTTGGCGAGATGTGTAGCAGATTCCAATAATGGATGGCTTGTACTGCACAATGAACACTAATGAATGTAGGGTTCCCGAGATAGAAGAAAACTACCAACATTTTGAGAGAGTGAAACAGTAGCAGATTGAACCCTCAACAATGATTACAGAAGAACTTTCGCCACTCTCGCAACACAACTACTTCCTTCACAAACTCGAACAGGCTCCATGCACAAAACAGAAGAATTATATGCCAGGTAAGTTGACAGACTCCAAGTTCAACCAATTGGCTAATCTGCGAAATAGCCAACTGCACATCAATTTAGAAGAAATGACTGAAATTGCGTAATTGTTCCATGGACACCGTCGCTTTAGAAGAGGCACTCTTGATGGCCTCCAGGAAGATCTGGGACGCGATCTTCTTGCCGTCAAACACAAAGGCCTTGGATATCTTAACAGGGTCGATGGAGGTGGTCACCTAGCTTACGAAGGCGCTGAATATCGTAGGAGAATCGGAGAGTTGCGGTAAGGGTCTTCCTTAAAGAAGAAGAAGAAGAAGAAGAAGAAGAAGAAGAAATAACAATGGGAAGGGAGGTATGAAGGGCGGAGGGAATTTGGTTGCCGTTGTTGAGCATTACGTAATTGAATTTACTGAAACAAGACCGTGTAGGAGGTTGCATAAAATAAGAATCAATTTGGTTTTTAGATGGACAATTGCCCGTAGGTGGAACAAGGAACCGAATATGGTGGCGGTTGTAAACAAAATGAAATTTTATCGGGGAGAATAGCATCGTGGGAAAGGAACTACCAGCAAATAATATAAATAACATAAACCATTTAGCCGAAACCCAAGGAAAGGCTCTAATGACGCGGCAAGAAGGAATCATTGAAACTGGATAAGAGGTTTTTTGGGATTTAATTAAAAGAAATATAGAATTAATTAAGAAATACTTTATGGGTTGTGGCCCTGAAATTGTGTGAAAGCGGGATGCAAACTTTGTTTTGTTTGCTGACGTGGCAGGTATCATGAGATTGAAAATGAAATCAAAACTTTTTATATTTCGTGATGATAGGTTAATCGCAACTTTTAATATATAATAGAAAAATGTTAAATGTGGTTTTCATATTTTATCTATTTTGAAAACTACAATTATTTCAATTCAAAACATGCTATATTTTTCAGTTTCATTATTTTTTGTCTTGCTTTTGTTAAATGTCACTTATGAAAATAATTTTTGAAGTAAATTTTTTATATATCATTTCGTAATAAATTGATACAAACATTTTAATAAAAAATTTCAAACAATTCCAAGTTTAAATGGAATTCGACTTAATTTTGTAGGAATGTTATAAACACGATCGTTTTATGAACTTTTATAAAAATTCAAATCCATCAATTTTATATCTGTTACGAGTAAATTTAATTTAATTTATTTACTTTTTAACCATTAAAGTGTTATCGTTGAAACAAAATTAGTAGGAAAGAAAAATTAGTGACTAAATAACAACATTAAGTAATTTTATGACAAAAACCAATCCATACAAAAATCAACAATGCCGCGCGTTGATTACAAATGAAGAAAAAAGGTTTGTGGCTGGGCCAAATCTGGCCCTGTCAGATATCCAAGCTAACGGGTAAAATTCATGAAACTTCAGTCCAAAAAAACCTAAAATCACAGAATATAAAATGAAAATTTTACAGAACATAAACTCAGAATTCAAAAACATACTTTAAAAACCAAAATAACATTAAAAACATCAACTTTGTAAAATTGAAACAACCAATCCATCATCTTTAATATAGAAAAAGGTAACTAAAGTGAGTTGTTGGGCACTATTGATGACATAATTGATGTATTCACCTCAACTTCCTTGTTTGACCGAAACTAAAAGTATAGAAGAAGAAGAAGAAACTTGTTTTTTCCGCCATCTCAACTCAGTCAACGCCCACTTAATACTATTATTAAATGATGATGTGCCAAGTGTTTCTTTCCACTACTTTTTTACTCTTCTTTGTTTCCCACTTAATTACGCCTATTTTTCTGATAGTCCTAAATTGTCAGCATAACAATCAATTCCGGATTCTCTTTTCCATGGTTTCATTCCTTCCTTAAATTATAATATAAATAAAAGTTTATTATTTACATTTTTTGTGGTTATGTGGTTTTACCTACTCGGTGAAACAGTAAATCAGTAACTTATTGTGACTAATAATGAAGAGTTTTTTTGTGTTTAAAATATTTTCCCCATGTCAACGATAATAAAAAAGAGTAGTAATAGAGAATTGTATAAGATTATGTGTATTTCTGAAATTGTTTAGCAATTTGTAATTTTCACATTACTAACTTAGTAATTGACTATATCAATAATTTTTAATCACTTACATAATCTATGCGTTTGGTATGTTAACTATAAGAAATTATAATGTCTTTGTTATATCCATTTTAGACTAACCGCAACCCTTCGTCTATAATAGAGGGTGTCTAAAATGCTAAAACTACATTTAGCTACCTCGAAAATTGTAACTGCTCCAATCCAAAACTAGCTATAATTTTTTTGAACTTTCTTAATTTTCTATCTTGTTTTTGTTAAATGTTATTTTTGAACACTAAACTTAATATTTTTAAGTATAATTTTTATATTATTTCATGATAAATCAATATGAACATCTCGATAAAATTTCATAAAAATTCGAGTTAATTTTTTTAGTATTTCTTAATTCCTTTTATTCTTCAAGCATGTTTCACATGTCTTTAAGATTACTACTTGATAATGTGTAGTGATTTTCTACTAGTCATTTTTATCACCGTTATTTCGAATTTTTTGCTTTATAGCTGTTCGGACTAAATTAAAAAAGATGAATCTTCAAGTTTATCGTTCAAACACAATCGGTGTAACAAATTAATGCGAAAGGGGAGAACAAATGACCAAACAACAATAAGTTAAAGCATTAATTAAAAGCAAAACTAAAAAAACCGATCGATGATGCGCGCGTGGAGTGCACGAGCGCCTGACTTTAACAGTCGGGGCGTGCGCTGTACTCACGCGGCATGCGACTGGTTTTTTTTCTCCCCGACGCATTTAATTGGTGGTCCCCAATTTTTTAGCTAGTGGATTAGAGGCTTCTATATTTTTCCATTTTCGTAAGTTTAGCTACTCCATTTTGCAAGTTTAGCTAGTCACCCTTTATTTTGAAAGATGGCTTGGAGGTGTTTACAAGCCTATATTATACAAGTTTAAAAGTTTAGTTAGAGGGTTGCAGACAGCCTTACATGCTTCCAACATTATGAGTCTATTATGTGTACATTATAGCCACTTTACGAACCGGTTATGACGTTCTTATATCTATTCGACAGATAATTATGTTAATATTATAATCCAAATAATACACCGTGATATTTTATCTTACATTTATGTTGTGTACAAGACAAATATGTTATAATTTTATCATCGATTTTGTTATATTATTTTATGATTATGCCATGTTTACTTAACCTATTTGTTATGTCACCAAGTTTGTTACGCATGTTTTATCTCCAAATTATGAGTTTATTATGTTACATATATGTCTTTGTTCTGAGTTCATTATATCCACATATTCTATTTAACATCTTCCATTTCTTCTTATTGTTGAAGTTATTGAGCCAAGAACCAAAACCCAACTTTTTATTTCCATCTCCTTTCAGTTATCTACAAAATAAGAAAATGTAGTCAGTCAAGAACGATAAGGAAACAACATCAAATCTAAAAAATAAATACATATCTAAATGGGAAACATGAAGAGTTTTTAAAAGTTAACCCACAACCTTCGCGGACAAATATGTCTACGTTATGTTCACCTTACAAAAAAAATTTAGAAGAATAAAACGAGTTAGTACCCAAACAAAATAGATATGGATCTAAAACATATATCTTGATGTAAAACAACATCAAATTTAAAAAAGAAACATAGATCTAAACGGGAAACAGAAGGAGTTTTAGAAAGTTAACCCACAACTTTCTCGGACAATTATGTCTACGTTATGTCCACGTGACGAAATTTTTTTAGAGGAACAAAACGAGTTAGTACCCACACAAAATATATTTGGATCTAAAACATTAGATCTAAAACATATATATGGATCTAAACAAACATCAAATTAAAAAAAGAAACATAAATCTAAAGGGGAAACAAGAGAAGTTTTAGGAAGTTAATCCACAACCTTCTCGGACAATTATGTTTACGTTATGTCCACTTTAGGAAAATTTATTAGAAGAACAAAACGGGTTAGTACCCAAACAAAATAGATCTGGATCTAAAACATCAGATCTAACATATATCTGGATCTAAAACAACATCAAATCTAAAAAAGAAACACAGATCTAAAGGGGAAACATGAGAAGTTTTAGAAAGTTAATCCACAACCTTCTCAAACAATTATGTCTGCGTTATGTCTACCTTATGAACTTGGCAATTATGTCTACTTCAACCTTTGTCGTCACCTCATCTTCAGTCAATAAATCAAGAAGCAGTTTTTGGAGTTCTAGATGAGTTTTTGTGAAAGAGGAGAGAAGAAAGAGAAAGAGAAGAAAGAGAAGAGAAAGGGAAGAGAATGAAAAATATATATATTGAATTTTGAAATTTTGAAATTCAAAATTGTAATTTTTTTTAATAAAACAATTTTCTATAATTATCCTTGGATTTATAAGAGTCGTCTGATGGAAGTCAACTCCAAAATAAAACCAAAATTGTTGAATGCATCTGTAGGATTGATCTTATTGAATTTGCTGTAAGAGCCATAGCAATTTCCGTAAAAGTGGGTTGTTAAAATGTTAAAATAAAGAAATTATAACATCTTTTATAATAAGATGCCAAATCTAATTAAATGGACTTCTCCTTTTATCGAGATGTTCATATCGAATTATGAGGAACCAATATAGAAAAATATAAGTAAGAATTATTAGTTTAATGTCTAATAAGTTAGATTTATTCAAAATGAAATGAAAATTTTAAAGGTAAAATGTATTATAGGTTGCAAGAATAGCAAATACTAACAAATTGCTGACATGTAAGTGATTATAAATTATTTAAAAAGTTAATTGTTAAAGTAAATGATATGGTTATAAAGTATATATTAGAAATTATTAAATTATTTTTGAGATGAAAATGGTGTAAGAAAGAAAAATCTACAACCATCATATCTATGTATTATAAATCAAATCTACGAAAGGGAAATGGTTTTCTTATATTTTGCATTTAATGCCTTTCAAAGTTATATTGCAAATAAAATTAATGAGGTCAGGGTCATCTCCATCCTAAACACTTCCATATCTACAATTTTTTATAAATTTTTATCTATAAAACTTACATTATCATTTACCTTTAATTTTTTTTAATTTATTCTTATAAAATAAAATTTACTTTAAATATTTTTTCTTAGAAAATTGATCCATACGTTTATGTGGTATTAGTTAAAAAATTAATAAACAAGTAATTATTCATGCATCTCTAGCAATTGCTAAAAATTAGATCATCAACAATTGATTAGCAATTTTGAATAGGAATTTTATCGCCACATCAGTAACTTTAACAATTAAATTACTTAGCAATTTTTAGCAATTTCTATTCAACATTTATACTTCTCTTAAAAATATTTTTATATTAAATGGTAGTAGATAATTCATATTTTATTTGAATAAATTTGATCTAAATTCTTATAAATTAAATAATAATTGAAATAATTATCATCCAATGAATATAAAAATGAAAATTATGTAATTTTAATATAAAATATAAGCTAATTAATATTTAAAAAATAAATTATATAAAAATTAGAAAAATTTAGAAATTAAGAAATAAAAATAATAGATTATTTGCCATCTTCCTCTCCTCCAAACTGAATCCAAATCTCTTCAACTAAATCTGCTTGAAGTTGATGAGTTTTGGGCCTATCACAAATTTTCGAATGATTTTGGGGATGCTCTTCATACTTTGGAATACACTTTTTGAGAAATTATTTGCATGAATACTATAAAATTCACTCCATCATCTATATAATCAAAATCCTTGCATATCAACCAAATCATACTCCTCACATCAAAATACTTCAGGCAGTAGTCTAAAGGTCTTTTATTGACTTTGTTAGTTGGACAAAAAAGAGACGAGAAGGTGAAATGAATTTGGTGATACGTGTATACAATAGCGGATGATTCGGTCTACTCTAACATGGAGCTAACCTACTAACACAACCAAAACTATGCAAGGGTCCAACTTTCTACAAGAGTTCAACCTAACTCGTCTATCCCTTATTCACACGACTACATCGAGCTTTTTAGCGTCTATTCAACTAATCTACTACAATTTTTTTTTGTATACATTTTTTTCATTTCCTTTTTCTTTTATCTTTGAGATCGAGATTTTCAAATTTTATTTCTCTTTTATTTTTGAAATAACAAAAACTGTACAATAGTACTACTAGGGAGACTATATAATCTTACAATTACTCATCTTAGCAATTTTATTGACTCCTAGACTCGATCGAGTGACATGCCACTTATGGACATATGATCAAATGAAGCTTCAAAGAAAGGGGAAAATATAGGGACAAGATGGAAATTTTATGGTGGAGCTTTTCTAAGTGCCTCTATCATTCTAGTGAATCATGTCCGAGTGAATTTAGTTCGGTATCATGCAAGTGCCGGATTAACAGCGAAACAGCAAATACCAGTCAAATCAATTTAAGAACAAATCTACTAGTGAAGTAGATTATATATGTTATAAAATGGTCTTTTAGGCTTCATTTTGTCATGGTAGTTGGTAATTCAATAACATGTATGCCCGATCACATCAAATTGGAAAGCCCGTACTACTATGAACTAATCAAAGCAGCTCTAAAGAATGAATCACTAGACTTTGATCATAGGCCCAAACTCTTATCAAATCTAGGTTCATAAGTAAATCAACAATTCATGTCCACAAATCATAGGAAAATTTCCTAAGCATGCCAAATAACTGATTCAATGATGGTTCCATTAAACTTGAGTTTATGGCTCATATGCAAAGACAACAACCCAACATGAATGGAAAACACGAATCCTATGCAAACCCACCTCACAGTTAGTTTGGACAATGTCCTTATTGAACGAAACAAAATGTTGCATACAAAAGCCTGGATGTTGTGAGAAATCCAAGAAGCACAATACATGATTAATGAATTTCAAACTCCCACACATAATAAAATGGAGACAAAGATCCGAAAAGAAAGAAATAAAAACTACAAAGTAGAATGATGATACTGAATCACTGCTCGGGCGGAGGCGGGGGCCAGAACGGTGAGAGTGGCCTATCCATGCCAGTCAGGTGGTGGTTAATGCTCCGAAGGTAGCTCATCTGCTCTTGATGGTACTGATCCTCCCTGTACTACTGATTGAGTTGCTGCTTATTTTGTTCCTCCAAGTTGTAATCCTGCTGGCGCTGGCAGTTACTCTCATGAATCTACCAAGGCAAACTCCCCTCACTTAAATCTGTCTGCCACTGCTGCATCGATCGCAAATATTGCTTTGATCCATTGGATGCAGTCGTTAACCTTCAACCATAGCATAGTAGAAAACCATCTCTTCCTTCGTGATTTTGCCACTCGACCTTGAGCTGATGTGCCTATAAGAGAGACTGTTCCTCCACATCAAATAGAAGAAATGAAAATACGGATCATGAATGTGGGTGTATGACCAACCACTCGGTGTCCAGGAACTTTAGGGTTTGCCGGAGATCACGTGCCACACGTCCTCCGATTCACTGTCAATAATCTGGAGCTCGTCAGCGACCGACCCGAATTATCGGGGAGACCGGTGAAAGGCCCTTGAAAGCTGAGAGAAGAGGCTAACTCATCCAATGTCTCTCTAAAGGTGGTGCCCCCAAGTTGATAGTAAAAACAAATCCCGTCTTGCTTCTCTCAACGAATCTTGTAAAGGAAAGAGCTCCAAAACTTTTGAAGCGCTACGACGATGGGGGAATCAGTAATAGTGAGCGACCCCAAAAATCCTCCCATGTCCAAACGCTACACCATCTCATCCTCTCAAGCGGGGTTCATGGACTTTATACTCTCGATGTCCAAGGCTTGGGTGGGTGCTGCCTAGAGAGGATAAATGTGGTAGAGAGCTATCTTGGGTCGTTTCGATCAGGGACCAAGTTTTCAGCTTCAAGAACCGGTGGATCAATCTCTTGTTCACCGTGTGAATATGCACCGGGTTCTAGTGAAGGCTCTCTTGCACGGTGAGAGGTGGCCACTCTTTTTTGTCAAGTGTTCCGTCACAATTCAAAAATAGTGATGCATTCCACGGGAACATTCCACACTAAACACAACACACTCCCACCTCACACTAGGAATTTGCCAAATCCGACAAGTATTGAGAAGAGCTGAAATAGGATACAAGTAGCCACAACATTGCATAATGCCTCAAGTATATATCTAGAGTTATCCAACAATACCACCTCAATACATCTCATCTCAACACAAACTTTGCTCAACTAGCAAACTAACATAACCAATCATCGAAAGAAGCAATCATGGAAATTAAACTCATACATTCTCTATAAGCCAGTCAATTGGGGTTCTTAGGACCTAGAATCATGCTACTAAGAATAAGATTTGAATCAAGGCATGCTAGAGTTCATAATCACCAAGCCCGGAAAAACACCCTAAAAATTTCGACCAGAAATTCAAAATTCGGACGACCTAATCATGAAATTTCAAGTGGAAAATCATATCAATAGACTCCTACCATACCCAAATTTATTTTGGTAACAATAATCTCAGAAACCCCCATTTTTGAAAATTAGGGTTTATCCACCCACAAAGGAATTCAATGATTCTGCTCAATTCAACAAATTCATGCAATGGAAATGGAAGAGAAGAGATTAAGGTATGTGTACCTATTAGTAGCCATTTAATGCAAGGGAGAAACGAGCCACAAACAATGAAATCAAAAATTTCTTCAAACCGAGCAAAAAATCCATCAAACAAGCTCTAAACACAACTAAAATTGAAACAAATTGAAGAGGGAGAATGGGAAGGGCTCACCGGCAATCGGAAACAACAGAGGTGGGTTTACGGGGGTGAGTTTTGGTGTTGGCGATTTTTTGGGTGGGATGTGTGATCTCGACGATCCCGTTGGGAAAGGATTGTGTGACTTCATATGGTCCTGACCATCTTGATTGTAGTTTTCCTAGGAATAATCGGAGGATGGAGTTGTAGTAGAGTAGCACCTTAACCCTTTTCTTGAAGTCCTTGATACCTTGAAGCTTAGCATCATGGATGTGTTCATCCTCTTGTTGTATAGCTTCAAACTCCCAGAAGCACGAAACCTGTACTCCTCTGGCTCATGGAGATGATATTTGCATTATGAAGCCGCGAGACTATCATCCATGTTTAGTAGCTTCATGGCCCACCAAATCTTATGCTTAAGCCTTACCGTTAAATTAAAATCCTTTTCATAATCCAGTCGATACGGTAAAGTGCCGATGGGAGTCTTGAACGCGGTTCGATAAGCCCATATAGCTTCATCCAGCTAAATCGTATAGTCCGTGCTAGACTAATCGACTATCCTATCAAGAATCCGCTTAAGCTCGCAATTCTTCACCTCCACTTAACCGCTTGCATGTGGATGGTAAGCGGTGGTCAACCGATGAGTTACGCCAAATTTTTGGCAAACTTGATCGAACTGACCTTGGAAGTGAGTGTCCTTGTCGCTAATGATAGCGTGAGGGGATCAAAACTCATAAAAAGACGTTGGGTAAACTTTCCCACTGTCCTTGCATCATAGGTAAGTAATGCTTGCACCTCTGCCCACTTTGACACATAATCCATAACAACAAGAATGCACTTGTTGCCATGAGACGGTAGGAAAGGGCCCATAAAATCAATTCCTCACACATCAAACACCTCAATTGGCATATAAGTAGTCATATGTGTTTCGTTGTTATTGGAAATGTTACCTGTATGTTGGCAAGCATAAAAAATTTGCACAATATCTGCACAATCCTTCCTGATCATACTCCAGTAGAAACCCACAACCAAAATCCTTGGAGCAGTGCGATTTCCACTATGATGTCTCCCAACAAGGTCGGTGTGGCAAGAAATCATGATGTTAAGCGACTCGCACAAGGTGACACATTGTCTGATCACTCCGTCTGAGCCTGAATGGTAGAGCTAAGAATTGATCAAAAAGATTTTGCAGTCCCAACTACTAAATGATCCCGAGAAGTACCAGAGTCGTTTTGCACTCAAGTTCCCTTCATTAGACTTAACCTAGGTTTCACAGTCTAGTTCTTTAAATTGGGAGACAAACTATCACTGCAAAGAAACTAGAAACTACATACACTAAATACATGAGCAAAAGAAAAGCAATGATCAACAATGGAAATAAGATGTTGTTAGGTTTTGAGACTTAGTTGATACTCAAACCTTTGGACAAGAAAAGTTGGACTCAATTGGACTTTCTTGGTAGTTAATTTTCCATGCATTCTTTTCCTATCAACTAAGTTTAGATGCTCAATGACACCTAACTCACTACCAATGACTCATACGACATGATGCTATTACAAACATTTCATAGATCAAAAGCGCCTAAATCAAGCTCAAGTAGAATGATACAATAATGTAGCATGCAATGAGACTCACCTAACACCTAAAAAAGATGAGAACGTGGCCATACAATCACCCCACCACTCAAATTCTATATAGCTTGGTCCACTAAGTAAGTTTTGAGATGCCCACCAAGTGCTCGATGAATGTCTCAATGCAATATAGACTAAAGATGGATGAATTGGGTATGGAAGGTCTCCCTATACTACCATATTCTTAATCTAAGATGCTCCCCTAGGTCAATTAAGCATGGTCATGCATCAATCTTCCTACCTTCATCCAATTGAAAGCCATGACATTCAAAGGATTCAAACACAAACATCAAAGAACAACATTCATACCAAGACATCATCCAATCTTGTCTAACCCCTCTCATTGAGGGGATTATGCTTGCGTCATCATCATCTCTAGTCTAACAACAACACAAACTAGCCTACCATGGCAAAACTCAAAGGACAAAGCGAGTTTACAAACACCATTATTGAAATCTAGGTAGAAGGCTTGAAGGTGATGCTTCCTTGATCCTCAATGTTGACTCCAACCTCCAAAAATGGTGGGAGAAAGGGGGATTTTTGTGGAAGAGGTGATAGATGAGTGGTGGATGGAATTGTTGAATTACCCACAAAATAGGGCAAAACTATCCTCTGTGAGCACACCCACACGTCATGTGGGTGTCGGACAGTTCACATGGCCTCTACACATCGTGTGGCCCTGAATTCAGCCCAGGTGATTTTTCTTCTTTCGCCCGATTTTCCCTCGTCTGACCTCTGATTGCGTTCCGGTTGGTCTCGTTGGATTTGTCTCGTTGTCCTTTATCTGTCGAATACCTGAAATCTCAATAGATCATGAGAAAACAGGTCAAGCAGACCAAAACGGTCCATTCGAGAAAAGACTACACGAATGCCTTATTTCCTTCAACCAATCACACCAAGTAGTCAATAATTCGGCCAAACCGAGTAAACAATGCGTACTCAAGATCGTCTAGTAGTAATTTCAGCTCCATCTCCGGAGCCTCCTCGTATGAAGTAGTTATCTCCAGGATGTTTGGAAGCTCTAGCAGTGGTGGTGAACTAATGTATGACTCGAGTTGCTCATGGGATTTCGCTTATGCCCTATGCTCCATATCGTCCATCCAATCTTTGTATACACCTATAATAGTACAGACATATCCAACAAGCATATGAAATAGGTCAAACTTTTCAGATGCTTCCTGGCAATCCTCGAAAATATTATCATCATCCTAAGCCTTAGAGTACTTCATGCCATCTTTTACACAAAAAGTGAGCTCATCATAGACTACTTTCAGAGTTAGACACCCCATGCAAAAAACTATCAAAACTTCAACATTAGCTAAGAATGGACCTCCTAATAAAATATTACAATCATCTTCGTGGGTATCTAGAACTACAAAATCAGCAGGAAATTCAAAAAGGTCCCATACAAATTGGCACACCCTCTATGACTCTCATAAGTTTTAGCAAAGACCTATCAACAAGTTGAAGAACCATTTCAGTCTGTCTAAGCTCACCTATATCTAGTTTCTCATATAAGCTATTAGGCATAACATTTATACTAACACCTAGATCAGCAAGAGTTCGTTTAACTTTAACATTCTTAATCATGCATGATAAAGTAAAGCTCCATGTGTCTTTTTGCTTGGTTGGCCCGACTTGGATGGCTGCTCCTTTTTCATAGAGGGAGACCTCTATAGTATCACTGAGGTTAATCTTCTTGTTGAGCACATCCTTCAAGAACTTTGCATATGCTCGAATCTTGGTGAAAGTTTCTAGGAACTTTGCACCTCTTGTTTCTTGATGATTTTCAAAAATCTCTCAAACTGTTTTGAAAGCCCATTCTTTTTAACCTCCAATGGATATGGAAACCGAGCATGCTTCTTTACCTCCTCTGGGGTGAGAAAAAAATTAGTGTTGGTAGGTTTTTGAGTTGTAGGAGGTGGGGTAGTAGTAGCCGCCGGTGTTCCCCCCTCTTCATCTGTGATATCAATCACAATCTCATCTGGCACCATCTTTGGTTCTTGAAAAGATTTGGGATTTCCATGTATATTCTTCACTCCCATCAGTTCAATCACCGTTGCATCCACGTTCCCCTTTCTCGGATGATGATTGTTGTTGGGATTCTACTTAGTATTTCCTAGGAGTTATCCCTAAGGCCTTTGATCGACCTTCTGCACCAAGGATGTGTATGAAGCTTCCATCCTCTGTATCATAGCCTCCTCGCCTGGCAAATTAGTATTTTGATTAACTAATTGTGCCTGCATGGTCTTCATCATCTGGATGATGTCCTCGTTGATTCCTTCGGTGGGATCCAAATTTTGTTGCTACTGCAAATTTTTCTTTCTTGGAAATCCTAGTGGTCCTTGATAGTTGCTTCCTTGATTGGGTCCACCAGTGTTATTGCTCAAACTCCCTTATTAGGGTGAGTTGTGGCCCTAAGGAGTGGTGTTGTTGTTGGTATTGTAATCCTATGCTCTAGGCTTGTAGAAGTCCGAGCATCCTCCAGGGCGAGGAAAGTTGTACATTTGTGGATGTCCCCCGAAGTTCTTCGGCCTGTAATCCTAATATCCTTATTGACTTCAAGGGAAGACTTGGCACACAAAATCCACTTCTTCTACTTTCATGTTGTTCTTGATGAAATTTAAGCACTCTCCTTTACTATCACAAGCACCACACCAAGTACAAGTATAAATAGAAGCAACAAGGGGTTAGAAACTTTCAAAGTAACATCATTTGATTTCTTTTCAAATGCCTTAACATGTCTTAAAGAAATGTTGTCTGAATTATCAAAGGATACTGAATTTTCTTGTTGAAATAGGTTCCATTCCCAGTTTCTGGATTTTGTTGCACATGAAGCAAAGTGTAGTGAAGTAGGTGCAGGAGTAAGGGCAATAACATCTCTATTTGTTGGTTGATGTACTAGCATTGACGTTGCTCAATCCATGGATCTGCTGAACATGCCTGCCAGCTAACTATCGGTATATCCATGATGATGGCATTCAAATAAAAGCTTCAGAAATCAATTCCACAAATACTAGCTCTCTCCATCTCTTTAATGAATCTGAGAGATTGATTCTCTAACAGTTGTAGTCTTTGCCAGTGGGTAGTATTCTTCCACAAAGGCTTGGGCGAGATCATCCCAATTTATAAATGTACCACCAGGTTGACTGGTCAACCATCTTCTTGTTGATCCTCTGAGACACCACTTGAACATCTTGAGTTTGACTATTTCGTCAAACACACCTCACAGTTTGATAGTTTCGCACTAAGCATAGAAATCCAACAGATGAGCAAATGGTTTTTCGTTTGTCCTCCCTTCAAACTTCAGGTTCCGCTGAATTGAGGTTATGAGATTACCCTTGATCTCATAGTTAGCATCATCATGTTCGGGTGGAGCCACACTTGATGTGGAGTTTGCAACACCAGGCTTGGTGTAATCGGCAAGAGTTCGGGCCGCCATTGGTTCCGGAAGACATGAGTGTAGCTGTGATCTGAGTCTAATTTCGAAGATTCTTGGTACCAATATTCTACTTTCGCTTCCCACAAAACCTCATAGAGATTCAGAAACCTCTCCTTCTTCCTTTAAGTGTGAGTCCTAATGAGATTCTTGATTCAATTTGGATCGTGTCACTACTAATGACATGAAATGAAAGCTCACATGCACAAAGAAAAATAAAAAAAAATGTAAAAAGTAACTATGAAAGCAAAAAATTTAAGCGGAAGTGAATGACTAACACTAATTAAACTACTTTCAAATACAATAAACAAGTTCCCAGTCACGACGTCAATTTGATAAACACGTTTTATGCATCAAAAAATTAAACCTAATTACCTATGTAATTAGGGTCAAATCTCTGTAGAGTCTCGTTATGTATTTCTACGCAATGTTGCAAGAAGTACTAATCGGTCTAACAAGAGTTATGGTTTAGGTGCAACAAGAACCAATGGATCAATTAAAAGAAAATGAAAATTGCTTTAAAGTAAAGATTGCACGACTGCACAAATATAGTTTTAACAATCAAGGATGAAACTACTAGCCTTCGAATCCCCCTTGGCAATCCAAACTCACAAATGACAGAAAAATTCAATGATTTAAATGAAACAAAGATAGATTTAATTCACCATCACAATTCTTCTCTTATGAAATCACACCCTTTTGGGTTTGCTAATTTGCTACCTATCTAGAATCTTAGTCTGCTCTTTTGAGTCAAAAAGCTGAAACCCACTAGGCGATTAAACAAACAAGAACTGCCCACAAGATAAAAAAGTCTATTCACTTCCGGATGATGGTTAATGCCTAACCTAGTTGTTTGACTTCGGTATTCTAGATATGAAGCTCTCTTGAGTCTAAGAAAAATCTAACAACGATCCATTCAAGTTGATCAGGCATGAAAAGAACCAAATCAAAATCAAACATAAACTGAAATTCATCCAACTCGCATAAATCGTCAAAGTTTCACAAGCATTCATCAATAAGGAGACATCCAGGATTCATCTAATCCTGGCACAAGAATTTTAGCTACTTATAATAGAAAAGAACAAATCAGATTCAAAAGAAGAATATATCAAACTAGGGTTACAAGAAGAATATAAAAAACCTAATTTCACCGATCTTTCATAGAACTTGATCCGCCGTCTTGATTTCTTATCCGATCCGAGCTCCTTGAAGTTGCCTTAAAGATGCTCTCAAATCTTGGAATTATGCCCTCAATTTCTTATGGGAAATTCTATTTTGGAATGAGGGAGGAAAGGCCTTGAAATAGGAACATAAATCCTTGTTGTTGTCGGCCATCACACTATGCGACCCATTTTGTTTTAGGCCATAGTATGATATCTTTAGGCGCATGCTGTGCCAAACTTCTAGAGAATCATGCTCCCATCTTGTCATACTATGTGGCATAAAAATGCACCATTTTAGGCGCATAGTGTAACAGAGGTAAGCTCTTGAAGTTTTCTCCACTCCTCGATCAGTCTTAGCTCGTCCATGCATATCTGCATTATTCCAAATAGTGCCTCGATATCGTCATGTACCTGAAATTTATAAAAAACACTCTAAAACGACATGAAATTGACCCCAAACGGGTTAGAGAGACTAAATCCAGATAAAAGTTAGAAATGCATAAAACATCCTAAACTCCCACACAAAACTATACAAACATGCAATGTCGCTTAAATGAGGGTGATGAACGAGATAAATCGAGCGTCACCAGGGTGCTTAACAGAGATTTTGCAACCCCAAACTTCTAAAAAAATATTACTAGTGATATACTAGTCCATATAGGATATGGTGTCTTTTGTACAAACTTAGACATAGTTCTATTCAGTGTAAAATAATAATTTATAGTGCATGTCCCTAGAAAGTGATTTGAAAGTTTCGTGAAACTCATCATAGATTGAATCATATCCAAATTGACTTAATCGTGTAAGAAAATATCACCTAAGAATTGAATGAAAATAAAGAAAAATGCAAGTAATCAGGTTTCAAAGATGGGATGGAAGGTTGCTTAGACTCGAATACATAATACCTAGCAATGTATGAATGAATGATATGCAATCTCGATTAAATAGGTTGTAATGACTTGACGGTCTCCAATAAGATCATCTTAGACCGCTCCCACGAGTCTAAGGATCTATTATGCTTGACTGAAGACTCCTCTCTCGAGCTAATCTTCACCCAAGTAGAACGCACTATAGGTGTTCAATGAAATGCCACGACGATAAACGATTTAAAAACTCTAAACAAACTGCTCCTCTCTCGAGCTAACACATAATCTAGAGTTCTTCTTATGTTTCCTATCAATCACAATTCCTCTCGGACCCACTAATCGATAACATAGATTCAATCAAGACGATCACGCAAGACTAAACTTGAAATTAGGTTTTAGCTAGAACACATCATTATCCTAAATAACATCAATTAATAATCAAAGGGTTAGAAATCCATCATCCATACAAAAACTGAACTCAAGTTTCACTAAACAACATGAAGACTTTAGCTACTTATGGTTCCAAAAACTAAATCATAAGAGAAGAGAAGAAAAACCAGAGAAGAAGATATGTTCTTCGTGGAGATCGTAATCTTCGACTTGATGATTCGTCTTTCGACAAGCGTGGTTAATCCTCTCATTTCAAACGTCACTCTATAACTTTCACTCTCTCTAAGAGCACCATATTATATTTTAATAAAGTATATTCTGTCCAAATAGGTCTCGAGGGTATTTAAAGACTTCTAGGCCACGTTGGAGAAGAGTAATAAAGCTAAAAAATCTTGTCTGGAGAAATGACATGGTGTGTCTTTTAAGGAGATGGTGTGTTCTTAAGGAACATGGCCGTGTCCTTTCTTCTATTCTTCTCGGCTGTGGGCATCAATAGGAACAACATGACCATGCTCTTGTGCTCTTTAAAGCATGGCCGTGCTATATAATATACAAAATTTGGCCAGGAGATCAAAATTAAAGTTGTAGACAATCAAATTAGCTTTCCAACAGTGCCGACCTTGCATCAATCGGACTCCCAAGCCATGATTTATGCTGAAAATATGTTTTCTTCCCAAATCAAACGTACTAAGGTGTTCCAGCCTCCTTGTCATGCCTTGGTTAATCCTGAGATGTCATACGACAGCAGAATGTACCAAAACATGCAAAACAACGTAAAATGGATGAAGCGGCCAAGATGGAACCAAATATGCACATAACATCATGAATTTGATCAAATTCCTGAAAATCCAAAATCAGGAAATCATCGAGCACATCATGGCCTAATGGCGTGTTTCAATAACGTTGAATTATCATCGCCATCTCTTTCCTCCTTAGAAATGGTGAATCTTTTCTTTTACTATAGCAAATCACGGTCTGGTTGATACCGGCCGATACGACCATGGTCATCGTTTCATTCGTTAAAATCAGAAAAATTGATTTATTGTCATCATACATGGTTTTATTGGACAGACCATTTGACTAGTACGCTGTTCAGCTAACCGATCCGGTACGATTTTGAAATCACTGATAATTGAATCTAAGAGATTTGTATTCAAAACCCACCCTATATCACTATTCCAAAACCCAACCTAATATCATTCGAAAGTGAGTTGGCCCAAAGACTGTAAAACCCCATCCTAAAATACTCCGGTCGAACAACTGGTCTAGTTTATGCATCGTATCCAGGGACTTTACATGACCAAACTTAACTCAATCTAGATAAAGTCACATTAATCAAGCATGAAAAGCGGGATCTTTGAATGAGGTAAGGATAGAGCCATGATCCTTAAATAAAAGCCTCAACAAAGAGAAGTGGAGATGCAACTCCGTGTTCTTAAATACATCAAAATGAAACCAATACCAACCTGCTCTCCCCACCTCCACATCCAGTACTTGTGGCTGAAAACATAGATACATATAGAAAGACAAACACATCAATGACGAGGACAGTGATAAACCGTACTTAGTGTCTAACAATACATCCATAATAAAAATAACAAATAGGAAGGTAAAAGAGCATATAACAAGAGAGTTTAGTTCTCGATTCTAGTAAACTGACCCTAGTGGACTTGTAAATAAGTAGTCATTTCTACCTATAGTGCTACTCACCCTTACTTTTAGGAGGATTGTTATAGTGCTCCTCACCCTACTTTTAGGAGGATAGCTATAGCTTCATAGTGGATCAGACCACAAAGCCACCTAATTCATACAAGCAACACTCTCCATACTCTGCATGCCAGTTATATACATTAGAAAACTAAGGGGTTCCACTACATGGGGGTGGGTAGGTGGCACACATAAACAATCATAACTAATTTAACTCATAATATTACAAAATAGTCAAGATATAGTAGAACCCAAGCACTGTATAGTTAACTGGGAGCATTGAACTCTAATCATCCTAGTGCATTGACACACTTGTAATACGCGCTCAAAAAACCCAACTACCAAAGTAATTAGGTACGAATTTCCCTAGGGTCCCAAAGGTGTGTTTACTCGAACTAATGTGAGGTATTAATTGGTTTATCAAGTTTTGTGGTTTAGGTGCAACGATTATCAAACTATCAATTTAAATTGAGTATTTAAGAGATAATTATCTAAGATTACAAGACTAGATGATTAAGGGGGGTTTTAACCAATTTGGGATCAAAATACTCAAATTTCGAATCATCCTAGGCTATCCAAACAAACAAAAAATATTCAAATTCCTGAATTCATTAAAAACAACATAAACATAATTTATCATCGTAATCCTTGTCTACTTAAGTTACACCCTTTGTGGACTACTAAGTTACTACCAATCCTAGTATCACATCTCGCTCTATCGAGACGAGATCTGAAACGTAGACAGTGATTTATCGGTCTAGAATTGCACTTGCGATAGACTAGATTAATTGGGCCATACTGAGGGTTTAACAACTAAGATAAACAGTCTCTTTCAAGTCCATATGAATCTAATGAGATCCTATTCAACTTGATAAGACAAGAACACATAAACATAATCAATCATAAACTGAAATCAATGCAACTCGCTTAAATTGTCAAATTCAAATATTCATTCGTTCATCTAGCATCACCTAGGGTTAAGCTAATCTAAGAATAAAGGAGTTTAGCTACCCATAACTACAAAGAACAAAACAAATTCAACAGAAGAAAACATTGAAATTAGGTTTCCCCAAAGAGTGATGAAAACCTAATTTCAATGAATAACTCTGAAGAACTTAATTCGTCGACCTTGATTATTTCTTCAGATCAAACCTCCTTGAATTCGATGCCTTCTTGTCACTCAGAAGTCTTTATTCTCTGCTTTCAATTTCATCCAAAAGGGTCTTTTTCGAAAGAATGAAGGACCAGTCTTTAAACAGGGGAAGGAGTCCTTGTTGTTGTCGGTCGTCATAGTTACCACCTAAGCATGTTGTTTCTTAGGTGTCAATTGTGACATCTTAAGGCGGCAGGTGTGCCAGATTTCCAAACAAATATTTCACAACTTCCGCCTTAGCCCTATCATCATTGTACGGTGGTAATCATGATAGTTTTTAGGCGCCAATTGTGACAAACTTCAGTAGTTGGATTTTGTCGGTCTTCTGATCTGTCCTAACTCGTCCATGCATGTTTTGTAACTCTAATTAATGCCTCGATGTCGTCATGTACCTGAAATCTTAGCAAGTTCATATTCCTCAATGTATCCCTAAAGTGCTTAGCATGCAAGTGAACCTGTAACAACTAATCCAATCTAGAAAATAAAGGCCTCACAAGAAGTTCTCCAACTTCCCACACATCATCATGAACATTAGAGTACCCATCTCGACTTCTAATTAGGTGCACAACTTAAAGATGAAGTTGAGAAACTCTCACTCTCTGTGTTTAGGGACAGTGTTTATTCACTCATTCATCTTTTTGTGGCGTGTTTCTTACACTTGTATTGAAACTAGATTTGTCTATCGTTACCGGTGAGGTGGTGGTGGATGCTCTGAAGGCATCTCATTTGCTCCTAGTGGTGTTGATCCTCTCTACATTACTGATCGAGTTCCTGCTGATGTAGCTCTTCCAAGTTGTAGTCCTGCTGGCAATGTAAGCCATTCTGTTGAACCAGCCAAGGTAGACTTCCCATGCTAAAATTCGTCAACCACTAATTGATTGACCTCAATACGTCATCGTGCTCTGGCAGTTGTGACTGATGGAAACCTAGGGGGAGTCATGGTCCGTGTGAGGTGAGTCATTATGAGTAGCTCTAGGTCCCTACAATGGACTCTGGTGGATCAATGGGATTTAAAAAGTAGCCCCTTCCTCGCCGGCCAAATGTGCTATGTGGCTGCGGTCTCGATCTCGATCGACAGGAGCTCTGGGCTCTTGAATCCTATTATGGTCATGGTAGCGGGCAATGTCACCTATCAAAGTCGAGCTGATGATCTCTGATGATGGATGGACCGATGAGCTGATGAGGGGATGTTGGCTCTAAATTTGCAGGGGAAGGAATGCCTCCACAATAAATGGAAAAAGTAATAGTATCAATGTGCAGGAGGATCTACACAGTTGCCAGTGCCCATACATAGCGAACGACATTGCTTGCTAAACATCCAGAAGGTCTCTATCAATTTGGTGGGGAGTGTAGTAACCAAAATTGTCCGGGCTTTCGTACTTTTAGTTTCGTAATCCTTTTCTACGTCGAAATGTCAATGTCCTCCGGGCTCGATTTTGGATCCGGTATTTTGGGCCCAATTTCGGGCCTGTTAATGTTATTAATTAAGAGGCTGCCACCTCTTGTTTTGTTTCAAGAAACGTTACAGAATTCCATTGGGGGAGAAGGGGGGTGGCAACCCCTTTTCTTGATTTAAATGGACAATCAAGAGGAGAAAAGGGGACAGTGGTTTTGGACGAAAAAAAACCCATGCACCCCAAGTCCAAGTCCAAAATAAAGAAGAAAAAAAAATTATTATAGCACTTTATAAAACACGAACTAAACCTAAGTACAACAGTTTCTACCGTCATTCACTTTGTCGTCATTCGCAAGGGACTACTACCTGAAACACGACAAAAAAAGAAGCTTCGATTCAAAGGTAATCATTCCAATGTTCCTTCACATAACATTCACACATACATATTGTTATATTTATACGCTCTTAAAAACTACCCTCGATTCCAATATTCATTGCGACTAATCAAGCAAACGATTCATAAAGCTAACAAACCCTTAAAATAAGCTTTAAAAATCACATAAAAGTTGCTAGAAATCATGATAAATAGAAAACCTATAATTATATTTCACCAGGGGTCTGAAAAATCACGAAACTCACAGTATAATCGAGTTAAAGCATGATTTTTTTGACTAAATAGATTGCTGAACTTTTAACACTAGCAACACGGAAGTTTTTTTTTCAAAAACTAAAACTTAATTAAAACATATAGAATGCTATAATCCCAATAATCAAATAATCAAGAAACATACCTAAACAAGGGGCTGGATCCTTTTTCACCAGGCTGCTTTTTCTCTATCTCTGTTTCTCCACCGCAACTATCAATTATCGTCCCAAACCAAGAAAAAAAAACAGAGCAGATTAGATCGATGAAGTAAAAAGGGTTTTTCCAACCCTAGGTTTACAGATCGGGACCTACATGTCACTTGAGGGCTCTCTGAAACCTTCGGCGATGACATGCTAGCCCGAGTTTGAGCTAAACGAGAGAGAAATAACCCCAAAAAGGATTTCTGAACTTTACCTTTCTTCCTAGTTGTTGATGACCGAGGGCGGAGAGAAAGAGGAGAAGGAGAGAAAAAAAAATTAGTGGAAGAGTCGCGACGGCAGAGGCAGCGGCGGCGGCAGTGGCCGAGAGGGAGAAGGAGAGAAGGGAGGAGAAAGGTTAGAGAGAATGTAGTGGTTTTAGAGAGAAGTTAGTGAGAATTGAGAGGAGAGGAGGAGAGGACAGAAAGTGGGAGGTTGTAAAATGGCCACTTTTCGTTGAAAATTGGCCTTTTATAGGTCCAATTACAGTTGGAGTGAAATGATCAAATTGCCCATGTCTTCCTTCTTCAGCGCTCAAAATTATAGGGGCAATTTTGTCTTTTCATGCTTCTGGTCGAGCCGCGGTTAACCGGTTTGACCGGTCAAACTCGCGGGCTGCCGCCCTTGCCCTCTGGATTGGGCTGTCACTTGATTGGGCCCAGCTTAAGTTTGGGCCCAATAGATTCAGAAAGGCTAGATTTTTTTTATGTCTCATTAAATTAAGGCCGTATTAAAATCGAAATAAGAGTGGAATAAAGCCTAATAAAGATCCTAAGTTCCTTAATCTTATTCGGTGTTGTTAGGTCAGTGTTGCGAACTAAAAATAAAAAACTCAAAACATATGAATATAAAACGAGATTTCCGCAATTGTGGGAATTCATAAATCCAAATAATCAAATAAAAATATACTTAATTAAAAATATTTATGAATAGAAAACGAGATTTCCGTAATAGTAAGATTTACAAATAATCAAATAAAAATATACTTAATTAAAAATATTTATGAATATAAAATGAAATTTCCGCAATAGTGGGAATTCGTAAATCCAAATAATCAAACAAAAATATAATGAGTTAAAAATATTTATAAATATAAAACGAGATTTCCGCAATAGTGGGAATTCGTAAATCCAAATAATCAAATAAAAATATACTTAATTAAAAATATTTATAAATATAAAACGAGATTTCCACAATAGTGGGAATTCGTAAATCCAACTAATGAAATAAAAATATACTTAATTAAATATATTTATGAATATAAAACGAGATTTCCGCAATAGTGAGAATTCATAAATCCAAATAGTCAAATAAAAATATACTTAATTAAAAATATTTATGAATATAAAACGAGATTTCCGCAATATTGAGAATTCATAAATCCAAATAATCAAATAAATATATACTTAATTAAAAATATTTATGAATAGAAAACGAGAGTTCTGCAATAGTGGGAATTCATAAATCCAAATAATCAAATAAAAATATCCTTAATTAAAAATATTTATGAATATAAAACGAGATTTCCGCAATAGTGGTAATTCATAAATCCAAATAGTCAAATAAAAATATACTTAATTAAAAATATTTATGAATATAAAACGAGATTTCCGCAATAGTGTGAATTTGTAAATCCAAATAATCAAATAAAAATATACTTAATTAAAAATATTTATCAATATAAAATGAGATTTCCACAATAGTGGGAATTCATAAATCCAAATAGTCAAATAAAAATATACTTAATTAAAAATATTTATGAATAGAAAACGAGATTTCGCAATAGTAGGAATTCATAAATCCAAATAATCAAATAAAATGATACTTAATTAAAAATATTTATGAATATAAAACTAGATTTCCGCAATAGTGTTAATTCATAAACCCAAATAGTCAAATAAAAATATACTTCATTAAAAATATTTATGAATATAAAACGAGATTTCCGCAATAGTGGGAATTCGTAAATCCAAATAATCAAATAAAAATATACTGAATTAAAAATATTTATAAATATAAAACGAGATTTCCGCAATAGTGAGAATTCATAAATCCAAATAGTCAAATAAAAATATACTTAATTAAAAATATTTATGAATATAAAACGAGATTTCCGCAATAGTGAGAATTCATAAATCCAAATAATCAAATAAAAATATACCTAATTAAAAATATTTATGAATAGAAAACGAGATTTCTGCAATAGTGGGAATTCATAAATCCAAATAATCAAATAAAAATATACTTAATTAAAAATATTTATGAATATAAAACGAGATTTCTGCAATAGTGGTAATTCATAAATCCAAATAGTCAAATAAAAATATATTTAATTAAAAATATTTATGAATATAAAACGAGATTTCCGCAATAGTGTGAATTTGTAAATCCAAATAATCAAATAAAAATATACTTAATTAAAAATATTTATCAATATAAAATGAGATTTCCACAATAGTGGGAATTCATAAATCCAAATAGTCAAATAAAAATATACTTAATTAAAAATATTTATGAATAGAAAACGAGATTTCTGCAATAGTAGGAATTCATAAATCCAAATAATCAAATAAAATGATACTTAATTAAAAATATTTATGAATATAAAACTAGATTTCCGCAATAGTGTTAATTCATAAACCCAAATAGTCAAATAAAAATATACTTCATTAAAAATATTTATGAATATAAAACGAGATTTCCGCAATAGTGGGAATTCGTAAATCCAAATAATCAAATAAAAATATACTGAATTAAAAATATTTATAAATATAAAACGAGATTTCCGCAATAGTGAGAATTCATAAATCCAAATAGTCAAATAAAAATATACTTAATTAAAAATATTTATGAATATAAAACGAGATTTCCGCAATAGTGAGAATTCATAAATCCAAATAATCAAATAAAAATATACCTAATTAAAAATATTTATGAATAGAAAACGAGATTTACGCAATAGTGGGAATTCATAAATCCAAATAATCAAATAAAAATATACTTAATTAAAAATATTTATGAATATAAAACGAGATTTCTGCAATAGTGGTAATTCATAAATCCAAATAGTCAAATAAAAATATATTTAATTAAAAATATTTATGAATATAAAACGAGATTTCCGCAATAGTGGGAATTTGTAAATCCAAATAATCAAATAAAAATATACTTAATTAAAAATATTTATCAATATAAAATGAGATTTCTGCAATCATAAATCCAAATAGTCAAATAAAAATATACTTAATTAAAAATATTTATGAATAGAAAACGAGATTTCTGCAATAGTAGGAATTCATAAATCCAAATAATCAAATCAAATGATACTTAATTAAAAATATTTATGAATATAAAACTAGATTTCCGCAATAGTGTTAATTCATAAATCCAAATAGTCAAATAAAAATATACTTAATTAAAAATATTTATTTATATAAAACGAGATTTCCGCAATAGTGGGAATTCGTAAATCCAAATAATCAAATAAAAATATACTTAATTAAAAATATTTATAAATATAAAATGAGATTTCCGTTATAGTGGGAATTCGTAAATCCAAATAATTAAATAAAAATACTTAATTAAAAATATTTATGAACATAAAACGGGATTTCCACAAAAGTGGGAATTCGCTAATACTTATAACTAAATAGAAATGTTCACTAAAATTACATAACCATCCACATTCAAACAAAAATATAATTTAGCCACTAAAACAAAGGAAACAAACATAACTTATCGAATTTTGTAGTACCGGTTTACCGCGTGTTGCGGGGGTGCTAATCCTTCCTTGCACGTAACCGCCTCCCGAACCCAAGATCCCCGTTTCTCAGGCCAGATCATAACCCGCGTCGAAAAGGGCCTCGGTTATGTCGAAAGCGTCCAATCCGCTTCCAAAAGATTGGTGGCGACTCCGAAACCAATTTCGAGCCATCGACAACGCGAATGGGAACGTTTACGACAGATGGCGACTCCGCTGGGGACCTAGGAACTCTCCAAAGGAGGCTAACTACAATAATAAATTCTCGATAAGTTTGGGTGTTTAATTTCTTTAATGTGGCTTTACTTTCCCTATATGGGCTATTTGATTTCTAGTGTTCATGCATTTGCATGCTCTATTCCCGAGCTTCACCCTTAGGTAGAATTTTGAGTGAAGTAGTGTTTGCCTTTACAATAGTAAGGGCGCGTGAACCCTCATCCCAGTATTGAGTCATACCAAGATTAGCTATATTCGCCTCATGTAGTACGCCTAGAAGCCTCCCTAAGCTTGCTTAGGATAGAGCCTCAAGAAACCCGTTCGTCAGCTCGCAATCTAGAAAAGCCCGGAAATAAGGATTTATATGATTCAATGTATTATTATTACTCAACATGCGTAGTTCCTATTAATTCTCTTTGGTAGTCGTTATTAAATATGAGCATGCATCATGAAACATTTTTTTAAATCAAGGTCTATTGTGCATGGCTAATCCCTAGATTTACATGTCCTTTGCCATTAGATGAATATGGTTGGTGAACTCGAGCCCTTCTGGGCGCTCCTCCCGCTGTCCCTACAGAGAGAGATTGTGGAATGGATGCTTCCCAAAAGAAATGATGGTTGAGGCCTTGAGGATGATTACACAGCTTAGAAACGGGCGAGTGGACACCCCAATCCGACATCTTGATTGGCATCCGTGTTACATGGGCATGAACATCTTCTTCATCCCGCCGCCTTTGCTACGACTCCTTCCCTGTTGAAGCCCGACTGATGTTGGCATTCATGGTCAGGAACGGAACTATAGGGGTAGTATTTCACATGACACGATTGGCGGCTTGTGTCACCAAATGGGAGGCTCATGGTGAGACTGTCACTCGTTTAGGAAGCTGGCTTAGTAGTTTCCTAACCATAAGTGAGTGGAATACATTCCTACAACAGGAATGGCTAGGAGAATACATGTTGTTCACCTTCTACATAGAACAAGCTACCGATTAGTGGGATGATGAGCTGGTGGTAATCGAAAGAAGTCAAGTTGTCTTTGAAGGCTCTTGGCCGACCAACCCAACTATTCAGCCCGAGGACGAACATGTTCGTTGGGCAGAAATGAAACGACTGCTAATGGTGTTGAACAATATAGAGCACGACCCAATCTCAACCGTCCTACAGTCAGCCGACAACTACTACTGTGATGGCAGAATTAAGGAAAGCACTGGGATTCTCTCAGAGGTACAGATCGAGAACACCTTCTACCTTGAGGCAGAGTATAACCAAGCAGTCTTCAGGGATGTCAACTTTAGGAGAAGTTTTGGGATAACATTGTACGGTGCCAGTTCGTTTATCAGAAATGGGGAAGGCAGTGGCTAAAGATCGGAAGTAGCATAGTCAAAGTTCTTCCCAATTTTGTATGTATCGCGGAAGAACCTTGGTAGGACCTAGACGGGTAGCGCATACATAGGATGGTAATCGAAAGTAGATAAGACGGTATGTGGCGCCTCGCTTGTCTTGAGGTTTTAGCTGAATACCGCAATTTTGTAATAGTAATAGGGTAAACCACGGCACACGCACGGTGACAGGCGTAAACTCTTGGCGTCACCTGCAAATTTTGGGATTGATGTGAAAAATCATAATATTAATGGATTAAGTAGCCTTCTTATTTCTACTAATGGCTCAGCGCACGATTCTCGGATTCAGTTACGTGCAACAAACCTTTGCATTCGTGCATGTGCATTCGTCTTTGTTTTTTTAAGAAACTTTTTTTCTGACGTTCAGTCAATGTTTTAGGTATCATCATCACAACGCACCTGTTTTATAACATAGTTTCATCTTGTAAAGTATGGAAAGCTTCATGGATACTGTTGATGAGGAAGAGTATGTTTTGTGGTCGGCGCAACGACAACGTGAAGCTTACGACGATGAGCCACCGTTCCGTACCCTCGCCCCAAACCTGCCGAGCTGCCCGATTTGGGTGCCGACGTACGAAACCGATGTGTTGAGGGGCAGCTGGTCAATGCTCACCGATGAAGAAAAAAGGTTGTTTAGCGAGAAATACGGATGTGTGATCGATCTGATCGACACCCCGTTCCCAGGAGTTATGATGCCAGAACTCCTGAAGTATTGGGATCCTCAGTTTCCTTGAACCACAATTAATGACATAGACACTCACCACTAGCCAAGGAGTATGGATCAATCTTTCGTCTCAGGGACCTACCACTTGGAAAGGTGTACACAACCCAATCCAGGCCCAAGGTCGAACAGTCACTGTCCCGCATTCTGGGGGTAACAAGGGATAAGCTGAAAGGCCAAATCCAGATTGGGATAACTGGTGAGTATCTACCTATCAGGTATTTGCTAGGATACATCCACAACAGGTGTACGACATGTCATGGGCGAGTCAGTGCTTTGGCACTGATCCTATATGAAGTAGTACTGTATCCCATCGCAATACACTTCATTAGTGAAAATGCTATCAGAGCTTTTGTGGCAGACTACCATAGGGCGAACCCCACATATGCAATTCTGGTGGAAACCTTCATGGCTCGTGACAACTGCTACCAGCTAGCCGAGGAGACTCTATACGGCAGCACTTCCTTGTTAGTCACGTGGATGACAAACATGAATGTATTGTACAGATGTGGAGATAACCCTTGGGTCCCTCTGCTAGGGCCAAGGGGTTGCGCAGCATATGCTCCTGCCATGTTTAGAAGACAAATGGGATGTCTACAATTCATACCAGACACGAAAGGGATAGAGGAAGCTAACCGTAACCACAAAACCAAGATAGAAGCAGCGCCCATGAGTTGGGAAAAGGCAAGAAGGATTGACTGCATGCTGAGTTGCACAGACCCAAGGGATATCCACGATCGAGTAACTGATGATTATCCTGAATGGCAAGAGGTCCGCGGGAGCAGGCGGTCCACAAGATGCCTAACGGGAGGGCGTAAGAGGAGAATGGCTGCACTAGTTCTCGAGATGTTGGAGTCAGTATAGAGGAGTATGACGAGCTAAAGGGAAAGTTTGAAGACCTGCAGATTGAGAGTCATAAGCTAAGGGGACAGCTGAAAGCTAAGGACGGACAACTGAGTTTGGCAGAAGCGGATAATCGAGATCTGAATAGGATAATCAAGAAATTAGAGAAGGACGGCCCAAAGCATAAGGGAGCTGTCGAAAGCCAGAGGGATGAGAGTCATCGATTAGGAGCGCAGGTCGGGATGCTTCAGGAAAAAGTTAGAGAGTATGAGGAACGAACTAGTGCGCTGGAAAGAGAGGTACATGAGTGAAGGGTCGATGAAAGTGATATACACACAGTAGTGCAGGCTATGGGTAGGATTAAGAAGATCATCGAAAAAGGGCGTGTTTTTTGGCAGCAGACGTCGAATGCCCACAGGTGGCGTGAAAAGGCCGCCGAAGTGCAGCCGCCTATGTCGGAGAAGGAGCTAGTCTCAATATTCTTTGAGACTCTTAAGGCCCCCTTATACAATAACATGCTTGGGCTAATCACGACGAACTTCTCCGACATGTTGCTAATCGGAGAAAGAATTGAAAAGGGGATTAAGCATGGCAGAGTGGATGGTCATGATCCACTTAAAAAGCATAATACCACCCGTAAAAGGGAAGAAGTCGATGCCACACGAGGTGAAGCTCCAAGGACTGGAGGATGGGTTCGACCACCCACAGGTAATCAGGCATTCCCATATATAGCTGCGGCCCTGCCAGTGACCCACAATCAGCCGTTCGCACCTCAGCAAAGGACAGCGCCCAATACTGCTATTCAGCCAGGAGGATATCAGGGGAATCAACCCCGACCATACCATGGAGGCCAACAGGTTGGAACTTATGGACAGAGCAGTCCTACCAATTACAGTGTGCCAGAACTGCTCCACCCCATCCCAATCTCGTACACCGAGCTCTTCCCTTAGTTACTGAAAAGCAAGCAGATTGTTCCAGTCCCGCTCAAACCGTTGCAACCACCGTACCCCAGCTGGTACGACCCAGAAGTCCGGTGCGAGTATCATGCTGGGGCACCCGGTCATGTAATCGAAAACTGCAGGAGCTTTAAATATAAAGTACAACAGCTAGTGAGGGCAGGGCGGTTCAAATTCGACGGCCAGCCCAGCCGCCCCGATGTCAATAAGAATCCGCTCCCTAACCACAGGGGGCACAATGTTGCTACGGTCGGAAAAGAAGAATTTTATCGAGAGAAGCTGGGTATTGCTGAAATTAAAACGCCACTGAAGTTTGTATCCAAGCTGCTCATAGACGGTGTTTACCTAAGGACCATTGATGGGCGAAGCATTTCTGCAATGCTAGGGGACAAATGTTTGGCGGAAATTCCAACCATATTATGGATGATTGTGAGGCTTTCAAAGAGAAATTGCAGGCGCTCATGGATTCCAAATTGGTCATTTTCTAGACAGGGGTCAAAGGAGCGGCTGACATTTGCATGGCGTAGCCAGAAAGTCTAGAATTTGACTTCCCTAAACTTGTGATTCGCTATCAGGCCTCCGCTAAACTGCCACCACCGTCTTTAGAAGTGAAACCGTTGGTTATAAGGGTCCCTAGACCTTTCCAATATAAAAGCTCCAAGGCCGTCTCGTGGGAGTATGCGTGTCAAGCTGAAAAGGAGAACGATGTTGACTCCCCGGCTATAACAAACATAACCGGTTTAAGTAAGATCACAAGGAACGGAAGACACTATGGCGTGTCTGATGACCTAAACGAGACTAAAAGGGTTAGAAGGGCATAAATAAAACAAGGAAAAAGAGCATACTTTGAAGTCGCTGGACTAGAAAGTTTTCCTCCTCTGGATGAATGCGAGGGGAGGAAAGAAGATGAGGATTATGAACCAAAAGTTAGTGATGAAGATGCATGCAAGTTCTTGAAGCTTGTAAGGCATAGCGAGTTCAAAGTAGTAGAGCAGCTTAACCGCACCCCGACGAGGATTTCACTCCTGTCCCTGATGTTAACCTCTAAGCCCCATCGACGAGCCCTCATAAGAGTGCTGAACCAAGCGCACGTCTGCCACGATGTCCTAGTAGAGCGCTTCGATGGGATAGTCAAGGCGGTTTTAGCAAACGGGAAAATCACTTTCGATGAAGACGAGATACCTCCTGAAGGAATGGGTCACACTAAGGCACTGCACATCTCTGTAAAGTGTAAGGATTTCATGATAGCCCGATGCCTGGTTGACAACGGTTCATCACTAAATGTTATGCCTAAATCCACCTTAAACAAGCTGTCTATTGATGACTCTTACCTTAAGCCAAGTTTCACAGTCATTAGGGCTTTTGATGGTACGAAGCGCAAAGTCATAGGGGAAATCTCGCTACCCATTCAGGTAGGACCTAAAGTCTTCCAAGTGGATTTCCACGTAATGGACATAAATCCTGCATACAGCCTGTTGCTAGGGCGCCCTTGGCTCCACATAGCAGGAGCAGTGCCATCATCCTCACACCAGAAACTGAAGTTTGCAATTGATGGGAAGCTCATTGAAGTGTTCGGAGAGGAGGATGCGCTGGTAACTAGAGCTTCGAACACATCCTACATTGCGGCCGTGGAGGAAGCCCTGGAAAGCGCATTCCAGACTTTCGAAATAGAGGACGTCGCATATGTTGGACGTAGTGCAGCTCACAAGGCCCACATTTCCCAAGCGGCTCTGACATCAGCAAAATGCCTGATTAAGGACCTCCACTACTCATAATGGCAGGAGGTGCTGAAAGAACCCATCCAAGTCAAGGAAAACAAGAACCGTGCGGGATTGGGATACATTCCAAAGAGTGATGATATGAAGAGGATCCAAGGGGAACGGAAAAGGAGGAGAATTTCCAGGTTAAGTGGGAGAGAAGATGATGAAGGAATTACTTTCATACCTCACATCACAAGCACATTCAGGAGCGCTGGAAGGATAAATGAGAGGAAAAACTGCACTGATCGGAGCACCGAAAGGTTATTGTTGGATTTTGCAGATAAGGGAAATAAGTCAAGCTGAATCCCTAGTACATCAACCCTTAGCATCCTGGGGCAAGCGGATCGCACCTCGGAACGGGAAATAAGTCAAGCTGAATCCCTAGTGCATCACCCTAGCATCCTGGGTCAAACGGATCGCACGTTGGAACGGGAAATATGTCAAGCTGAATCCCTAGTACATTCACCCTAGCGTCCTAGGTCAAAAGGATCGCACCTTGGAACGGGAAATAAGTCAAGCTGAATCCCTAGTACATCAACCCTTAGCATCCTAAGACAAGCGGATCACACATTGGAACGGGAGATAAGTCAAGCTGAGTCTTTAGTACAAATCACCACTAGTGTCGTAGGACGGACCAACTACGCGTGCGTCAATAGATCTTATCCACGCCATCCCGTTATTACTACTCCATGTTAAAAATAATAGTAATAGACAAAACATAAGATAAACTAACGTGAGAAAAGACTCAGTGAGCCTTTCAAAATTTGGTTCCTATCTTTGTGATACCTTTTGTTATAAACAAAAGTAACACAAAGAGGGGCAACTGTAGTAACCAAATTTGTCCGGGCTTTCGTACTTTTAGTTTCGTAATCCTTTTCTATGTCGAAATGTCAATGTTTTTCGGGCCCGGTATTTTGGGCCCAATTTCAGGCCCGCTACTGTTATTAATTAGGAGGCTGCCACCTCTTGTTTTGTTTCAAGAAACGTTACAGAATTCCATTGGGGGAGAAGGGGGGTGGCAGCCCCTTTTCTTGATTTAAATGGACAATCAAGAGGAGAAAAGATGAGAGTGGTTTTGGACGAAAAAAATCCCCTGCACCCCAAGTCCATGTCCAAAATAAAGAAGAAAAGAAAAATTATTACAGCACTTTATAAAACACGAGCTAAACCTAAGTACAACAGTTTCTACCGTCATTCACTTTGTCGTCATTCGCAAGGCACTACCACCTGAAACACGACAAAAAAAGAAGCTTCGATTCAAATGTAATCATTCCAATGTTCTTTCACATAACATTCACACATACTTATTGTTATATTTATACTCTCTTAAAAACTACTCTCGATTCCAATATTCATTGCGACTAATCAAGCAAACGATTCATAAAGCTAACAAACCCTTAAAATAAGCTTTAAAAATCACTCAAAAGTTTCTGGAAATCATGATAAATAGAAAACCTATAATTATATTTCAGTAGGGGTCTGAAAAATCACGAAACTCACAGTATAATCGAGTTAAAGCACGATTTTTTTCGACTAAACAGATTGCTGAAATTTTAACACTAGCAAAAAGGAAGTTTTTTTTTCGAAAAATAAAACTTAATTAAAACATATAGAATGTTATAATCCCAATAATAAATTAAATGATTCCTTAGACAACTAATCAAGAAACAAACCTAAACAAGGGGCTGGATCCTTTTTCACCAGGCTGCTTTTTCTCTATCTCTGTTTCTCCACCGCAACCATCGATTATCGTCCCTAACCAAGAAAAAAAATAGAGCAGATTAGATCGATGAAGTAAAAAGGGTTTTTCCAACCCTAGGTTTACAGATCGAGACCTGCATGTCACTTGAGGGCACTCTGAAACCTTCAGCGATGACATGTTAGCCCGAGTCTGAGCTAAACGAGAGAGAAATAACCCCAAAAAGGAGTTTTGAACTTTATCTTTCTTCCTGGTTGTTGATGACGGAGGGCGGAGAGAAAGAGGAGAAGGAGAGAAAAAAAAATTAGTGGAAGAGTCGCGGCGGCGGCGGCGGTGGCCGAGAGGGAGAAGGAGAGAAGCGAGGAGAAAGGTTAGAGAGAAGGGAGAGGTTTTAGAGAGAAGTCAGGGAGAATTGAGAGGAGAGGAGGAGAGGAGAGAGAGTGGGAGGCTGTAAAACGAAAAGTGGCCTTTTATACGTCTAAGTACGGTTGGAGTGAAATGACCAAATTGCCCCTGCCTTCCTTCTTTAGCGCTCAAAATTTTAGGGGCAATTTTGTCATTTCATGCTTCTGGCCGAGCCGCGGTTAACCAGTTCGACCAGTCAAACTCGCGGGCTGCCAGCCCTTGCCCTATGGATTAGGCTGTCACTTGATTGGGCCCAGCTTAAGTTTGGGCCCAATAGATTCAGAAGGCTAGATTTTTTTTATGTCTCATTAAATTAAGGCCGTATTAAAATCGAAATAAGAGTGGAATAAAGCCTAATAAAGATCCTAAGTTCCTTAATCTTATTCGGTGTGGCTAGGTCAGTGTTCCGAACTAAAAAAAAACTCAAAACTTTACATTTATGAGAATTAATGTAGTACTTTAATTAATATTAATATAATAACAAAAGAACTATCAGTTCACCAAAAATATTCGTGACATGTTTATTTAAATGATGGTTCATTTCCTGTCTTTCGATGTGTTTTTTTTCAATTAAGTCAAATCGAGTTAATGCAAATTATTTAATTTGTGATTTGACAAATAGTGTGAAAATCTCTTAAAAATAATCCTTTAAAGGGATTATGTAACGTTTTTATGAACTTCATATTAGCGACAAGCGTATCTAAAAATTAGTCAAAGGTAAAATGAATAAGGGTTCAAGGTATAAATCGTTATAAATCTTTATTGCTCCTCTAAAATTTATAAATAATAATAAGCCAATTACGAATCAATAGATTCGTAAGTAAATACATGGAGATGTGCGTTTCTCCTAAGCGTGTCAGCACCTACGGTTTCAGAATACCGAAGCATGATGTTTTTTTTTTGTTCTAAATTTTTTCTTGCCATCAAAACCATTAAATAAATATTATTAAATAAAAATGAGTGTAATTTCTACAATAGTAAAGATTATGCAAACTCTCCCGATCAACTTCTTAAACACAGCGAACTACGTGGACTTTGATCCCAAAGAATTGGGTACGTTGGTAGTCGTAAGACTCGAGTCAAAATAATCAAATAAAAATATACTTAATTAAAAATATTTATTAATATAAAACGAGATTTCCGCAATAGTGGGAATTCATAAATCCAAATAGTCAAATAAAAACATACTTAATTAAAAAATATTTATGGATATAAAACGAGATTTCCGCAATAGTGGGAATTCGTAAATCCAAATAATCAAATAAAAATATACTTAATTAAAAATATTTATAAATATAAAACGTGATTTCCGCAATAGTGGGAATTCGTAAATCCAAATAATTAAATAAAAATACTTAATTAAAAACATTTATGAGCATAAAACGGGATTTCCACAAAAGTGGGAATTCTCTAATACTTATAACTAAATAGAAATATTCACTAAAATTACATAACCATCCACATTCAATAAATCTTATAATTTAGCCACTAAAACAAAGGAAACAAACATAACTTATCGAATTTCGTAGTACCGGTTTACCGGGCGTTGCGGGGGTGCTAATCCTTCCTTGCACGTAACCGCCTCCCGAACCCAAGATCCCCGTTTCGCAGACCAGATCATAACCCACGTCCAAACGGGTCTGGGTTATGTCGAAAGCGTCCAATCCGCTTCCAAAAGATTGGTGGCGACTCCGAAACCAATTTCGAGCCATCGACGCCGCGGACGGGAACGTTCACGACAGGGAGTGTCAGTTGCGGAGCCAAATGATCTAGAGATTTTTGTGAAAGGTCCCTTGAAACCAAGTGAGGTAGCAAACTCGTCTACTTTCTCATCAAAGGGAGTGCCACATAGTGTGTAGTGAATGAGATACTATCTTGTAGATGGCAGTGCCACTTGGCTACTATGTCCTTTCAGACCTCGTACTTGAAACAACTCTAGAACTCTAGGAGAGCCACGAGAATGGGAAGGTTGGTCATAGTCATCAAGTCCACCAATCTTCCCATGCTGAACCGTCGTACTATGTCATCTCCCGAGTAGGGTTAATCTCTCTGATCCCTTTAATGTCTAGAGCTTTGGTAGGTGCGGTAATGAGGTGGCGGAAATGGTGCCAGAAATGCATCCAATCAGCAACACATAGACGACGGAGGAAGTGGTAGTAGTGAGCGACTACCAGGTAGGTTCAGTCGTGGACCACATCCTAAACATCCTCGACTGGTTGATCTATGTCCATTTGAGCGGGTGGATCTGGTTCTCTCGCACGGCTGGAAGATACTCCACACGAAAATAAAGCTCCACACGAAAATAAATTTCAATGAACACCCCACAGTTATCTCGGAACACATCCACGCCACACTTGTATGTTGCTTAAAACATAAAGCATTGATTTAACTAGAAGTAAAATAGAAGTTGTCTCGACATGGCACAAAGCAACACGTTAACTTGAAGGATAATGCAACAAGGTAATGCCTATTCATCTCATTTAGGCACACGAGTTCCTGAACTAGTGGATACAAATAACAAATCACATAACACTCCATCAAGGCAAACAGGTAATGCAACTCCTTCAACATCTTTAAGGCAATCAATATGAAGTTATTAGCACTTAGAAACACTCCATCAAGGCTAAGAAACAATTCAATGCATTCAAGATTCCATAAAAGCAATCGGGTGAAAATCGACCTAACACATTCCAAACTCGACAAAACTCGAAGTCAATCAATGGACGAGTGATTGAAGATGCTAGCCACTGGCCACCAAGCACTAAGGCAGCGGTTGTGTTGTTTAATCTGGTGAAGAACGGAGGAAGGGTTTTCGTGGTCGAGATTGAGGAAGTCTAGGTGGTGTTTTTGTGAAAAACTTAAGAGAAAAGAGGGGGGGGGGGGGGTCTGTGTGTTTTTTATGTCATAGTTGCCACCTAACTTGTCAAAAATGCCGCCTTACTTAGGTGGATGTTATGATATTTTTAAGGTAGCATACGTGCAAAATTTCCAGTAGAAACTATCACGACTGCTGTCTAAGCTTGTCATGATTATGCGAGGGCAATCGTGACAATGTTAGGCGCCAACTCTAACAAAATGAGCTGAAATCCATTTATGAAATTTTTTAGCAAGAAACGGCCAAAACGAGCGATACGAGCGGTTTACGAACATCAATACGCTTCACCTTCCGAGACACGATCCAACTTTTATTCATGCACAATAACTCAAAATAAAAAGAAACAGACTGACTCCAGACATGGGTTGCCTCCCTCGAAGAGCTCTTTCTTTAACGTGTGTAATCACGGGGTAGTTAGCATCAACTCCATTGGCAGGCGCATCTGTAAGGTACCGTTTGAGACGGTGATAGTTAACTTTGAAAGTCCCTCACTCTAGATGAGTGATTTCGACAGTCTCCTATGGGCAAGCTGGGAAAGCTTCTAAAATGTATATGGGCCTAACCATTTGGATTGTAATTTCTAGGGGAAGAATCAGAGGCGAGAGTTTTTGAGCAGCACCTGATGGCCCTTGTAAAACAGTTGCGTCCTTTAATCCTTACATCATGAAGGAACTTTATTTTCTCTTTGAATAATCATGCGCTTTCATATGTGTGGAACCTGTATTCCTCCAACTCGAGGAGTTGGTACTTTTCTCTCCAAAGCAACAACATTAGCATCCATATTTAGAAACTTTATGGCCCAACACGTCTTATGCTCAAGCTCAGCTGGTAAATGACATGCCTTCCCACAGACTCGTCAATACGGTGAGTTGCTGATGGAAGTCTTGAAAGTAGTTCGATAAGCCCAAAGAGCCTCCTCGAGCTTGATCAACCAGTCCATGTAAGATGAATCAACCGTCTTTTGAAAAATCTGCTTGAGCTTGTGATTTTTCACTTCCGCTTGACCACTTTCCTATAGGTGGTAAGCGGTGGTCAAATGACGAGTTACACTAAATCATTGGCAAAACCGATCAAAAACACCCCGAAAGTGATTACCTCAATCACTCATGCATGATCAAGCAAGGGGGCACCGAAACCCCTGAAATGGCATGGGAAGATCTTTTACCACCACCTTAGCATCATTAGTGGGCATCACTTGTGCTTCTGCCCACTTGGACACGCAACCCCTATAAATAAGAATGAACTTATTATCGTGGGACGGTGGAAAAGATCCAATAAAATCGATACCACACACATCAAAGAGTTCTATAAAAATGATAGAGTTTGAGGCATCTCATTCATATTAGATATATTTCTTGTACGTTGGAATCTATCACATCTTATAACAAAATCATTACAATCTTTAAAAATAGAAGACCAATAAAAATTGGAATCGTGTACCTTACATATAGTGCGATATCCATTATGATGTCTGCCGATAAGTCGAGTGTGGCAGTGTGCCAGGATGCTCTCCACTTCTTTCATTGGAATACATCGGCGAATGACTCCATGAGCCCCTACTCGAAAGTGGTGCGGATTTTCCCAGAGAAAGTGCTTTGCTTCAACAAATATTTTCCTCTTCTACCGATGGTCAAACGAATCACCCACAATGTGTGTAGCTAGAGAGTTGGAAATTGGGGCAAACCATGGGAACTTCCCCTTTGGTTACGTCAAGATTTTATTTTCTTGCTCCAACAAAAGCAATTTTTCATCAGGGAAAAATTCATTGATGTCGGGTTTAAAAGACTTACTTAAAGAGGACCCTTCAAGGTGAGATAGATGACCCGCTGCTACATTTTCAGCTCCAGCCTTGTCTTTTATGGTGATGTCAAATTCTTGGAAGAGCAGCACCCATCTAATAAGTCCCAGCTTCATATTCTAAATGATATTTAGGAGTAGAGTGATATGTGACATAGTAGAATGATATAAAACTACGTAACAGTAAAAATTTGTCAAATGCAAAAACAATTGCAAGTAGCTGATTCTCAGTTGTTGTGTAGTTATTCTGTGCATCATTCAAGGTCTTGCTCGCGAAATATATGGGGTGGAACCTGTTCTCCCTTTGTTGTCCAAGCACGACTCCTACTACAAAGTCACTTGCATCGGTGCTACCAAGATAGATGCACTTGTTAGCTTCTTCTTCAAAATGTTGAAAGCCTGCATGCAATTCTCATAAAAACAAAAGGAATATCTTTCTCTAACAATCTAGTCAGTGGAAATGTTATTTTAAAGAAATCCTTAATGAAATGATGATGAAAACCCGCATATCCTAACAAGCTATGAACATATTTCACATTAGTAGGAGGAACTAGTTGGGAGATGGTTTCAAGTTTAGCTTGATCCACCTCAATACCTTGTTTCAAAACCTAATGGCTTAGGATGATCCCCTTCTCCACCATGAAGTGGCACTTCTCCCAACTCAAAGCGCAAATAAGTTTCTTCACATCTTGCTAACACTTTCTCCGAGTTTTCTAGGCATTTGGAGAAGGAATCACCATAGACCAAGAAATCATCCATGAATAGCTCAACAACATCTTCGAGGAGGTGCCCAAAGATTTTTGTCATGTACCATTGAAATGTCATTGGAGCATTGCAAAGACCTAGTGGAACTCGCTAGTACGTAAATGTTCCATAGGGGCATGTGAATGAGGTCTTTTCTTGATCATCTAGGTGAATAGCAATCTGTAAATATCTAAACATGCCATCTAGAAAGCAATAAAACTCATATCCTGTGAGTCACTCCATCATTTGATCGATGAAAGGAAATGGGAAGTGGTCCTTCTTCGTAGCATCATTGAGGCGCAAACCTCCATCCAGTAACCGTCTATGTGGGTGTCAAATTGCCTCTATCATTTGGGACTACTTTAAATCCTCCTTTCTTCGGCACATCCACTAACCCAGTCATTGTGAAAATCGGATAAACAATACCTGTGTCTAGAAGGTTGAGCGATTCCTTCTTCAGTACTTCTCACATTGATGGGTTCAGTTGTCATTGGGGTATTGCTACCAGTTTTAAATTATCCTAAAATTTGATTTTGTGGGTGTAAAAGGAAAGACTTATGCCTCTGATGTTTGCGAGCTTCCAAGCGATATCTTGTTTGTGCTTGTAGACGAGCAGATTTTACCCCGGTAACCAAATACCCACTAGAGTGCTCTAATGGAATCGTATTTTCCCAGGGTCTTTCTAATGCTATTACTCAATTATGCTAACTAAACCAAGTAACTGAGAATGTTTGTTTGTTTGAATGTTTGAGTAATCAATTATCAACTAAGAATGCAAATCAAAATAAGGCGATGCAAGAGACTAAGTTTCAAATATGGGAATGAAGATTGTTCGGACTCGAATTCACTAAAGCTAGCAATGCATGGATGAACGATATGCAATCTCAATTATTCAGGTTATAATGACTTGGCAATTTTTTACGATAGTCTTAGATCACTCTCACGCCTCTAAGGATCTATTCTGCTCGACTGTAGACTCCTCTGTCGAGCTAATCTACACCTAAGTAGAACGCACTAAATGTGTTCGATGAAATGCCACAACGATAAATGATGCAAAAAGCCTAGATGATCTACTCCTCTGTCGAGGTAACAAATAACCTAGAGTTATTCCTAAGTAACCTATTCATCTATGTTCCTCTCGGACCCACAAATCAATGACGATGATTCAATCAAGGTGATCAAAAGAAATTGAATCAGAAATTAGGTTTAGGAAGAACACATCATAAGTCTGAATAACCTCGATAACAAATCAAATGGGTTAAAACCCCATCATCCCTACAAAGCTAAGCTAAAGCTTCATCTAATCCAAACAACATGAAGAGTTTAGCTACTCATGGTCCGGGAAACAAGAAAGCTATAAGAAAGGAAAATAACCCGGGAAGAACACATCCTTCGTCGAGAAATTTCCGTCTTATTGACGATCTTCGATTCGTCTCCATTCCTTGATGTACTCTCGCTTCAATCAATCTCTGGAACTGTTTCTCTCTCTAAAAGCTCGAAAATATGTCTAGAATAATGTCTATCTCGTTTAAAGGGGTCTAAAGGGTGTATATAAGCTTCTAGACCAAGTAGGAGAAGGATTTAGGCCCAAAATCCGGTCAGAAGCTAACACGGCGTGTATTAGCAACACACAGCCGAGTGTTATGCTTCCCGTATGTGGGTCCTGGTTGCTAACACATGCCCATGTGTTGTTAACACACACCGTGTGTTATAATACACAGAGTTTTCTATCGACGTCAACATCAAAGTTATAGGCAACCAAATTAGATTTCCAACGCCGCTGAGCTTGCATCAAACAGACTTCCGAGAGATGCGTTATGCCTAACATACTAACATTTTCTTCCCAAGTCGAAAGTACTGAGTTGTTCCAGCCTCTCCGTCATGTCTTGATTCATCACGAGACGTCATATGACACCTGAAATGTGCGAAAAACATACAAACCAACGTAACACAGACCAAAGGGGAAAGGGGAACCAAATATGCACCAAACATCATGAATTCGAACATGTTAATGAACAAATGTGCTAGTAATCAAGCACATCACTTCTTCAATAGATTGATAAGTTGGTCATTTTGCTGTGGCCCTAGCTTGGAGCTGATGATAAATGTTAGACAACCTTTGCACACATCAATTAATGCTTCAACATTGGCTAAGAAAGGGCGACCTAATAAGATATTGCAATCACCATCATGGGTATCAAGTACCACAAACTCAAGAGGAAATTCAAAAGGGCCTACCCAAACTAGTACATCATCTACGGTAGCCCTAGGCTTCGTAAGGGATCTATTAGCAAGTTTTAGAAACATATCAGTCGGTTGTAGATCAACTTGATCTAGTTGTTCATATAAGCTATAAGACATCACATTAATACTAGCACCTACTAAACAAGACTATGAATAACTTTAATATGCTTAATCATGTTGGGTAAAGTAAAGCTACCTGCGTCTTTTTGTTTGACAAGAGTGATATTGATGGTTAATCCTTCTTCATAGAGGGTGCCTTCTTTAGCATCACTGAGGTTGATCTTCTTGTTTAGCATATGTTTCAGAAATTTTGTGAAGGCTTCCAAGAAAGAGAGGGTGATTTCTTTCATTTTAATGAGCTCTATAAATCTCTCAAAATCGGTGGAGTTCTTTTTGATGGTGGCTGAGTAGGGCGGTTTTGTAGTGTATTTCACAGCGTCTTCTCGTGATAGGATTAAGTTTTTGTTTGTTACCTTAGGAGATCGTCTTGATGTGCGATGCTAGAGGTGGAGCCAGTAGCATTTGTCTTAGTGAAGTTGGTAAGAGTTCGGTTCACCAATAGAGATGTTGGAGGCAAAAGTCTTGATGTGTAGCTATGATCCGAATCAGAATCCTTAGTGCTTCCTCGGGTGCGGAGAAGATGTTCTGCGTATCCTCCCTCTTCTTCTGAGTTTTTATCATTCTCAATGTGATCTTGTCCTAGTGCCCTCTGTTGATTCCGTTGAGGAGAGTTGGACAACATCAAAGTAATAACATGACATAAATAAATAGTCAACCATGGAATCATGGCATAAATTAAATGCATCAAAATAATGAAAATCTATCCTAACCTACTACAACGATAAGATATTACCTCTTTAAACCAACCCACCTTATAAACGTGTCGGCATCTCAAAATAAGATTTGAGATGATCCCTCTAGCCACCACAAAACCATACCTTCCGACGGTGCGTTGTTTGGAGGTCAAACTGTGGAGTAATGCCTCGTTTACTTGTTTGGAGCTCGTTAAAACTTCCAGGGACATGATTAACATTTCAATGCCAGTTTGAAAATCTCAGAATCTGTGCTCACACTTCAGACTATTACTGAACAATCCCTGAACATTAGCCATTTGCATATCAAACATCTAATTTTCCAGAAGCAACAACTTAGTCCCTAAGCCGACAGAAATTACATGCAAGTCACTTATCAAACATCTAATTTTCCAGTATTGCAGGGTGGTCACCAAACTTTTCTGAAACTGGGGGAGATGTCACCTTCTTCATGTTTTACCTTTGAAAAGCAGCGCTGCCACCGGCGAGTTCCACCTCCAACATCGGCGCGTTCTCGTCCTATTGGAAAATATAGAATCTGATCATTGATGGCATGTTCCTTCACTCACAGGGGCCTAAACAACCATCGATTGATTCCCACTGCCTAGAACGGCCTACTCATTCACCAATGCCATCGCCGAATCCTCCAAAGACAACTATTCTCTCGATCGCTCACCTCCGTAGGTTCGTCGACAAGTAATCGTCAGGCTTCCTCTCTCTCTCTGTCACAAACAATTCCTGGAGGAATTGCACCGCTGACCTCCGTCCTAGCCTTCCTTACTTTACTCGATCCACATCCCCTCCCCGTAAAAAGAGGGGATATTTGAGAATTTTAACCAAAATTATCCCTTATTTCTTTTGGTAATTGATATGATCATAAATAAACTAGAGGCATTTTCATATTTTTATTTTTTATTGTTATTTTTTTTTTAAAATAATTGCATTCTAAATCACCCATCTAAACAGTCTATTTCGAAAATAGCAATTTTCATTCAAATCTCTTCTATTCAAATCTCTAGCTATTTGAAATCTCTTATATTTCAAATCACCTACCCAAATGACCTGTAAGATTTCTTTCTTTTATTGGTTACTGAGGTCAAATCACGGATGGATCCATCCAACGGCCCAAGGCTCGTTCTCGTCATCGGTACTTCAATCTGGCTCAAGGTCCACATCCGTAGGCCAAGCTTTACCAGGTGACAACCTCATCTTTTCTTTGAATGGAACAAGTCTCAGCCCTTCAACGTTAGATTGAGCCAACAGTCCCGAATCCTTCCATTGAAAAAGTTGATAATTGATGGACTTAACTACTTCTTCGATTAAAAGGACAACCCGATAATTAAATCGAACTTTTCCGATTCCTTGGACTCGGTCAACCGCACTGTCAAACTAATTACTCTAGATGATGAACTCCGCACTAATCGTCCCTTAATTATCACCCACACACACATAGCCCAAACTAACCAACTAAAACATTGGACTAAAGGCCCTCTTGTTCAACCATTGGACTAAACAATGGCCAACCATGTTCTTCTTTTGATTCAATTGAATCAAACCTTATTTACCAATACAGAAACGCCATTTCCCATTACCCTACTTGATTAACATAATTGGACTATCTCTTTAGACTTTAATAGTAACTACTCGGTCAACAAAGGTTGTGACCTAACAAATTAATCCAACAACCAAAATCAAACCTTAAATTCTCCTCATAGGATCTAAATAAAACCCGAACATCCCAACCACTAGTCTACAATTTATTTCAGTAATTAATTCTGATCAGTATTTAGAAGTCGTAATTCAACAACTAATTTATCTAATTTAATCTACCATATACTATAAGCCAATTATTTCTAATCATTACTAATTTCAATAATAATAATACACACATTAATACTAATAATTTAATAATTGCATATTTTAGGACTTTTTAAGTGATATTTAAAAAATCTCTTATAAAATTTTTAACACTAAAATGGTATATCACCCAAAAGTCCATCCAACAACCCAAGCCCATCATGTCACCGCAATTAAAGTTCTGCCCAAGGCTCACCACATAAATCCCTCTTCTCTTAAGTGGCTGCCCACTAGTTTTCTCTTAAATGAGTTAAGTGTCATTCGTCACTGTTAGATGTATCCAAAGGACTAGCATCCTCCAGACCATAAGTAATAAATTAAAGGCACTAACTCCACCTTTAATGTAACATTCCAGCCCGATCATATCAAAAGTATCAACTAAATTAATGCGGTATAGGGTAATGTACAGATGCAAGAATGGTTTCTACACAAATATTGATATATATCTACACAAATAGATCTACGTTCATTTATCTAGCCATGCACTACCATACAAAAAAGAAGAGTATATGTGGCAAGTGTAGGGAGATTACACCCATGCATGCATGGGGATACCTCTTTAGATGTGTGGTATGTCCAAATACTTAGAATACAAAGAAAAAGTTATGGATAAGTAAAGTAGTTGGTTTTATTATATTTAGAAGTGTAACAGTAGTGCATTCCCCATCCCCATTATAAATAGTACGTATCCATTAATTGGTAAGGCAGAAATAGGGGGAGGAAGGATACTTAAACAGAGGAAAAATAGAAGAAGCCAGTGACTTATACCTGGTTCATAATTCAAGTCCTTTGAATTACGTACGATCTCAACTCGGAAGTTATTACCGGTTTTCTCAAGGGTTATTTCTGGTGAGGGTCTCCTGCGTATCCGACCGGGTTAGACGTTCCATTATGAGTTTATTATTATTAAGGCTATATGCATGATAGGGTAATGCCCGTTTAATCTTAAGATTTTATATGTTTCTTTACCATATTTATTACTTAATATGATACATGTTCTGTTACTTTGCTGATATATCTGATTTAATATATGTGTTAATATGAGCAGTAACTATTACTGATTATTGAATAAATCTAGTAATTGATTGATCACCTAGTTAGGGCCCGTATGCTGGCGATTGTGCTTATTGCACTTCTGTTCCGCGGTGGGCCTTGGTAAGCATCACAACTAACTATTGTCGTGGGCTTTGTTAAGCGCCACACTAACTCTACGTGGGCCATTTTAGTGTCACTAACTATACGTGGTTCGTCAGCATATGTGAGCCGGGATCCCAAATAAAATATGGATATAAATTGGATTATAGAATTAGCCTTATGTGTTATATGTTGTATACTTTCTATATGAATAATTGTACCATAGAGTGACTACGACGTAGATCCTCACTCAGTGATTAGCACTGACCCTTACTTTCTATTTCAGAGAGACAGTAGGCTTTACGGGGTCACACACTGCAACATGGTCTCATCGAGCTCCGGGGTCGGTCATCATGGTGACGATGCCAGGTAGATATCGAAGATTGTGTCTTGATCCTCGTTTTGTATTTAAAGTTTGTTTGAGACTCTTACTTCCATCATGTGCATATGTTATGGGTGGTTGTATACTAGTACAATGTGAGATATGGTTTTGTAAAATATAGTGGCAAGTATATGGTTACTCTGGTCTGAGCCTGTGGAGCTCGAGACTTCTGTTCTATATGTATATGTGTCATGTTGGACTTCTGGTATAGTGTACTGTATTGTGAAAAGTCAATAAGTCATATATGATATCTTGAGCAGTTTTTGTGTTGACGAATTAATTATTTGAGTACATATAAGCACAATCCTAGATTATGATGAAGGAATTAATCGGATGGGTGTAAACATTAAATGACATATACGGTATAAGTAACGTAGCACCCTATTATTGCTTCGCTGTTTTATTTTAAAACGAACATGTTAGAAGTATGGGTGTTACATTTAATTAGTTAGTCTAGTCAATAATTAAATGGGATTATACCAAAAATGCCCCATATTATTACAAGTTAACATATGAGCCCCTCTACTATATTTCTTTCGATTCAAACCCCCAAATGTTACTACAATTAACAATCAAGCCCCCTCCATATCTTTTTTGGTCGCCGGAGTCCGTTTTTAATGAGTCAGCGAGTACATGTTGGTTTATGGGCTGATGTGATGGTGCTGATTGGGATTTCCACATTTTTTTTAGTTAAACTCTTTATTAAATATGCATATTTTTATTATTTTTTAAGATTTCCGTCTGATAAAAAAACTAGGACAATATAATCTGGAAAAGAAAATCTGAGTATATAACAATTAAACAATTAAAAAATCATTCATCTCCTTCTCCATCTCTTTCACTTGTAGCTCCTTATTAGCTTATTTAATTGGTATTGGTCGCTAGTCGGGATCATTAACTGATACTTCAATTTGTGTAGTTGAGTTTTCGTTCTTCTATTTGAATGGTTATTAAACTTCTTTCACTTCCTGTTTTAACTGAAGCTGCAGGTTTATGAACTAAAACTGAAGCGGCATAGAGTCATTTCAACAGCTTTCTTACTTTAATAGAAAGTAGGCAATAAGAGGGAAAAAGTGATACAATGTATATGATTATATGTTGCTGGGTCCGATTTTGCTATAACGAGATGAATGCTGGGTCCGATCTTCCTAAACTAATGACTACAAATAATTTAGACAGTCAACCATCAAATAGTTAAGAAAATCATCTACTAAATACATAACACTATTACTCATCAAACTCTGCTTCTAATCTTGATCTAACAAGTGTAGAGTTGTGCCTATCCTCAAGCACATCCAAGTCTTTCCTTTGAAATGAATCAGACACATAGTTCAATCCGTCGCCCATGTCGTACAAGTCCCTTGGTTTAATGTGTATTGGAATGCACCATCCCCTTTCCTTCAAATCATCAACGTAATACACCATTCGGGCAAGCCATGCTAAGATATAAGGTTCATCGCTTGCTTGTGTGCTACTGTGTATGAGATGATCAAAATTTACACATTTGAATCCCAAGTTGTGTATCTTGTAGACCCTAAGTCAAATCCAATAATTTGTGTACACCATCAAAGTATTGGGGTTTATGCCTCGACAAACTAATCCAAGATTTGTCCATCTTTACCTAAGTAATAAAGATAATATATTAATTATATTAATATAGAATTTTGTAACAATTCACATATAAATCAACAAAATTTATAATAATGCCTAAACACAAAACAAGCTCGCTAGTACATATAAATGTTCGCATTATATCTATATCCTACTTATTCTACTGTATAATTATTAGCTAGAGGGATCAAAGTACTTACCTTCTTTCGATAAGTCACAAACTTCAAACTTTAACCTCTTCAATTAGTCTGCACCAATGACATAGACGTTCCAAAAAACCATCAAATTCGAAAAAGAATCAACTCAAAATACTCAATATATAGATGTACATTTCTAAACCAATAAAAATAATTCTTAAACTAACATCAACAATCAAACCTAATTTAAGATTTCGAACATCTTCTTAATCATATACCATGGACATAACATGTTGAAAACAAACGAACTCCATATCAATCTAAATTATATAATTTAACACCGTACAACACAAAAATTCAATTTAAGGATTAGGGTTCATCCCACAATTTCCAAATCCTTAAATAAATGTAATTATATATCCAACACTTCGTATTCATTGTTCAAACAAAAAAACTACATACCATTCTCCAATAAACATCTTTAATTTCAACAATTTTAAGTCAATCAATGAAATTCCCAAACCTGTAAATTATGGTTTTGCTCAACACTTACCTTGAATCGAAGATTGGCTCGCTGGCCACTGGTCGGAGATGGTGGCGACGGTGATGGAGATGATGAGAGGAGATGATGAAAAGAGATGAGACGAGATGGAAATTAACATTGGATCTGCCGATTTCTGTATTAGCAGCCGAACTGCGGCTACGTGGTCACTGCTAAGAATCTAGCCTAACAGTGGCCACATAACTACACCTGTGGCAAGAAATTCACCCCGCCCATGGCAAACCTTATAAAACTTTAAGAATGTCATACAATTTTAGACTCATCTAAAATCTTGGTAACTATCCCGACCGCTCAAGTTTACTCCAGCTCATGTCCTCCTAGCATTCTATCTTTTGATGTCTTCCTAACTCAAAAATCAGAGTTTGTTTTCCTTGCTCACTGGCCATAGGTATGCCACGAATGTGACAAACCAAGCCACGCTCGTGGTCAGCTACACTTCCACATCCGTGGTCAGATGAACCCTACGCCCGTGATGTACAAACCACCACGCCCGTGGTCAGTTGTACCACAGTCGTAGTGTATTGACCACCACATCCATGGCATTCCCAAGCTTCTCCTTGCAGTGAGCACCTCTTTCCTGTTTTTCTATGATAAGCTTGAGCAGTAGAGACTCGCATCCTTGCTTTCCAACTTGGTCTTGCATTAAACATCAGAGATTCCGTTTTTCCTTGGTGCAACACCCCAAGAAGTGAAGACAACACCCTTGCTCATTAATTTCTTTTCCAACAACGGGTCTAGAAAGATTACATCCTACTAATAGCTCTTTAGAATATTTTGGATTCAAAGAACTCATGTAGTTTCATCCTATGTTTCTCATTACCTTCCTCTCATATTCCTGAAGCTACTGAGGGTCAACAGAAAAATCAAAACTCAAAGGATCCAAGAGATTCTATTCTCAATTACTCGACATTTTTCTTTGCCTTCATGAGGCTGGTGGGAGAGCAGTCATTCACATCTGTCAAATTCCTTTTTGGAAACGTTTCCTTTACCTTTTTAAGTTTCTTTTTGTTGAAACTTTTTATAAAAGACAAACTCACCAGACCAAGAATTCACACAGACTCTCAAATACCATCCCTATAGAATGTCTAATACCACTACATATATGTAACCCCCCCCCCCCCTCTTTAAGGTGCACGATGCCTCAGAGGAGCTGGTAGCACAGCCATAAGGCAAACGACAAACCACGCTCGGATACCCGTTGTAAAACCCCACTCTCCTACGACTCTAGTCGAATTACTGGTCCAACCCATGCAAGCTACTCAGGTTCTTACTTGTCCAACTTTAACCGAATCTAGCTCACTCAAAGTAGACAAATGCGAAAAGCAGAAGAAATATCATTTAATTAACCCTTAGTACGGGTTAATAACATAACCCGCATCCATATATACAATCCTTGACAAAGACAAGAGGAGATGCATCTCCAAATCCTTAAACACATCAAAACTGATATGAAACCAGAATATCAAGAGCAATATCAAAACCGACTAGCTCCCCACACCTTCAGCTCCGGTATATGTGACTGAACACACAAATACATATAGAAAGACAAACACAACCATGATGGAATCACTGATAAGCATTGAGGGTCTAACTAGCAACCATAGCCAAAAGCATTAAGAGGAAGGTAAATGAGCAAACATCATCATAGTAACTCATAGCACTAAATCCATGATTCTAGTAATGTGACCATAGCGGTAGTTCCAAACAATTCATCATCTCTACCTAGTACCAGCCACCCCTACTTTCATATGGATAGCCTCATAGTGAATCAAACCATGAAACCACCCTAAACTTGTGTTAACAACATTTTAGGCATACTCTACATGTCATCAATCACATTATTACAACTAGGGGATAACAGAATATAGGAGTGGTTGATCGATATAACACCTCAACACCATATAGTCTAAGTGAGTACATTCTCATCCTAACAAGGTACAATAGATCAAATGCTACTCTAAAATTATCAAAAAGTATAAAGCTCTAAGCATCACATCAGACATCAAGTCCTAGAACATCGTACAGATCATCGAGAATCATGCTTCAAAACATCAACATAGGACATCAAGTCCCACATAAACTGATAGATCATCAACTACTCATGGTAGCAGACAACAACACCACAAAAGAACTATCATGCATTCTACTTGGCCAAGACGGTAATTAAACAGGGACCTACACCTCAAAGACATGTCCACATCTCCGATTCAGATATGAGGGGATTCCCCTCGATGCCACGAATATCATTAGGAGCTCAAATTACTCCTTTGCAAATTACCGAAACACTCGGGGACAGAACTGTGATTCCACTATAGCTTGGCAAATTACAGAACTAGTCCTCCATCTCTTGATAATTACTAATAGTCATTGAACAATCAGTAATTGTATATCAGTAACCCAACTATCTAATTTTTACAATTCAGGCCCTGATCTTTATAAAAACACATTGAGATCACTAACCTTGTCTAAGTTTAAGGATTGGCCACCAGACCTTCAGGATATGCTGTTTAGTCACCCGACTCCAGGTTATGACCAGCTTGTCACTCATCTTCTCCGGCCAGCACCTCACCGCCGACGAGTCTCTCTCGAGAATCTTGCTAGTCATTTTCCTTTTCCTGCGCATCGTCGTCCATCTTTACAACCTTCGTCAAAGCCTTGACGACTCCTGCCGCATCCGACCCCGCCTCTGATGTGCCTAGAAGCGCTGCCACTACATTCTCATGATCCCATCCATCTCTCTTGTCCGCTGGCGCCGATGAGAAGCCGTCGCTGCATCCATCACCTTCCTCTGTGGACCCTTCTCCCAACATTCCTTAAGGCTGCAACCCCATTTAATTCGTGGCGCACTTCATCTTGATCTCTTGGAAAGATTAGCGCCAACGCGTCTCTAACTCTCTCCCTCTGTTACGCCATTCTGGTGAGGAAAAGAAGAGAACCAAGATCCCTACTCCCTCTCCTCTTAAATGGAAACGAAGGCCCACATGCGGTTGGATCTACCCAACAACCCTAGCCAATCACGTCACTAGAACTTAAATTCAGCCTAAGGCCCACAACATAAATCCCTCTTCTCATAAGTGGCTGCCCAATCCTTTTTCTCATGAATGAATCAAGTGTCATTCGCTACCGCTAGATTCATCCAAAGTTCTAGAATTGTCCAGATCATAACTGATAAATTAAAGGCATTAATTCTGCCATTAATTAATTAGTCTACTCAACAATTAAACGGAACCTTACTAGTCGTCAATCCTTAGTTAACCATACAGTCAAATTTCCCAAATTAATAAATTAATTTAGATTAATTTGATTCCAAGGCCTACTTTTCCACTCATGTAGAATTTTAAATCAAACTCAAATCATATTTTAAGCACTTAGGAATCCGGGTGTTACAAATACCTTTATTTTCTTTTCTTTGCTATATGATGTACGTTGGATCCTCATTTCAAATATTCTAGTGTTATTACAAAGTTAAAATAAAAGGGATGAGTCTGAATGTGGTTGCTGAAAAAGATCAATAAGTGCATATATAATCACATGGGGTTCAGTTGTGACTCAAACACACATAAGGGATTTTGATCCACCATTTGCTTGCTTGCCGCTACAGGATCTTCTCATTAACCCTTCTAGGCATGCTAGGACGATTCAATGATGGTTTCTTATTTTGTTTTGAAAATCACCCCTCCTTCAAGATGGGAAAAATACCCGTCCAGAACCATCTGATTGTTTGTTTCTTCTACTAGCACCGCAAAGGCATAAGTGTTGGGGGGGAGGCTAGATACAGTCAGACGAATAGGTAACGATTCATAAGCGTGATATGCACGAGTTTATCTTGTACTAGTCTAAAAGCCTCAGTGTTTGTAATTGTGTGGTTTGGTGATTGAGTTCCATTTGAGTATGATTATTAAGATTGCTTGAGCACAAGAAATCTTCAATTGTTGGGTATTTGGAAATCACTCTGAAATATAGTGATATTTGAACCCATCTTGACTGCTTTTATTCATATTCCAACAGTTTCATGTGGTTTTTACCCCCGGTTCATTAGGAATCATGTTTCATTAATGATTATCTCTAAATCGGGCCATTTTTGAACATTTGACTTTTTTCTCGAGCTTTCTCTAAGAGTTCAAGTATCCAGCATATCGAAGAATTTATTACAAGATCAACGGTCTAAGACGGAGATTGTTTGGATGTCGGGCAAAGGAGATACGAGAAAAATACAATCTGAGGCCAGTTCTGTTAGACGGCGTGTAAGGTAGAACAATAGCCAGTGTCATGTGACCTAACACAATTACCCTGTCATGTCCGAAACCTCAACGTCTTGGAACCATGAGGAAGGAGCTTAATTGCCTTTGGAAAAAGGTGAAATCAAGCAACAATGTGGGTTGTGTAACACGACATTCTATGTCGTGTGACTGAAGATGGCGTGCTTTAGTCATGCAAAAGGGGAGCCAAATCTCTGAAAGTAAATGGGTTAAGGCATATATGGCATGCTCCCTAACATAGGTGCCTATGCCATACTACCTTGTATGGTTCGCCTTGGCGTGTAAGCCCCACTTTATATAAATAGAGCCCCAAAAGTGAGAGAAAGAAAGTTCTTTCAATGCTTAGAGACCATAATTCAAAAATCCCCTCTCCACACCTCCATAAATACTAAAATACCCAATTGAAAGATCAAGGGAAGTGCTTGGAAAGCTAGGATAGCTTAGAGATTGGAGTTCTAGGAGATTGAAGACACCATTGGAGCTTTCTTGAAATCCGCCCCTAGACGACCCGATTAAACCACACGGTTCGATCCATGAAATACTCGGGGTTCACTTCATCAAATAAATAACAAAATATAGACCAGAACAACTACAATGAAAGACCCCAAAACAAAAGTAAAGCCTCTAAAAAGTAAACAGAGCATCTAAGGCTCGAATCCAATTTCAGACAATAAAGAAAACCATCCCAAATAGAGGAACCCAAACATTTAGAGATAAGTCTTACAAATCAACTAAAACAAAGAAATGTATGAAAATATGAAAAAATGTTTGAAAACATGATAATGATAAAAGGGATAGATGAGGTCCTCCAAGTTACCTTTCTCTACGACTCCCAGAGCCACTCGATTGAGGCGTTGCTGCTCGTCTTTGCTCTCTTAGGTGGCATTTGCTCCTAAAGTCAGCGATATGAACAAAGTGACTAAGCCTGGATCGCAAAGAACTGAACTAGCATCTAGTAAAGTGACCTTGTGGTTTTGTAGGTATCGTCCTAACGTCAGCCACCCCTAGGTGGATCAGACCATGAAACCACCCCGAAGTACTATGAGAGCAACACAAAAGGCTTGCTTGTCACTTTCTGCCTGTGGCTGAACGTATCATGGGGTTTTAAGCAATCCGAAAGGTGGGTAACAAATGCATCATGGTTATATACTAGCCTAGTACGTCTATCATGAATGTTACTATCAGGAACGATGGATCACACGCCATAATTCTTTGGTTAGGAGTTTATGCTCAAATTAACAACTGTCCATGCAGTAGATCACACACTACTGCTTAGCCCAAGAGCCCAGCTGTAAAATCACAACACTTGTAAAGTAGATCGCATTCTACTATACAGTCTTGAGAATCCAATCATGGAATCCTGACAACCAATTACAATTCTTCGTATAAAGCAGAAAAGTAATCTAAACCCCCACCTATTAAAAGCTTTCCCCGCAAGAGTCTGATTTGAAGCCGTCTCCCTAGAGCTCCATTATCTGATCTGTATGACCTTCTAAAGAGTTCTTAATGAACTTTAAGCCTCTCCTATTGGCCTGGAATTGATCAACTTGGTCCTCCCCTCTACCTGGAATCAATCGCCGTCGTTAGTGGATTTCTAAAAATTAGGTTTCTGTAAACTCTGAGTTCCGAAGTTGCAACTTTATTTATACATATAGTCTCCCACGCCCATGGCCGACTTATCACCACACATGTGACTGCATGGCAACCACGCCCATGGCCCAGTGATGGTCACGACGATGATTCACCTTCTAGTCACGTTCGTGACTGTTACTGACCATGTTCATGATCTTTCTGACGATCACGCCCGTGAAAGACTGTCAGTCACGCTAGTGATGGTCCATTAGACATTCGATCCTTAGAGAATTCACAGAACCCGATTAAAACCTATATTCAAATGTTAATCCAAAATTGGGGTGTCACAACTCTCCCTTCCTACAAAAGATTTTTCCCAAAACCTGAATGTGAAAACATAACCGGGGGGGGGGGGGGGGGGAAGAAATTACCTGCTACGTAATTCTCCACTAGCTATGGATAGTGTTCCTGCATGCTAGGCTCCGTCTCCCATGTCACAGCCTCGACATCCTGATTTTTCAGCTGCGAGGAGATAGGGTATGAGTTCAGGACGAGATCGATGTGTGTGGATTGCTGCGAGAAGATCCACCGCAGTCTTTGCTAGTTTAAACGATGTTCTTCCCTTACAATAGCAGCAATACACACACATCGATCTCGTCCTGAACTCATGGATCTCCTCGCAACGGAAATAATATGCATTATGAACCCTAAGTTTTCCATCAAATAGGATATGTATGCAATTCTTTGTCAAACGCTGAGGCAATTTGAAATTGGAGAAGGGTTGATTGGATTTTCGAATGGAAGGACATTGAGAACGGATCGGGTTCTGGATTGTTGAACGAAAGGACGACATCGTTGCTGCCATGGCTCCGACGGCTCTTTAACATTCACATCATCAAGGTGATGCATGCGGCTATAGATATGGGAGATGGGTTTATTAGATTGAGAGTAGGATACTACGTCTAGCAAGTCGATCAGTTAGGGTATGCCGACGATTGCCTCCTTTGAGATGTGGCGATTTCTTCTCAGGTGGAGAGAGCTGGTGATGGTGATGAATGATGTATGGATAATGAGACATAAACATCATGGAGAGAATAGATGGGAGATAAGGATGATGTGGAGGTGGGATGTGCAATCTGTTAAAGAGGATGGGGCAATGTTATTGAATTATTTTGTGTATTAATAGAGATATATGAAATAAAGAGGGTGATTAGTATGTGAATTGAAAAAATATATGAGATCAAAAATAAAATGTGAAATATAGATTTAATATTTGAATAATTGTTAACCGTCAAGATCCCAAATTGAAAATGGACGTTGGTGATGAATTTACGTTACCAAAAAGAAAACTAGACACACCGAAACTTTCGGTATACTAGGTATACCGAAGAATTCACCTTTAGTACAATACTTAACACAATACTTAGTATACACAGATTGCTTTTTTTGCTTTCGGTGACTCACTCGTGCTTACCTAATAAATAATATACCCTTTTTGGTCCAATAAATGACAAATATATCTTTTGGCTTCTTACTATAGTCTAGGACAACATGCTCTCTCCTCTCTCCTCCCATTCTCCTCTTTCCCAGATTCCCCATTTCTCCTCCATGGCCATCCACCTCCCTTCGTCGACCCCTCTTTCAGTTTGTTTGTTCTTCCAATCTCAAAGCTTAACGATTGAATTGGCAAATCCTCCTTCTCTGCCTTTTTCATAGTGGGTTTCTTGGGTTCGTTCATATGTACGACTACATCGATTTTTGTTGGTATCTGTCCCGGATTTACGGGTTTCTCTCTCCGACGGTTGGTTCCGGGCGGTTTGGATGGGGTTATCTCGCCGGTTTCAATTTGTCTTATCCACATAACTGCAACTCTATGGTGCCTCCCGTTGCCTATAATAGGTTCAGATTTGATTACGAATCTACTCTCCTGCTCTCTCACCCTCGTGCTAAGTGGTTTAACACCTACTTGGACTTTTCTCTTCTGAAACTAGTTTTCAATTAGTCTGTCGCTACTCTGCAATGGAGGCTCTACCACCTAACAACTCTACATCGGTTTTGTCTATGGATTTCTCTTAGGCTAATGTGAAATCAAGGCGAGACCAATGCAAGTTAAGCCTGGCAGGAAGGATCTTTTGGCCCCTGCCAAAGCCGACACATGTTGGTCATCAGGATCTAGCAAGACAATGGAAGGTGAACCCTCAAGACTTGGATGTTTCCAATGTGGGACATGGTCTTCTCCACTTCATCTTCCCGTCCGTGGCGGTTCATGATTGAATCTTGAAAGACCAACCTTGAAGTTAAAAATCTCATATTCTCAACCTCGCCCCTTGGGAGCTTCCTTTGTTGGAGGTTTATGACCGACTTCAATTCATGGATATGACTATTCAGTTAGTGCTTCCTCCCCACTATTGCTCGGTTGAGTTTGGCGAAAATCTTCTCTAACCGATGGGTCAGGTGTATTAGACAACTGTTTTCTCTTCACTACCAGGGGGCTAGGGTCCCGTTTTGTGACATTGGTGATCAAGGTTGCAGGGGAAAGGCCATTTTGGGTCTACTTGAGATATGAAATTTTACCAACTGTCTGTTTCTTATATGGTCCGCTGGAACACACTAATCGCCACTGTCCTTATGAGGCTCTGTTTCCACCAATGACGGATGCTCCGGGCTAGCAGATGACGGTCTAGCTGGACGGTTATTTGGTTAAGGCACCGACTGGATTGGTGGACTCTTCTCCACTTTCGAAGAAGAGGAGACAAAAACCTTTGCCGTATATCTTCCAACCATTATTTCTTTCAGAGGTTCCGTCTTCCTCTTAAAATCCTGCTCCGGTGTAACCTGTTGCGAAACCATTCTCGGTGATGCCCAACCATGTTATCTCAGAGGATGATGGCCTTGTGGAGCATCCTTTAGTCCATGTTATTGTACCCCCGATTTATGCTACCCTTTCTAATAGTGACTTAAGGCCTTTTCCTTATGTGAGCCCAAGTGTTTATAGATTTTATCTTCTAGCTTCCAATGACTTTGATAGTGATAGTTATTGCATGTCTTTTAGTCAACAGCGGCCGTTACCATTAGTGGACCGCTTTGGGTTTCATTATTCTTTGCTCAAGTGTCCTAGTCCTTTCCGTATTTTTGTTTCGATGGATTTGGAGGCATTTAGGTTTAGTGTTAACATATATGATTATGTTTTTCCGGCGTGTCGGTGGACGATGCAAATTGATGATCTGAAGAGTCCTCGTTCGCCTGAAGAAGATATCTCCCCAGCAAGAGAACTCATTACATGACTAGCTATGAAGTGGAAGAGCACATTGTGGGTCTCAGTGTTGACGTCCCACTGTTGAACGAGGGTTACGCTCTTGATGCGAATGATCTACTTGATGAAAATATCATTTTGGGAGACAACCCGGATATTGTGGCATTGGCATATACTCTTTGTACATATGTGGTGGGGGAAGCCCGCCCGGAGGGGCCACCACCAATTCCATGACTGTCCTTGTGTAGAATTTTTGAGGGTTAGGAAGTTCCCTCGTCAAAGATTCCCTAAGAAACTTCCAAAATCAGTATCGAACTCCGTTGCTCTTCCTTTCAGAGACTAAGGCCACGTCTTCTAGGGTGGTTCATTTATTTTGTTCATTAGGATACCCTCGCTCTAATAATATTATTGTGGATTGTAACACCGAGTTTGCTGGTGGCATTGCTCTTGGATGGCAAGAAGACTATTCTTGTGCTATTATCAGTGTCTGTGACTTTTATATTGCTGTAAAGGCATTATCGCCTGGTGGATTTGAAGTATTATTAATTGGCGTTAATCTAAGCAGCAACTACATTACTCATTCACGACAATTTAATGTAATTTTTTCCATCATTAACCAAGAGGGATTGCCTTTTCCCCTTTTTGGTGGTTTTAATGTTGTTGCTTCAAGTCAGGAGAAGTCAGATGGCCTTCCGATTTGGCAGGGTCCAGTATCACATTTTCAAAATTTTATTTATCGCCATGGGATTTTTGACATTGGGATTTTTGGCCGAGAGTTCACTTGGTCTAATAGAAGCCAAACTCTGGATTCTATTATTAATTGTCGTCTGCATCGATTTTTTCTCTCTGCAGATTTCTTTACAACGTTCCCAAATGCTATGGTGAATCATCTGTTGGATCTTGGCTCAGATTATAGGGTGATCCTTTTGCGTTTAGATCTAACGTCGGAGCGAAATGGGTGCTTGATTTTTTTGTTCGATAATAGATGGCTGTCAAATCTGGAGTTGCCTGCGATTGTGGAATCTCTTTGGCGTTCCTCGGTGTCTCCTATATGTTTCGTTTACACACAATTTTGAAGCGTCTACGTCATCAACTTTATGAATGGTGTCGAGATGGGTATTCTAATTCAACGCGATCAATTCGACATATCTTACAGATAAAATCGGTTACTCCAGTTAACTGGGATGCTATTATGAACTTAGAAATTGAACTATCGGTAGCTTGTGGACAAGAAGCACAATACTAGAGGGGTAAAGCTTGGAACGATTGGCTTCATTCTGGGATAGGAATACTTTTTTCTTTCATCGTTCGGTTGTTGGATGTCGCCATTTTAATAATCTTGGGGATATTGTTACAGGCGACAGTGAAGTTCTTACAACAGTAGTGGAACAAACAGTCATGCTGTCTTTTTCTTCTCTTCTCTATTTACTTCGCAGTCTCCTCACCCTGAGGCTATTGATCATGTTACTACACTGGTTGGCCCGCCACGTGTTGCTTAGGAAGTTAATGAATTACTATGTTGGGCATTCTTGGACAAAGATATTTGACGAGTCATGTTCTTGATTGGAGCTAGCAAGGGCCTGGGTTCTGATGGTTTTACAATAGGCTTCTTCCATCATTTTGGCCACTAGTCGGCAGAGATGTCTTTGCAGCTGTACGTGCTTTCTTCCATTCCTCGGGAATTCTTCAAAGTGTTAATCATACCTACCTTTCACTAATTCCAAAAGTAAATAATTATTCTTCCTTAAAGCAAGTTCGTCCAATTGGATTATGTCAGTTGGTTTATAAAATAATTTCCAAATATTTGGCCGCGAGGCTTGGAAAGGTCTTGCTTGGCATTATCTTGCCAACTCAAAATGGATTTGTCCCAGACTGACATATCTTAGATAATGTGCATATCACCCATGAAATCATGCACTATTTAAAATTCAAGATAAACGGAAATAAACATTTCATGACTTTTAAACTTGATATGGAGAAGGCCTATGATCGAATTAAATGGCCTTGTTTAAAATCATGGAAACATTAGGCTTTTTTTGCTACTTGGATTGGTTGGATTAGGGAGTGCCTTTCCACGGCTTCCTTCTCGGTACTCTTTAATGGCAAGACCTCTCAGATGTTCACCCTGTCACGGGGTTTACGACAGGGTGATTCATTGTCACCGTTATTGTCTTCCATTTTTGTTCTGAGGGTTTCATCTCCTTAATCTCAAATGCCATTGATACTAAGCATTTACATGGAATCCAATTAAATAATCATTTTCCTATTATATCGAATTCATTATTCATTGATGATACATATACTGTAGCAAACTTATGCAGTTGTTGTCCATCAACGAGGAGGCAAGTGGACGACGTTCAAACTTGACCAAATCGACATTGTTTTTCAGTACAAATACACCTCCTGAATTGCGGACTTCGATGGGACTACAATTGCAAGTTTCCAATATCAGATTATGTGATAAGTATCTAGGTTTTCCGACGCATATTCAGAGATCAAGGGCTTTCACATTTTGCTATTTAGATGATAAGTGGCCAATAAATTACAAGGTTGAAAAGCTAAGTGCCTATCGGCAGTGGGTATGGAAGTTCTTATCAACTCAATAAATTCGGCAATGCCAGCATACGCTATGTCAAACTTTAAGATCCCTAAAGGCCTTTGTATCCGTTTGAATAAATTGGTTGCCCATTTCTGGTGGGGTTCTTTGACAGATTGACGTGTTCATTGGAAATCATGGTCCTTCATTTGCATGTCTAAATTGGTTGGCGGATTAGGTTTCCATGATTTTGCTTCAGTCAATCAATCCTTGCTAGGCAGTCTATATCACCGGATATATACGAATCCAGACTCGGTTTTAGCTAGGCTGCTTAAAGGGTGATACTATCATGATTCCCCTCTGCTCGATGCAAAAAAAGGAGCTAGACCGTCTTGGGATGGACTAGTGTCCTTCATGGCCGTTCTTTGTTATTAAAAGGCTCTCGCTGGTTGGTGGGTGATGGAGCTTCGGTTTCGACTTTGAGCTTGCAATGGCTGCCTACATCTCCACCTTTTGCCCCTATTACTTTACCAGGCGTTGCGACGACAACTATTCCAAGTAAGGTTGTTGATTTAGTTCAACATGGACGATGGAATAAGCCTTTGCTTCACTCTTTATTTAGATTTTCATCTGTTGCTTCCATTCAATCTATCCCTCTACCTTTGTTTAACTGCTCGGATCGATTTGTTTGGCATTATGTAAATTCAGGGGAATATACAGCTCAATCTGGGTATCGGTTTGCCCAAACACAATGGTTTGTTACGAGAGCAACATACTATGGACCATCACTTGTTGATTTTGCTCTTTGGGCTAGGTTATGGGCTCTACCAGTGCAGCCGAAGCTCAAGTTTTTCATGTGGAAGTTGTTTAATACAATTCTTCTGCTTAATGATGTGTTAGCATCGAGATCGATGGATTTGGAACCTCAGCATCACTTATTTTTTACTTGCCCAGTTGTTGTTCGGCTTGCTGCAGCATGTCAATCGTTGTTTATTGCTCCAGGTTAACATCTGATTGCTTTCTCGAGGCGTTGGAACATAAGGGATAAAAAAATCTTGGTGAACTTTATTTAATTCTGATGGTGTTTGTGGAAATCGAGGAACAAGGTGATTTTCTAGCAGACCCAGAGATCGATCGGTTCTCTTCAACGTTCTTTCTTCATCTTCGCGAAGCGGAGGACACTTCGAATTCAGCAGCTAGTCCTACAAGAGCATCTATCCAAGCAGTCACAACAACGTCATTCGTCAGACACTGCCCTCCAATCAGTCTGAAAATCTTAAGTCATGTGGATGTTGCAGTTCGAACGAAAATCTCTAGGATCCCTAATTATGGAGCGGTGGGTACGGTGCGGCGTACCAATGTTGGCGATTTGGTGTCGACACAAAGAGTTGTTTTTAGCCAGTTCACAGATCCTCTTGCCCTAGAGGTCCTTATGATTCGTCAAGCTTTAATATCGACAAGCAATCCACCGACGGTGTCGACGATTATTCATACAGACTCGGCAGAAGGTGCGAGATTGTTGTGTACAGGAAGACCATATATCCGTTTGGGCTTGTTGTTGCAAGATTGCATGAGGCTACTTGGTCGGGCTCCCTTGGTTTATATTAAGCACGTTCGTCGCCAGAATAATTGTGCCGCCCATTTTGTGGCATGAGAAGCTCTTTCTTATCCAGCTTCTTCTGAATGCCTTCTTGATTTACGCTACTATTTGTGATATTTTGTAAGATATTTTCTACCTTTTGAGTATCTATTCAGATGCCTTAGACAAAAAAAACTTAATATACATATTTATTTAGTTATAAAATATCAATTTTATCCCTTATTTTTAAGGGTTAGATCTATAAAATTATTTTTAAACTATTGAAATTTGAGCTTTGCAGATGAAATCCAAAAGCCAATTCTCTTCTATAAATTCGGTCTCTCCTTACTGTGGGAGTTGAATAGTTTATCTATCTGCCGTTCCATTTCTTCCCTTTCTCGGCCTTCTCCGCTAAAGCTTCCACCATAGGAAGAGAAGACAGACAAGAGGTGCGCGCTTAGGTTGTTCTGACCAGAAATGGACTCCCTTCTCCTCTCCTATTCTCCTGCCTTCATGCGCCTGTCCCCTGCCGCAACACATACAACTGCTGCTGCTGCTACTCTCGCGAATGCTACTCCCGTCGTTTCATTATCTCACCGGCACGTGGCTTCTCCATTTCTCTCTCGCGTCTCACCGGGACCTCTTCGTGTATCGTACCGTCGGTGCTCGTCGCATTCCACTGTAGCCGCGAGCTGCACCTTGATGGCCTCTGCGCTTCCGGTATGTGTAGTTGCGTTCCGAAGTCTTATTTTTGGAAAATCTTCCTGGATTAGATGTTGGTGAATTGCACAATTCGGTTGCAAAATGATGTTTGGTTGGCTGTAATGAGATATTTCCATAGGAAAATTTTTTCCTGAGAATTTCGGTTCTTATGGTGAATTCCTGGCGTCCGCCCTTAGGGTAACAATTATGACTAAAAAATATTTGTAACGAATTATTGGTCTTGTGATGCAATTTCTGACACATTTTGAAAATGTTTCGTTTGATCTGTGTCTAAGAATGGTGTCTACACGGTTGGCGATTTCATGACAAAGAAAGAGGATCTGCGTGTGGTGAAACCAACAACAACTGTGGATGAAGGTACCTGATTGATTTTTGTTCGTATTTTCATGTTTCCATACTTTCATTACATTCCCTAAGTGTTTTGCTTGCATGCCATTATTTTTCTTGTCTCGCAGCATTGGAGACCCTTGTGGAATGCAGGATTACTGGCTTCCCTGTGATTGATGATGACTGGAAGTTGGTACTTTCCGCCGCTCCTTTCTCTGTTATATTAAGAAAACCATTTGAGCCAGACTTGTCTAGTTATGTTCTGATCAGGGTTCGCTTTGCAAATTGTGAAGTGTCGTGTTAATTGGATGACCATGTTGGTTTAAGTCATGGTGCATCTTGACGCATCCTTGTCTCTATCCATCATAATATTGTTGCTTATGATGTCTACTGCGCATATATGCACCCAGTGATGACCTATTGCAAGAGCTTCTCTACCTCCTGCAGGTTGGTCTGGTGTCCGATTACGACTTACTTGCACTGGACTCCATATCAGGCAAGCCTGAATCTCTAAATTAGCACTCGGATATCTCTTCTTAGTGCGGTTCTCCTTTTTACTTTGTTGAAGAAGCTGCTCTCAGGCGTCATTAGAAAAATTCATTATTACATGGTTCAGTATTCATTTTCTCTCTCGGCAGATGTTATCTTTGTGAAAATTGTCCAACCCAAAACTGTTTGAGTTGAAACTTTATGTTTTGATATCTCAACAGTGCACTGCTTTACTTATTATCGATTGTTTTACTGCCATTCCTGGCCAAAATCCGACAGTTGCTAAAAGGGCCTTTCATAGAGCAGTTGCGGTGGATTCCATCTTCTTGTTCCGTGTACTAATGGTTTTAATATTTCGACCAGGCCAAAGAGCTGAGAATGACATGTTTCCTGAAGTAGACAGCACCTGGAAAGTATGCGATAATTGCTCTTTATACTTCATAAGTAGATATTTAATCTCACCATCTTGTTTTTTATGCTGAAGTTGAGTGAATATCAATATGAAGCTCTATTTGAAGCATTTAGAGGAAACTGACGCAGCATGTTGAACGATAATCAATCAAATATCTAGTATCTTTCAGTGCTTCAATATTGTACAGAACTTTGATTTTTCTACTACATTCAAATTATTGCAGACATTTAATGAAGTTCAAAAGTTGCTCAGTAAGACCAACGGGAAAGTTGTTGGTGAGTTGATGACACCAGCACCCATGGTGGTTCGTGAAACAACTAATATTGAGGATGCTGCAAGGTATGTTGGTAGAATCATTTCATACACCCTTAATCAAATCATCTGCAACCACCTACCTACCTCATCATCCATTTCAATGGGTTTCATATGATGGCAGATTACTGCTGGAGACAAAGTTCCGACGTCTTCCAGTTGTAGATCCTGACGGGAAACTGGTAAGAAATGTTTATTTTATCATTTGAACAAATCTAAAAGCTTCAGCTCTTTGCATCATAAATACACTGTATGGAACTGGGTGTTGAAGGTTGGGATTATTACACGAGGAAACGTGGTAGGAGCTGCACTGCAAATAAAGCGTTCGTTGGAATCAAATGCATAGAGAGAGGTGTCGGGAGTCTGTTGTGGAAATAAATGGAGCAACGCGGAAACGAAAACCTGAGATACCAGGTTTTTTATGCTGCTGATGTTTCAGACCTCAAATCCGCAAACAAGAAGCTTCGTTAGATCGGACGAGTATAGTAGCCTTACTTGTACGTAATATGAAGACCTTTATTCGTATCAATAATTCTCGTCAATTGTCCAGACTGCTACTTTGAGTTTCTAAGTGTAGATAGATAGATGGGTTAGGATCAGTTCAAGCCCGTAGAATTTAAGAATAATTCGGATTATAATTAAATCATTTGATTTTTAGGTTTCCTTGTAAATTATAACCATCCTTCGTTGCTGGCGCTGCTACCGGCTGCAGAACTCCAGAAATGGGATTTGAACAAATAATAACTAACATTTCATGTCATAAGATTTACTTTCTTTTGTCTGAGTGTCAGAATATTTACTTCGATTGGATGTCTGCGTGAATTCATCGGAAGAAAATTTAAATAATTTGAGAATTTAACGGTGATGTTATTTTGAGAAATAAAATGTTTGGATGATGTTTTATTTATTTATTTGCTATTTGTATTAAAAGCTTTTGATGAACCAATCTTGGTGGAGATTGCCTCGTCTGGTTAGACCTGGCAATTCGGTCGAAATTGGTTGCTCGATTTTGAAACCGAGTTCGTCCGATTTTGAATTTACTCAAAATCATTGTCGATCGATTTCGAACTCAATTCGGTTTGTCAAATTCGAATTCAATTCGAAATCGATAACCGTTTCACCGAATTCATAATTGAATTGGACTTTGTGAAAAACTGAATTGAGAAAAGACCTTACATCTATTTTTCGGACTTCGTTTTGCTTTTTGTTGCCTTCCATCCATTAAATTTCAATTGGAATATGTCTCCACATCACATATTAACAAATGAATTCATTAACAACTTATCACAAATAACCGAAATGCCCAATCGAATTTGGTTGAACCGAATAACCGAATTCGAACTGCTATTCCTATGTCCGACTGCTTTGGTAATTGCATCCAGTTGATGGTTGGTTGAACGATGAGTATAGGCGACCGTGATGGTAGGAAATTGTGAGGTGACTTCAGTGATTCGTCCTAGGTATGAAACGCATCGCCATGACCATCTATGCTTTGGGTTACGAGTAGCCGTCACTAGGTCTAGCCACTTAGCTATGCGTTGCGTGGTGATGAACGTTGGTGGGGTTTCTCCACGGAAGATTATGTTATAGCAGCTTTTCCAAATATTCCACGGAATTGCCACAATGAGAGTGGTGGCCTGAGCATATATCGAGACACAACGACATATCCAGTTGTTGTGGTGGCTCGAGAAATTATCAACGTGGTGAGTATTTGGATAGGCGTGTCATATTTGATGGGCGTGGGAGCAAGTAGAGAGGCATTGGACCGTGGTTTCCGCCTCCCTTTAACATAGCTGGCATGTGGGGATTGGATGGCAATTCCGGGCGTGTAGGTTTGAAGATGTTGCAAGTCCATAGGTGGCACATTTCCAAAGGAACATTCCGATGTGGGGAGGAAGGTTTATGTTCCACAGTTTCTTCCAAAACATGATATCGTCTACAGGAAGGGGAGTGAGGCTCCCTGTCTGGGATTTATGAGTGTGGTACACCGATCGTACCGTGAACCTCCCATCCTTTGTGTTTCAGGACCTCCATTCATCCTCCATGTTCGGTGGTCATATTGGCATGCAACTTATCGCCTTTGCCACCTCCGGCGTATAATAATGTTGGACTAAGGGCATGTTCCAAGCCTTACCCGTCGGCAGCAGCCAATCTCTTGCTTTTGAGTTGTTTCCTGTGGTTTTTGTGAAGCAAGGGGGTTGGATGATCTGAAGCTAGGGAGAGGAGGATAAGTTGATGTTTTCCCCGTTTCTCATAATAAGGAGGGCTCTGCTTGTACGAATTTCCTTTGTGTCGCACAGCTTGACCCTTTCGTAGCGGTGAGGAAGTCGACATGCCTGAAGTACTTGACTTTAAGGACACGTGCCCATAGGGAGCCGGGGATCGTCAGGAGCAACCTTTCTTGTTGGAAAGCATCAGAATATTGAACTCTCGAAAGATTTTAAATCTGAGCGCACCTTGTCATTTGAGGTTTGAAAGCATGGTCTCGCTGACCCAGTGGATGGACCATTTAGTAGCTGAACCCGCCCAATAAAAGTTCCGTATGATGGAATCCATCTGATTCGTTGGATGCTTGGACAGTAAGAAGCGACTCATGAGGTATGTAGAACCTCCTTGATAAGTACCTCTCTACCTGCAGTGGACATATACTTTGTCTTCCAAGATTGTGCTTGGGACGTCATCTTGTTGATGAGGATAGCAAAGGTTTCCTTTCTGGATCTTCCCCATTTCGCTGGTATTGGTAAGTGTGTTGAGTGATGTTGGCTATGTTTGAAACCGATACTGTTAGTGATGAGTTTGTGATTTCACTAATGGGATGTTGGCAGAATAGAAGATCGAGGATTTATCATTGTTAACTTCTTGTCCTCTCAAGTCCCCATATCGTGAGATGATTCCCATGATATTTCTTGCCTCCTGGATAAAGGATCCAAGGTTGATCAGTTCGTTGGACTACACTTAGCATTCCCCAAAACTCTGCTCTCTCTGATGGTACACTAGGGCTATAAACAAAGGTGCAATAAAAACCTTCGTCATAAGGAATAAAAGTAGGGATATAGTTTTTGGTGGAGCTAATAATGGATACATTCAGATCATTCATCCACCAATTGAAGGGAATGTCTCTTCCCTTCCAAAAACTCCTCCCAATTCTTTGTTTCTGAGAGATAATGATGCTTGGGTGGCTGGAGTGGTTGATATCACTGAGCTGTCCTATTGTAAGGGGCCTCCGGATGCCCCTGCAATTCCATGCAAGGATCTTCATTTATAGCGTGGTGGCCCATTACTGGCCACCGCTGAGTCAGTGAGGTCAATCATCTTTAGGACTAGCACCACCGTCTCTAGTTACCCAGGTTGGGGGTTGGCGCTTGATGTTCGGCGGAGTGGCACAACTTCCCAATCTTTCCTTCTCCCGGGGATATGGACTGCCTGCCAAGGCTGAGAATGGTAGATGGTGGCACAGAGAAAATCAGGTTTGTTGTTTCCTAGCGGCGCCTCTTAAGGGCTCTTTCAAGCGACTCCTCCAGTCATGGGGTCGGAAGCCGGAGGTCAGCGGCGGAGTTGGAGGTGGAGTGGGGTGTGGGTTGGGGCCCAAGTGATAGAATGGGGATAAACATGGTGGAGTTAGCCTTGTAATAGTGCTGCAGGCGCCAGTGCTGCCTTAAAGCCTCATAGTTCATTCCAAACGCCGTAGCCATAAAGTGGTTGTTGTTGAACTCTTCTGACAGGTTGGTGGGCTTCACGGGGGACATTTCTTGGGTTTCTATCATATGGGAGTCAATAAAGAAATGGTAGTAGGTAGGGGTAATGCCCTCCGGGGATCCATTGGGGATAGTTTGGTGACATCATGATGAGGGTAAGGTTGACGTGGGTTTTGGGGTAGTTGGGTTGGGACGCCGGTGAGCACCAGAGGAGGCGTTGTTTGTTGACCCTAGCTGGTTCCTTCTGATTTCGGTAATGATGCTCTCGGAGTGGGTCCTTTTAGGGATGGGATGATTGCTGGTCGGGAGCCGATGGTTGGTATGGCGCGCTGGTACTTGAACTGTTCCGGGGGGGATCCCACTCATCTCTTGCTCTATGTGATGTTGGCGGTCAATGCAGTGTTGTAGTTTGTGTCCTATGCAGCCACAATAGGTGCATATTTCATGGAGTCCTCCGTATTGGAAGGTGAATTTTTGGGTGCCTCTGTTGTTTGGGAGCTCCAGGTAGAACCCCAAGGTGAGTGGATCTGCTACTGTGACATCCACCAATACTTGCACCATCCTGTCCCACTTAGTTGGGTGGATCCCCGTTTGATCAACGTCATACAGATGGGGGAAGTAGGTGGTGGCGATCCTACAGACACTTGCATCAGAGGCATAGGTCCATGGTATGTCGTGTATGAGCACCCACAACCTAATATTTTTAAAACATACCTCCTCAGCACCTTTGATCTAGTCCCACTCCTTATGAGCCAGAAGGGCTCATGAGACCCCGTATGGTTGGTGTTTCATGGCATAGTCCAACTGGTCTCTGTCCACCATAGTCATGATCATGATGTTGGGATGGAAATCCAGGTCTTTGACATCTATTTGCGGGTGACTCCAATGGCTGCCCCCTTCTGAGGTAGTCTAGTTCCAAAAAATTTCCCTACGAGGAGGGATGCTTTGGAGAGTCAGATGGTGCTCCCTTAGTGGATCTGGAGGGTTGAGGGCCGACAGCTGAGGAAGTGCGGTTGATTGTTTGGCAAGAGGGGTTGCGCCGAGTGTTCGGCGTTGGTTAGGATTGGAGGCTTCTAGTAGGTCTCTGGTGGTCATTGTGCTTTGGGTTTATGCTCTAGTTATGATTGAGAAGGTGGAGATTTTTGGTTAGGGAGAGTGTATGGTTTCTTATAGGCCTTGCCATTACTGCGAAGAGTTTAATGTCTGCTTCGATTTTAAACCCTCCGGTGCTAGCTTCCCACGTTCTCTAGCTTCTAGAGCTGTTCCTATACCTGATTTGAGGTTTATCTGCCCGGGGGTTGTGAGAGAGTTGTTTCTGAGTGGAGTAAATATTCTTGTCCCCATTGGAGTGATAGCTATCAGGGTGGAGAGCGTCAGAGAGAGTGTTTATTACTTCCTTCCTTTTATTGGGTTTGACATCCGTTACTGTTTTTTGTAGGGATATTTGATGTGCTGTATTTTTGACAAACTTATTCTCGTTATAAACTATATTTTTGTGTGTCAAAATGTATTCAAACTTAGAATTTTGACTACATGTTTAGTTCTCTTTCCCCCTCGAAGCCGTATTACGTTGTTTAGGATGTTTTATGCATTTTTCAGGCGATGTACGATGTTTGGCGACAAGTGGGAAGTAAGATGGATGATTTAAGCTTTCCGGGGCGAAGATTTGCTGAAGTTGAAGATGAATACGACGTTTCCTTTGAGAACACGGCGTGTCCTTTTCTCTGGAAAGTAACCCTAGACCTTCTCTTGGTAAGAACACGCACACGTCCTTAGGGAACACGACGTGTCCTTAGGGAATACAGCGTGTCCTTAAAGGATACGACTTGTCCCCCCCTTCAGACGGGTTTTCAAGTTGTTTCCCCTCTCCAATTCGAAAGAGGAGATATAATAGCCCGAGCAGCCCTTTTGTTGTGACAAACTTTATTTGAGACATATTTTCGAGTTCTTAGGGAGAGGAAGAGTTCAAGAGATCGATTGAAGCAAGAGAACATCAATGATTGGAGACGGATCGAAGATCGGCAACAAGACGGAGATTTCCCGACGAAACATGCGTTCTTGCCGAGTTATTTCCCTTTCTTCTTCCCTTTTTGTTTCCCGAACCATGAGTAGCTAAACCTTTCGTGTTGTTCGGATGAGATGAAGCTTTAGCCTAGCTTTTCTATGAATGATGGGGTTTTAACCCTTTGATTTGTTATCGAGGTTATTCAGACGTATATGTGTTCCACCTAAACCTAATTTCTGATTCAATTTTGTATGGCCGTCTTGATTGAATCATCATCATTGATTTGTGGGTCTGAGAGGAACATAGATTAATAGATCAATTAGGAAGAACTCTAGAGTGGAACGGATCGTTTAGGCTTTTTGCAACATTTATCATTGGGGCATTTCATCGAACACATTTAGTGCGTTTTGTTTAGGTGTATATTAGCTCGAGAGAGGAGTCTACCGTTAAGAAAAATAGATCGTTAGAGGCGCGAGAGTGATCCAAGACTACCATAGGAAATTTCCAAGCCATTATAACCTTAATAATTGAGATAACTTGTCATTCATTGATGCATTTCTAGCTTTAGTGGATTCGAATTCGAGCAATCTTCATTCCATATTTGAAACCCAATCTTTTGCATTTGCCTTCTTTTGATTTGCATTCTTAGTTGATAATTGGGTACTAAAACATCCTTATAAACAATCATTCACTGTTACTTGGTCTAGTTACATAATCAACTTGAGTAATAGCATTAGAAAGACCCTAGGGAAATAAACGATTCCATTAGAGCATTCTAGTGGGTATTTGGATAGCGGGTGAAAATCCACGCTTCAAATTGATGCCGTAGCCGGGGAACTTTTATAATTATAGGAAAATTTTGATTGTTAGCTATTCTTTCATTCATCTTATCATTATTTATCCTCCCACATTTTCATATTACACTATTTTTTTGTTTCTTGTTGTGCAGGCAAAATTGTGGAGTCAACATCTCCCCGAAAAAGTAAATGACTAGTTGAAAAAGTAAATGACTAGCTGAAAAAGTAAACAACTTCATACCCTCATCTCGGTCCCAAGGTTCGCAAAAAGCTGGTGTTAGAGCTTCCTTTCGACCATCCTCCAATTGTTGCAAGCGAAGATAAAGAAAAAGAGGAAATCAAGATGGAGGTGTTAAACAACAATGAGGATGGCAACAACGGCAACGACAACCAAAACAACAACAACAACAACCGCAACGACAACCACAACAACAACAAAAACTGCAATGACAACCACAATCACGATGATGGGAACCACGACAAGCACAATAATGCACAGTTTCTTCTCATTCCTTACGATAAGCCATTAAGAGACTATGGCCGACCTACTCTCAAAGGAGCTACCTCAAGCATTCAATCTCCAATCAAGGGAGAGCAAGCTTATCAAAATTTAGTGCCCCTAACTAATCTCAGTCAATCAAGGGCATTTGCTGGATGACCGGACGAATAAAGTAAGAGGAGTGCATATCGAAGACCTCAAACTCAGTCTATTCCCATTTTCCCTCAAAGGGGAAGCACAAGAGTGGTTGTATGAGCATCAAGCAGGGCACTTCACTACTTAGGATGGCTAAGCTATAGAGTTTGTAGAGGAGTTCTTCTCTCCATCTAGAATAGAGGCATTGAAGGGTAGAATTGCTTAGTTCAAAAGTCCTTCTAATGAGACTTTCTATGATGTTTGGCACAGGTTCCAGAGTCTCCTCCGTTCTTGCCCTCACTATGACTTGGATGTGAACACCAAGTTTAATACCTTCATCAGGGGCTTGGACTAGCACAAACAGAAGGACCTCAGTATGTGTATTCCAGGAAATCTTACAGATCTGACACCAACTCAGGCCCTTGAAGCTTGCAGAGCTTATGCTTAGAAGATGAGGACCCTTATTCTTACAAATTCAGTTGACATTGAGCTTAATGTGCCCAGGAATCAAGTTCAACAAATGACGTCTAAATCTATTTTAGGTAAAGAAATCTCATCTACTATTGAGTTTCAACAAGCTCAATTACTTGATCAGTTGGAATTGCTAACTAAGAAGATGGATGGTTTAGAGCTAGCTTAGAAAAGCAACCAGCGTTCCAACAAGCCTGCAAATGCACCTATTGCTTGTGTGAATGCTTGAGCAAGATGTAAAGGAACTGATCATGATATCTTAAATTGTATGACCAATTGTGAGCTAGGAGTGAATCAAGAGTTATGTGGGCGGGCAGAACCAGAATAAATATCAGCCAAGAGGAGAGCAAGGATAGAACGACTACAAAGCTCAAGTTAATTACCAACAACAAAAAAACCCAGAACAACTACTGAAATTAGAGCAATTACCAGCAGAATCGATAGGGGCAACCAAGTTATTCAGGGAATAACCAACATAACTAGCAATAGAACCAATTTCTACAACAAAATTAGTTAGGGTATGTTAATGAGAGCTATGGTGAAAAAGGGAAAATCACCTATTCATTTAACCAGGCCCCCCCAGGTTTTCCACCTCAACCACAACAGTCATCCACAAACATACTTATGGAGAAATTTATAGCTACAAGCACAACAATTCAAGCACAAAATCAAGCTCGTTTCAATCAAATAGATGCAACACTCAAGGGCTTGGAGAAAAAACTCGATAACCTTGTCATAGACATGAAAAATGGGGTGCCAAGCACAGCTATCCCAAATCCAAAACATGGGGAGTCGCAGGAGCAGTGAAAATACGGAGTGGATAGGAACCGCCTGACAGTCCGATGAAACCAGTACCAATGGAGACACAAGAGAAGGTTATGCCTTTGAATCCCAAACAAATCACCCTAAACTCACCTTATACGCCTAGAGTGCCATACCCTGCTGCATTTAACAAAAAGAAGATGAAAAAGGAGGATTTTGAGAAGTTCCTTGACATGATCAACAATCAGAGTTTGAGCATCCCACTATTAGAAGTTTTGCTCAACATGCCCAATTATGCAAATTTTATGAAGGAGATTCTTTCCAACAAGAGGAAGTTAGGATATGCAAAATCTGCTACAATGGTTGAGAAACTTAGAGCAGTGGTTTTGAAAAAGAGCGTAGAAGATCAAGAACTTAATGAGACACTCGACCCTCTACCTAAACATACTCCATAGAAGATGATGGCTGAGTAGAAGGAATAAGTAGCTCCAGTGCCCCTCAGCAATACAAAGACAACAGATCGTGAACCCATAGTGGGGAAGAAGTGCTCAGACCCAGGGAGTTTCACTTTATCTTGTTATATTGGTGATCATCGCATGATAGGGCTTTAGCGGATTTGTGTGCTAGTGTTAGTGTCATGCCTTACACCTTATTTGAACATCTTGACTTGCCCACTTTACGTCCCACTATGATGCATATTTAACTAGCTGATCAAACCACCCGTTAGCTTAGGGGAATTGTTGAGCATGTCATTGTTGGAATAGGCAATTGTAGATTTGAAGTAGATTTTTTGGTAATAGACATGGATGAGAGCACCCAAATCCCTATCCTCCTTGTTGGCCATTCCTAGCTACTTTTGATGTAACCATTGATGTGAGAACTAGACTACTATGATGCATATTTAACTAGCTGATCAAACCACCCGTTAGCTTAGGGGAATTGTTGAGCATGTCATTGTTGGAATAGGCAATTGTAGATTTGAAGTAGATTTTTTGGTAATAGACATGGATGAGAGCACCCAAATCCCTATCCTCCTTGTCGGCCATTCCTAGCTACTTTTGATGTAACCATTGATGTGAGAACTAGACTACTGACCTTAAGGACTAAAGAAGATGAGATCATATTTGAGATGTCTAGCCCTGCCTCCAACAACTCATCACTAGTTAGGACTCTTTTGAGTGATCTCAATTATGCCATTGCTTGTACTGTTATTACTGATCCTGCTCCACCAGGCATTACCTTAAAAGTGCAGGTACCAGCAACTTATGAAGAACTCATGAAAGCAGGGGTGATTGTCCCAAAGAAGGGTACCAAAAAGAAGAAATAAGTACACCAAAAGGATGACTCTAGGAATTTCACTTGAGAAGTCGATAAGGAAGAGTGGTTTGGACCATTTGAGATTATAGTTATCTGGTCTGACGGTGTTTTGGAGCTTGTACATGCTGGTCGGAAGAAGTTCTATTTGGAAGGTGGAGTACCCAAGCTGTACTTGAAGAACAAGGATGCCAGTGTGAGGGAGGTCTTCACCTGGCTAAGCACACCTTAATCCAGGTATCATCTAGCTCAAAGACGTAAAAGAAAGAGCGCTTCTCGGGAGGCAACCCGAGCATTATGTCTTTTCTTTTACTTAATTTTGCATATTTTGAGTCTCGTGGTGTGTCTTGTGCCGAGTCAGTCGAGCCTGGATGTTGAAGTTTGTTACGTTGTGAAATTGAACTTACATTCATGAGATTAAGTCTATGATAGGACCATAGATTGAATGTGTTATGAGTTGCTTATTAATTTCCAAGTTAATTGTGCTTAACAACTAGTTGGTGTTCTCCACCTCTCAATTTGGGGGGCTTTAGTTGATTAGCTCTTATAGGATTCATTTTTCTTGAAATTGCTTTGTTAAGACTTCTTATGTGATAAGGACGCTTATCTTGCATGTCTTGTTCCTACTTTGCATTGACTTGGTTACTTTTCCTATATTGTGCTAATTAAGTGTGGGGTTCTCACCATGTCATAATTGTTGAGCACTTTGACTTGGTTCTGGTTTGTGATTCATGATTTATTTATTTTATGATTTCCCTATACCATAAGCTTGCCAGATTGTTGCCATGTCTGTCGTTTCCCCAAGATTTTAGTTTTTTTCAAATCCAGAATTGTGTTTCTAGTTTTGTTTGCTATGGATTGATGTAACAGATTGACAGTAGGCTTTCTTCTTTTCCTTCTCTCGTTTCTCTATGGTTGTAGGACTCTTTGTATACTCAGAGGAAGTTCCAATCTCACTTGTCATCCGACTGGAGCCTTGGTCCTCGTCCAGACTCTGTATGTGATCACTATCATGATCTCCAAGTTAGTACCATATTTTTTGTCCCTATCTCACTTGATTGTTTGGTCCATTGAGGACAATGTCATGTTTAAATGTGCGGTGAATTAGGGTGCTTCTTAATTGATGTGTACATAACTTATGAGTAATATTGCTGAATGGTTTTCCTTACTTTTCGAAACTCCCTCTTGAGCTTAGCCTGTGGATGTTACTGAATGCATGTTTAGTGTTCTCATTCTATTTGTGGATGTCTTGGATGTTAGGATGTCATTTTTGAACCACCTGTCGTTTTGCCAAAATTAGTATACTAGAGACTCATATATATGTAAAAATAAATTGCTAACTTCCACTATTTTATTCAATGTCACAGTAGAGTTATGTGTATCCACCCAACAAAATTTCCTACGTTGTTATGAAGCTTGAAATAGGCGAGAGGAGTCCGAATGAGACTGCTAAATAAAAAATGTCGTGGGGGTTTTGTTGCAACCAAAACAGGTAGGGCGACCCTGGTCGTTTTTTGTCTTCCCAACCATTATGAGGCTTCGGGGGTGGGCTATAGACTGGTTACTTCTGAGTCCGGCTAAAGTTGCGATTATTTCCCTCATTTGAAAAAAGCCGCTATCTAAAAAAGCAATAAAGAAAGAAACGTATAGAAAGAAAAGAAGGGACATTTTAATATTCGAGCTTTGTTTTTAGTAATTTGTAGTGTTAGATAGTCAAGTAACCAACTCGAAATAAGAGGGAGGTGCTAGCGTAACTTGAGTGCTATTAAAATTGAAGCACCCCCTCCCTCAAGACGGAGTAGAAATCACGGCCAGGACGAGCCGTCGATATGTTACTTCCGCTGGCAACTAGAAGGTATAAGTGTTTGGGGGATATGGATACAGTACGGTGGTTAGGTGTCAAATCATTTATATCATATGTATGAGTTTATCTTATACTAATTTAAGGGATTCAGTATTTCATGCCTAATTGTGTGGTTTGTTGATTGACTTGCATTCCTGAACACCATGATAGAATTAAGGACCTGAGCTTTATCTTCCGATCAGCATATGTTGAGTTCTTTGTAGAGAGCGATTAGTAGATTTCCTTGAAGACAAACAAGCATTTAAGTGTGGGGTGATTTATCTTCCGATTGCTAAATGCATTCATGGTCTAGAACAAGTGAGCATGACAATAATTTTACCTAGTAGATTGGAGTTCTCAAATCAAGATTTAAGGAGGAAAACAAAGTTGTGTATGCTGGTCTAATATTATTGTCAATTTACTACAATCCCATTCTCATAACAAAACAATGTTTGTGAATCAACAATAAACTTGTTGAGAGAGGTTTTTAATGGTTTCTAAGTTTGAAGTTGGTATGCTCAAATAGTATGAATCTATGGATTGCACATTTCGAATTTACATATGTGAGTGTGAAGTGGAGCCACTTTAAGAGAGTAATAAAAGGTCAATTCTCTAAGCACTCATGAGACAAGATTGTGTTCATGGATAAAATAAAGACAATAATAAGAGCTACTAACATGATAAGGATTAGTCGTGTGACATATATTGTCTCAGTATGCATGAAAATCTATGATGCAAGGATATCATATCTACTAATAAATATGTATACACAATGTATGTGCACAACAATTTTAGTGAGTTTGGGAGAGAAACAATGATTTGTCGAGGTTTTAAAAATTGATTTTGCAGCAATTTCGACCTGTGTGGAATTTATTAAATAACTATATGAAACTTTGTGTGATTGTGGTGTCGTCTATTCAGTGCAGATGAGGGCGTCTATCTACTCCTCTTCATGGTAGTAGCCTAGTAGGTGAAATTAGTATTTTTATATTAATATTAGTTGAAAGAACATACTAGTTAAAATTAGTATTTGCATATACCAAATCCTAAAAAGACATTAACTCACTTCTCTTAAAAATATTATCACTCAGAGTGGTTAATGTGGCTATTTCCACCCAACCCACCCACTGCCTGCCTCGTACGCCATTCCTTGTCTTTTTCATCCATCCATACTTCAACTTTTGCCAGCAGAACTCAAAAAGAAGACGGACCTGTGGATTTTGCTCCTCCTATTGTTTATTTAGTTTTTTATAGGCACTCAACCATACATACACCTTCCTTTTTGGACCCCTGGTAATCGGTCTCACCCATACATAACATATAAGTATTTCGCCATAAAGTCATAAACCATATGTACCTCCCCTCCCTCGTCAAAGCTGACTTCTATCAGCCATCAACAAGAGAATACTATCAATCAACCATGTTATCATTAAGGCTAATTTCTCATACTCATTCAGCCAACAAAGATATACAGTTACCCATTTTACAATTGCCACAATTTCCTAAAAACCACCCAAAAGTAAAACAAATCTCAGAACCAGAATATCCAACAGAAGCCAAATAGGCGTGTGATAAATATGCATACAAAAATACTATGCTTGTTATGCAACTAAGAACGAAGAAAAAAATCAAGAATATGGCAGGGAGAATGTTTCTTATTGAAGTGTGTATCTTACAATATAGAGAACATTATTTATAGGGTCAAGATAATGTAACCTTTATATGACTAACATAATTACACTTAAACATGAAAATAATAATAATTGATTCTCATGGTTAATGCATAGGTTACACAATGGACATTCATGCTCTAGAATAACTATATTTATAGCACTCCCACTTGAATGATCATTGGGTAAAAATATGTATTTCGTTGAGTACGCTATCGATATTGCCTCGTTAAAAACCTTACTAGTGAAGAAAAGTTGATACATTCTTATGTGAGTATGTTTGCTGTAGTGAAGTAGCCCAAGGCTCTCACATTTCACCAATTGGGATTTGTGAGGCTCGCAATGGTGGAGTTTCAGGCTGCCCAGTCTTATTTCGAAGCAGCAGTGACAACGGCAGGCTATGTTTGGTTTTTAGCGGGTGTTGCTAGGGACATGTACAAGCGAGGCCATTAGTACTCAACTTTTAGAGTTGTAAAGAAGGCGAACAAAGTATTCTTTCAGGAATGGTTGAACACTAACCAAGTGTGGCGTGAGATGGGTTCAGTACTATTTATTGGGGTGCTAAAATATCGCGGAATGGGCAATTTCCCAAACCACAAAGAACCATAAAAGATGTAGCAGCATATTTGCAGTGGACGGACTTCGATTCTCGGGATTTTTTGCCATACAGATTTGTTAAAATGGGGAAGATTTTGCTATAAGAGCGATGCTTTCATGGCATTGGTTTAGATGCCCTTGTGTATTTGTCTAAACTACTTGTCTCAGTAGGGGAAATGGATTTCCGATTAAGAGTTGAAGATGGCTTGCGCATAATAGGTTTTAGCCGTCCACTTAATTTGGTATCCACAAACTGTGGGTTCGTGAGAAATGCAAATGCTTATGAAGGTAAGACTCGACAACCTGCTAATATCTTGTTTGATTGTGTTTTCAATCAAGTTGGTGAAGCTTTACTCAAGAGAACGGATTCAGCCAAACTTACAGAGTCGAATGCCAAAACAATTTTATATGCTGCCAATATTGCGCACAATACTATAGCAAATTAGTTGTTGTCCGAGGATGCTAGTTTGTTGAAGAACTCTATATCAAATGGTCAAATGCATTTCATTCAGTTGCTAGACATGGTCATGGTGTATCTGTGAGGGCATTGTTCATCCAAGTCCAGCAGGTGACACGGATTGCTGACAAGAAAGACCGAACTATACTACACGTGGTTGTAAAAGGTCAGAGAACTACTTTTCCGAAACCAATGAAAGAAATTTGTTTGGTTATACCTCTAGTGTTGGTTTGCATACAAGATGTGTCAAATGGGCATAAATATTCAAAGATTTGGAATTTGGATGTACAATTGACAGCATTAGATTAGTATGTTTTTTCATGAGAGCTACTCTCCTTATCTATTCCCTTGGTAATGCTGCTCACTATGGTTGGAGGACAATGGCAAACGCATTTGCTCATAAGATCTTGGTGGTACATGAGCTTAAAGGCATGCAAGCTTCAGATTTGGAGATAATTTCTATCATTGGACTTTTTATTTGTCCATTGTGATATTAGTGTGATGTTGGTTCCCATGGAAGAGGAAAATTTCCCAACCCCAAAGAGTCTTAAAAGGATTTTGATGTATGAACAGTAGAGAAGAGATCATCTTGTTGATCTGTACGACTCAAACTACTTGACGTATCTCCATTGATATTTCATTGTAGGAGGTCGTTGATGCTCAATGGCAACTTGGTGTGATATCTTTGTTTCAACATTGGCCTGGGAATAAGCTTCGGCTCACACCTGTGATCAATTGATGGTCATGTCCGTGATGTTCTAGTAGTCACGCCCGTGATGTACTGCTGACCACGGTCGTGATTTCCCTTACAATCACGTCTGTGATAGACCCAGAGTCACGCCCGTGATCGTCCACCCATCAGACCACTTCTAGAACCCATACCAACTCGAGAACTGATAGTCGACCCGAAATTAGGGTGTCACATCTCTCCCAACTTACAAAGGTTTTCATCCCGAAACCTAAGTCTGAAAGCTTGACAAGGGAGGGAAAATTTTACCGCTATGTAATTCTCCACAAGCTTCAGGTAAGGCTCTCTCATGCTAGCCTCAGTCACCCATGTCGCAGCCCCAATATCCTAGTTCTGCCAGACCACCTTCGTTATTTGCGTCTCCTTACTTCTCAGCTTGTGGACCCCTCAATCCATGATCCGAATTTCTTCCCCAATTTCTTCCAATCTTCCCCAATTTCTTCCAATCCTTCCCTCGGTCATTGTCAACCATTATCAATCATTTCTCAAACTCCAACATCCTCTGATAAGTTCTCTCCCTCCTTCCTCCTTGGTTCTGTTTGAGTTCTCCAACGCTAAAAGCTTCTAATCTTGCAGCTCTCATCTTGATGTCGCCACCGCAAAGCTTTTTTTCTTCTCCTCCTCTCGAAACTTCAATCACAAGGTGAGATTCCATACCTTTTTGCTTACTATGGTACATACAAGAACTTAGACCAGTAATTCACTTGCTTGGACTGTTGGTACGCTTGCTAGCATTAGGATTTTTTTGTGGTGAACTTTAAGTGTTCCATTTCGTCGATCAGACTCTAGGCCGTCACCGATTTCTGTGTTTATGAGCACTCATGCCCGTGATGACATGTTTACCTTGTTTGTGACTGCCTCACTTATCATGCCCGTGGTGTCTTATCCATCAAGCCCGTGGGGACTCGCACACCATGCCAGTGATGGCTTGGACACCACGTTCATGGCGATGTGCTCATCACGCCTGTGAATCCATGTTCATCACTCCCGTGATCGACCTTTTGAATGTTAAGAAAATTCTATTTCTCTATCATGCAGATGTCTGGTGAGAAATCATTATCTCGGCACATGGTACTTCCCAAGCGTAATCGTTCTCGATGCCTAGTGGGTGACGACCCTACTACCACAGTCACCTTGCTTCCCGTGAGGCAAATCTCACTCAAAGCACCGCCCAGGCCGTTGCTTGCTTCCTCAACTTTCGCAGCGAGGCCCATCGACTATGGAAGGAGAAGCTAAGGGGCAAACCTGTTTAGTAAGTTGGGTTAATCCACTGGGAGGAGATTCAGAACACTCCACAATGGACGTGTCGAGCCTGTCTTTGAGGTGAATGAGCCCGCCTACGAGGCTCTCACACACGAGTTACTTGCCACTCTATAAGTGGACCTGGCGGTTGGGTTGACTAGGCCGACCTTTATCTTCTTGATTGTCAGAACATCCCCTCTCTCTTTATGTATCTATCTATCTATCTCTCTCTCTCTCTCTCTCTCTCTCTCTCTCTTGCAATCCCTAGACCATGTTTGCCATGATATGTAACTTCTACTATGAGGAGGACAGGACCACTAATTGGTTCCAGATCCTAACCACCTTCGCCGCCAAAGATTCGGCTCCACAGTCCTGGCTCCTGTTGGTGAGGATGAACATCACCCGGATCGCACGCCACTTTGATCTCCTCCACTACTTCGCCCAGGTCCGTTGCTATCTCCAAGACTACCTTGCTCAACATGCGGATGTTCTGGAGGATTCTCCATGGCGGCCAGATGATTTTGGTGGAGACCACACCTGCTGAGGCAATCCAGGGAGCGGAGGGCGAGGGGGATGGTCCCGTGGCTGGTGAGACTATCACCTCTATTGATGCCTTGCGCAAGAGGTTGTGGCCTTCTACCAGGGGTTTCTTGAAACTCTTGATGTTGATGTCTCGAGGGGAGGAGGAGGAGGAGGAGGAGAAGAAGAAGAAGAAGAAGGAGAAGAGGAAGAAGAAGAAGAAGAAGAAGAAGAAGAAGAAGAAGAAGGAGGACAAAAGGGAGAAGAAGAAGGAGGAGAAGAAGGAGAAAGAGAAGAAGGAGAAGGAGAAGAAGGAGAAGAAGGAGAAAAGGGAGAAGAAGAAGGAGGAGAAGAAGGAGAAAAGGGAGAAGAAGAAGGAGGAGAAGAAGGAGAAAAGGGAGAAGAAGAAGGAGGAGAAGAAGGAGAAAGAGAAGAAGGAGAAAAAGAAGAAGGAGAAGAAGGAGAAGGATAAAAAGGAGAAGAAGGAGAAGGAGAAGAAGGAGAAGAAGGAGAAGGAGAAGAAGAAGAAGGAAAAAAAGAAGAAGAAGGAGAAGGAGAAGAAGGAGAAAGAGAAGAAGAAGAAGAAGAAGAAGAAGAAGAAGAAGGAAAGGAAGGAAAAGGAGAAGAAGGAGAAGAAGGAGAAGGAAAAGAAGGAGAAGAAGAAGAACTAGGAGAAGGAGAAGAAGGAGAGGTTTAAGAAGAGTGTTGGTAACAACAACGTCGGTGGTCCTATGATTCCAGTTAGGCTCTGATACCATGTGAAAGATTGAGGTTGAGATTCTATCTTATTATTTATAATTGATCGAGAACTCTAACTTATAGAATTTACACAAAAAACAAAGAAGGTAATTTTCATGTAGGAGACACCTACCGAAAATGGGATAAAAATTACTTTCTAATTAGAATTAAAACTAAGAAATATAATAATAATAATTTTTTGTCGTATCTCAACAATTTCCAAGGTAGACTTGACTTTTGACAATTTTATAAAGATGGCCATGTCAAATGTCAGAAATATGTACCTTGGACATAACCTTTGTGTGATCTTAGCAACCTAGACTTGACCTTGGTGCGATTCCGATGTTGGTAAGGATCCACAGACTCATGGGGAACCTCACCTTAGCTTATGGCAAGCTTGGACTAGCTAGCATTAGCTCTTCAATAAACTAATTGGTGCTAGGTATTCACACTCCAGCTCATCCAGCTCACTTTGAGCTTGATGTCTGTGTCACTAGCTTTGATGCTGGACTAAACTACAATGCTGGTAGGGAGCAAGGTAGTTGGGGTGGTTACCCCTTAACATAGGACAAATTGGTGCACACCTGTTCATGAATTTCAAACTCAATCTGAGTTGTTTTCTGTCCAAACCCGTCAAACTTCTAGGTAGTTACTTCGTACCCGCCCTCAAGTCTATCCATAGGCTTTTGGGTGTATTTGGTGTTTGGATTCGTACCCTTTCCCCATGGTCCCCTTACAAATATAAAGAATGAAAGTTTCAAAGGAGAACACATAGAAAATGAGATATCTATCCTAACCTATGAAATTCTAAGTTACTCTAGTTTCTAAAGCCTAAGAACTCGAGTGTAGATGGGTTTATCCTCAAAAGGGATTTTCTGATATCCAAGGCTTGTAGGGTGGAAATATTCTTTTCAAAAAGTTGTTCCACAATTCAATCTTGATCCAAGATCTCATTACTAGTAAAAGCTCAAAGTGTTTTTACTCGGAATCTTATGTTCTAACAATCGAAAGGAGTGACTCGCCATGTCCAGGGTTTCAGCAATCAAGGAGATAAGAACATCATTTAGTAAGCTTGAAAAGTTTTATAGTGTGGATTTTCGCAGGTTGCAAAAGAAGATGCACTTCTTACTTACCATGTTGAAGGTTGTGTATGTTCTCTTTTCTCCATATCCTACATAGGCAGAGGGAGAGACCATCAAGGAGAAGGAAGAAAAGGCACGAAGGCTGCAAGAAGTGGCACAATGACGACTACATATGTCATAGCCATATTTTGAATGGGATGGGTGATTCATTGTTTGATATCTATCAAAACTATGAATTTGCTCATGAGTTGTAGGATGCACTGCAGTCAAATTACTTGGCTGAGGATGCTTCAATTACGACATTCCTTGTTAGTAATTTCTTAAATTACAAGATGGTTGAGACAAGACCAGTCATGGAGTGAAACAATGAAATGCTCCGGATTTTTTGGGATAGCTTTCCCAACATGATATAAAGATGAACGAGGCCATCTCAATTTTTTGCATAGTCGATAAGCTTTTGTATTCATGGAAGGACTATAAGCACATGCTCAAGCATTCTATGGAGGATTTATCCCTTATTTAACGTGGAAGTCACTTGCAAATAGAGGAATCCTTACGAGCGTAAGAAAAAGGGAAACCAAAGGATTCTTCATCTATTCACATGACAGAATAAGGTGTGCCATCTGCTTGGCAGAAGGGGAAGAAACACCTCTGGAACAACACCAAAGGAGGCCCGAATAAGAAGCCAAAAGCTGCTTGTTGGATATATGGTAAATCTGGTCACTTCATACAGGACTGTCCCACCGAGAAGGGTAAGAATCGTTACAACAACAAGCATCAAAAGCCTGGATAAAAAATATAAGGTCCTTCCCTTTCAAAAGGATGATGAGGTGGTATGGTGGATTGACTCGGGTGCCAACAGACATATATTCAAGGATCTTCACTAGTTCAAAACATACCAGGCACCAGATGAAGATGATTTGCTTTGCATGGGCAACAAGTGAACAACCCTCATTATTGGACATATATTGATGGTGTTGGAGCTTAGTTTGGGAAAATTCCTAGAGGTTAGAGATGTACTTCATGTCCCTTAGATTAGGAAGAACTTGATGTCAGGTAGTATGCTTAATAGATATTGTTACAAGCAAGTGTCGAAACTGATAGATATGTATTATCTAAGGGTGGTGTGTTTGTCGGTTTCAGATATTATAGCAATGGCATGTTCATGGTGAATATTAATAGTACTATTAGTAGTTCTGCTCACGTTGTTGGTTCCTCTAATTTTTAGTTATGACATGATTAGTTAGGACGCGGTAACTATAAACATCTAACTAATATGCCGAAAGAAGGGTTGATGTCCTCCTTTGATGTTGGTGTTGAAAGATGTAAAACTTGTATGCTCACAAAGACTACACGCCAGCCATTCCCTAACATTCAAAGGAAATCAGTGATGCTTGAGTTAATACACACTGATCTGTGTGATTTGCATAGTACCCTGGCCATCCGTGGAAAGAAGTATGTAATCAACTTCATTGATGACTACTCTCGGTTTTGATATACTTAATTCTTGCATTCGAAGGATGAAGCCCTTGAGAAATTTCTTCTGTTCAAAACCAAAGTTGAATTTCAACAAGGTGCCTCGATCCATGTATTTTGTATTAATCGAGGAGGGGAGTTCTATGCTCTAATATACTTCCAATGTGTTGGAATCATTCATGAAACCACAGCTCCATACACACCACAAGCGAATGGTGTGGTTGAGAGGAAGAATCATATTCTAATAACACTTATAGAATGATGGTGATTGTATCTCCTAGTTGTAGTTTCATGATGATTGGCTAGGCCTTTTGTGTTGCTAGATTAAGGTGTTTGGTGATGCTAGGATGATCCCCTCATGATAAGGGGTTGGACATGTTAGATGCTTGTTATCATAGTGATCTGTTTGGATTATGGCTTGAATTAGGTCAAATCAATACTCTCATTTGCATGACTTTGCATGTGATTGTGTTAGTTTTTAATCCAAGATTGACATAAAGTGTGTGTGGACCAAGCCAAACCCCAATTAAACCTATAGTTCTAGGATATCTTTAGGGAAATTTGATCGAGCACTTATAGTGCATTCTGGAAATCACTCAAATGGTGACACACTTGAGGGATTAGGATGTTTGGGGTGTCAAATGGTGAGTAACACCCCTTGCAAAGTGTTTGTGGTGTCCTGAAGGTTATCTAAATACCTAGGCATTATGTTGAACACCTTGTGTCCACTACTAGGTAGCTTGATCTCAAGTGAACTAGTAGTGGTAATGCATATGCATGACCTTGCTATGGATTTTTTCAAGTGTCTATAGGAGAATCCTATCATAAAACGTGTCCATTGTGTCCAACTCTATTAGTGAATGGAGTTTGAGCATTTCTAACACCCAAAATCTAGCAACTCTTTTCTCATTACTTACTTTTGTTACTCTTGCCTCTTTTTAGTCTAATTGGATAAAATTTCATTGATAGTTTTCATGAATGATTACTTAATTCGTTGGTAACTTAGATAACAATCCTCAAAAATCTTATGGCTTGAACCGTGGACCGAGTATTTGAGTAGAAGACTAGTGAATGGACACCGAGAACAATACCAATACTGTTAGGTTAAGGGATCATGCTTAGAATTAGGCACCTTCTTTTGGCTCACTAATGAGCATGAAGTGTAGATGGTCAAAATTGTGGACTTGGTTTTATATGCACTCATAAAAGGATTGGGACACAAGGCGAACAATAGTGTTAAGATATCTTAGAATAGATAGGATAAACTCTTGTATATCTTAACCGGATCTCAGCCATACCCAACCCGACATTGAATATTTGAATTTTGTTATTATTTATTAAAAGAAAGAGTCTGTCCCAATTGTTCAATAATTTTTACTGATTTCTCAAATAATCTTTTTTTAACTGATTCAAGCCATACATTTTAGACATCAGTGTGTTCAAACTTGCCCTCAACCCTGCAGCCTCTCTGTCTTTGGCCCATACCTCTAACTATATCAATGAGCAAATCAGTTACTCTCATAGTCTCATAAGTAAACACAGGTAGGCAGACCTTAAGAACAAGATAAATTCAACTGAATACAAACTTCCCAGAGATACATGAAGAGAATTGAGTCAGTATACACGAAAACAATGAAGTTTTCCATTATTGGCAAGATGATGAAAGGTAACCAATGTTGGCTGGTTCGTTTTTTGACCAATTTATGTATGCTCGCAAAGAACCGGCCAATCCACAAAACCGATTCTGGTTAATGATTCATGTTAGAAATCGAACAAGAAAATTAGGGTTATCAATTTGATTGAGTCGTGGACTAGGTCGCTCTTTTTAAGACATTCACGAATTGCCTCAATTGGGCACAACATACTATCAACGAAGTAGCTTCCATGATAAAACAACCACTCAATATTCTTCTTGTTTGTGCAAAACAACGAGGTCTCTGAATTCATTTCCTCTCTCTCTGTTGCTCTGCTCAATTTTATGTTCTTTTTGGGCTAGTCTTCTCTGTTATTTATAATAACTAGACTTTAGAAGCACACAATGCTGCTTACCGGTTAGTTAATTTGTAGTACATGTCTGTTCACCCGTCAAAATTATAGGAAATCCGAACATGGTCTTGTTTAATACGGATTTGCGACTTATCCTTGAAGTACATTGTGTTTGCTTAATGTATATACAACAAACACGTGCATTACTTCAAGGTCAATTTTATATACAAAACCACAATACCTCGTTAATTATTATTCTATATATCACTTTATTATGTAGACCCGAGCTCGATCAGGTTATGTTTAGTTTGGGCTGGGGTTTTGGGCACCTGAAACCCTACTGACTGGGTCGGACTAACCCCGTCGGAATCTGTCACGATTCCCACCACTAAGGCCATCTCACTATCCATAAATATGTACATCTTTTTATGAATATCGCTTTATGTTGTAGACCCGACTTCGGCCCGATCTTGTTTAGTTGGGGCTTTTTAAGGCTACCCGGAAGCCAACCTAGCTCGACCAAATCCTGTTTAGTTTTTGGCTTTCGAGTTATCTGAAACCCTACTACCAGATCAGCCTAAGCCCTGTCGGAATTCGACCTGATTCCCACCCCAAATAAGGCTATCTAACCACCCTCAACATGAACAACTTTTTATGCATATCCTATATGTTGTAGACTCGAGCTCGACCCAATCTTGTTTAGTTCGGACTTTGAGGTTACCTAAAATCCAGCTAATCGGGTTGGGTTAAGCCCTATTGATACCTGACATGATTCTCACTCTTAAACCTATCTTATCATCCACAACATAGCCTAACTTATCTTAGAAAGTAAAAAAACTAATGAAACTACTGAACTAAATTGATTGAATAAAGTAAACTACTAAAGTTAAAACTAACTAAAATTCTTAGAAGCTAACCACAAAATATCCCTTAATGAATAGTCAAGTACACTTACCTTTATATAGTTTTAATATATGACTTCTCCAACAATTTAATCAATTAGAGCAAATAAAGTGATTGTGCAAAAAAAAGCAAATCAAATGAATAAGCAATCAAGGACATGATCAATTAGAGCAAATCAAGTGACTGTGCAATCAAGGAGATGATGATTACAAATCAAGGAGATGATCAATTGAAGCAAATCAAGTGATTATGCAATCAAGGAGATGATAATTAAAAATCAAGGAAGATCGCATAGAAAGTGGTTCTTTAAAGATAGTTTAACAATTATCTCTTCAAATTAAAATTCGCATCTAAACCAATCTGATTAACCGTTTAACACAAAGTCAAACCTAACTGAATATGGTATCAAAAAAATTTCAATTATTCACACTATCTTGAACAATCCTCCACTTAAATATTTGATAAACATTTTATAGAGCATCGACGGAAAATATAAGACAAGGCATAAACTAAGGTATCTTTCGATTTGAACCTTAGCGTAGTGATTGTAATTATAATTTCATAATAGTGACTCTTAGTCTTGAACTATCTCTGACAATGTAGCACTCAAAATCTTATCACAGTGTCATTCTCAAACAAAGCATTGCATTGAAGGCCCAACACATCTATTCTGACTTAGTGAACACTCTAGAAACTTGTGCCCTCAACTTCCATATTCACAAAGGTAAGTCTATCAAGATTACTCCTAAAGTTAGATACTCCACTCCACATGGAGTAGATCTCATTAAGAGTTACTATTACATCAACCTCTTTGCTCTAGGAATTCATGCTTCATAATGCTTGATCGTTCCATTTACACACAACTTGTTATTACCAACTGCACCCATTTCTTGGGATCTCTAATATATTGGGTCGGGTTGCCGCCATGTGTAATCTATCGTTCTAAAGGCATAAGCCTCATACCTTTAGAGGTAATATGGACTTTCTCTCTACCCTTCTGTCAAAGGATCAACTAAATTCATATCAGATCTTAACAAGATCCACCCTCACTAGTCCTATTGATAGGAGCTCTCTTACAGTATCGTGCTTACGACTAATATGTCATTTCTTACCATTATAAAACCGGTGTTCAATTTTAGCAATAGCTATAGTGATATCACAATGATTCAATTCCAGAGGGATCGGTCTTTCCCATAAGGGAATCTCTAGCAATCTTTTCAACCAACTTGCTTCATCACTAGTAATTACAAGTGCTATAATCTCTGATTCTTTAGTTGCTTGTCACAAATATTTTGCTTCATAGACTTCAAAGACAACTCCACCAGTCATGTTAAACACATAACCACTAGTTCCCTTAGAGTCATCTAATAGGGTATTCCAAACCGACATCATTGAACCCTTCTAATACAACAAGAGACCATTGATAATGCAATCTAACATTTGTTGTTCTCTTAAGGTATCTCATGACCCTTTCTATAGCATTCCAATGCTCTAAACTAGGACTACTAGTAAACCAGCAAATCAATCTCACAACATACACAAATGTCTGGTTCTAGCATAATCAATTACATATTGCAACCATCCAATTATGCTAGTATATTATGGTTGTCTTCATTATCCCAGTATTGTTAAAGAATTTTATACTAGCTAGCATCAACAAGCGTACAAGCAAAGTTTATAGTCAAAGTAATAATTTTTCTACAAGATATTTTCTATTCAAATCGATTCACCTAGAGAAAGTCCCATTTCTTTATATACCTAGAATAACACTAGTTTCACCCAAATTTTTTAAATCAAGTTCTGACAAAGCATGGTTTTTATAACATTAACAACATGAATATTGGAATGCAATAATCAACATGCCATCCACATAAAACCATATAGTAGTGCTAATGTCATTCTCATAATATAATATATGCATTTGTCACTTTGATCAACTTTAAAACCATGAGCGAACTAGATAGTAAAAAAAACCATGCTACTATTTATGAGTCTATTGCAATTCATACAAGAATTTATCCAACTTACAGACTTTAGAAGCATGTTCAGAATTTATCCAAGTAAATCCCTTCATCTAATTCATCATTAAAAACGATCTTAACATCCATCTAAAGCAAAACAAGGTTGTTCAAATATCAAGAGTAATCAAAACACTTATGGACGTTATTCTAATTACTAGTGAATATATATCAATAAATCTTCATTTTCTCTTTACTCATAGTCCTTAGCTACAAGGCGAGCCTTATATATAACAACCGTTTCATCAGGTTTCATTTTCTTTCTCAGAACACATTTGTTAATTATAACTTTATAACTGAGAGGTAAATATACTAGATGTAAGTTCTATGAGACTAAAGATTCCATTTCATCATTAACGACTTCTTTTCACAAATCTGCATCTAAGAATATATAACTTCTTGCAAATTTGAAAGTTCATCTTATAGGGTATGGTTAGAGAAAATAGAACTAGAATCTTTAGAGATTCTAGGATGTTTACCCTTCTAGGTTCATATTGAACATCTCCACTATAAACACGTTATATATAATAACAGGTAAGGTAATAGATGAACTACCCCCACTATTTTCCAGTTTAAATAGAAATCTATCTATATAAAATTAGCATCATTGAATTCAATCAAAGTAGGAGCATTCAAATCATAGAATCTATATGCATATTATTCACAACATAGGTAATAAGAACACATCCATATCCAATTCAATTCTCTTAGGATAAAGAAATCTCACATAAGCCAAACAACCACAAGCTCTAAATAGGACATGTTAGGTGGTCTACTTTTCCAAATCTCATAAGGTGATGTTATACTGTTTGATTTCAAAACATGATAAAACACATAGCAAACAGTTAACAAGAATTCACTTTCCATAAAGAAGCATCACTAGAGTCAAGTATAATACCCACATGTAATCCAGTAAAAGTCCTATTTTTTGTTTAGCTATACCATTTATTCCAATAAGAATAAAGAGTAGAAGTCTCTTGAATGATATCAAGTAAGCTATCAAATCCTGTAACCTAATTGGAGTCAATTTTTGGCGCCTCTATGCCACTACTAAATCGTTTAATCTTCCTACTTGTACTCATTCTCAAATTCTACCACAAACACTTTAAACATGTCGAGGTCAACAATTATATTTTTCATCAAAGAAACAAAAGTCTAATCGGCACAGCCATAAATAAAATCAATAAAGTATCTCTAGCCATTTCTCATTAATGTCTCAACACGTTCACAAATACCTGAAATAATCAAATTAGGGATTCAGATTCTCTAACCACATATTTATGGGACATTTCATTATCTCCATTGCCTAAAGAGATCAAATTTATCACATCACACTCATCCAAAGACATTCCAGCTAGCTATGTATTCCTAATCGGGTTCTCGACAAGGTAGGAATCATCTAGTAAAAAAAGAATGGTCCAAACTGCTCGAAACATAGAGTTCACTTACCTGAAAATATCTGGATCATTTGTCTCTAAATTAGTCAGATTTATTTTTCGTGAGCTGCTTCTCATTGTCACGGTTCAGTGGGTGTATGCGGTTTGTGGTTTCGAGGTCGAACGGGGAAGTTATGCTTGATTTACTCAGTTGCAACTTGTCAAAACTCCCAATGGCCACTAACCACGGTTACTGTTCATAGAGGCTGACTTATAGAATCACCAGCTCTCTTTTCCCGTCAGCCAATTCAGTCTGGAACTTCCCAAGATCCTCAATTGTAATTCATCATAAAAGTTAGAACTATGAAAGCAGGATTTATAAATATCTAGCCAATTACGAAAAGAACACTTATCTTTCAAATAAGAAATTTGGGTCACTCTTAAATCTTCTTTGAAGCTTTCGGATCAGAACTTCTCCTTAATGCCAAAACAACCAATTAGTTCTCCTTTGTCAAAGCAAAAAGTTATAGTGGTTCATTTATGAATTTCATAAATCTCAATTAGGTCTTGAGGTTTCTAAGTTTGCAACAAGGTCTCCTTCTTCTTCCAAAGGCTTGACCTCGTTTTGGTCGGGGCTCTAGCTCAATAACTCCTTCGATTGGAGATCTCCTTACTTAACGTAGATCCCATGTTGAAAGTGGCAATCTCCTTTCCGACTTCTTATCTTTCTCAATTAGAAATTAGTGTCTCTAATTCATTCTTTGATATAACATAACATGCAAAGGGTTCCAGATTGGAAAAGCAACAGACACCATGTCGGCCCCTTCTAATCTCTATTGTTGATGCAATCACTTTCTTTAGCACCCTTAGCTTAGCCGATCCAACGGAAATGAGTGAGAATAAAGCATATGAAGCTTTTCCAGGTGACAAATCATTGAACATAATAAGAACACACAAATAAAATTTTGGAACAAGGAATAGAGGCCATTAAATCCAAAGACTGATTCCTCGACCTCAGTCCTAGGCCAATCGGTCCAGATCGATATCCTGTTCGATAATAAATGCAATCAAGGAGATGATGATTAAAAATCAAGGAAGATCAAATAAAAAGTGGATCTTTAAAGATAATTTAACAATTAACTTTTCAAATATAAAATTTTATCTAAAATGATCTGATTAATCGATTAATACAAATCAAACCAAACCAAATATGATATCAAAATTTTTTCAATTATTTACACTTTCCTCAACCATTCAAATGGTTAGCAGTCGACTTAATAAAAAGCCAGTTGTTCTCCCCCCTGTTACAAGAGGATTAAGGTGTAGAAAGTTTGACTGCATACTTGTTTATTGAATCAAAAATGACAAACTTTAATTAAAAGATTGCCCACTCACAACTTTATTTTATGATCATATTTTCAGTGTTTAAAATGATTATTTTGCATAATTAATTTAAAGCGGTCAATTACAATAAAATATGTGCTGTGGATATGAATTTTTCATATGCCTTGGAATTTTTTCATGATATTATATTCGATATATTAAATCATCTTAGATATGCAGTTGTTGGAGCGTGAGAGTGGTCACCGTCGCTAAGAATAAGAAAAAAAACAGACGTATGCATATTATGTCTAGATGACTATATGTGAAGGAACAAGGACTTGAATAATAGGGATGGTAATAGATTATTAGGTAAGAAAGCAAGAGGTTTGATTAGTTGAGGAGTGATAGATTATCATTTAAGTAACGATTGACAAAACGACGCGACTTCTAAGTGCGACACATTAGCAAAGAAAAGAAAAGAAGGAATTAGTATTGTCATGTTTTTTTAAGGTGTGAAATTGCTGGAGGAGAAATATCAATTTTAGCCAAGGAAAGAAGAGGAAAGGGTGTTTCAAAACTTGCAAAGCAAAAATTATTAATATAATGCAACATCACCCTCCACTCTTTAGATTTGTAGCAATGGCTTGTGATTACTATCGACCGAGTATCATGTGATTTGTTTGTGATAGGGATTCAACATCTTACTAGTTATTTCTTTCATCTTTACGTAAATGTGTAATCTCTATTTTAATTATGGAGTACGTACGCGTGCATTTGTATCGTATTGTGTACGTCTGGCTTATATGGTAATAGCGGAGTCAAATGCACTGAATTGGAGCTTGTTTAGCATTAACTGTCACTTATATTCAATTTGTGTGTAGATATATAATGAGAACTAATTCTTGGTATAATCATTCACATCTTTTAGTAATTGCTAAGTGACGTGGAAGGTAATGTGACATTTCATTTAGCAATTACTAAATATGTAAAAGTACTTATTAATTAACAAGATTGTTAAATTAATAATTTCATTAGCAATGCCACATAGGATTATAAATCAATTCCCTAAAAAAATAATTATATTAGTCCTGTCATATAAGCTTATTGAAACATTTTTCTAAAACGATCAATGTTAAGAAATTGTTAAATGTTATGAATATTGTTATTATGTTGCATGAATGCTCATTGTGTAACCTATACATTAATCATGAGAATCAAAACCATTATCTCATATTCAAGTGTAGTTATGTTAGTCATTAGGGGTTATGTATCATGAGCCTATAAATAGTGCTCACTCTTGTGTGTTTGACACACATCAATAACAAAGCTTCTCTCCCTCTACTCTTATGTTGTATTCTCTTTACTTAGTTTTATAACTCGTTATCAGCACGAAACTCTGCCACTTTGACGACTCATTCGAAGATTGATGAAGGCTACTATCATCCTAATTAATATCTGTCTTTTTATACTCGTTTCCAGTTTTTGTTTATATTACTCAATATACTGTTTTGTTCGTTTTTCTTGTTTATGGTTACCTGTTAGTTTTCTGTTTCTTTAGGCTTTAGCAATCCAATTATATTAGCTTATTGACAAATTAAAGGCTGCAAAAATACTTGGAAGAATGCTTTAGTTGTTGTCTCATGTTTGTATGCATTGTTTTGAAATTGCCTATTTTCAAAAACTTAGTTATTATGTATGAGTACACCCTTCACTGCCACTTATATTTGCGCTTACCGAATAATTGGTTGGGAACTATAAAGGATTGCATTTTTTATATATGCTAATTGACAATTGTGATTTTATGGATGAGTACTATATGATTATTATATTTCATATAGATATTATCTTTTCCTTTTTCCTTTTTTTGGTTTTCACTCTTATTAAAAGAAATATATAGTTTCAAACAGTCATAATAGTTCCAAGTTTAATGTTATACATTTCAATCTTATTTCTATTTTTGAATTGTTAATTTTAAAACAACTTATATTGCCCTAGTTGTTTTTTTGTGTTCCAAAGAGTATGCCTTAGTTGTTGATTCCATGAATATTATTATTTATATTTTTTTATTACTAAATCATATGATTATCTAATTCTATATTTATCTTTGTAAGTCATATATTTCTTTATAATTTTTATGCGAGCATTTTTTATCATTATAGTATATTAAACATCTCAAAACTTTAATTTGTGTCTCTTGATGTTAACCAACAAAAATCTTCTATCTTGAATTGGATGTTCAAACTTGTATATGGCATGAGCTTGGAGATATAGTACAAAAGGCCACCAAGCATCAAATTATCTAGCATGAGCGTTGAATGTGCAATTCATTTATAAGCTAATGGTTTTGAGAATCATTAAAACTGATTTTGACACATTTCGTCAAGACAAAGTCTTAGCTTTGATCTTTACTTGCACTCATCTTAGTGATAGGCTGAAAGATGACTATTACGATGTACAAGTAATTGAAAGGATAAACCTACGAAGCTATATTATATGTCTCAAATATTGAAGGCCGAAGAGACAAAATATCATTCTTTGTAGTGAATGATTGTATTCATAAAAGCTCGATGGTTGAATGTCCAGGAGACTCATATCTTGAGAAATGGGCTATATTATATGTTTCAAATGTTGATGGTTCAATCTAATGAATGATTATAATCATATGTTCACAAAGTGACAAATACATATATTCCCACAAGTAATTAAGCACACTTATATATTATTGTGGTTGAGAAGATTTATTATTTTGATGGTCATTAGAAAGAAATTTGAGAAATATATATTTTTTCGTGAAAGAGAGTTGTGAATTGATGTATAAATTTTTTTTATCACATGAAGGGCGATACAACCATCAATTTTATCTTGATGATCATATCATAATGCTATTATTTTAGCCCTCAAAGTGAATTGTGCCAAGTTACATTATTTTTTGAAATACAAGTAACAAGATATGATCGTTATTCCTATAAGGATCATTATTCACATGGGCATAATATTTGTGGTTATATGAGAATTATTGATACCTTAATTGGTGACATGGATGATTCAGAAATATCTCTATTTATCATTTAAACTATGCATCATTCTCATGACAGAAATGAGTATTTCTATGTTCGGACTCGACATAATACATGGTGATATACATCTCATCAATAATGCATCAAGATATATGAAGTAGTACAAAATTTATCTCTAGATCTAGAAGAGCTACTATATTATATTGTTTACGAAGGAGCAAAATCCTTATTCCAATTTGTTGATGATCACGAGAGGAACAATAATATGGTCTATGACCATATATTTATTGAATCAATAATGTTGTCCTCTAATTTGTACTGCGCATATGTATCGTGATTGAAATATATATTAATTTAAACTAAAAGTTTACTAGTCCTGACGAATATTAATTGGCATAACCGGTAAGACCATCCAGGTTCAACTGATACGAATTGATAAGTACCTCTATGGTCAATTTTTATGATTCCAAAATCTAAAGAGTAAGTTCTCATGAACATTATTGTGCACAGAGGTCTCAACTTGAATATTCTAAAGAAATGATTCCTAAGGTTATAGGGATTTAAGTAGTCTTTGTGACTCCCCCACTTCCTGGTAACACAAACAAGTTTGTGTTCTGTCAACAAGCTTTCGTTTCTAGGAGAGCTTCATAGCCTCTTCATTACCCTTGAGTGAAATCTCTAAATAACTCATTTTTGGGTTCTTGTTCTCAAATAGAGTAGATTGTTGGATAATCATCAAACTAAAGTAAGATTGTTCCTCTTACACACAAAAAGCAAGGGTGATATTTATGGATCTATACACCCAACATGTGAGCCAATTAATTTAATTGATGGATCAACTAGATGGTCACATGTGTATATCAAAGCAAACTTGAGTTTGCGAGATTACTAGCTCAACCATTTTGGTTATGAGCATCTTTTTATGATTATCCAATAACGAAAAAAGTGTCATTGAGAATACATATTTTTCATATATAGAGTTGGTACATGTCATTTACATGAACAACAAAAATTTGCATTTTTGCCAAGAAATTATTATGGATTTCTCCATTATATTTGGTTTTTGGGTCAAAACCTTATACTTCCCATCTATGCATATATGGATGTGATATACACATCCGAATTTCTCCATCACAATTTATAATGATGGGTTCTCAACGTAGATTGAGAAATTATATTGTTACGAGTTCATCACTAGTAAATATTTACATTATGGTCAGAGATTTTTTGATGACTCGTTTCGAGGTTTATATTCAAACTTCCCAAAAATTAGGGGAAGAAAACAAAAGTTAGCCAGGAGATCAGATGAATAATCGTCATATCATTTCGATCCTCGTACTAAGCAATATGAACTTGAAGTTCAAAAGTTTATAATTCATCATCTATAAACACTTTACTGACCCAACCAGAGTAAAGCTCTCATGTGCCAACTCAAATTGCTCCAAAAAAATGATGGCGATATTGGGAAATATGACATCACAAGTAGGTCTAAAACATGCATAAAGTGCGGTAGACCACTCGGTTCCAAAGCAAAAAAAAATCCTCAAAAATGAAATGAAGCTGTATGTCAAGATGGTCAAATTGAGGTTAATATTATTTCAGAAAAATCACCAAGAAAAATAAATAATGAGCTCAAGAAGAGCCTCAGGTACCTGAAAGATATGAGCATATATATCTTAATTATCTATATCTTGGATGAATAATGGAACCGCAATGATGTCAACATCGACGAAATTATTATGTATACTGCAACGTTAAATATCATAATATTTTATGAGGATCATGAGTCAAAATGCATGCAAATAAAGGATTCACTGAAAATTTCAAGTGAGGCAAAACCCAATTCTCAAAAGAAATGAAAAGTTTCAAAACTTGACATAAAGTCTTTATATTTGAAGATGTCAAGCAAATGAGACATATGTTTATCTCATTTTGAGTCTTGAAAGTTATGAGCCATCTCATGTTTATTTCATTTTGAAAGGTTGTGTACAACAAACCTATATAGTATATTAATTATGAGAAAACATATTCGCTTGTGGTGGATGCGACTATTTTTCATTATTTGATTAGTCTGGCAATTTTTAAAGGGAAAGTTTGGCCCTTAATGGATGTCCTTAGTTTTTATATGTATGGTTTGCATAAAATAATACACATGTGTATATGAAATTCCCTCGAGGATTTATTTTATTATAAGCAAACAATTCAAGTTCAAGTTAACAAATTATATCCAATTGACGTCATATGGATTGAATGATTGAGAGAAGTGGTCCATATAACATATAATACATTTCTCTATGCATATAATTCGATTTCTTTTCCTTGTTGAGTTGAATTTTGAATGATGAAAAATAATCTTTGCTATATTTTATCGTTTCGAAATTCTTTCCAAAATAATTTTCTTAATTTTATCTGTATTTAAATTGTGTTTCATTTTGTTCAACATCATTAGATGTGATCATCCTTTGTTTACATGGATGACATACATATTATTGAGTTTTTTTCAAGAATAACTCAAAGAAATCATCTATTTGATTAATGAGTTTACCATATGATTGTGGCCTAGTGGTTAATCACCTTGTAATCATATGATCAGTGGTTTGATCTCTCCTTTATGGGAAGAAAGTTTTATTTGTAGCTATTTATTGCCCTGTGCGAATTATACATCTTGTTAAGGGGTCATTTATCTCTTTGAGATCAATTTGATTAAGGAGTTCGAGATGAAAAATGTGGAAGAATAAATCTTACCACTACCTTCCAATCTGTGCACTCTCGAGAACATGATTCTTGTATATCATCCATGATATACTAATATTATCCAATAAGAAGTTATATAGATATACCATGGACATAAATGTCATATTGATGGTAAAGATTACTATATGTGACTCCATATCGAGTTTAATCGATCTTCATAAAGTCATGAACACTATTTGATGGTTTGTGAAACAAACTAATCAAACCATATCACCACCATTCAAATACATGATCCTATAGATCATGCATAAAATACATTGATCAATAGGAATTCCAAGAAAATGGTGAAAAGTAATGTGATGATTATGTACTTTTTCCTTCACTAGGTTTTTATCCAATCGGGTTTTTCCTCGTAAGGTTTTAATGAGGCATATTCTCATCTAATGGTCATCCAAGGGGAAGTTTCATGCGAATTATGGATGACCATCGATCATGTGACGCATACATTTTATACACAAACTCCAATGAGTTGAAATATTTGTCAACGAAGTGCACCTAATTCTAACTTGGCTGATTTATTCACCAAAACTCTCTCTGCATCAGCTGTTGGGAAGCTAGTCCAAAAAATTGGAGTTTAGTGACTGAATGATCTCAACTGATATAATGATAAATGAGAGTTGATATCCTCATCAGGGGGTCGATATGGAGGATCTCAACCAATATCATCATCAGGGGGAGTCGAAACGTACTGCACTCTTTTTCCCTTAACCATGATTTTTCCCACTGGGTTTTCCTGGTAAGGTTTTTAACAAGGTAGTATCAATAGCGTACTCGAAGAACCTAATATATATTCTTATCCAATGTCATTCAAGGGGGAGTGTTATGAATATTTTTATTATGGTGCATATTCGCCCATTCTGTAACCTATACATTAACTATGAGAATCAATACCATTATCTCCTATTCAAGTGTAGTTATGCTAGTCATTAGGGGTTATGTGTCATGAGCCTATAAATAGTGCTCACTCTTGTGTGTGTTGACACAAATCAATAAGAAAGCTTCTCTCTCTACTCTTGTATTGTCTTCTCTTTACTTTATTTTGTAACATTAAAGTATTTTCGGGATATAGGTGACTAAAAATTACTACATCAGTTTATTACTAAAATTAGTAATATGACTGTTTAAAAATTGTTAAATAATTTTTGAGATAGAGATGATGTTAAGATGTCATTATTATTTTTAGTTAAACATAAAACCCACAATTCCATGAACGGAAACCAGCAACAAATCATAAGCAAGGTTTTCAAAATAGTATCGACCAGCCAGTTGAACCAATTTGACTGGCTACAGATCACCAGGCCGATACGATACTGCACGAATCACTAAACTAAACACACTAGCCGGTGTACTAAATCAACCGCTCAACCTCGGTTACATCGCCCAATTCTGAAAATACCGTGATCGGTTTAAAAACTCAGAAGAAAACATTGTTTTTCTGATCTACGACCGACTCTTGCAGATATACGGCTGCCGCCAACTCTTGGATCAAACGATGATGACGACGAATGTTGGATCAACCGCTGACGCCAACGAGTCTTGATTCAACCGCTATTCTACTATGTTGCTACAAGATGTACCGTGATATGATTTAGCAATTAACAAATAAGGAAAGAAAATTAATGGAATTTGAAGCACGCGAGAGAGTGGAAAAGTAAGGAAGGTTTGACGCGAGTGAAAGAAAGGAAGATACAAACTAGTGAAGAGTCCAACTCTATGATTTAACTTTCTTCTTTTCAAAATCAGAGGTTTTACTGTATAAAGATTAAGTGCAATCTAAGAAATAAAATCAGAGGTTTTACTTTTGAGAGTTACATTTCATCATTTAGATCATTTTCAATCATTCAAAAAATTAATTAGCAATTTTCAATAAAATTCATACATCATCAATTTTTTTTAAATCCACCTTTTTAATCGTACTTGAAAGAGGCTATATTTGTTAATGTTTTAGCTATTTACCATATGGGTTGTACACAGCCTAAGGAGGGGGAGATGAAAGAGTCGAGAGGAAAATCGAAATGTTAGAATTTTGATTAGTGAAGAACATTTCACATGGATTGGTAGTTTTTTTTTTAATTTTTAAATTTAAACTGTTGGATGAAATTGTATTTTTGCTTATGGAGAAAGATATGTTATTGCATTTTTTTGAGGTGATGACACCTCCTTTTATCCTTATCATGAAGATACTTTAAGACGTTAGATTTATTTGGTGATTATTTGATAATTCAGATTATGTTATAATTTTAATTTTAGTTTGATTAAGTGAGTTAATCATTTTATATTCTTAAATCACTTTTGCTCTCTTAAATACGTAACAACCCATTTTCTTATTGATTCTTCACAATTTGGGTCTCTGTACTAATAATTTTAAATATTGGATAAAAATCAAATGCATTGTCTTGAATTGGTTTGTTATATTTCTATGTGCATTAATTTTTAAGAACATATTGTTTAAGTTACGGTTTTTTACCTTTCTTGAGATGCAGATTAATTTAATGTTTTTTATATTGAAAAATAAGAAGGTATAATTTAATTCATGTTCATCAATATTATTAACAAAAAAGCGAACAAGAACATGGGAGGAGATATACTTTCTTATTAAGGTGTGTGGAATGCTATAAATGAGAGTTTTATTTATAGGCTCATGGAATCATAACCTACACTCTCTAATATTATTACACATAAAAAAGGAGAATGAAATACATTAAATCATACATATAAAGGAGGGGAATAAAATACATTAACCATAAAATGAGGAGTTACACAATTGGGCATTCACTACAATTATCTTCATAACACTCCCCCTTGAATGTCCATTGGTTAACGGTATACATCATTCTTTAAATACGCATTTGATACTGCTTCGTTAAAAACCTTACCAGGAAAACCCAGTGAGAAAAACCATGGTAAGGGAAAAAGAGTACAGTGCGTATCGACTCCCCCTACTAATGATATCAATTGAAGTCCCTTAGTCGCCGAACTCCAATTTTCCAAACTAGTCTCTCAAATGTTGATGTCGGAAGAGTCTTGGTGAATAAATCAGCCAAGTTATCACTTGAACGCATTTTTTTTGACAGTGATGTCACCATTCTTTTGAATGTCATGAGTGAAGAAGAATTTAGGAGAGATGTGTTTTGTTCTATCTCCTTTGATGTATCCCTCTTTCAATTGTATGATGCATGCAACATTATCTTCATGTAAGGGTGTCGAGGCCATCTTTTCAGAAGTTAATCCACATGAGCTTTGAATATGTTGAGTTATAGACCTCAACCAAACACATTCACGACTAGCATCATGTATTGCTAAAATCTCAGCATGGTTAGATGATGTGGCGGCAAGTGTTTGTATTACAGAGAGCCAAGAAACTATTGTATCACCACATGTGAATAAATAACCAGTTTGTGATCGACCAGTATGAGGGTCAGAGAAGTATCCAACATCTGCATATCCTACCAAATCTGCTTTTGATTCATTCAAGAAGAATAATCCCATATCTTGTGTTTCTTGCAGATAGCGAAGTATATGTTTGACACCATTCCAATGTCTTCATGTGGGAGAAGAACTATATCATGCAAATAAATTAACGGCAAATGATATGTCGGGTCTTGTATGACCGGCAAGGTACATTAGTGCGCCGATTGCACTAAGATAAGGTACTTCAGGACCAAGTAGTTATTCATCACTTTCCCGAGGTCTGAAGGGATCTTTTTTCACATTTAGTGATCTGAAAACCATCGGGGTACTCAATGGATGTGATTTATCCATATAAAATCGTTTCAACACTTTAGTAGTGTATCCTTCTTGATGCACAAGAATACCGTTTGGTCGGTGCTCAACTTGCAAACCAAGACAATATTTTGTCCTCCCCAAATCTTTCATCTTAGATTCCTTTTTCAAGCAGGTGATTGCTTTTGTAAGCTTCTTGGGAGTCTCAATGATTTTTGTGTCATCAACATAAACCAAAATGATGGCGAACTCGGTTCCTAATCTTTTTAGGAAAACACATGGACATATCGGATCATTTGCATATCCTTTTTTGATCAAATATTTACTAAGGCGATAATACCATATTCTGCCAGATTGTTTCAATCCATATTAGGATTTATTCAATTCGATTAGTAAGCTTCAGGCAGATGAAATCCTTCAAGAAGTTTCATATAGATGTCATTATCAAGTGATCCATATAAATAGGCAGTTAGACATCCATGAGACTCAAATCTAATCCTTCTTGAATTGTCAGACTGATCAAATAGCAAAAAGTAATTGCATCCACTACAGGAGAATATGTCTCCTCATAATCAATTCCGGGTCTTTGTGAAAACCCTTGGGCAACAAGGCATGCCTTGTACCTCTTAATTTCACCATTTTCATTATGCTTTCTTACAAAAACCCATTTGTACCCGACGGGGTTGACACCATCAGGTGTAAGGACCACAGGTCCAAAATCTTTTTTTTTTCGAGAGAGTGTAATTCTGCCTTCCATTTTGGCCAATCCTTTCGTATTTTGCATGCATTCATGGATTTTGGCTCATGATCTTCATTTTCATCAATAACATTCAGCACTGAATTATAAGCCAAATCTTCATCGACGTTAATTGTATTGCGGTTCCATTATTTACCATCCAAGACATAGTTGATTGAGATCTCATTATTTTCAATATGTTCAGGTACTTGATGATGTTCTTGAGCTGATATATCAGTGATGTTTGGTGGCTGATCCTGGATTGGACCATCTTGATTTACAGCTCCTTTTCTTTTTAGAGGATTTTTATCTTTGGAACCGATAGGTCTACCACGCTTCAGACATGCTTTAGAGTCATTTGCATTTTCATGATGTCCAATAGGGACATCTACTCTTGATGGAGCATTCATTGCTGGAACATGAGATTTGGTTACTCGATGTGGGTCAGTAAAAGCGTCTCGCGGTTGATTTGCTAAACTTTGTAAATGAATTATCTTTTGAATTTCTAGTTCACATTGTCTAGTACGAGCATCATAATGAGATAATGCTAATTCATTCCAACTGATCTCTTTGTCCAGCTTGTTATTTTCTCCCCCTAAGGTTGGGCAAACTAATTCATCAAAGTGACAATCAGCAAACCGAGCTGTGAATAGATCTCCTGTCATTGGTTCTAAATATTTTATAATCGAGGGAGACTCATAACCAACATAAATTCTCAACCTCCTTTGAGGTCCCATCTTAGTGCGTTGTGGTGGTGTAATAGGGATGTAAACAACACATCCAAATATTCTTAGATGGGATATATTTGGTTCGTGACCAAAAATCATTTGTAAGGGGGAATACTCGTGATAATGTGTTGGCCTGATGCGAATTAATGATGCTGCATGTAAGACAGCATGCCCCCAACATGAAGTGGGAAGCTTTGCCTTCATTAACAATGGTCTTGCTATTAACTATAAGCGTTTGATTAGAGATTCTGCTAAATCATTTTGTGTATGAACATGTGCTATAGGATGTTCAACATCAATTCCAACACACATGCAATAATCATTGAAATGTTGTGAAGTAAATTCACCAGCATTGTCAAGGCGTATCGTTTTTATCGGATAATCCAGAAACTGTGCTCGTAATCTGATCACTTGAGAAAGTAATCGCGCAAATGCCAAATTACGAATGGATACTAACGATACATGTGATCATTTAGTTGATGCATCAATTAAAACCATAAAATATCTAAATGGTCCGCATGGTGGATGAATTGGTCCACAAATATCGCCTTGAATGCGTTTCAAAACTGTGAGCAATTCATTTCTCACTTTTGTCAATGATGGTCGGATAATATATTTTCCTTGATAACATGCAATACAAGCCAAATCATTCAATTGGGGAATTCGCTTACTCATCAATGAGTGTCCAAGGGAATTCTCATGTATTTTACGCATCATAATTGTTCCGGGATGGCCTAACCGGTTATGCCAAACTATAAATCTATCACGATCCATAAACTTGGAGTTTATGGTGGAATGTGATTCAATTGTACTAATAAATGTGTACTACAAACCGGAAGAAATAGATGGTAATTTTTCAAGATAACATTTGTTACCATCTACCATACTTGTGATGGCAATATATTCTCTATTTTTTTCCTCAATTGTCTCGATGTGATATCCGTTGCGGCGGATATCTTTACAACTTAATAAGTTGCAGCGAGACTTTGTACAATATAATGCATCATCAATATGCATTATAGTTCCTCCGTGCAGTAGCACGGTTGCTCTTCCAGAGCCTTCAATTAAATTACTACTACCGGATATAGTGCTAACATTAGCTTCTTGCATCACTAGATGGGAAAAATATTTCATATCCTTTAGAATAGTATGAGTGGAAGCACTATCGATGAGACACACATCCTCATTTTTTATGCTGTCGTGGATGGCAGTAGTATCCATGCTATAACACGAAAATGATAATCCATATTAGAAGGGACAAGTATGATGGGAAATTCATTAATAAAAAGAAATAAAAAAAGAAAATGAGAACACACTTTAAAGAAAAACAAACTCAAACAAACCAAATGATAATGATAATAAGGTGCATACATCAAGGCACCATTTTGTAATAAAAGATATCTCAACAACTATCTTATTTCTCAACATTTCCATCACGAGGAGGAAAGAAGTCAGCAACATCCAGATGAGTGGCGTCAAATTGGTCATGGTTTAAAAAACCTTCCTCAATGACCATATTGGTTTCAACCTTCTTGTCTTTCCTTGACTCTTGGTAAAGATTAATAAGATGTCTAGGTGTACGACAAGTACAAGTCTAATGATCGCCGCCACATCTAGTACACATATTTTGAAAGTTTCTGTTGCTAGACCCACCTCGTTCCTTATTCATTCGCCCATCCCGTTTGAAATGTGGACGAGAAGAGTGGTTGAATCTCTGAAGGAGACCGTGACCATAATCACATCCACGACCATGGACATTATTGCGACCATATCCACCACCACAGTTATGACCACGACCACGATATTGATCAAAATTGTGACCGTTTGTCGCGTTAGCTTCCGAAAATAGAGCCATACCAGTGGGGCGTGATTGGTGATTCTTTAATAAGAGGTCATTATTTTGCTCTGCCACTAAGACGCATGAGATTAATTCAGAATATTTGGTGAAGCCCTTCTCCCGATATTGTTGTTGGAGAACTATATTGGAAGCATGGAAAGTGGAAAATGTCTTCTCTAGCATTTCCTTATTAGTGATTTTCTCGCCACATAGCAACAACTGCGAGCAAATTTTGAAGAGGGCGAAATTGTACTCACTCACGGATTTGAATCTTGTAGGCGTAAATGCACCCAATTATCACGAGATCGATGGAGAATCACCGTTCTCTGGTGGTCATATGGTCTTTGAGATTATTCCACAATTCAAGAGGATCTTTGATGGTGAGATACTCATTTTTCAAACCCTCGTCAAGATGGTGGTGAATAAAGATCAAAGCCTTGGCTTTGTCTTGGGCAGATGTTTCAGTATCATCGTTAATCGTGTCGCCCAACCCTTTGGCTTGCAAATGGATGTCAGCATCCAAGACCCACGAGAGGTAATTTTTGCCCGAAACGTGAAGGGCCACAAACTCAAGTTTGGAAATATTCGACATGCTATAAAAGAAGCAAATTGAATTACAAATATATTATAAGCCAAATAATAAAACATATGAAAAATGATATAATAATTAAAATAGTAACGGTAATGGAATGTTTATTAACATAGAAATAAAGAATACTTTAAAGAAATAATAATAATAACAGTGTCATACCCATCTTGAAACATAACTATATATACATTTAAATAGTAATAAAGATTTTCTCTTTTGGGTTGAAACAAAAAAAATTGACAGAGATATTCATGAATTATAAACAAAATGCACCAAATCAAAAGAGTTAACTACAATGAGATGATAAATTTTAATATATTTGTGTAACGGCTAAAATATTATATATATACGTGACAAAAACATCAATATGATCATTTAAATTAGGATGGAAAAGATGCTAACAATGATAATATGAGTTCACTTAGAAAAATGCATAAAATATTTATAAGTATTATTGCCTAGAAGAGATACTCATGCATATGCTATAATAAAATAGCAACCGTATCTATTTTAGAATTGAGCATGAATCAAAAAGGCAACATACAAGCAAAAAAAATACTATGGAAAGAAACAGAAGATATAGAATATGATAGGTCATAATAATATATACTATAAAATATACATGATGATAACGTAACGTTTAGGCCAGCCTATAAAGGCATGATATTTGACCAATATAAATGTTTGATAATAGTCATCAATAGAAAAATGACAAAGTCGTTTTTGAAATCGATAAAATGAGAAAGACCACCATTTGTTATATATAAAAAAATAGAAATGAATTCCTTTCTCTAACTCTAATTTTGAAAAAGAAGATTTATAAGCAAATAAAAGAACAAGATAAATGATAATAATTATAACTTTGGAAAACAAGATATAGCAAATAGAAACTTTCGTGAAACTTTGAGAAAATAGGCAGAGCACTCGTGCTGATAACGTGTTATAAAACTAAGAACAAAGAAGAGAACAAGAACATGGGAGGAGAAGTACTTTCTTATTGAGGTGTGTGGAATGCTACAAATGAAAGCTCTATTTATAGGCTCATGGAATCATAACCTACACTCTCTAATATTATTACACATAAAAGAAAGAAATGAAATACATTAACTATAAAATGAGGAATTACACACTTGAACATCCACTATAATTATTTTCATAACCATTCTTCATATCGATTAACAACATACTAATACCACTTTAGACTCATGTTGTTTTGATAAAAAAAAACACTCATGTTGTTCCTACACTATCATGTTGGTGCACTCTGTACGAATAATTATAAGTACTTTATATAATTTACTTTTCAAAAATTAGCAGATCTATGTTTTAAATTCGTGTTTTTTTCGTTGCGCTTTGATTAATTACCGTTGTTTTAACCAAATGAAGAAGCGGGGAAGGTTAGAATTTTGTGAGAGGGAACTAATTGAGGGGGTTTTTTTTGGACGAGAGAGAGAGAGAGAGAGAAATCAATTGTTTTCAATATTGGGAATCCAATTTGGTGGTCATGTTTCTTTCTTAACTTTAAATTACCAAAAATAAAAGAATGAGGTACATTGTTGCTGTAGTCCATAACTTTTAATCATAACAGTTGGATTATACTACTTAAATTTGATGGCTATTATTTTATGTGGTCACTGTGAGGACACTTAAGGGGTTTACTCACAAGAGTTTAATTACTTTCCGTACAATCAGTATAATCCGACTTGATCATTTAATGATATTTTATTATTAATTAAAATATTATTTGTTATTAAATAACACATACGGCTCAACCAATATAGAATTGTAGTTGGATTATTAAACTTTCTATTAATAATCTTTTCGTTAAGATTTTTGGTACGATTTTGGAAACATTCATTATAAACAAATTTTTTTGTTATTTAATAACATACAAGGCTCAACCAATATATAATTGTAGTTGAATTATCAAACTTTCTTTTATAAACATTGATTATAAACGAAATAATAAACAATATTAGAAGAGCAGAAGAGTAGAGAGTTTTTGTGATGAGATGAAAATCATCGAAATTCTGGATGATTAATCTCAACCCTTGATTTTAAAGTTTTTTTAAGTGTGTAGATAATTAGTTAATAATTAATGATTCTCTTTCTTTTTAATTGATATTCATTTTTTTAATTTTCATATTATATGTTACTGTATTTAAATTAAAAATATGTTTTTATTTTCTTCTTCTTTTTCTCAAATATATATTTTTTATAAGGATTAATTTTTGAAGGATACTTCATCTTTTTTTACAATAGTCTAAACTAATTCATTATATTTGATGATGCCTCATTTTTCATAAGAATTAGTACAATGTTCTATCATACCCGTTACACATGTTTCAGAGTGTTCAACTTTTTCCTTTATTAAAATTATGCCGGTTTATGTGAACATAGGCCGAACTAGTTCACTTTAAAAGTTATGCCAATTTAATAGTTTGATCTCTCTTACATGTTCTACCCTGCTACTCATTTAACTCAACTACTGAATTACAAACGTCAAATGACAGCAAACATGTTGTAGAAGTTCAACAAAAGTATGAAATATTGACGGTATTATAGCATGTTCGACCATGCACGTTATTAATGTCGAATCTAAAACATTCAAGGTTAACAAAAGGCTTACAATCACCTTTAACTACTGTTCACAACAAAAGGCTTACAAGCACTTTCAACCACTAAAGAAAATCATCGGTGATTTGTTTGATCTTCACACTTATAATTTCATGAAATCCAAGATTCTTCACAACTTGCATATATTCATTACTTGGCTTATCCACCATCACTGTAAAATTATGTTCGGGCTGCATCGTGTAGCTATGGATGATTACTCTCCAACGCCAACCATTATCCACCTTCAAAGTTTAAGTACAACAAAAGCTAAGATAGTTCTTAAATATATAATTGCGAAACAAACAATATTCCAAGAGTATAGGACACGACATTGGAAAAACCTTCAAATAATGACCTAGTTCAACAAATGCAATTAGACAACACTGAACTAGTTCATAATTTACTACCCATTCATGAACTAGTTCACATTTCAATAAACAACCCAAAACTAATTCAAACTAACAATATACGTTTTACACAACCATCACTATAGCTGAACTAGTTCATAACGGTATTGTTAACCAAACCTACACCAAAATTTAAACAAAAAACCAATTCAATACAAACCTGGAAAACCTATTGAACTAGTTCGACTATAGATTAAAAAACATGAACTAGTCCATAGTTCAAAAGACAACCCTACACTAAATCCAATTTTTACCTCTAAACCAATACATCTAGACAATACAACCTGAACTAGCTCTGTTTTTTAGAATGGATGAACTAGTTATGGACTCATAAATGGCTAAACTAGACCTGGACTCACGAATTAGAACAAACAGAACTAGTACACCAACACACCAAAATAAAAAGTTATCGAGGCACAAACGTGTTATTCGAACAACTTGATCTCGCTTTCAGATTCGGAGAGCATAAACAAATTCAAACCACCATCGCAAAAAACAAACCTTGGTATGATAAGTATAAACCAACACCGAAATCAATCAAACCGGGAAAACAAAAACAAAATCCAAACCCACACCATCCAAATAAAACCTGTTTCTGATAAATAAATTCGACCACCGATACCGCTCGAATTCTATCATCTATTCATATGCCCTTCCAGAAGAGTGTGACCGAGAGCTTTAAACAAACGAAAAGTAATTAATTGGCGTTATTATTAGCGAAAAATATTATTGAATTGGTTGTGGAAGTGTCACTCAACAACCAAATATATTCGCAAGTTCCAGCCAAGTAATACTAAAAAAGAATACAAATTTCTACCAACAACAAATCATCCAATATAATTTAAGGTTACATTTAAATATTAAGTGGAAATGGACCACTTATCTACCAACCAACCCCAAAATGTCCATAATCATGATTCTCATCCACCATCTTAAAGTATGCCCATATAATCATTCCAAAGTGATTACAAAAAGTAAGATACCAGCAAATGTGCCCAATATCTTTCTATTTCTTATGCAAGAATGGACCCCACACCCTTGATTTTGAACGAAATGGAGTCCTCAGAGGACAGTTTTTAAGCTGGATTAGAAAGAGTAGTAAGAATGTATATTGTGTATGAAGAATATTAGTGTATAGAGAATATATAAGAGAGAGACAGAAATATCAGGAGTGTGTGCTTTTTAGGGTTTGATCGACCTAAGGCATACCACTATTATGGGTGCGTAGCTCCTATTAGAAATATAAGCTCAGTGTGCTATCGGTCGTAGAAGGAGTATTGTGTTGTGGACTCTTGTGTGTATTTTGTTTTAAATGCGATGGTTGAGGGTCTTTATATAGGTCCATGGTGGCGAATCTCCATCTTCCACGTGTCGGGTTGGGGATAGAGAGCAAGAGCGGGTTGGATATGGACCATCATGCGAACTCTCATGGATCTCCTATCCCTGCTGCATTATGGGAGGACAACAAGACATATGGACGGCGTGTGTCCACCTTTTGATGTGATAGCTGCAGTTTGGGTGGACTTTTCCTACCGTGGTGATAGGTCTGCATGCCAACTCTCCGATTTTTTGCCTAGTCAAAATGTCTGGTTTAACAAGTCATATCACAAACTGGTTGGGAACTAGTTGTTGGGCCTGACCCATCAATCACCCAATAGTGTAGCTCATAAGTGGATGGGGAGTTCCTTGCTAAGAGTATAATGGTGTTTGATTTATCACGCTCATCGCCCCATTTAACTGACATTGGATGCATAATTGTATTGCCTTTAGTAGAAGTTTATGATGTTTTATGCAGTTTAAACTAATATCTTGATTTAGTGTTTCAGATCCGGTCGGCTCCATTTGATGTTGGTTTGGAGCATTTTTTTGGATAAATTTTAGGAATTACATGACATCGAGTCATTAATTGGAGCTATACAACGTGTATGGATATGTTAAGATAACTAAGAAATCAAAACTTCAAGTGTTGAAAAGTTAACAAATATGTGACCGTCAATAATTTTTCAATCTAAATGTCAACATTCAAGGTGTAGAAATCAACTTGAAAAACAGGAATCTCTTATTCTATATTGTTGAAACTTACACCTAAGTTATTAACTTTTGGTTAGGCAAAGATTTCAACCTCTTAGGTGCAGAAGTCAACTCTTTCAGCGACAAGGAACCCAACTCCTATTTAAGGCCAGTCTTTCAAGGAAAGTCAGCTTTCTAGAAAAAAATTCAAATTGAGTTCACGGGCTTCCAAGATAGGAGAAGACAACATCTTTGAGAAGCTTGGATCGGTGACGCCATAATCAAGATCAGTAAATCATTTTTCTTCAACGAAACTCGACAAAATTAGATTTTAAAATTTCTTCTTGTAAATCTGATTTTAATATTTTCTTTTGTTAAATTCGATTTGTATTTTGATATAATGAGTAGCTAAACTCCCCCTTGTTTATATTAGACAAATACTAAGTGATTCATGATGAACGAATGGCGTATTAATTATTTTGATTTGTGCTGACTTGAAGTATTTCAGTTCATAATTGATTTGATTATTATCTTGTTCTTATGTGATCAACTTGAATAGGATTTTGTGTTAGATTTACGAACGTCTCGAAAGAGCATACTTATCTTAAAACACCAAAATCATTAACCAAGTTAGTGGGTATCACCTTAGACAGGGTCGACTAGGTTAGTTCATTGTAGTATCAGTTCAAGATAAAAAAATCATAGATCTTAGATGCATGACTTGAGAGGGCAATCTAAGTCTCTAGAATTGGTAGTAGGTTAGCAGGAGCTGAGAGGGCGTGACCTAAGTAGGGAGAACTACGATGATTGTCTGTTTGGGGCTTGTTTTTGCTTGAATTGGTCTAATTGAATGTTGTATGTTCATCTTGATGGCCTACGAGATTCAAAATCTAAGCCTCTTTAATCCATTTATTTCCAAGTGATATTACTTACAGCCTTGCACCCATTATACTTATTATTTGCACTCTAGTATAATCGATAGTTTTAGAAATCGTGGAACTCCTACCACAAACATGGTTAATGATGTCAAATCTTAAGGGACTATAACTTGACAAGCAAGTATCGTTTTTATTCCTAAGGTCGCTTTCAATATGCTTCTACTCAACTTAGATTCTCACTGTCTAGTATGTACAACTTGAAGAGATATCTAAATAAAACTGTTCCTAAGAGATTCTGACTGGAATAGGTCACTCTACTTAAGACGTTCGCCGCACTGCCTCAATTGTGCATAACAAATTATCAACTGGTCGCCTCCAGGGAAAATAACCACTCTTTATTACTTCTCGTTTGTGTAAAAATGAAAAGATTGATGAATACACTCTGTGTCTGTTGTTGCTATTTTTTGTTGTCTCTCTAGGGTTAGGTTCCTATGCTTTTGTAGAGGCAGCGACCTTCAAATTTCACTTATGTGTGGAGTATAAGTTAGAAACGTTTACGTGGTTTTGATTCAACTGAATCGGTTCATATTACTTTTCTATTAAGGAAAAGAAACTAAAAAAGAAAGAGAATAAATTTTCTCCAAAAATTAAATGTAGAGTCTCAACACCGACCCGACCCACCCGATCGACTCCATATGATCGACTGACCGGTCATTCATACGTACACACGTGTGTGGTTCGAAAGTCAACTAGATCCTCCCCCATTCACAAAAGATTGGCAACCACAAGGGCTACACCCTTAGGAGAGAAAGAAAATCTTTCTATAAAGGCATTTACATTAGCCTTCTCTTCAATGTGGTATTTTGTTACTCCACTTAGTTTATATAAACTATTCATATTTCTCTAATAGTTTCGCACTAGAATATTTAAAAAACTGGGAATCAACTAAGCATACACTAAGGTATGTTTCGATTTGAATCTTAGCGTAGTGGTCACAATTCAAATTTCATAAAAGTGACTTAGAGTTTTGAACTCTATGTTTGACAATGAAGCATGTCAAGCCTTTTCAGAGTGGAATTCTCAAAAAGCCTATACATATAAGGCCCTACGCATCTATCCTGGTTTAGTGAACGCTCTAGAAATTTGTGCCCTTAAATTTTTTAGGAAGCGGCCCAACTTTTACATTCACAAAGATGAATCAATAAGAAGTACTCCTAAAGATAGGTATCATTAAGAGTTACTATTACTTCAACCCCTTTCGCTCTATGAATTCATGCTTCACTATGCATGATTTTTCTCATATTTCACACAACTTGTTATTACCCATTGAAGCCATTTCTTGAGATCATTAGCTTATTGGGTTAGGTTACCTCTATGTGTAATTCATCATTTTAAAAGCATAAGTCCAATACCTTTAGAGGTATTATGGACTTTGTCTCGAGCTAACCCTTTCATCAAAGGATCAGCTAAAATCTGTTCAGATCTAACATGATCCACATTCATTGTTCCTATGGAAAGGAACTCTCTCAGAGTATTGTGCTTACGACCAATCTGTCGCTTCTTACCGTTGTAAAAAGGATTCTCAATATTAGTAATAGATGCGGCACTATCACAATGGATCAATATGTCACGTGTCAATTTCGAGTTTGTGATTATAGGTTCATGTCATTGCCAATCTCAGAGCTAGGAGACTTTGATGATATCGCACGTAAAGAGGTAAATGCAAAATGGTTTTGCAGTTGTAGAACAGCTGAATAAACTGCTTAACAATAGGCTCCTGTGAGTTGGTGATGTTGAGTTATAGGGTGAAAATAGAATAGAATAGAATAGAATGAGAAGAAGTCAAACGAGTTATGTAGGGAAGAGGAAGAAGAGTTCGAGAAGAAGGGGAAGAGAATTTCAAGAAAGAGAAAGGAATTCAGAGAAAGAGTTGGATATAATTCTACTTGTGTCTTCATCCCACCTTCTATCAAAATAAATACCTAGTATTTCTGAGACTCATTACAACCACTACTTCAAGACCCAATAACAAAAGAGTCTAAACAATAATAACTAAAGCCTAACAATCATGGATAGTACCCTTCTCGATCATCGTCGTCACTTGGCCCGTGACATTCCACCCTCATTAGAAGCGTCCTTATCTTCAAGAAAGTCCAGAAATTTAATTTGCATATTCTCCCAGTCCTCCTAAGTTGCGCCAGCTAGTGTGTCGTGTGTCCAATGTACGAGTACTTCTTCACGCCCTTCCGCACTCTGCGCTCAAATATTGTAACAGGTTGCGACTTGAGGTTACCGGTTGTAGCTAGAAGTGCTAGAGTAAGTCATTGTGCATCCATCACCATAGACACCTGGAAGACGACGTAGATTTGATACCTTGCTTTTGAGGTGATATGCTAATTCCTTAATTCACTCCACTACCCAATATAGCCCATAGTAAAGGGTTGTAGTCTCACCTCGCACTGATAGACCTAGCCGATACGATTGCAGGCTAACATAAACTCAGTCACCCACTTGAAAAACTTTGTCGTTGCGCCCGACATCGTAAAAAAGCATCATTCGCTCTTAGGCTCTAACAAGCCGTAACTTTAGGGGTCATAATACAGCATATCGATCGCGCATCTCCATCACCACTAATACCACTTTACTCGTCCCTGCACATAAGAAAGAAGAGTGGGTGGTTTCCTACCATAGACAATCTCATATGAGGTATAACCTGTAGAGGAACGGCAACTAGTATTGTAACAATACTCAGCCACTTGTGCTACTCGTTTTGTCTGTCGCCGGTGATCCAATAGAGGTACATCTCCAAGGCTTTGTTAATAAATGTCGTCTACTAGTCTGTCTGCGGATGATTGGCCGAGCTGAAGTTGAATCTGCAACTAACATTGAGATTGCACGAAACTCATGTTACCATGATAATGCATCAGCGATGCTATTCTCACTCTCTTGCTTATACTCGATAATGATGTCATACCCCAGCAGCTCTAATGAATTTTAACATCCTCCAACATCCTCCAACCCTGTAAAATCCTAAATTTTAAAGCGCTCTAATGAATTTTTTATTTCCCTTCCTCAACTTTTTTTTTTTTTTTTTTTTTAATTCTCGTTTACCAAACACTCTCCCTCTTTAAAGCAAGCTACTGAGATTCACACACTTCATCACTCTTCTTTCTTCCTCTCTCTTAGCTGTATTTATTTTCTCTCTGTTCTTCCTTCCTTCCCGCGCCTTTAATTTGTCGGCACGACTCTCCGCCAAGCTCCGTTGATCCACATTCGTCCCTTCTTCCTCTGTCGTGCTGCCGACTGCCATTCCGCTGCTTGCCTGCCTTTGCATCTCAACTTGTTTCTTGAGGTGATCATCGCATTTCACGCACGCATTACCAGATTCGTTTTGCTGGATAAGCAGTAGGTAGAATGCTTCATCGCTGATCGTCCGGTTCCCCGTTCCATCTGACTGCCGAGCTTATTATCTTTTGTTTGTTCATCATCTGTCCGTTTCGTCTTAGCGGCGGAGAAGTGTCAATTTCAGCAGTATTCTTAATTGCTGTTTATTATGTTATTTCTGCGATAGATGCGGAGATTGTGAAAACTTGCTGCTATGGAGAATAATAATAGCAAAGGTTGGTTGTGTAAAACTAAGAAATCTGGTGAGAAACCGACTGTTGCTGCTGAAAAGTCTAGCCTCCCGTTGAAACCGGAAGACGAAGAGGTACCAGATTTGCCGCGAGTTTTGCTCCTTTTTGCAACTTGCTTACTTAATTCTAAACAGATGCATGATCCTGATCGGCTGATGTATCAAGCTTTTCCGAAGCGGATCATAGTATTGATTTTTCTGGCCACTAATTCTGGTTAATTTGTTGGTTTATTAACTTCTCTTCTACATTAGATACACAACCTTTTGACGGAAAAGGAGGAATTGGAGAATAACCTCAAATATCTGAAAGATAAGCTTGATTCCGTTCTGATAGACTGTCATGCTAAAGACAGTGTAGCTAAGAATCATGGAAAAACGGCAAACGATGCCACACAAGGTAGGTCGGTTTCCATTTTTCCATATTTTGCTGATATCATCTCTTTTCACTTGATAATATCTTATCAGCTTGAACTGATGATTAATGTAGGTCGGGAGAGAGCAGACGCAAGAGTAAGATCTCTGAAGCACGAATTGGATGAGGCTTTACAGCAGAAAGCAGCTGGGGAGGAGAGATTAACTCAGTTGGACGCTGCTCTGAAGGAGTGTATGCAGCAGCTACGCTTTGTTAGAGATGATCAGGAGAAAAGGATTCATGACGCCGTGACCAGAGCTTCCTTGGAGTTTGATGAGTCTCGGATGATGTTTGAAGAAAAACTAGCCGATGTGAGTAAAAGGCGTGCTAAACTAGGTGTTGAGGATACTCAACTCAGTGAAGCTCTGTTAGCCAAAGACAAGATGATAAGAGAGTTGAATAAGCAAAAGGCACAGCTAGAGTCGGACTTGAAAGCTCTAACTGCTAGCTTGGAGTTCACGGAGAAAGATAATGCTTCGCTTAAATATGAGGTTAGGGTGTTGGAGAAGGAACTTGAAATTAGAAATGAGGAAAGAGAATTTAGCCGAAGAACTGCTGATGCGACGCACAAACAACATTTGGACAGTGTCAAGAGGATTGCAAAGTTGGAATCAGAGTGCCAGAGGCTGCGCCTCCTTGTCCGAAAGAGACTCCCAGGTCCTGCCACCTTAGCCAAGATGAGGACTGAGGCTGAAATCGTGGGAAGGGATTCAGTTGAAACGAGAAGGAGAAGGTCTATTTCGGGTTCTAGTATGATGGTGGAGGATTCCGCTGATCAAATGTTTCCTACAGTTCCCAGCAAAAGCATCAACTTTCTGTCTGAGCAGGTAAATGTAGTTGAAGAAGAAAACAAGATTCTCAGGGAAGCACTTAGTAAAAAGGAGTTTGAGCTACAATCTTCTAGATCCATGTTTGCTCGTGCAGCTTCCAGATTATCACCGGTTGAGTCACATATGTATGAATCGCCCAGGACCCGGACATCTTATCTTTTCTCTCATGATGTATCTCTTAGCTCAGTGTCAGAGGTTGGAAGTGATGATAAGGTTAGCTCCGCTGGATCCATCTCAGAATGGGAGCACTCCAGATATGGAAAACGTATTGGCTTGCTGCCAACCAAATCTTTTGGGGCTCCAGAAATGGATCTCATGAATGATTTTGTTGAAATGGAAAGGCTTGCTATAGTCTCAGTGGATAAACAACAGTCTGAAAGTCCTCAAGTGTCTTCAAACAGCAGCAGCACAGCTGCTAACCTGTTGAAAGGAGAAGTTAATGGGGCTGTAACTGCTATGGAAATTGTTCCAGTATTGGATTCCGGTTCAAGGAAGTCCAATGAGCAGATCAAGCCCAATGATAGTATGAATGGAAAAGATTGGCTTCATGAAATTCTTGGCTTGGTGTTGGAACAAAACCGAGTTTCAGAAAGGAAGTCTGATGAAGTATTGGAGGAGATTAGAGTAGCTTTGGAAAATGAAGAGAGAACTAACCCTGTTAAAGGTGCTGGTGCAGATTCAGTGAAGTCTACTACACCTGTTGCTGGACATCTCTTATGGAAATCCACCAATAAAGCAGATACTCTAGAGAGGAATGGGGCAACAAATGATATTGATGTTCCATCGGTGGATGCAAGCAATTCGGATATGGAAAAATCAGTATCCAAGATAATTGAGTTGCTAGAAGGTATTACTATGCAAAATCCAGCTTACAGTTCCACTGAATCATGGTCTAGAAAAGATGCCAATTCTTTACCGTATAAGATTACAGAAACCACAACTGGGTACACAGTTCGTGTTTTCCAGTGGAAAACGTCTGAGCTGAGTACTGTGTTGCAGCAAGTTGTTCATACTTGCTATGATATGTTGAGTGGAAAATGCAACGTGAACAAGTTCGCACAGGAGTTGACTTCTGCACTTGACTGGATTATGAACCATTGCTTCTCTCTTCAAGATGTTTCAAGCATGAAGGAAGCAATCAAAAAGCATCTTCATTGGGATTCAAGAAGTGAAGGTGAAGCAGAGGTTTGTATTATTGGCTATCAGGATGAAGTTCAGATTTCAACTCAAGATGAAGCTACGAAGTTACAATGTGGTTTGGCTGATATGATTTCTGCAAAGACGGCCTTGGAAGGAAGACTCATGTCAGCTACAGTAGATAGTGAGACTTCGACAATTCAAGTTCACGAATCAGAAAAAACTAGCGCAAGCTTGCTATCCGAGCTGGATAATGTGGAAGGTTCTAGGGGTACAATTGAGGCTCACAAGGTCATGATGAAAGATGATCTTGACACACAGCTAGCGATGGCCAAGGCAGAATTAAATGAGGCTCGCCAAAAGCTTTCTTCGTTGGAAGCGGAACTGGAGAACAGGAATAGCTGCTGTGAAGAATTGGAGGATACGTGTGTCGATTTGCAGCTCCAACTTGAAAGGTACAGTAGACATCACACAGATCATATGCTCTTTTATGGCTTAATTATTACTTCTGAGCTTTATGTTCCAGTTAGTACATCCATTTCTAACTGATATCACATGCTTCTGTGTTTGGCATTCTCAGTGCGGCAGATAAGGTCTCGCCTAGCAATGAAGTCCACCATCCTGAAGAAAAGCAGCTTAGAACTGTAAGTTCATTCCATCATAAATAACTACTCATTTGTGATTGAGGAACTTGAATGTTCGGAAACTGAAATAGAAGTTTAAGCGGAAGTGCTATAGCATAGGTGGCTCTATTATTCTGTCAACGTAGAAGCACTTAACGGTTGACTAGTAGTGTAGGAGTGAAAATCACTAGTGAATGCATCAGTGTGGACGATGTTGGAGTCGTTGGTAATTTTTATAATACAAATTACACGAAATGCAGAAGACTACCCTAACTAGTTATCGGGTTGAACAGTTGGTGTTTCTGTGTATTTAGCTCCTGTTGACTTGAGAAACATATGATAAATAATGCAGAACTTGGAGATAGCAGAAGCTTCAAATAAGTTGGCAGAGTGCCAAGCGACTATCTTGAACCTGGGAAAGCAACTAAAGGCATTAACTTCACCAAAAGAAGCTGTGATGTTGGAAAATGTCATGTTTGAGCCGGGCAAGGCAAATGCCACCATGAGTACCGACTCTGATGGGACAAGCAAGGCTAGGTTGGACAATGTCATCTTTGAGCCGGACAAGGTAAATGCAACCATGAAGAGTGCATCTAATGGGACACCAAAGGCTAAGTTGAGAAACCAGAGGTCGACTCTGTTAGATAGGATGGTAGCAGAGGACAATGCTAAAGCCATTGCAACAGGCACAGCAGGGGATGTTAATGTGGTGACGGCACCTGTTGAAAAGCTGCTCACTTTAAGTGGAAGCAAACATGATGGCGATAACGATGATGATAATGATAATGATGATGGAGTTACCATAAACAGCTTGGCCCTCGTGCCCGGTCACAAACGTGGAGTCGGAGGCTTGTGGAGAAATTTGCTTAAGAAAAAGAAGAAATCTGCTGGGCAGAAGCCACCCCTCGTATTCCCCAAGTAATTGCTAATCCTTGTGTTCTTGTATCTTTGCCTGAGCTTGTGCATTTGCTTCTGCTTCGTCCTGTCCCGTCCGTCTGTAGATATGAACTCGCAGCTAACTAGGTGGTGATTGTTTTGTCTTGTGAGAAATAAGGGAAAAGCTTACCCAACCCATCAAGTGTTGTGTACAACTACTTTAACAAGTACTTGGCGAAATTGGAATTTATGGTGCTATGTTGCTTCTTCTACTTTAACAATAAGTAGAGGTTTGTAATTGTGGTGCCTCTCAGTTCTCTCAATCTCTACATTCCAAGAATGTGGCAATATCATGGAGACCAGCCTCCTTATAGCACCCAAGTAATCATCCCAAGTTCCATCAACAGAAGTAAAGTCCACCAAGAAAGCTGCCTCGTCCACCGCTATCTGTGAAAAATCCCAATTCCCAAATGAATATTCAGCTCCAACACAAGACAGGTCAATTTCGTCTTATAACAACAAAAAATTGCAGGGAGATAAGGTCAACTTCTTAGAAGAAAACACCTGAGCAGGATTTTTGCCCTTGTTGAGGTCTTGTTTCCTTCCATCTTCTGTTACTCTTTCTTCCATATACTCTATCTGCTCATCTTCCCATTCCGTCATCTCAGCAACTTCCTGAAGATGAAGAAGCAAGTCAGTCAGTCAGTCACTCTTTTAAAGAAGAGGAACAACCAAGAACAAGGTAATGAAGGAATCATCGGGTACCTTATACGGGCAACCAAGTGTCCACCATGGCGACTTTAAGCACCCCTGACAGCATCTTTAGCTTCTACCTTGCGTCCTACCCTGAAACCAAAAGCCATCAAATACAGAAGCCTGAAAAGATGCGGCTAATGTTTTGATAAGGCAAGAGGAAATCTATCACAAACTTTAGCAATATAGCGGCATTGAATACGAAGGGTCTTCCAAACCCAGGAAAGTGCTCCTTCCTTGTATAGAATTCCCCAGTGACCATAGCAGAAACCTTAACATAGAAATAGGATTGACTGACATTAGCAAACACTAGCTGTGATGAGCAACCATGCTGAAGTGAAGTGAGTCTTTCACCTGGTCTCCTCTCTCAAAATCACGCATCACTTTGCGCTCCAATATATCAGGAAACAACCCAACCTGTAAAGCAACCCATTGATTTTGGCAGCATTTTGGATTTTGATCCCAAGGACATGAAGATAAAAGATACCTACCTTCTTCAGTATGTAAATATCTGGGTCTGATATTTGAGTATCAGCAAAATCATCCTTGGTATATATATTCCCTGCACCGCTGCTGCATCAAATATATCATCATTACCTTTGGAAAGGCCATTAGCATCCTCCTCCGCCAGGATTCTGTGCATAAACTGATCCACCTATTAAAGAGCACAAACTTTGAGAACGAATTTATACCCATGATTCCATGCAATTGAATGGAAACTTATTTCTGTTGGATTTAAGAGTTCAGTACCGTTTTAAAAACAATGGCAACGACAATGGTACTTAAACCATTAAAAACAAAATGAAAAATGTTCCCTATTATATAGGAATGAATGAATAGCAATAGACAAGTGGGAGCAGAAGTGTACCTCTGGACCGAAGAATTCTCAACAATTGAGGCAAATGCTTCGGAGGCTGAGTTGCAGCCACATCTTTGATGAAATCAATATGGTCTGCAAGGGACCAAATGAGTAAGCGTAAAATATAGCTAGATGGTCTAATAACAATAGGTAACAAAAATCTCACCAGAAAACAAAAGATATGAAGAAGGAGAAGCAGAAGCGGAAAAGAGTCGGAGCGTGGGCTTGCAGCGGCAGACGTGACCGAGGAGCAGAGACGTAGCCGGTGGAGCGCTAACCACCATTCCTCCAATCCTCATTTCTCACTCACTGACCCTCCAAATAATCAATCTCATCGTCTCTGCAGTCGTGCGATTTATATTTCTTTACTAACGAAACGAAGAAAAACCTTCTATTAGGAACTGAATTCCTAAACGACACCCTAGTTTTCGAATTAAACGACGCTCTAAAACGATAAATTACCAAATTTTCTTCCGTAAAAATTCAAAATTTATAAGAAGTTCAATCTTCGACAAACACATTCAATCCAAAACACAAAAGTTCAAAGTTTCGGCAGAAATTGAAGATCCTAACTCAAAAATTCGACGAGAAACGACGAGAAATTGAAGTTCCGAGCTTGAATATCGACGATTCTCCGATCAGGTAACCCTCGATATTCTGTGAAAAAAATTGAAATTTAGAACCAAGCGGGTCCGTCCGTCTGGTTCTAAACTTTTTTTTTTTGAAAAAAGTGCCAAACGAACGGCGGGTCCGTCCGTCTGGATTAATTTTTTTATTTTTAAATTATGAAAAGTATTTAATTTTAAATTAGTTTAGGGTTTATGGTTTAGATGAATTGTGAATTAGTTTAGGGTTTAGGGTTTAGATGAATTGTGAATTAGTTTAGGGTTTAGGGTTTAGATGAATTGTGAATTAGTTTAGGGTTTAGGGTTTAGATGAATTGTGAATTAGTTTAGGGTTTAGGGTTTAGATGAATTTTGAATTAGTTTAGGGTTTAGGGTTTAGATGAATTATGTTTAGGGTTTAGATGAATTCTGTTTAGGGTTTAGGGTTTAGGGTTTAGGGTTTTAATGAATTATGATAGTTAGTGTTAATTTAATTAATGAGATTTTTTATAAGTATGTGATTAATTAGATAATTTCGTTTATTATAGTTAATTTAATTAATAAAAATAGCGAAGACAAAAGGCGGAGGTAAGCAGCATAGCACTGACCCTATCGAAGAAGAGACTGATGGAATTCAGAAAATGCGAGGGAAGGGCAAGTCAATGGAAACTATTAACCGACTTTCCGAGCGTGCGATTACTGCTTCTAATAGGAGAGAAGCAGATAAGAAGAAGAAAAAAACAAAAGATCTACGAAACCCCTAAGCCGTTTCCCCCAATTAGAATTCCCGTATGCCAGGATAGACCTCCATCCCCCGCTAGGCCTGTTAGACTTCCCCCCTTTCCGACTTCACGACGGAGATTTATGCCAGATGACGGTGAGGAGGAGTTATTTGGTGGCTACGAGTCCGATACCTATCAGTCTCCACCATTTAGGGTTTGGTTCGTCTCATGCTTCAGCGAGCGTTGGTGTTGCAGCTGGGAGAGATGCTCGTTTTGCTCCTGCCAAGAGTACACATGGTGGGGAGATGGATGAGGAGGTCCAGACTACTAGGGTCGGGGGAAACCTTTCCCGCACTTGGCAGCTCGAGTCGGGGATGGAGGATGGAGGCCCGATTGCGACCAGTGTGATTCCTAGTTTCGGGGGTCACATTGCGCATTATCTGTGGGAGCTCGGTGCAGACTACCGTAACATCCGAGATTTCAGGTTCTACACCTGTCCGGGTCATCTTAGGCATGTGATGAGATTCCAGCCACATACACCGACTCTGGAGATGATGATGTCTACCTCGGGACTTCTCCATTTGGGTCCTTTTGGGATGACCGATCAGTTGGACGAGGCACTTATCCACGCTTTTGTAGAGAGGTGGCAGCCGGATACTAACACGTTCCACATGCCCTTCGGAGAGACGAGCATCACACAGTTGAGTGGGCTGACAACACAGATAGAGCTTGGAGGGATGAGGACTGGTCTAGGCTGATGTCATTTTAGTCTTTGTTTAGACGTGCCGACGATGTGATCGACGTTGACCCCCGATACATGTACTGGTATTGGCGCCATACCCACCCGCACATCCTCAAGCCCCTCCCTACTAGTGTTCTGGCACCGACAGATATGGTAATTATACCTTGGTTTGTTGTTGGTTTAGGGTTTAGGTCCGAGTTTGATACCGGTAGCTAACTTGTTTCCTTTTCCACTGTGCAGCTAGCTTACAGGGTGTTGGACCATATGCATCCATACCTTGTTGGGACGATGAGACAAGAGTACGAGTCTAATGCTGAGTACCTGGAGGCGGTCGAGCATCTCAGATGCAGTATTGCTGACATGTACGTGTCCTAACCCAGTCTGGTTAGGACAGTGTCCAGCTCGCCCTCATACACCTTTTGATACCACCAGTCACAGTACACCTTTTCAATACCCTAGAGGCTGACTTCATTTTTCAGATACGTAAACGGTCGTCTATGCGAGAAACGATCAGTCTACACGAAAGCAAAAAGCTAGTTAAGTACAAGATAACCAAATAACTAGTGATATCCCTCAAATAGTGTATCAAGTTCTTGATTGGAAGAGTTGTACCATGTTTTGAGAGACGAGTGTTGCAACTCCACCCTGTTCGTACTCGTACACCCAATATGGAAAACTTCGTTAGTGTTGCAATGGGCCCACTTAGTCTTATACGGTAACCACTCGCTTCCTAAGTACTCCATCAATCCTCCGACATTAGCCCAATCACACATTACCATATCCTCCCACTCCGTGAAGAACTCTGAATCTGTTAGTGCATACAACACTTTGTTCCACCTACCATGCACGAAAGCCTCAGCCATTTCTGCATTACTCGTGATGTACTTAATTTTTCCCTCGATATTCCTCTTCATGTGCCAAATGCACAGTAAATGGGGAGTCTTTGGGAATACGGTGCGGAGAGCCGCTGCCAGACCTCGCTCCTTATCAGTAACAAATGCAGTGCGTTACTGCCTACCCAACATCAACTCCAGACATGTCAACACCCAAACATAAGACTCTGTTTTTTCGTTATCAACGAATGCAAACCCGATGCTAAAGTTCTTCCGGACCGGAGTCACACCAACCAACTGGATCACTGGCTTCCTATAGGTGTTGGTGTTGAAAGTCGAGTCAATCATAATCACGAAATACCATGAGCTAACCATCTGGACACATTTGGGGTGTCTAAGAAACAGATGAACAAGATTTTCATCATCATCCTTCCTTTAAGTACTGAACGAAATAACCTAGTTCTGTAGCCTCACACAAAGTCCAATTCATCGGATCCAAACCATCTAATTTCTCCTTCCTAATCTTGTACGACTTGTTATAAATCTGATTCATATTGTGACGAGTGTTGAACTTCTTATTCAAAGAATACCTGATCTTATTGGGTTGTGTGTGAACAACCACCATATCCCGAATATCTTTTTTCGCCTCATCTGGTAACAGATTGCTTTCCGTGCTTACTTCAGTGAAATGAATCAGAGGATGATTTTGGTACCCCTTCGGCCGATCAAGGTTCTTTAAGTCTCCGACTCCGTCAATAAAATACTTCCACTTGCAATCTATCACCTTTGATCGGACGGCAAGTCTGAATAGGCAATTACACTTCTCTGACTTCGTAGTACATTTTGGCGGATTAGAACCCTCAGACTTGCGAACTGGTCCACGTGAGCAGTAAAGATACACACGACACTCCTTTTCCGAGTCATTGCTTTTATTTGGCCATTTGATCAGATGGAAATTAAGCGTCAAAGCAATCTGTTTTGCTGCTTGCGCCGCTTCACCGATAGTGTTACACATTATCAGATATTAACACCGAAATGAATCAAAACACTGAAATTAACATACCCTATTAATTCATAATTATACAAAAACTGGACAAACAATTACCATGGTACTCGTTGACATGTCGCGTGCATCAACCCTATATTTAAGTATCCAAATTAGTTAATCAATCAACATACGATTAACAAAACTAAAAAAATTAAAAAATTTAGTTAAAAAAAAACCAGACGGACCTGCGTTCCGTCCGGTCAGACCGGGCAGACGAACCGCCATTCTGTACGGTCAGACCAGCCAGACGGAATCGTGGTTCGTCCGCTTGGTCTGACCAGACGGAACGGCGGTCCGTCTGGCCGGTCTGACCGGACAGAATGCCGATCCGTCCGGGTTTTTTTTTCAGATTGAAAATTGAATTTCGTACCTTTCTAATTTTGATTTGTGGTTCGTCGAGAGTGTTTTCGACAAACTAAAACATACTAAAACATAATAAATAAGAGTTTTTTGGATTGAAATTGTAAGTTTTTCATTTTTACAAAATGGACGTTTAGGTCATAACGAATGTAGGGCGTCATTTAATTCGAAAACCAGGGCGTCGTTTAGTAACCCTCATTAGGAAAGCCTACTATCATTTATTTGGGCTAGGCTCCTCAGAGAAATAAATAGTATTATTTTTTATAAATAGCTCCCGACGGGAAATATCGAAATAGAACAAATACAACCATATTAATCATGAGCTCAAGTCTGTTGGCACCACATCGAATCACATGAACCATTAATCGAGAGTACACCACTAGGAAGGCCAGGATCTCACAGTATGCTCCATCGGGGAAGTCGTGATAAGACGAGCCATGTATCACCTTCAATATTCACTTGCCATACGCCACATCAAAAGAACCACTCACACGCATTGGGCACGGCCAATAACTCTATGACATAAGGGTCAAGGAACCCTAGGTATGTCTGGTCTAACCCTTACAAAATCTTTCCACTTGTGTTTCAAATCACCATACCCACCATAATCCCAGTCGGGTCATCCACTACACTATCGACATTGATTGTAATGTGGCGAACGAGTGGAGGAACTAGGTGTCTGGTGGGGTGGCCATCGTGGAGTTCAGGGCCGAGGAGAGTAGTAAATATAAGTCAAAAATCCGTCAAAAGAATTTGTTGAAGATGAATCAGACTAATAGTTAAAGGTGGTGGTGTTCAAGACTACTAAGTTGCGTACTCCACGAGACTATTGAATCACATGAGGGTTAAACCAATTGATTAATCAAGAAAAACTATCATACTCCTAAAAAAGACCAAATTCACAAAATCCACATCAAGAAAGGTGAAAACTTTCAAAATACCGTTATACCTGAACAAAAATAATCCCTTCTAGAAGGTCTTTAGAGGTTTAAATTTGAAAAATGATACTCCACTCTATAAAATAAAAGGAGGAAGAAAACCAATTACTTAAAACACTCAATAGGAAAATCCCTACACCTAGAATTAGAAATTCAACAAGGGGTTGCTAAACTACCCCCTACATTTTACAGTCAAACACCCTAACATCGTCGTAATATTTGAATTTGGTAATGAAAATGACGTGAACGCCAATTAAACAGTAAAATGAAATTCTTTATAAGACGCGGAAATTCAAAGTACATTCACACCTCATTCAAACGAACATTAAAAAACCGTCGCCGCTGTCGTAGTCGTGCCGTTGGACCCCCTCCGCCGCTGGACCGTCGCCGCAACTCCGCCGCAACGCCGTCTATGTATTAAATTTTGGACGGCGTGCTGGCGATCAACGCCGACAGCCCCACCAAATGGTCGGCGATCAACGCCAACGGTCAGGATTGACGGTCGGCGTTGACGTCAGCAACGTGGTGGGGCTGTCGACATGCCGCCCAAAAATATATATTTTTAATTTAATTTGAATGTTAATTATATTTTAATTTTTACATTTTCATTAGTGTTAGTTATTTCAGTAAACTAATAATTAAATATATATCGTAATTAATTATTTTATAGCTAAATATGTAATTTATTAACGACTGTAAATTAATAATTAATCACTGTAATTAAAATAATTAAGGTGAATTAGTAAATATACGTAAAAATTATTATTGATAATTGGAGATATGATAATTGAATATAATTATTTAGTTACTAAATATGATATCAATTTAGTTCAACCAAAATAGTTACTAAATATGATATCAATTGATGCACGCTAATATTTACAAATTCACTTTAATTACTAATATTTACAAATTCATTTACTAATATTTTAAAATATTAGAAATAAATATTCAATTGTCAAGTATATAAATATCACAACAAGTGTTACTATAAGTACTTATTTATTAGTCTCCCATAATTATCATGACGAAACCCTAATTTCCTAAAATTAATTAAAAACAAGGACTCGACCCCTAACCGCTAAAGTGTAACCGTTAATCCATGAACCATAAACCCGTTAATCCATAAACCCTATCCCTAAACCCTAAACCCTAAGTCCTAAACCCTAAATCCTAAATCCTAAATCCTAATCCCTAAACCCAAAACCCAAAACCCAAAACCCTAATCCCTAAACTTTATTTTTAATCTCTAAACCCTAAACCCTAAACCCTAAACACTAAACACTAAACCTTAAACCCTAATCCCTAAAACCTAATCCCTAAACCTTATCTTTAATATCTAAACAATAAACCCTAAACCCTAAATCCTAAATCCCATACCTTAAACCCTAAACCCTAATCCCTAAACCTTATCTTTAAAATGTAAACACTAAACCCCAAACCCTAAACCCATAACCCTTAATCCTAAATCCTAAATCCTAAACCCTCAACCCTAAACCATAATCCCTAATCCGTAAACTTTATCTTAAGATTCTAAACCCTAACCCTAAATCCGAAACCCTAAACCCTAAACCGTAAACCATAATCCCTAATCCGTAAACTTTATCTTTAGATTCTAAACCCTAAACCCTAAATCTGAAACCCTAAACCCATAATCCTAAATCCTAAACCCTAAACCCTAAACCCTAAACCCTAATCCCTAAACTTTATCTTTAGATTCTAAACCCTAAACCCTAAACTCTAATTCCTAAACCTTATCTTTAAACCCTAAACCCTTAATTATCACTTTTAGAACTCAAAATTACAGTTTACCCTTAATTAACATGAGTAATGAACATGACTAATTACTAATTTTCATGTAATAATACAAAAATATTCAACAACTCATTTTTATTATGAAAATAATTGTTAATCTATTTAATTATATTTACCCATTCACCCTAGTTACATTACAATTTAGAAAAAAATAAAATTAGGGGAGTTCGGCGTCGGATGCCAACCACCGTTAAGGACAGTCGGCGTGGGACGCCGAACGCCGGTCGCCGCCGGCAGACCGTCCTTTACAGCCGTCGGCATCCAACGTCGACTGCGGCTCAAACCAGTCGGCATGCCGACTTTTTTTCTTAATTGTAAATTTTTTTTATATTCCAAATTACAAACCTACTATATTCTAATTATTTGATAATAGCTTCTTAATTGTATAAATAGTTCATGATTTACGATTTTGTAAGGAATGTAAAAATTATTTCGAGTTGTAAAGTTATTTGAAATTATTAATACTTACAGTATAAGGATTTGAACTAATATGCCAGTACTTTTAATTATTGACATTAGTAGTAATAATCTATGCAGTTGAGGATCAACACTTTTATTACACGGGAAGGTAGAAGCGCTGTCATGAGTAATTCGGTTAGTTCTCATTGTTGTATGAAATGCATGGATTTTAATTATGTGGTAGGGTTTAGTGTTTATTGTGTCGTGAACGATAATTGCGAACATATAACACCAACTCATACGTTGCGGATAAACATGTTTAGGAGAGTTATAGTGAAGATGATGATGTTGACGAGCCGTTGAATTATGGAGTTTATTTCATCAACAGTGTGTTTTACAACACAGTCGATGACGGGTGTGCTGCGGCTAAGGAAATTACTTTAGGCTTAGGGTTTGAATTGACGCGTGGCTTACATAAGAAGAACAGGCGTGAAGAAGAAAAGCGTTTGTACTTGTACGGCAGCAAATGTTGGGCTAAATGAAGTGGTGTATTGAACCATTAACAGAGTTGGAAAATGAGCGGCTACGGAGCATACTGAGATCACAACCCTCGCATGCCCTCAACGACATCGTAGTACTCCCGCGCCTAGTGAACGAACTCGTCCGATCCATCACACTGGTACAAGGGGGCCAACCCACTACAGCAAGACCGCATATTCTGCTTCGGGGACTGCATAAAAGATAATAATGATTATTACAACCAAGTTCGTTAATCAATAATAAAATGCAAAATAAAGTATTTTGTAACGATACGAACCAGCAGTGGGTGTGGCATATCAACTTCACGCGTGGGGCCGATCTATGAGTGTGTGCGGTGGAGGTACCACGCCATGTACTCCGCAAACTCGTTACCGTCAGGTGCTCCGGGCACACTACAAGTGCTGAAGCACATCGGGGCCAACAAATGACAAATCCGGCTGTAGTCAAACCTGGAGTGTCTGACTACGTACTGCGTCCCATGCGCCGGTCGAGAAGCTAACACCAGCGTGAGAATCGAATTCAGGATGGTATGTCGGTAGCCGTACTGACGCAACACACGGCTGGGATCGTGGGGCTCAACGTAGTCGAATGCATATATGCCTCCAATATATATGGACCACCGAGCCTCACCGTCGAAGTCAGGTGTTCCGAACGGAAGCCAATTTACATGGGCGTGCGTCATCCCATCTAGAACGGATCGTAGTGTGTCTAGTCTCAAATCCGCATCACCTGCTCTCTCAACGATCCTCGGTCCGTTTCACCTCCCAGCAAGTGCCTCCCCATTAGCACGTGGGGTCGGGGTCTGCTTATAACGTAAGTTGGGTAAGTACTCGTAGATCCACGACTACAATAGAGTAAGGTAGCCTGACAGGGACGTAGATCCCGCACGAGAAGCAACCCCAAGATGTCTGTACAGGAAAGCTAGTGTAGCCGCACCCCAACTGTATGGCCGAGTCATCTGCACATCTCACAACCCGTCAAGAACCCCAATACGGACATGGTTCTAACTCCTGTCATAGAAAACCGCAGAACCCAGAAACGCAATCAAGTAACAAACAGCTTTGCTCGCATAGTCAAGGTATCCAGCCTCAGCAGCCTCGACTAGTTGGTCTAGATGAAACCCGCCTGCTCTGTAGCACTTCTGCCTGATCTTATCCCCATCAACATTAAGCATAGTGGCGAGCTGCCCCACATACGTCTTCTCGCCCTCTGAACTAATTTTGGTGCCTCGAATGGGGAGCCTCTGTAGGTATAGCATGTCGTCTAGAGTAATCATGATCTATCTGAACAGCATGTGGAAGGTGTTGGTGTCTGCCTGCCACCTGTCAACGAATGCCAACAGCAAGGGAAGATCTAAACTCCACGATATAATCCGACCAAGATGCAATATCCTAGAGGCATCGACTAACTTCCGACCAAAATCACAATCTGAAGATGATGGCAGTGAATACCTCATCGAGACATTATGGGGGGATGAAGCTCATATTTCAAGTTTGGTGACAGAAGATATAAAGTGCTCCATTTACAAGAACATCTATGAGATTGTGATTCCCCGAAGGACAAGAAGGCTCTTCAAAATTTCTCTTCGATCATGAAGTTCCTGTGTCAAGAAACTGATAGAAACATCTAAACACCAAAGTTAAAGAAGTTATCGAAGAGGAACCACTTCAGCTCCAATCAAAAGACCTTTCAAGTGGCATGAATAGCGTGGAGAAGATTAATTCGGTCCGACCTGATAATTCGTCCAGTCTGATTCTCTTGTTTGAATTTAATTTGGTCAGGTAAACCAACTCAATTCTTGGGTACAATATCAGATTTAATTTTCCTAGTCTCCAAATCCGTTCATAAAGGACTAAGGAGGAGAGTCTCAATTCAATTTTGATTGGATTAGGTCCATTCTCGATCATATTTTGGTTCAACTGTTTTGATTGGGTTGCATTCAGCTCAAAAGAAAACTTTGCTCTTCTTTGAATCAATGGGAAGTTTGACTAGTCAAATTTGGTTCAGTCTTGGATCAAACTAGTTGGGTTAAATGGTCAGTTTGGGAAGTCGAAATTTAAGTTCGATTAAGTGGTCATTTCTCTCTTTTAAAATCGACTCCTTTCGAAGTGAAAGTTTTTATCAGTATTTCAAATTTGGTTGTGATCTCTAAATCTATTTAGAAAGGTTTGAGATGATTAAGAACTAGTTTCAAATTGGGGATTAGACGAAATTCACGATACAAAATATAACTGATTCGATTTTCACCCGAACATGTTTTGTTTCAGACAGTCCCGACCCACATAGGGACAAAGCCTACCTAGGCTAGGCTAGGCTAGGTGGGGCAGGTGGTAGGGTTGTTGGATTGTTGTTTTCATTCTCATTGATTTTCCTAATTTCCACCTTCAGTTTTCTATTTCGATAGCCTATAAAAGGGAGGGGGATTTTGGAGAGAAAGGAGGGGGGTGGGGGGGAAGAAGAAGAGATGAGAATGAAAAGAGAGATTTTAAAGAGGGAGTTTTGAGGAAAATTTTCAAAAGTGATACTTGTAAAAATTCTAAACAGAAGGGAAGAAAGTGAAACAAAACACACCATAATTAGTTACAAATTAGTAATCACAGTCTTAATATGCTCGTCACTCTCAAACGTTACTCAAAACTTCACCATTACTCTAAACTCACTCAACCCAACCTCTCACGTGAACTCACACTCACGTTCATCGAGCATTATTGTGACACCCCAATTTCGGTTTGACTGTTGAAACGGGTTTTGGGTATGAGTCTGCTGGATTTTGGGCTGACGGGTGGACGATCACAGGCATGACCTTGAGCCTCTCACGGGTGTGGTTGTCAGGTCGATCACGGTCGTGGTCAGCTGTCAGTCACGAGCGTGATCACCGGATCACCAAGGTCGTGACCATCAGTAGATCACGGGCATGGTCGTCTGGCAGTCACAAATGTGGTGGAAAGTCCGCCACGTGCATGGTGGACTTATTATAAACCAAATTCGTGACGTGCTACTCAGATGTTACAGAAACAAAAACCTAGAATTCTCCGACGAATGATGCTCATTCTTAGGAGGTGGAGAAGACCGATTATGGGGAGAAGATAGAGCTTATTGATCCCAGATCATTGACTGTGGGTTAGAGAGGCTAGAAGAAGCATTAGAAGGTAACCAATCTCCTTCTTCTCTCTCAATCCTATTGGTTGAAACTCACGTAGGAAATTATTGACAGTTTAGAGGTTTAGGGTTTTGGGATTTCAATCCAACAATTGATCTCTTCAAGTCATTCAGGGCATGACACTTGAGGTTGGGAAGGTAGCAGTGAATCAGACTCTCCTAGGAAGCTAATCATAGGTGGGGCGGGGAATTAGGATTACATTATACTTATATGTGTAGAACTTAGTAGGATATTGGGGAATCTAATGATTGGATTTCTCATGTGATATAGAGTAGGGATGATCTCATGGCTGTACAGTAGCATGTGATCTACAATACAAATGTTGTAACGGGATACAGAGCAAAACTCTCAGGCTGCATAGTAGCGTGTGATCTACTATACATATGTTATGATGTGATATAGAGTAGGGCTCTAAAACTATGCAGTAGCTTGTGATCTACTATAGAGGTAGTGTAACATGATTAAAGCATAAGCTCTTGACGGTTGAACCGTATCTTGTTATTCACAGTTCATCATAGGATAGGATAGTCCTGCCTAGACAAGCTCACAATTATGATCCGTTGGTCATCCACCCCAGATTGCGCAATCCTCTAGGTGATATTCATCTTTCAGATAGAACGTGTAGAGTATACCTACAAATGGAGCTCACACATTATTCAGGGGTGGTTTTATGGTATGATCCACCATGAGGCTATCCACACATAGTTAGGGGTAGCTGATGGTAGGTAGATGCCTACAAGACCACAAGGTCACAATATTAGATGTTAGTTTCAGTTCTACGTGAGTCTAAATAGCCACTCAGTGCTTATCACTAACCCCATTATATTTTTTTCCCTATTGTATCTGTGTATTTCAGTCATAAGTACTAGAGCTGATGATGGTTGGAGTTTTGATATCATTTGACATCATGTATTTAGAAACCAGAGTTGTACACCTCTTTAAATGTGTTTTCATTTGAGATATGGGACCCTTGTAGGTCATGTTTAATAAAGTATTTTAGTTTAGATTTGATGCATGTTTTAATGCTTTTATAAGTAGTTTTGGATTGAGTTTGGTTCAGGTCGGAACCCAAAGTAGAACTTTTTGGTTGAACTAATGGTTCGACCAGATCTCTTAGGGTGGGGTGTCACAATCATCACCACTAAGCCATCAAATCGGGCACCATCAAAGCTACCTCGCAAGAAGGAAACCACGAAAATTAACAATGATAAAAAACAAAAGACATCCCAAAGGAGAAAGGTAAGTAAGAAAAACTCGTTAAACACATATTTTGCTACCTAACTTCCATTTAACATATCATCATGATTATCATCATTCTAAGCAGGCTTTGATTTAAAAAATTGAATATTGGACTTAGAATATAGATTGATGGCCGTTAACATCACCATTAACCTTGACCTTAATCCTCTCAATATTGGTTTGATTGTTTACATGGACTTGTTAGACTAAATGACATTAAAATGATAACTAACGATGAAGATAAAAATGCCAAAATAGACTTCATTGTGAGTTAAGCTAAGCATAAACTAATATAATGGATTGCTAGTTACGATTTTAAGGATTTTTAAGTATTCTAGATCAACCATGCTAAGAGAACAAGTCATAACAATTGTCCTTAATGAAACTATAGCATACTTTCGATTATAGATACCAAATCAAAGATTGAAACAAGACATTTTCACTCCGATGAAGTTGTAAAGTGGAGTTACAAGTTTTATGTTTACTCAAGTAATAAACAATCTTAAATTGACTAGCATAAATATGGCATGAAAACATTTTTAGACTGCTACTCGAATTTATGTCCTCCGAAATCTGAATCATTACACTAGTATAATCAAAATTTTTAAAAGCTTATATAAATGCTCAAATCATTTTAAGTAGGTGTGAGGCAGTAGCCGATGTTACATTGCAAACCTAATATGATAAATGTTTACTTGATGTTCCCAAAATATCCTTAAGAAAATCGATGAGTAAATATTTTTTTTCTGTTAGTAATGTTGCTATTACGATTGATGGTGTGCTTATAATATGTGGAACATGTTATCTAACCCTATTCCATGCTTATGTAACTAATAAATTTCATGTTGCTATGGTAGAGTAGGAATTTTGATGAACGGTTAGCTTTTAAAATCATTAGGATTAATTTTATGGAAATGGGACTACTACTTAGTCAATATTTAAAGGTCCCAAATGATTCTGAGTCACAAAGTGCCTTATAGCCTAAACCCTAACCAATAACCAAGAGGGGTGTTGAGTTTGAGCACTACTAGAATTCAGTGTTGTTGTGGGGGGTTCAGTTGTCGCAGTTAGCCAACTGTCAAAATGGACGCGGAAACGCGCGCTCGTTCTCACGGTTATTTGGAACTACAAAAACACAACGCGAGAATGGTACATCACAAGTGAGGCACGTCTGTCTTTAACGGTCACCCTCATCACTTGGCGCTCCGATACAGTTTTCCGTCTGTCAGCTCTGCACGCTATCGTGGTTATAGAACCACGACAACTAAACTGTGAGAACCAACTCGATTAAACACGTGAATGTCCCTAGTTAGGTCACAATCTTATCCATAGCCAAAAAACACAGAAGGAGCAACTCATAACGTCGGAGTTGAAGAGAAGAAATCATCGTCGTTCCTTCATATCAAAGTCGTCGGTGTTAAGTTAAAGGTCTCCTTCTTTGTTGCTCGCCTCTTCTATTCTGATTAGTTTCGATTTTGGGGGAATAGAATAAAGATTGGTTGCTTCTCTTCCCCTATACAATTAGGAAGATAAAGGGTAGAGGAAGGCCAGTAAGGTGAGTCCACGACGACGACAAACTCGTCGGTAAGGCCACGACTATGACGAACTCATTGGTAAGCTAGGTGTTTCATTTTTGTTACTTGTACATCCATACTACTAACAGATTCGATTTAAATATAACAGCGGATATGCAATAGTGGGGCTACGCTACTTACACCATATATATCATGTAAAATAGTTTATCAATTCAATTCCATCCCCAATCGAGAACTATAATTATAAGTACCCATACGATTAACATAGGAAATGCTCACAATGTCACATATGACTTAAATTTTTGACAAAACACTATAACAAAAGTCTGTAAGGACACATATCTATACATAATAGAACAGAAGTCTTGAGCTTCACAGGCTCGGACCAGACTCACAATATACTGTCCTGAAAGCCACATAACTATATGCCACATAGTACTAGCACACGACAACTCATACCGTATGTACATGATGAGAGTAGATGTCCAAAATCGGTTTTAAAATAAAAATGAGGATCAAGACACAATCTTCGATATCTATCTGGTGTCGTCGCCATGATGGCCGACCCCGGAGCTCGATGATACCATATCATAGATTTGTAGTGTTTGAACCAGTAAGACGCACTATCGCTCTGAAATGGAAAGTACGGGTCAGTGCTAATCACTGAGTGAGGATCTTTGTCCTGGCCACTCTAAGGTACACATAATCATATAAAAAGTATTTAGCATAAAACACATAGTGCTACTCCTATATTCTAACTCATATTGTTATTTTATTTGGGATCCCGGATCACGTATGTTGACGACCCATGTATAAGTCATTGGCACCAAAATGGGCCTGAGTAGAGTTAGTGTGGTGCTTACCAAGGCCCACGTGGACAGTTAGTTGTGGCGCTTACCAAGGCCCACCGCGTAACAAAAGTGCAATAAGCGCAATCGCCAGCATACATGCCCTAACTAGGTGATCAATCAATTATCGAATTAATTCAATAATCCATAATAGCTACAGCTCAAATTAAAACATATATTAAATTAGGTATACATGCAAGGTAACATAACATGTATCGCGTAAAATCACCGATCCGGTAGACAAGCATATATAATCTTAAGATTAAAATGGCCAATACCCTAACATGCATATGGCTTGTAATAATAATAATCTCAGAATAGAACGTCTAACTAGGTCGGATACATAGGAGACCCTCACCAAAAATAACCCTTGAGAATATCAATATAAGCTTCCTGGTCAAAACCCTATTCCCAAATGATCTTGGAGCAAGAATAGTGTATACTACTATCCACTATATTTTCTTCCAAACCCCTCTAATTCTCTTTAAATTTCTATGCTTTCTTCTTATTTTCCCAAATAGGCACATACCAATTTATACTATTCTTAAACGGTGGATGCTACTACTAAGGACTCCCTTAACAACAATCCAAAAAACACAAAGAGACCATGCATTGTTTGTCATCATCCTAATGATTCTATCTATTCTCTTAGCCAACTCACATGGAGAGATGTGGTACTCCTCCTCCTAAGACCACACGTTTATCCATAAGAAATTTTTCATCATCTCTAGGAATCTGGACATTTCCTCCATCTAAGGAAATGAAATGTCTTAATTCATGCATTGGTGAGTTTTGCATCTAAAATATGTCACGGGGCACCTAGTGCATGTGATAGATAGTTATATGTAGATATATGATTGGCTATCATAAACTTGGACGACCACTTGTACCAGATTAATTCGGTTGGTATTTCGTTATGATTGGGTCGAGATGCGACATTACTGTGTTTGTTTGATTTTGATAGCAGGTGTAGCTCCTAGTCTTGCTTTGTTAAATAGAAATAGCAACGATTTTGGGGTGGTGTGGAGTGGAGTGTTTTGGATGGGGCTATTTTTGCTTTGCTAAATAGAAATACCAACGATTCTTTGTAATGTATATAATGATGTGAGCTGATGAGAAAGTGGATTCTTTATGAAGATTTGTGTTGTAGAACATATTTGTGTTGTTGGATTCATGAATCTTTTTGTTATAGTTGTTTGATTTTGCAAGAAGAGGGGACCAAACTCGTCTTAGAAGTAGACAGTGAGAAGAAAAAATGGTTTTAGTTAGAGTCTAATCATTTTTCTTGATAATGTAAGAACTCTGGTTATATTAGCTACTCCATGGTGATGTATGTACATTTCCATAATGAGTTGAATCATTTGTGTTGTTGTTCCAGCTTCCATCTTATCTCTTGCCATCAAGCCGTTAGTCATTCAACAACAATTGAAGTTTCTTATCTCCGTTAATGAGGTGTGAATTCTATGCTTCCAATGTTAATCTTTCCTTCTCTTTATCTGTCTTAGCACTATAAATGATGAAACATTGATTTCTTTCTTGGGCCTTAGCTGATGATCCAAACTGTTTCCCTCTCGACGATGAAGTTTATCCCCCATCGTCTCACTGGCTGACTTTTAAAGTTTTATTTTCTTTAGTCTTTAATTATACTTTGTAATGAATTGTTATAGTAAGCATAATACCTTTAGTTAATCATTAGGATTTTCATATTAAGATTGATTTAACTGTAAGTCGAAACAAATGACTAAGATGTATATAATATGACTAAGTAGTCATAAACCTTTAACGACATAATATATTTCTAATGTAGTTTGTTGATGTGTTTTTTGATAAATTAGGATTATTTTCAATTTTCAAAAATTATGGATAAGTCTTGAATTAAACTATCTAGTCATACTCCTAAATATATTGTCGGAGTTGAGTAATTCCTCGATTTTGCTCTCTCTAATTTAGCCGATAAAAAGAACATTCTATGCCTTTGCCCCACGTATAACAAGAAGAACTGGCAGAATCGGGCTGAAGCATTCAATCACCTGATTTTTTGGCCATTTTCAATTGGCTACATAGAATGATACATGGATGGAGAAATTTCTCAAAATATAAGCTCTACTTTTGTCAATTTGGAAGAAGAGATACCCATTGAGGTGACCCTAATAGATTAGCTTCTGAATGCTACATTTGGGAGATTTGAAGAAGAAGGACCGTTAGGGGTTGAATAAGACTATCATGAGGATGGAGGAACATCGGTGACTGAAGAAAACTTGGTAATGCCTAATGCAAATGAAGAAGTACCAAATCTTCCATAGCAGGATATTGACTACTTCAACCTAGTGGAAGAGGAAAAAGAACCATTATACGATGGTTCTAAGTTCCCGAGATTGAAATTTATCTTGCGGTTGTATCATATCAAGTACCTACATAAGATCAGTGATGTAGCAATTTCAAAGATCTTAGACTTGTTGACGGAGGCGTTTGAATTTTCCAAATTTCCAAAGTCAAGCTACGAGGCAAAAAAGTTTATAAAAGTGCTTGGTTTGGATTATATAAAGATTGATGCTTGTCCTAATAATGGCATGCTATACACTGGTCCTAATGAAAACAAGAGAGAGTGTATAGTGTGCAAATGTAGTAGATATTGAGCAACAAAAATAGTGGGCGGGGTTGAGAAGAAGAATAAATCTCTTCCTGAAAAGGTGTTTCGGCATTTCTCTCTAAACACCTATTTGCTTTTGAGGACTCCACAAATAACATGGTTTGGCATACTATAGAATCAAGTCTAGACGATTTGATAAGACATCTAAGAGATTCAGGTGTGTGGATAAGTTTTGACTCTTTGTATCCTAACTTTGCAAATGAGCCAAGAAACATACGACTTGGACTTTCAAGTGATGGTTTTAATCCGTTCGGTGTTTAAAGCTTGGAGACATTGTAGAGTTCAATTATTATGGATGGTACACTAAAATGTTCAAATGTAAATGGGCTAATACCTTAACCGGTCCATTGAAGAAGACAGATGCAGTTGGACTCACGCTGATCAACTTTACACACACAATGCATGAAGGTGATCAGGATTCAAATGAGTTGTACATAAGTGCATCTGATGCACATATGGTGTATTATGTTGATGACAATGCAGACAAAAATTGGTGCATACCAGTCCATTACAAGCCAAGAGATGTGTATGACATGGGTGATGATGAGAGTGCATCATATGCAGATAGTCTTGGGCAAATTTTAGATATATATGATCGTACTTCAGATGTCGTATATGCATCACTACATGAAGACGGTGATGCTGATTTTGATTAGATGAATTGAACACTTTCTCTTTCAATAACATTTTTTTGTTATATTTTTTTTGTTTTAGTTTTTAAAATGGCGGATATGATGGGCTCTTCTCATGGTGGTGATGGAAGTGGGGATGAATTTCCCCACAATTTTGACTTCTCGGGTGGTAGTTGTTGTGGTAGTGGAGGGGATTTTGATGATGTAGATAGGGTTAATGAAGAGGTGGTGACAACAAAGAAGAAGAAAATGTGTCGACATATTCCAGGGAAGGATAGAGACGTTAGCATGTCTTGGTCCGAGGTACGTGATGTGTATTTAGCTTCTAATTATAGTTTAGAAAGTTTGGGTTGCACTAAGGTTATCAATTATTTACTTTTTAGATCGTGCTGGCAATGAGATTCCTCAAGGGATCAAGATTAAGGAAGTGGAGAGAGTGACTGGAGAAAAAGCACAAATAGTAGTTCGTTTTCTAGAGAGGTCAAATCCTATGGGTGATGCTACTAGCATTCTTAACCGTTTCATTGAGAATGTGGCCAAGGACACCAACCACCTACCTATTAGTGTGTCGGACTAGAGACCGGTTGATAAGGTCAAGAAGAAAGACTTCTATAGCCGGTTAATTGAGGTACTCTCTGTTGTTTTGTTCATTGAATTTGAATGAAGACTATACTGTATACTTACATACTTAAACTATGTTTTGGTTGAAATTGTAATCTCAATTTTATTTCAATCCATGTGAGAAGAAATGAGGCATTGTATATCTTCTCAAAAAAGCAGGGGAAGTATGGGCAAGGAAGTGATAGCTGATGTTTGATGAATATTATAGCTTTTCCCTAAGTTTGGATGATAATCTTAGGATTGTGCCACCGGGCATAGCTGAAGCGCAGTGGGGTGAATTTTTAAAGATATGCATAGATGAAGAGAAGAAACTACATAAATATGACAAACTCTCTCTTGTTAATTTTATAACCAATATCAATATCATATTATTTTGAACTTATTTCAGAAAAAAATGAAGCAGACCCAGGAAAATAAGGTGAACCAAAAGAGGAACCACACAGGTGGGTCAAGGCCATACTCTCGTTCCCATGAGGAGCACTTTGAAAAGACTGGCATAGTATATTATAGAGGAGAGGTTTAGAGGCGAGCTAACCAAAGGGTGGATGAAAGTTGGGAAAATCTACATGCTGAAGCAATAGCGGTATGTATAGTTACCCATATTTAGTATATCAACTTCATTGGTTATAATGTTAACAATTTTCTACCAATAGTTGCTAGATCGTATCCTCCACTATGAGCGACAAGGGGTGGTTCCTCGACAAGATGGGTATAGTGATTCTCTAGATTTGGCACTTCGTAATCTAGATCCAGTCTACAAAGTAGAGCATTCTGGGAGAGTGATGACTATGGGTAAATCTTTTACCCCCATCACAGGTTAGTTATTTCCTACTAGTCAGTTACAATATGTGTTTAGTTCAAGTTAATTTTTGTAGTAGGTTTAAAGTCAATTTAATGGAGGAATCTCTGATCATAAGTATCCAATTTGTTTTGAACTTTTTGTTAGCTCAATTGTACCACGTCAAGTAGTAGTGTTTTTGGCACCACCTCTTCATATTCTCACATTGCTGATGGGCGTCCAGAATATAAAGATGCACTTTGTCGGATGCAGGAAGAGTGGCTTCAGAGGGAGGCTGCAAGAGAGACTGAGTGGAGTATGAGGGAGGCTGTAGGAGAGAATGAGTGGAACAAGAGGGAGGCTGCTTGTGGGCTGAATGATAAGCTCAGTTGGAGAACAAAGTAACAAACATACAAAAGTCAAGCCAAGTAAGTTTAACTCCACTTTATATTAATTGAGTGAATACATTTTTCATTTTTTAATACTTTAGTAATAAGTCTTTCGTATTATATGTAGCCATATCCTATCTCAGCCGATGATTTTGAATCCAAACAAGAGGAGATACAAGAAGAGGAGGACGAATCTAATTGAAGTGCAATTTTGAAGACTTGTATGAAGTTGAATATGTGTTACATGCGTTTCGTAAGACTTGTAGGAAGTTTGATGCATTTCTTAAAACTTTTCAGAAGTTTAATATGTTTCAAAAGCCTGTAGGAAGTTGACTTGACTATTATATTTAGTTAGGAAGTTTGCTTCTTTTGGTCTGAATGTTAGTGTTAATATTTTATTAGTTGCCAATCAGGTGCCATTTCATGGACGTAGTAGAACTGCACAAGTAAACTAACCAAGAAATGGTTTCTTGCGGTTCTTGCGGTTATATGAAACCTAGAACCGTGAGAACCAATGAACCTAGAAATCAAATCATGGTCGCGGTTATATGTAACCCAAAACCACGAGAATAAGCAACCGTGAGAGCGAGCAACCGCGAGCACAAGCAACCGCGACAACGAACAAGTCACGATTCTCGCGGTTGCAAAAACGCGATAACCGAGCTAACAGACTGTCAAATCTCATAAACAGAGTTAGGACGGTTTTCAGAGATATCTAACCGCAAAACGGTACCATTATTAGAGTATGTTTCCCCGTGGTTGCAAATAACCGTGAGAATGTACATCGTCGAGGTTATAACCGCCAGAACGTACATCTCAGAACCGCGAAAACCAACCCAAATTGTTGTAGTGGAGACTCTACTCCGTTTTTATGTTCATTCTTTTCTCGTTCCTTCACTTAACGAAATGATGCTGTCTCGGGCTTCCCACGCATCAAATGCTGGGTGGAGCTTACGAATCATTACATTTCAACATTTCCCCCTTCTCTTCTCTAGTATTTAATCTCCCTTAATCACTAGAAAAGGAAACCCTACTCTCTAGCTACCTCCCGCAACCGTTTTGGTCTCTAAAAACCTCTAGGAATCTCTCTGTTCTCTCCCCCACTATTTCTCGTGAGCCACGCCGGCGAGGCTTTGACTTGTAACCCCTCCTAGGTAAGCCATCGTGTTCCCCTTTCAATTCCATACTTCTCCCGACTGTGTTCCAGGACTAACTCAACCATTTTCTCTTCATCTTGGTTGGATATTGTCGTCGACTCTTCCCTCGATGAGCAAACTCCGATGGAGGATCCATAAGCTCGTTAGTAACTAGGTAAGGATCAATTGATCTATTCCTTGTCTTCCTCTTCACTTTCGTAGGCTTTCTAGAAGCCTACTGTGAACCTCAACACCTTCCTCTGTTAGGATTGATTCTCCATCGGAGATAGAACCGCGTTCTACTCATCTGCTCCGCTTCGGAATCAGGTGAGGAGTGTTTCCCCTAAGATAATTTGACATTTCATGAAGGTCTGAGGTGGTATTGGAATCACCAGAGTTAAATTCCGGTCACCAGATTCTGGAAAACAGATTCTGGTTCGTCGGGGAAGACGCCTAGAAAAGATGTTGTGGTAACGTGTGTAGTTTTAGTGATTGCAGCTCAGTCACTTGACTTCTTGAGGCGAGATCTGGCCCCAGTCTTAGAAATTTCTAGCGTAAAATGTTGACTAATTGGTTAATAACTAGGCCTATGTACCTGCCGCAACCCTAAACTTTTTGATTGTGACATTTTTTATCGTAAATGAATGTAAAAGCTATTTAAGTGTTGAATGTTAACCCTAATCGATCATAGCATGTTATTAAGGGATTATAAGGATAAATACCAGACTTCTAAGCTCGTAAATGGATTCAAGAATAGTTTCGTTTGCTATAAGTAATTAACAGTGAAAAGTGTCGAGGATTCTAAAAACCATGTTCTACCTTATCACTTTAACTGTTGCGATAAATTCCGGATACTTTGAGTCGAAGTCTAATACCTAAGTCTTTTTATTCCGAGTCCAAGACTAAGTCTAATACCTAAATTCCCGCAATCAGTTTCTTAGAGCCATGCCCGCTTTCCGGCTTAGATCTCAATCTTTCGTATTGGATCCTCACTGCTTCACTTTCCCAGGTGGGTGGTTTAAGGGGGTAAACTCTTGTGTTGTTGGGTTTAGATATGTGCGTATGGTTAAGTGCATACCTGATATATGTGTTGCTATGTGTGAAACCCCACTATAGGAATCTCGGTTGAACAACTAGTTCAACCTAGGAATCCTACTCGGGTTCCAACCTGAACCAACCTCTACTCTCAACTGCTAATAAATGCATAAAACAGGAATTAAAAGATTAACTAAAATACTTAAATAAAACTAACCAATAAGGATCTCGGATCCCAATCACAACATGAAAAAAGAAGATGCAACTCTAGTACTGAAAATACATAAAAAATACATCATATGATATCAAAACTCTGGCCATCTCTCTCCCCACTATCAACACCAATACATGTTACTAAACACACAAATACACAAGGGAAAACAATATCTATGAGGTTAGTGATAACCAGTGAGTGACTGTCTAGACTACCGTAGAACTGAGACTGAAACTATAATGGGGATAGAACATAGAACTCTATCTAATCACTGCATCTAATAATGTGACCATGTGGTCTTGTGGGCATCTACCTAGCATCAGGCTGTGATAATTGTCTGTACATTAGATCACACGCTACATTAGTATAGTCCTGAGAGCCCTCACTCTAGATCACATGCTACTATACAATCCTGAGAGCCATTGCTTCGAAACACATACAATCAATAATTGGATTCCTGACAACCTAATTCAGTTCAACGTTTATAAAACAGAATGTAAACCCCCCACCTCTTAAGAAGAGCTGACACCTCTAATTCATACTTGACATGATTTTTCTCGCTGCCACGAATCTGTAGCTTCTGACCATGGATTGTTTGGAGCTCAAAAGACCGAGTTATGCTCCATTTACTTCTTTGTAATAAACTGAAACTTGTAGGGGCAAAATCGTCCTCTCACTGCCCAACTTGGCAAATTACAAGACCAGCCCCTCAATATCTGCAACTACAGATCAGTCACTAAGTTTTTAGAATCTATAATTCAGTCCCAAACTTTACATAAGCTACAAAAAGGTTGCTTATCTGACGGGCGAGATCTCTTCCAGCTCATAACTTAACCAAACATGGACTTAGTCAACCCAATAACTATCTCGTGCCTTCCGTGTTTCTAACACTTGGTCAACTTTGAAGTCAACTCTTTTAATTAATTAAATTAATTAGGTTTGCGACTCCCGATTTCTACTCAACGGGTAAGATTTTAATCGAACCAAAATTTAAACCACTAACCAAAATCGGGGTGTTACACTATGTGTTTCATGGTAAATTATTATTGTTGCTATACTCATGTTGATGCCATGTATCATATATCCATATTACCTTCTTGATATGTTATGTTACCATTGAATCCTTATCGTTGTCATATCCATGTTAATGACATGTGTCATGTTACCATGTTACCTTTCTGATATGTTACCTTCATGTTTCACGTTTCGGCATGATGATGCCCATCATGTTTATAGTCGGATGGATACGTACTCTCAGACTCTCACGTTCACGTTTGGGGCGGTTGGACTAGTTAGTAGAGTTAGGGCCTCTTAGATGTTACGTTCAAGTAAATCATGTCAAGCCTAATCATATATGTAATCTCAAATAACGTTGTTGTTTAGATTTTTATCTTAATTGTGAATTTTTTCTCAAGAACAAAAAGCTAATGTAAAACACTAAGAGTTAAATACGTAAGACTGACCACAACCCACTGACCAGGTCAAACTAAAGACAAACACTAAGAGACTCCTTGCAAGAACCGCAGTGGCTGCTGAAGATATCACATAAATCAGAATAAGTGGCTTTCGAGGATGGACTACCATGTTTCCGTTTCTTTGGAGGTAGAACTTGAGACTTGATTTGCAGCTTCTTATGATTTAGACTTGATTTTGTATTTTGAGTTGCCCACTTGTTAGGGCCTGGTTGACTTTGGATTTTGAAAACTACGTTAGTGTTAATCCTATCTTATGATGGGTTAACGTTGGCTCATGGATGTCCATTTGATTAATGGAGTTTACTAATCTTAGGCCACATTATGCATCATGGCAAGCATAGATTCCCTCCAAGATAGTTTTCACTCGATGATAAACATGGATGCAAAGACATTTTAATGTTTTTGTCCTAAAAGGCCAAATTGATATGTTAAACAATCTAAGCAAACCATTCATCTCTATTGTTGATGTGTTAATAAACATGTCTGGTCAATGCTTTTTCTTCGCTTCTCTTTTTATAGGTTGACTAATTGAAGCCCAAGGCTCCAATGATAATCGAAGCCTATACAGGCCATTGAGTAAGCAGCGTTGGTGACTGGTGAGCTGCGAGAGGGATGCACATTTAATATTCAATAATCACATTCCATTGTCTTGATAAAAACACTACTTAAACTTTGATTCAATTAATGGGGGTTTAGTTTCAACAATTGGTATTAGAGCAAATGTGCTAATCGAGGTTCTTCCCAACCAATATAACTCCAAGTTATTTTTGATCCTTAATTACAGTTTTAATTTTATTGTTGAACTTTTTTTAGAAGATGGACGATTCATAGGGTGCTATTTATCTCGTCGATGGCTTTTCAACTAATCGTCCACCAAAGTTCAAGGGAGCTCACTTTGGATACTGGAAAAATGACATGGAACTCTTCATCAAATCAACAAACCCAACACTTTGTGTTTGTCATTAATAGTCCAGGGGTAAAAATTTATCCTGATAAATGGATTGAGGAGGATATTACAAAAGTTAAAACTAAACTCGCAAGCAATGAATTTGATGTTTTGCCCCTTAGGTTAAAAGGAATTTAACTGTATTTCAACTCTTAAATCGGCTATGGAGATTTGGGATAAGTTATGCGTAACTTACGAAAGAACTAATCTAGTTAAGACTATTATAATTGGTATGCTGAAACATGAATTTGAAATGTTTAAAGTGAATCCTAATGAGTCAATTAAGGACATGGCTTGCAAATTTCAAAACATCATAAACAGATTGAAAGGATTAGGCAAAATTAATGATAATGAGGATATAATTATAAAACATTTATGGTGTTTTCCTAGTAAGTGTCTTCCTAATGTTACAATCATAGAATAAACTAAAAAACATGTTAATATTAAGTTGGATGAACTCTTAGGTTCCTTGTTTACTCATGAGGAAATTCTTAAAAGAGATGATAATTTAGAGGAAACTAAGGATAAGAAAGTCATTGCGTATAAAACTAATCTAGACACTAATGACAATGATTTAGATATCTATGATGATGAGGAGCTTGGTTTGCTATCCAAAAAGGTTATTAGAATGATGTGCCTAAGAAAACATTGAGGTATCTTTAATAACAAGAATATAAAGGCTGAAAAATTCGATGATTCAGCGAAAATAACTCTTTTCTCTAAAAATGGTGTTAAATTTAGGAAAGAAGGTACTATTAGTTTTTCTATTTGTTTCAAGTATGAAAAGACTAGACATCACAGAGTCGACTGCCCAAAAAAAAGAGCATTCAAAGCTATTTGGAGTGCAGGTGAAGACGAAAGTTCGGCATCAGATGGTGAAGACAATGAACAAGCTCTCATTGCAATAGCAGAAGAAGTTGAAACTAAAGAGAAACCAAAAGTCAAGGCTACGACGGAAGAAAAGGTAGAGGTAACCAAAATTAGCTTTGACTTTGATGAGAATTCAGATCTTGGTAGCTTTTTTGAAATTGAAGATGAATTATTTCAAATCACAAAGGAAATTATCATCGAGTTCACTGATTTTAGAGTAAAAAGATTTGGAATTAAAGAAACGTTTAACCACCGAATCGCAGAATGTAAACTACCTTGTAAAGACTTAAGGACACATGACTTAGTGAATGTCAAATGTAATATTAGGAATATCCTTAGAAAAAATGGATTTTTTATAAGAGAATTAATGATATGGCCTTATTATCGACATAATTACTTTTTACCTAGATACGTTGAATTAAGATCATTTTGTTAAACTGCAGTTGAATAACACTGGTTTCATGTTTTTTAAGCAACTCATCATTTCATATATGAGTGCATATTTTGAGTTTCTAAAATAGAGCATCCAAGATTATCTAGATGTTGAAAACCAAATGACTATTATTGTTGCAGGTTTGTTATCTTACTGATGAAGGAAGCCACAAATAGGTGCTAGATAATGGCTACTCTTATCACAGAATCGGAAATGTATCTCTTTTCTATGAGTTATTATGCACTGGCAACGTTAGCTTTGATGATAACATATCCTGCAAAATTTTAGGAGTAGGAAAACTAGGTAGTGGTAATGCTATATTTCTGAAAGAAGTTTTTTTTAGAAGGGCTTAAATACAATTTATTGTCTATTAGTAAATTTTGTGGAGATGATACAAGTTAAGTTTCGAGTCTAATACTTGCAGAGTAGAAACTATAAAAGATAGAAAAATTCTTTTCAAAGTGTATAAAAGGGTAAAATCTATCCGGTAAATGTTGAGAATATTGATAATATTGATCAATTTAGTCTTGTGTCTATGAAAAATGATGATCACCGTGCTTGGCATAGAAAGTTGGACATGTGACTGTTTGCATTTTGGCTCGTTTAGGAAGTCTGAATCTCGAAAGAGGTCTTCCAAAACTTAGTTATACTATAGATTTTTTTGTTATACCTATGCTAAAGGGAAACAAACTAGAACTAGCTTTAAGTCCAAAGTTGATGTTACCACATCTCGTATTCTCGAATTATTACATCTTGAACTATTTGGTCCTTCAAATTGCATGTCTAGAGGAGGAAAGTACTATAGATTTGTTCTAGTTGATGATTTTTTTCGCTTTACCTGGGTGTATTTCCTATCTGCTAAAAATGAAACCTTTAGTAAATTCAATGTGTTTGTCACCATTATTCATAATGAGAAATAATTAAAAATTATTAGAATCGTAGTGACAATTGAGTCAAATTTGTGAATCAAGAGTTCAATGATTTTTTTGAATCTTTATTTATTGAACATAATTTTTGAATTCCTTCATAGAGAAAAGTTGATGTTACCACATCTCGTATTCTCGAATTATTACATCTTGAACTATTTGGTCCTTTAAATTGCATGTCTAGAGGAGGAAAGTACTATAGATTTGTTCTAGTTGATGATTTTTCTCGCTTTACCTGGATGTATTTCCTCTCTGCTAAAAATGAAACCTTTAGTAAATTCAATGTGTTTGTCACCATTATTCATGAAGAAATAATTGAAAGTTATTAGAATCGTAATGATAATTGAGTCAAATTTGTGAATCAAGAATTCAATGATTTTTTTGAATATTTATTTATTGAACATAATTTTTGACTCCTAAACCTCCTCAGCAAAACATAATAGTAGAATGTAGAAATAGTACTTTGATAGAAATTGTTAGAACTTTGATTAATGACTTTGGCCTTAGTTTAAAATTTTTGGCAGAATCTGTGAGTACAACATGCTATGTTACAAATAAGGCATTTATTCAATCCAATTTTAATAAAACTCCCCATGAGCTTTGGAAAACTAAAAAATCTAACATAGGATATCTTGGCTTTTTGGTTGCAAGTGCTTCATTCTTAATATTAAAGATCACTTAAGTAAGTTTGATGCTAAATTGGATGAAGCCATTTTTCTAGGTTATTCTAATAACAGTCGAGCTTATAGAGTCTTCAATAAATATACTACAAAGGTCAAAGAATCTGTGAATGTTCTCTTCAATGAATCAACTAATCCTAAGATTGAGTTGCATGATTTTTATGATGGAATTATGAAATTATCCTACCCTACTAGCAATCTCTCAACTCATAAGTCCATGCAAGAAGCTGGGAACATCAACTGAAGACAAGGAGAGGATACGGGTACACATGATATGCGTAATGAAGATGAGGAAGAAGCTACTGATGGGGGGCCCAAACATTAATGCCTAATGAAGATGAGGAAGAAGATTTGTGAATTATTCAAGATAATTAAAAAAGGTGACGTCCCTCTACACAGGTAATAGGAAATTTAAATGATCGGTTAAGTATTCGTTCTAGAACTGCTCATTATGCTTTTCTGTCTACTCTAAAACTAAAAAATGTTGAAGAAGCTTTTATTTGATGATAATAGGAATTTAGCAGAGGAAATGGTTCAATTTGATAGAATGTGTGTTTGGAATTTAGTACCCAACCCCGAGGATAGAATCATTAGTGACACTAAATTGGTCTTTTGAAATAAAACTGATGATATAGGTGTAGTCATTAGAAATAAAGCTAGATTAGTAGCTTATGGGTATGATCTTGAAGAGGGAATTGACTTTGATGAAATTTTTGCTCCAGTAACTAGATTAGAAACTATTCATTTATTGTGTGCTTTTGTTAGCATTAATCATTTCAAACTTAATAAAAGGATGTCAAGCGTACTTTTTTAAATGGTGATTTGAAAGAAGAAGAATATGTCTGTCAACCTGTTTTTGAAATCATGCATTTCCTAGTCATGTGGATAAATTGAATAAGGCTTTATACGGGTTAAAACAAGCTCTTAGAGCTTGGTATAACATATAAGGTACATTCCTTATCTCTCATGGGTTTACCGAAGGATCAGTGGATAACACACTTTTCACAAAAATGTCAAATAAACATTTCTCCTTGTCGAAGTTTGTCCATGTTTATGTAGATGATATTATCTTTTGGTCTCCTAATGAAAGCGCCATTCTTAACTTCAATAAAACAGTGCAAGAAGCTAAAAGAGTTTAATTGGAGAACTTTCTTTCTTTTGGCTTTGCAAATAAAGCAAACAAACTCTGGTATTTTTCTGTGTCTGTCTAAATATTACCGAAACATGTTGAACAAATTTGATTTTAACTTAGTGAAAAATTGGCTACTCCCATGTACACCTCAATTAAAATACAAAACAATGCTCTTGGGAAACCTGTTAATGAGAAACTTTATGAAGGAATGATTAGCTCTTTTCTCTATCTTACAGCTAGTAGACCTGACATTGCATATAGTGTAGAAGTTTGTTCGTGTTTTCAACGAAAACCTCACGAAACACATTTAATGGCTGTAAAATGAATCTTTCCATATCTTGATGGCACTATGATGAAATCCACCTCTTGGTACCAAGCCAGGGAGCTCTGGATTCAAGGAATCAAGGATGTGCGAAGGAAGACAACAGGAGTTCATGGAATTGGGGAAAGTTAAGGCACTTGGAGGAAGGATCGTGCACGAGGAACCTAAGGCCAGACACGAATGGATCATCCAAGAAAGGTTTATCCTTGAAGAAGAGCCGATCCACCAAGAAGCCATGAAGTCAGCCCATGGCATCGATTCGGACATCCGCACCAACATCAACATCACGGCAGCACCTAAAAATCAAGATTCGCAAGAACGGAGGATCTAACCAACTTTTCCCGCACTATCTTCCAAGATGAGGTGTGGAATGATAATAATGGGACACTCACCTTAGTATGGAAGTATTCAGAGATGAAACAGATTCGAAGGTGCGAAGTTGATTTCGATGAAATGCACCAATTCGCACCTTAGCGCAAAGGGAGCAACTTTGGCCACACCATCTATGAACCAGAAGAATAATGGGATATTTGGAGATCATTTAAGGTGTCGGGAGCAAGAAAACATGAGATTGGAGTCCGGGCCCATGAGTGGACTCGCTACGGTGAAGTCGAAGCTTCCGAAACGAGGCCTCTTCAACAATTTCGAGCCCGGACCAGTTTAGCTCGTATCAAACTTCATCATACGCTCAGGGGGGCTGCCATAAGTGTATCCAAGGCTCGAGACTAGGTCATCTACCCATCCAGAGGCACACGGCTTAATATGCCCATTCAGAGCTTAATTAGGCCCTTTTATCCTTTGTAACATTTTAGTTATTTAGGATTCAAATTTTTATATTCTGATTATTAGTAGTATAGTTAGGCCCAAGTAAGCCCTCCTAGTAGGTACCTTGGCCAAAATGGGTTCCTTGGCATCAAGAGCTGACCTAGTCAAGACTTGATCCCAAAGAAAGAAGGAGACTTGCCTAGTAAGGACTCTTCTACCCCTAGTCTTTCCTTTCCCTTGTAGAATTTGTCGTAGTGAGCCGTGCGTTTGGTGGAAGATTCTAGACCTTATCTCGGGGCTTGAATACATCCAAGACAGCCCCTTGGATGTGTTTTGAACTTTTGGATCGAGCAAAACTGGTTCGGGCTTGAATGGATGCAAGAGGCCTCGTTTTGGTGGCACTAGCATCACCATAGCGAGTCCACTTGGAGGCCTTGAGCTTGACTTTTGATCTGAGTACTATGAACGACTTGGATGGACTTCAATACCTCTAAAATAATTTTGGTCGAGAGATGGTTCGAGCAAAGTGTCTTCGTTTGGGTTCTGGCTCGAATCTAGTTGATATCGAGATCCCAACTGGTGCGATTTCGAGTGATTTTGCACCTTTGTCTTCTTTGCTGCCCCAAATGCTCTAAAAATTGGTGGAGGGTCTCCTTTCATCATTTGACACCTCTTCTCTAAAGATAGTACAGGAAAAGTTGGACCAAACTCCCGTTCTTGCGAATCTTGATTTTTAGGTGCGGTCGTGATGTTGATGCCGGCATCGATGGTGCGGTTCCGTATCAGTGCCACTCGTTGGATCGGGAAATCTTCAAGTGCTCTATTATCTTCATGTCTTAAATACAGGGACCACGCCATCCCGAGTTAAATTCTCAAAGGTAGCACTATTAAGGGAAATTTGCTAAGAGAGAGGGAACATAATTCCAACTATAGTCATAACAATTGTACATATCCGATTTCCCTCTCCACTCTCTCTCAATTTGGAGCCCTAGCTGAGTAGATTGAGGAGAAATTGAAGGCCTTGGAGCTAGATTGGATTGAGTGGAGTTTGGAGTCAAGATTGAGGATCAAGAAAGCATCACCTTCAAGCCTTCTACCTAGATGTCAAGAATGGTGTTTGTAACCTCTCTTTCTCCTTTCTGTTTTGCCATGATAGGCTAGTTTTCGTTATTTCTAGACTAGTGATGAGGTTGTTGCAAGGATGATATTCTCATGATTAGGGGTTGGATACACTCGGATGTTGATTATGATTATGATTATGATGTGCTTGGATATGGTCTTTGCAACCTAATTTGTGTTATGGCTTGAATTGGTCACATCAATGCTCTCCTTTACATGACTTTGCTTAGGATTGTGTTAGTTGTTAATCCAAAATTGAAGAAAGGTATGTGTGGACCAAGCCACACCCCAATTCAACCTTTAGTGTGAGGATTCCCTTAGTGACATTTCATCGAACACTTAGAGCGCATTTCGGTAATCACTTGGGTAGTGACAACTTGAGTGATTGGGATGTTTGGGGATGTCATAAGGTGAATAGAACCCATTTCTTGGTGTTTGTGGTGTCATTAAATCTTTCTAAGCACCTAGGAATTTTTTCGAACAACTTGTGTTCACTACCAATTTGCTTGGTCACTTGTCAATCGGTAGTAGTAATCCATTGCAAGACCTTGTCTTGGATTCCTTTGAATGCTTAGAGGAGGATCAATGTCATAGTCAGTTTCCTTTGAGTCCAACTCTACTTGTGAATGGGCATCGACTAGTCTCGAAACCTAGCAACATATCATTTCAATTTTTACCATTCGACCAAATTGGTGCCATTTCTGGGGATCTTCTTTGATTCTTTGAAAGGCCTAGTGATCGCCGATCTAGTCATTCATCTCGCTTCCCTTTTTGCGTCCCTTTTTTTCCTCTTTCCTCTCCACCTTGATATTACTCGTGTTGTTGTTGTTTGAGTGTAATGCAAGGTTATAGTTGGAATGGAGAGTGGCAAGGTCCTTATGGAGCAACTAATGGAGATGAAGGTTGGAGTTCTTACCCTAACGAACACCAACATTATGAGCATCAAGGTCCACCAAGCAACTACCAACCTAGATATAGAGGAGAGCAACAACTATGGGGGAAATTTAGGCAAAAAGCAATGCAAGTTGGGGTCCACATCAATCTCCAACACCTTTCTACCAAGACTCACCTTTATCTTACTATCACCAAGACTCAGCTTTAACCTACTTCCACCAAGGCTACAATGAAAATCATCCACCTTTTGAAGATCATCGCTCAAGACCCGATTATTCGTATCAATCATCTCCTTCCATGTATGAGCACATCCTTATGCATATAAAGAAGAATGACTGCCTAATTGAAGCATTATTAGAGGAAAAGCTTCGTCGTTCAACACAAGTTCTGGAGGAACTTCCACTCTTACCACAAATGGAGGAGGTTGAGAGGGATGAACATGATTTGGGTGTGACATCCAAAGCAATGGATGAGAAAGTGAAAGCATCTTCAATCACCAAAGATCAACCATTGACACATGATGAAAAAGTAGAGGGACTCAAAGAGGAGGAAGCTTCCTCCTATGAAGACCACCTACTTGAATGATATTTAGGATTGGAGATGTACACACGAGCCGGTTGGGAAGAAGGTAACTCAACAATCTACCTTGAGACTTTTCAATCCCAAAGGAAAATATATGGATGGTGATGGTGAGGGAGAGGAGTTATAAAGGGAATAAGTCTCTTCCCATGAAGACCACCTACTTTGATTGTTTCCGAGATTGGAAGTGTACGATAGATGGTGTGAAGAAGAAATGGAAGCATCAACTTTCCTCTAAGACAAGCTACCTCTCTTTGATGTTGGGGTAGAAGAGTCCAAAAGGGAGGAAGATGAAGAGTTGAAGGTAGAAGTACATACAGATATGGGGCCTCCCAAGTTCGATGTTGAACCTCCCATTGAGAAACCCATAATTTGGCATTTCCCTCAAGTCGTTGTTCTAATGAGACCAAATGAGACCCTTCTAGAATCGTGTTTGGTTTTGAAGTATTTATGTGAGGAAACTCATCCATCTTGGTACCACCGTTTACTTGGGGAGTACCGTGGAGCTCAGTGTTCACTCATCATTCTTCATATACTCTTCTCAAGCGTACACACACACAAAGGAGGATTCCACACGGAAATTTTTTGCTCTCAAGACCACTTCGGCTCCTCGATTATGCTACTTGGTACTCAACTCCAATCCTTGAAGAAGCTAATGGAATTCAAGGAAGTTCTAAGTTGGGGAGCCTACTCCAAGAATCGTCTAGCTTAAAGATGAAAAAGAAAGAGCTCTCTATGGAGGAACCTCATGCATATCTTAGCTTTCAATTATGATGAATAAATTTTGCTTGATTGTGTGTTTGTCGTGTTTTGTTTGTGTTTTTGTTTCTTTTGACTTTGTGATGATCGAGTAAAGAGAATGAGGGTTTTGAGAGTTGCATGACCCCCTCATTGTGTGCCTAGGTCTTGTAGAAAGTTTCATTGCATTCGGAATTGATTTCATGCTCGAACTTGTTGTGAAAATGTGCTTGCATTTATGGACAATGGTGAACAAAAAGTTGGCTACAGTGGAGGAGGACACACCGTGTCGTTAGATTGATTACATGACATGTGGCCTCATACAAAATTTGTAATCGCTCACTGGAAACCCCTGGTTTTGGAGACTAACTATTTGTGGATGTCGTGTGACCACACACGCCGTGTCTTGTTGGACCGGATGATTTCCAACCAAACCGATCTGAATCATTTTCAAAACCGAGTCTCGACCAAACCGATTATCGTTAGTCGTCCATTAAATCTAACCATTGACAGATCTTTGACCATTAGTCATCCATTGACCGTCAGTGGACCTTTGACCGACCATTGACCAAATCAGTACAGACAGTGATGAACCAGACAGATTTTCAAACCGGTTTAAGCGCGACCTAATCCGAGTTTGACAAGACCCATTGACCTACGTTGACCTCTGTTCACTGGTCATGGACCGGTGTTGACCTTCCGTTGACCCTCTGTTGACCGGATATTCACCGTTTGTTAACCGGATGTTGACCCTTTGTTCACCGGTCTCCTTGTGCAAAAAACATTAAGGTTTGGTATTTTGGGCATTAGTTCATGCTCGGGTGTCCGATTAACTCAAGGTTAGTGGCGTTGGAAAGTCTGTTTGATTTCCTACAACTTTACTTTTCATGATGTGACCTGCATCAGTGTGGCTTGTGCTCAGTCTGCTCGGTTTGGATTGATGGAGTGTTTGGAAAGTTTGACTTTGTGGTCAAATTTGGTCAAAGTGATGGTTTTGTGCTAATTTGAACATTGCAATTGGTAGTTTTAGATGGTTGTGCCGAGTTAAATGTCTAGATTTTCCAATGTGATGTTGATTGAACAAGAATTATGTGGAATATTGAATCTTTGTGATGATAATTTAGAATTGCATCTTTGTGCTCCCTTGTATTGTGGAATCTAGGTTCTTGCTAGGTGAATTTGATGCTTCTAATTGTTGAATTAATGATTGTGACTATGCTCATTACTTCTAACATTCGGATTTTGATCATGCCACTACTCTTGATTGTCCAAACGTGCTCATTATTTTGGTTAATGATTCTAGAAGAATGATGCATACTACTAGTCTATTGAGCTCCCAAATTGACTACATTTGAATGATGCATACTTTGTTCACTTGCTACTTTGCAGACACTCTTTATTCTCATTCTTATTCATTGGACTTAGTACACATTTGTGATGCTTTCTTTGTGGCAATTGATTTTAAATGAGTTAAGATGGTTCCATAGCTTCCACTCACCCTCGTCTTACTCATTTGTGGATTATAGGATGCTATTGTTTAGGATTGCTAGTCAGTCTTGCTTGAGAATAACTAGTTCTCTTCTTCATTAGTTTTGCCTATCTTTTGCATTTTGCCTCTTCCATATCCACTTGTGCACATTCTTGCATACTCTTGCCCAAGTAGATTGGATTCTTATTGAGACTGTTCCTCGGTGGCCTTGGGATTTCTTCTTTTCTCTTGAGTTGACTATAATTGGGGTTTCTTTTGTTTTTTACTATCTTTTGTGTTGATCCGGGGTATCGATCTCGATCCTTCATCTTCGCATGCGGCTTCACTCCTCACCCCTGTTTGGTACCCCTCTTCCCCTTATGTCTTTTTACATTGATGACAATGTGTTGTGCAAGTGTGGGGGTGGTTAGAATTGTGTGTGCACCTTATCCGCTTTGTGATTCTAGATTGCATATCTCGTTTGTGATGATTTGGACTTATTTTCGCTTTCAAAATGACCTCTTGAACTGGAATTGTTGATGATGATGAAAGCATCACTACAAGAATCGACCATTTTAATGGTGGATTTTATTCTAATTTAACAACGGATTAGCCATTGTTAAATGGTTTAACAGCGGATAGAAATCCACCGTTAGGGTAAGTAATGGGAGGTTACCTAACAGCATTTTCGTATTCCATGTTAACCTAACAACATTTTTCGTATTCCCTGTTAACCTAACAACAGGTTCTTATCCGCTGTTAACCTAACAGCGGACATTATCCGCTGTTAAACCTAACAGCGGAGTTTATCCGCTTTATGGTTTAACAGCGGATTAACAGCAGATAAAATTCGCTGTTATAATTAACAGCGATTATAATCCACTGTCAATTCTAAGAGCGAATAAAATCCGCTGTTAAACTACAGACCATAATTTCCAGAACTAGTAGCCTAGTTCCAAAATTCTGTTTTGCAATTCAGAAATCAAAATTTGCACCATTAGAATTCTAGTACCAATACACATGTAAAAAATAAATGTAGTTTTATATCATTCAAACTTTACCGTTAGTACATCATTCGAAAGTTAAATATCATTACTATATTATCCAAACAAAAATAATAATAACATAGCAACCTAGAACCTACTCGTCTCCAGCCTCATCCTACTCATCCTCGTCCGATGCTAGTGGGCTATTCTTGGCGTGTCTTTTTCCTTTGGAAGCTGCCGATGATCCAGAAGATACAAATGAGTCCGGTGCAGAACTTTGCCATACTCGAGCCATCGCCTACAACTCGGGGGAGTGAGTACCAATTTCCTTTTGAAACTCCGAAAGCATAAGTTTCATAAACTGTCGCATGACCGGGTCTTCGGCTTGAACTCAAACCAAACACTTTAAAAATAAACACAAGACTTATTAAGTTACTGAAAGTCGGACATGACATACTGTATATCCTACTAACACATACTGCAAAATTACCAAATGAAGTACAAGCCAAATTCACAAACAACCCAACGTTGCTCCACTCTCTAAACATCCACTTTTCCTCAGACTGGTTACCATTTTTATCTGTAGAACCAATACATCATATATTTTACAAACACATATACATTATGCATACATGATATAGAGTTGAGTCAGAATGTATACATACGGACATGCAACACACATACCACTCTGATGCGTCCGTCTCCGCTGCACGTCGCTAATTATCATCATCACCTCCATGCCTTCCAGCGCTACTACCTCCCATAACGACTGCCATGACGGAAAACATATAATACACTCAGAGATTATGTTATTGCTAGACTAGAGATGATGTTATTGCAAGGATGATCCTCTCATTATTAGGGGTTGGATACACTTGGATGTTGATTATGATTATATTGTGCTTGGACTATGGTGTTTGCAACCTAATTTGTGTTATGGCTTGAATTAGGTCAAATCAATGCTCTCCTTTACATGAGTTTGCTTAGGATTTTGTTAGTTGTTAATGCAAGATTGAAGTAAGGTATGTGTGGACAAAACCACACCCCAATTCAACCTTTAGTGTGAGGATTCCCATAGTGACATTTCATTAAACACTTAGAGTGCATTCTGGTAATCACTTAGGTAGTGACAACTTCAGTGATTGGGATGTTTGGGGGTGTCATTAGGTGACTAGCACGCCTTGCTTGGTGTTTGTGGTGTCATTAAGTCTTTCTAAGCACCTAGACATTTTGTCAAACACCTTGTGTTCACTACCAATTGGCTTGATCACTTGTCAATTGGTAGTGGTAATCCCATTCCAAGACCTTGTCTATTTCCTTTGTGTCCAACTCTTCTTGTGAATGGTATTTGAGCATCGACTTGTCTCGAAACCTAGCAACATCTCATTTCAATTGTTGACCATTGCTTTTCTTTTGCTCATCTAGTTAGTTTATCTAGTTTGTAGTTTCTTTGTAGTGATAGTTTATCTCCCTCGATTGAGGAACTAGACCATGAAACCTAGGTTGAGTAAAGTCTAAGGAAGGGAGCTCGAGTAGAAAACGACCCCGATACTTCTTGGGAATCATTTTATTGTTGGGACTTCAAAAACCCCTTCGACCAGAAACCCTAACAGCAAGATCTGAGCTCGTGGAAGATGAGGAGGTGAAGGTATCTCGGTTCCTTAGAGGATTGCAACGGGAGAGTTCTTATCGATGCAACATCCAAGGGGTTGTCGATTATGAAGAGTTAGTTCAACTAGATATTCGTGTGAAGTGTGAATTGCTGAGTACTTTTAGTAGAAGGACCACGACCACACCCTCCACACCTTGGAAGGCCATGACCATGCAGAAAGAAGAAGCCACCCTCTTGGCCACAAACAAGGACAACGTCTCTCAAGGTACTCCTAGCCCTAAACCTTCAATTGTTTATTCTAACGACCAAGCTAGTCGACAGATTTGTTTCAACTCTCAAGGGAGAAGACACTTTGCGAGGGAGTGCCCAAACAAGCAGAACTTGGTGATAAGAAGAAAGCGAAGAAGAAGTCGTCACCGATGATGAGGAGGAAGAAGAAGAAAGCGAGGTGTTTGAGTCGAAGGAAGAGGAGATTGAATCTACCGTGTTCAAGAAGTTCCATGGAGTATCCATGCGAGTACTCAACACCCAACTAACCCTCAATTTAGAGCAAAGAGAGAACTTGTTCTACACATGGTGTATCATCAAGCAATGGGAGTGTAGCATGATTATCGATGGGGGAAGATGCACCAAATGTGGCAAGTGAGATACTGGTGACAAAGATGGAGCTGCCAACCATTATGCATCCTCATCCATATCAACTCAAGTTGCTCAGTTCTAATGGACTACTTAAAGTTTCAAGGCAAGTGAATATTCCATTTTCAATTGGAAAATATTGTGATATGGTGCTTTGTGATGTAGTGCCAATGGAGGCAACCCACGTTTTGCTCAGACGACCATGCGAATTCGATAAGAATGCCATCCATGATGGGAGAACCAATGTGTATAACTTGACACACGAGGAGCGAGCCTACACCTACGAGCCGTTTACATCATTGAAAGTGTACAATGATCAACTCTAAAGGCATCAAGCTCGCAACGATAGAGAGAAAAACAATTTGGAGCTCAAAAAATGAGAGTCAAGAGAAGAAACGAGTGATACCGCTTTGAGTGAAAAAACAGAATTAAAAATAAGAGCTCGTTGGGAAGATGAGACGAGAGAAAACCTAATGGGGAGAAAATACAAGGATTATCATATAATTACTAACGTAACATTCTTGTTGTCTAGTGTTGGTATTTTTTTATGCATGCTTTCAAGAAGAGAGCCATGTAAGCTAGTTACTACGGTGATGCCACCATCCTACGATGCTTTGCCACGCTCGAAAAAAACGCTAAGACTTTCTTTCTCTATCTCTCGAATATTTATGATAGAAATCTGATTTGTGATGAGCTCAAGCATGCTAGGGATAGTAATGAGTATGAGCTAAAACAAGTAACTAGAATAAAGAACTACGCACGTTTTGTGTGGATCAGGACGGTAATAGAAATCATTGTTTCTTTTGCTAGTTGAACCAATTCCATCAATGAACTTAATCTAGTGAAATATTAAGGTATTAAGAATTTCATTATACTTAGAAGGTATTATCCACATGAAAACGGTGGTAGAGGTTTTATTGCAAGTTATCAATATCAACTTCTGTTTACAAGCCCTAACATGTGGTGTTTATAATTTTGTGTTGTTACAGCTCGGGAGCTAAAGAAAATATTCAAACCTCGAGAATGAGGAGTCAAGCCAAGAGCCGGGGTGTCACGGGAAGACCAGCAACCACTCGAATCCATACCTAATAAACAGGGAAGTTCCTTCTTAGTTCGAGAAAAGCATGAGTTGATGCGTGTAGGTTGTGAAATGATTCGTGGTTTTGATAAATTGACAGACTCGAGGCTGAATCTTTGTCAACAGGGAGAGCATGATGAAATCCACCTCTCAGTACCAAGTCAGGGAGCTCTCAAGGAGTCAAGGACGTGCGAAGGACGACAACAAGGAGTTCATGGAATTCGTGAATGTTAAGGCACTTGGAGGAAGGATTGGGCACGAGGATGCGAAGACCACACTGGAATGGATCAACCAAAAAAGGTTTATCCTTGAGGAAGAGTCGATCCACTAAGAAGCCCTGAAGTCAGCCCATGGCATCGATGCTGACATTCGCTCCAACATCAACATCACAATCGCACGCAAAAATCAAGAATCGCAAGAATGGAGGATTGAGCCCACTTTTACTGCACTTCTTTGGAGCAGAGGTGTCGAATAATGAGAAGGGACACTCCCCTTAGTGTCGAAGCATTCAGAGCTGAAACGGATTCGAACGTGCGAAGTCGATTTTGACGAAATTCACCAATTCGCCCCTTAGCAAAACCGGAGCAATTTTTCCCACACCATCTCTAGCCAGAAGCATAATGGGCTATTTGGAGATCATCTAAGGCGTTGAGAGCAGAAAACAGAGTTTGGAGTCTGGGCCCACCAATGGACTCGCTACAGTGAAGCTAGAGCGTCCAAAATGAGGTCTCTTCAACAATGTCGAGCCCAAACCATTTAGCTAGTACCAACACTTGATCATACGATTAGGGGGGTTGCCATGAGTGTATCCAAGGCCCAAGACCGGGCTTTTCTACCCATCCAATGGCGCAAAACTTAATAAGCCCATTCAGATCTTAATTAGGCCTTTTTAGCCGTTTGTCGTATTTTAGTTACGTCGGATTCAAATTGTTATTTTCATATTATTAGTAGTACCGTTAGGCCAAAGGAAGCCCTCCTAGAAGGTTCCTTGGCCGAATTGGGTTCCTTAGGGATCAAGGGTTGAACTAGTCAAGACTTAATCCCAAAGGAAGAAGGAGACTTGCCTAACAAGGACTCTTCTAACCCTAGTCTTTCCCTTCCCTTTTAGAATTCGTCCAACCCTCTTTATTTATAAAGGGAGAGCTTAGGTCTTGTTTGAAACTAGAACCCTTTGCATAAAGTTAAAAGTAAATTTCGACCTAGAGCTGTTTTTTTTAATTCGTCTTGTTCGAAGCACGTCGTTACTAGGCTGGAGGATTGCGATGTATCGTAGTCGGTTTATCACTCCTTCGGCATTGATCCATCGGCTAAGTAACTTCCATCCGGTTTTTGGATTTTTTTTGTTGTTTTCAAAACCTTATTTTGATAGCTTATCCCAGTCTTCTCAATAGGAGTTCGGGCTCATATCACACTCTTGACATGGGTTTATGATATTCTACTGAAGGATCAATTGATCTAATAAGCTCTTCTGATTGTGATTTGGTGGCAGCATACTTCATCGAAAGACCACATCTGGTGCTTGTCAATTCTTAGGTAGCTCTCTTATGTCCTGGTTTAGTAAGAAGCAACTCGGTTCCATTGTCTATAGCAAAAGCAGAATACATTGTAGCTGGTAGTTGTTGCACTTAAATTCTTTGGCTAAATCTCAATTTCGTGATTTTTGTGTTTCCTTGTCTACTATTCCTTACTCTATTAGAATAATAGCATTATCAACATGACAAAGAATCCATTCTCTATAATTCTTGAAATAAACATATTGATATCCAACATCATTTCATTTGAAAACTAGTTACAAACAAAGAAATTGAATTACTCTTTATCTCCACTGATTCTCAATTAGTTAGATATTTTTCCCAAGCCTTTATCTACATATCATTTCATGTTTTTGTGTTAGTCACTAAGCATCATATCTATTTCAGATGTATCTGCCATCAAGGTAGACTCCTAATACTGAATTGGTGACTCTCCTTTCATAGTTTTAATTTCATTATATTCTTTTTATTAGAACTTACCTATTTAAGACTTTTTTACTCTTTTAAGCTTGGTCTGTCCGTATAGCTGGTTGCCTCTCAATCCATCCCTTTTGTCAATATTTTTAGTTTTTTTTTATTTATTTCTCCACTTTAGCTTATAAACGAAAGAGAACCGATCGCAAGACAAGAACACAAGATAACAATTTATAAGATTTTCGATCAAGAAAATCGACTAGTTTATGGGAGAAGAGAGGATATTTCTTTCTCCTCTTTAGCTTATAAACGAAAGAGAATCGATCGCAAGACAGGAACACAAGATAACAATTTAAGTGGTTTCCGATCAGGATGGTTGGCTAGTTCACGAGAGAAGAGAGGATATTCTCATTAGGAGGGGTCTGGCGGCCAAATACAGATTAAGGACTTCGTTTCATTCTAAGTCTAAGATAATTATTTATAGTTATCTTACTATGTACAATTATAATAAGATACCTACCCTAAACTTTAATCATTTATTAAATAATTAAATTATCCCGGTCAGAAAACTTAAAAATAAAAAATAAAAGACGTAAAATAAAAATAAATGAGAGAATAAACTTATTAACTAGCCGTGGAAATGACCCTAACACATGGGCAACCAACATTTAAAATCAAGTCTCAATAAATAACTTTAAGGAAAAGACTCTGATACACTCTATAAATTTTTTGCTATATATTATGCTTAAAACTGAGATTTTTGAGGTTCTTGTCTAGTGTTTAGGGTTTAGGACATAGTGATAAGTGTTTAGAGTCGAATTATGGTCTTTATGATTGGTTAGTTTAAATTTATGATAAAAACTCAGAGTTTTATTTGTAGTACGATAAAAAATCTGGTTTATGATCTAATGTTTGAGGGTTAGAATGTAGTGTTTAGGAACATTATTCTTTAGTGTTTAGGCTTACATGTGAGGTAATTAGGATTTATTATTTCGGTTTTAAATTCTTGGAATGAATATTTTTAGTGTTAAATGTATTATATACATATATGTACCGGAGTCTCCGCCTTTAAATACTTTTTCAAATTCCAAGTGTACACTTGTCACATTTCGAATCAACTCCACTCTACTCCTGCAACAACTTTCAAACATCCTAGTGGGTTGTTCGGGGTCTTTATTTTTGTGCTCTAATCATAAAGGAAAATTCATGATAACAAACCAATACATCATAGATAGTAATTATTAATCATTTCTAAAAGTACATATTACATAAATAATTCATCTTTATGTAATCCTAACTTCATAACAAGTCCTCATCAATTCCAAAAAACATTGGAATACAACAAATACATCGTTAAAGTATGTCATAGCATCCAAGACATTGTTTCATCATAGTCAATGTCACCCTCAACTAAAGTTCCTCGAATTTCCGTGATCATTTCAATCTAACGTATCATCTCTTATATATGGTATCATCACTATAGGCGCCCCCTAACTCATCTAGCTAGCCCGACCGCCTATTGTCGAATTAAACAACAATGGGACTTGAACCCAATAAGAACACGTGGACTCGAACCCACATTAGTAGTGATTCAGGGACTCGAACCCACAATAAATAATACTACTGGGCGAGAACCCATGATAAATTCAGGGACTCGAACCCACGAAAAGTTTGAGGAGCACGTATCCAACCAGCCATCAAACATATGGACTCAAATCCTAGAAATCTAAACCAACAACTAGTCATGATGGGCCTAACTAATGAGGTATATGTTATTCATCATCTTATCTCTTATCTCCTTAATTATTATATGTCTACTTAGTAGTGCTACTCTAAGGACACGTCGTTTACAACATAAATGCATTAACATATAATAACTAGCAATCATGTAAGTCACTTTAGAATTAACCCATAACACGAAAAACCACATGTAACCAAAGTACAAAACCATAACGTTCCCTATACAAATTCGTCAACTATCCTTATTAGGGTTCTAACATAACCGTTAGTCTAACCTTGTCACTTTATACGTGACATAATTTGCACAAGATCAAAGTAATAACATGACATATATAAACACTTAATCATTGAATCTTGACATAAAATTAAATGCACCAAAGTAACTAAAACATTATCTAACCTACGATAATGACAAGATGTTACCCCCTTAAACCAACCCACCTTATTAACGAGTCAACATCTAAAAAATGTATCCAAGATTACTCCCCTTGCTGTCACGAAACCATAACTTTTGATAGTGGGTCGTTTAGATGTCAAACAGTCAAGTTATAATCTTTTTACTTCTTTGGAACTTCCAAGAGTTTCAAAGACCGTTCTAGCACATGTATGGCTTCCCTGGAGAATTCAATATTTGATCCCTAACTTCCTCCGTTAACGTGGCTGTTTTTTTTGAACTTCCAGATGTTGACACAATTAGGCCAGATCCTTGACTGTAAGACATCCTAAAGATTAGAACCACATAAGCTAGAACCCTCAACTAACTGGAAAATTACCAGTAGACCACTTAACTTCTGGAGAATGTAACTTGGTCCCTCTTCTTCTCCAGCGAAGTATGTAGCCATAGGCAATCTCGAGCCCAGATTCTGGTGATTCCTCTGGCGAGCTCTGAAAACATCTTGGAGTACCTGAAAAACTGTCGTCGATCGTCGTTTTGTCAACTCTGAAACCTCCGTCGACCCTTGATCCTCCGTCGACCCATCCAAGCTTCCTGGAACCTAAACGACACAGGTTTGAGACATCCTCTTCATCGACTCGACGACGCAATCCTCTTTCCATTTGATCATGAGTCTTTCATCTGGCTTCCTCCTCCAACGACGACCATTCTCTCCCTCCAATCGCCACTGCCATATCTTCATAACTCTCCTCGATTGAACTCCATTCCATCATTATTAGAGGATGACAGCGACGCTCACCACTACTTCAATTAGTCTCAAGGGCCACAGTCCACATCCATGAATAAACAAGAAGCAACCACTCCTTTCTCTTGAACAAATCAGGCCTCACTTCTCATCATAGGATCTACCTAACGGTCCAGGCTTCACCTGGCCCCCAACTAATAAATTAATAGTTGACTCTATCCCCGATTATCTAGCCAACCCCAAAAATTAGGTCGAACCTCATTGATCCCTAGAGTCGATCGAGAGGACCGGTGAGTTATAGGAGTTGCAGCAGCTTGTGATGAAGACGAAGAGGACGTCGACGTTGACGTACCTGGTGAGGAATGAAGTTGTGAAGTCGAGCTAGTGGTGGATGAAGGTGGCGATGGTGGTGGTGGTGGCAAATGAGGTGGCGATGGAGGATCAACATATGCATCAAGGGGTGTTTGAGTAGGTGACAAGCTAAACAAATGACGAGAGAAGAAAGCAAGGGTAGCTAGTGTTGAAGCATCAGGATCGTTTGGTGTTTTGTGAAAACAAGGAACATGCTCCAAGAAGACAACATGATAAGCAGCTCGCATACGTCGTGCACCTTCATCATAACAAAGATACCCCTTATGATGGTCAGAGTACCCCATGAACGCACACTGACTGTTTTAGACGTTAATTTCGTACGCTCATGTCTAAGAACTAAGACAAAACATGTACATCCAAAGGCCCAAACTCTCGAATAATCAGGTATCTTCCCATATAGAGCCGAAAAAGGAGATTGATTTTGCAAAGTGGATGATATATGGCGATTAATTAAGGGGTGTTGCGATTTGTGTTCTGTATTTTACTATATGTAGTCTGTATTTAGTATAAATAGACTAATATACGCTTAGTTAAAAGTATAATTTTATACAAGATGCGTTAGTAAAATATTATGTAATATAGAGACATAATGTTGTTATAATGTGGAGGAAGAGACATAATGTTGTCCAGCGTCAAATTGTTGATTCTGTTCGGAGAAGAACTAAGATGAAACAATGGTGGGAATAGGGGTCGGCGCAGAAAGGAGAGAGAGATAATTGGCTGAGAGATTGTAACATATAGGGTTTAGTTAGGTTTTTAGAGTAGGGAGGGTTTTGTTCGGGCTTAGTAAAATGGACTGCATAAAGAAAAAACGGACTGCTTTAGTATAAGCGGACTGCACACAGTAAATATGAACTGCATAAATAATTTTTTAAGTAGGGTATATTAGTTTATTCATATTAAAAATGGACTGTGCAAAGTAAAATATGGGACTACAAATAGCAATTAATGAACCAAAGTATGAACAACCTCTGGCCATAAACTTGGAGGAGCATGAGATTCAAGAAGAAGAGCACAAGCAAGTTCCATCACATGTCAATTCTTACGTTTGACAAGACCGTTCTATTTCGATACCCTCGAACATGAGCTTTGAAAGACAATACCATTCGTTTTGTATAAATCATGAAGTGTAGCTGAATAATATTCACCCCTGAAATCTAAGCGAATCACTTTAATCGTTGTATGAAATTGGGTCTGAATCATTTTAACAAACACTTGTAGAATGCGGCATAAATCTGATTTCAGCCGGAGCATGTAACCCCAACTAAACTGAAATGCTTGATCAATGAAGAGCATAAAGTACCGAAAACCCAAGCGTAAAGTCGCTGGAGAAGGACCCCAAATCGGTATGAAATAAATAAAAAGGACGATAATCCCACGGAGGAGCAGCCAAAAAAAGACTGTTTAGCCATCTTATCCCCAATACAGTGAACATAAGAAGTAACCGAGCTATCAATATCCGTTAAATTTATTGAAGTTGGGATAAATTGTGGAGACAAATTATTCAAAACAGCTACAACATTATTCTTCAAACTACAGGAAAATTGGTGTGGTTTCCTACTTCCCATTCGCTGGTTCGCTAACAGCTTCGTGGGATGAGTACGACAGGAAGACAGGATGAAATTGTGCCCCACTTTATTTCCTTTCCCAATCTGAAATTTGCTCGTCAGATCTTGCACAAAACACCCACTAGAAGAAAACGATACCATACACCCATTATATATTAGTTGACCCACGGAAACAAGATTTGGAACCAATTGAGGGACATGCAGCGTATATGGAAGCTCAAGATATAGAGTAGAAACACAACCAATCCTAGCAACAGACTGAGTTTGACCATTAGCCACTTGAACACCGATATGAGGAACAATATTATATGTTTCAAAAGAGGATCGATCACTATTCATATGATTGAATTCAGTTGAATTGAGAAACCAAGGGTCAGGCTTACCAGTCATACCAAATGAGGCAAACGCGGATTGAAGAGCTTTGGGAAGGACTTGAGACAAGGCAGCCTTAACCTGATTTATATCAAGGTTGTCAGTCGCTGAAATGTCAGCAAGCTGAGTTGAGTAGGTGGTGTTGCAATTAAATGTGCCATTTGAACCTCATTGGCGATTACGACATTTTGTGATAATCTGACTGGTTTGGTTTTGATTGATTGGTTAACTTTTATTCTTCAATGGCACCCTTATTCACGGATGATAACACTTGTTACATCTATCACTAATATGTTATTTTTGTGTTTTTGTTACGATTTGCAGGTCTAAATAATGGTTCTTCGACCGTAGCTCACCACCAAACTCCATTTCATCAACTCAATTCGGTATCACCTTACCTCTCCTCTAAATGTGACTTCTTGTTAGGATAATGTTGTGGTTTAGAGGATGAATTAGGATGCTAGTATTTCACTAGATTGCTTGATTGAATCCTTGTCTTTCAACATTTGAAATTCCCTCTTAAACTTGAAAATGTTGGATGATATGGATGCATGTTTAGCGTAGTCTTGCTACTTGAGGGTGAATAGGATGCATAGTAGATCATTTTTGGGCCGCCTACCATTTTTCTCGACACGAATTTAGAATAGATTTATGCACTTGGTTACTCAGTCTTGATGTCTAGCGGCTTTGTGAACAATTAATTCCCCTATCGAGTCGCTCTAGTTGTTTAAAGTCGTATTTGATTAGATGGTCCAGATAAGGTGCAAAAGAGGCCATTGTGCCCAAATTTTTGTGGGGGTTCGGTTGCGATTCAACACACTGGCGACCTTGAGTCTGCCGCCTATATGCTAGTCCCTTCAGACTTTTCTTCTCACCTCTTCCTAGTTGGGGGTTGGGGTTTTTTGGGTAAACTCGATCTATGTGGATGAGAGCTTTAGCCCGATCAGGGCCGACACTACCCCCACTTGGAAAGATACCTTCTAAAGCTATACAAACATTTTGAAAAGTGGGTTTGCAATTAATTGAGTAATTCAATTGATCCAAAAGTGTTTAGTATATCATGTATAGTAAAATTGTAAAAGAAGAGGGGAGTGCTCTGATTTGAATACATTATTAAAGTAAGCACCCTCCCTTAGGACGGGGAAAATGCCAGGACCATCTGTTTTGAGCATAGGTGATAGGGGATATGTTTTTGTCGGTGGGTGTTGAGTGGTACTAACTATATGCATAGGTTTGTTCTTCATTTGGATAAAAGACTAGGTAAGTATAACTTTGTGGTTTGGTGATCTAAGGTGTGTTCTTGGCATAGTGAAGTTGGCTTGAACTGCTAGCATGTTGCTTCCTTTTCACCATGTTTAGAGTTTGCTTAGAGTGAAAAAAGTAAAGTTGCTTGAGGACAAGCACGATTTAAGTGTGGGAGGATTTGATAAGGCTAGAATTTGTAGCAATTATCTATCCTTATATGCAGGCTTTTTGAGTAGTTTGTTCGAGTTTTATTCTCGTGTGATTTCATGTTTTGGCATTATGTGCCTAGACCCGTTCATTTGGACCATTTCGGTCCATTTGATGTGTTTCTTTATAGTATTTATTGTCCACAGGTACTCTAGAGATAGGTGGTCTGATTATGAAGCTGTGGACGTGAAGTAGAGCGCGGTTGAAACTGAAACGGAAGATCGAGAAATGAAATGGGGATCAGAGGGGCTGCACAGCGTGCATTCAAAATCTCGGCCCTAAAATAGGGGAACATCGTGCACCCCTACTGTCGTTCCTACCTTTTAACTACGTGAAACTTTGAAGAAAAGGAGGTGCACGACGTGCAGCCTCCAGTTTCAGCAGCTTCCTATAAAAGGCAGATTTTGAGGAAAGAGAGCATTCTTCCCCGACTTCATTTTCCCTAAATTTTTCCCGACTTTCCTCTGAAAACACCAGCACAAAACCTCTCCTAAAAGCTCAATTGAAGATCAAAAGCAGTTCCTAACAAAGATTGAAGTTATGATTGATGCTAGAAGACCCAAATCGACGATTGGAGGAAGAACAAGCCGTTATCTCTTTAACAAGATGATGGTTAGGGTTTCTTTTGATTTGTCTCCTTCTAGAATCATGAGTAGCTAAATCTATAAAGATTCTTGGTTGAGATGTAGGATTTGAGCCATGATACATGTCTTGAACGTTTAGAAACGACGATTGTGGATATTTAGATATGAATGAAAGATTATTTTGATTGTTGTGTTTTCAACCTGATTCTTGTCACGGCTTGAATTAGGTCAAATTTATAAAATTCTTTGTTTGATCGACTTAGGAATTCGTAAGATTAACAATCAAGGATAGATGAGAGTTATCGGTGGGGTAAGCGGATAACCCAATTCTACCTTTTGTGTTTCTTCTAGTTTTAAACGTTATTCATCTTGTAATTGGCGGACACTCTTGTTTGCACCCAATGGACCAAGTTTGGTGTAGTTATCAGTAGTTTAGGCGTTGATGGACCAAGTTAATGCTATTTCCTATGAAAGAAGGGAAAGATGTGGTATGGGTAATTGTGGACATAATGACTAAGGTAGCTCACTTTATTCCAATCAGATGGAAACCCAACTAAAGTGTTAGCAAGGCTATATATGGAGAAAATAGTGAGCCTTCATGGGGTTCCACTCTCAATTGTTTCGGATCGAGACCTTAGCTTCACATCACACTTTTGCCAAAGTTTGCATCAAGAATTAGGAACAACGTTGAACTTCTCTACAACTGATCATCTGTCTACATGGGCAGTCAGAAAGGACCATACTTACTCTTGAAGAAGTTATGTGGACATGTGTAAATGAGTAAGAAAGGTCGTGGACAAGGTTGTTACCTCTTGTAGAATTTGCTTATAATAACTCCTACCATAGTAATTTCGGTACTACTTCGTACGAGGCATTGTATGGTCAGAAATGTAGAACTTCGTTCTGTTGGGATGAAGAAGGGGAAAGACATATGCCGGAGCCACAACTAGTTTAAAAAATAGCTGATAAGGTGAAAGTTATTCGGGAAAGGCTTAGAGTGTCCCAGGATCGCCAAAAAAAGTATGCGGACCGTCGAGCTCGGGAAGTAAATTATGAGGTTCGTGAAAAGGTTTTCCTAAATGTATGTCCTTGGAAGGGATTGATGAGGTTTGAGAGAAAAGAGAAGTTGGCCCTAAGATACATCGGACCTTATGATATTATTGGCAAACTGGGGCCAGTTTTGTACGTCTTAGCTTTACCAAGTGAATTGGATCGAAATCCATAATGTGTTTCGTGTGAGCATGCTCAAGAAGTATCATGTGGATCCGTGCCATGTCATTAAACTGGACGAGGTAGAGTTGGAAGAAGATTTAATGTATAAGGAAGATGCCAGTCCAGATTGTAGATACGCAATCGGGTTTTAAGAAATACACATATTCCTATGTTGAAGGTAATATGGAGAAATCACAAGAGTGAATCGGCCACGTGGAAAATAGAGTCGAGTATGCGAGAGAAGTACCCCGACCTTGTAGACACGTATCTAGCAGGTTAACTTATTACTCTGTGATTTGATATGCTTATGTTGTTATCACTTAGTATAGGTACCATATACCTCAAATTTGGAAAAACTTGATTTGTTATGTGCTTGTTTGTCAGTGATGAATAAATGGTTAAGAGATAAAATATAGATTCTTAGTAAGTTCCCGAGTTAAAATTTTGAGGACGAAATCTCATAAGAGGGGAGGAGTTGTAACATCTTATCTTAACCACACACAAAAATGGTTATAACCTACTTGTCAAATATGTGGTAGGTATATGCATCTATGTAGGTGCGTAGGCTAAGTAGGTGGAATAATAATTATGTGAAGTTTCGTCCACCACATTTTTAGTAGATAAAACAGAAAAGATGGTTAGGCACCCACCTCTCCACAAAATTACGTTTATATAATTGAGTTTCTTTTAATTTCCTTGTCTGCTTATGAAAACCATAATTGATTCCCTAGTTTCTAAGAGGATAAAGACAATTATATTTGACTATAAAATGCATCATTTTATTAGCACTTCAGGACACGAATACATCTGTTAGAAGCTAGGTTGAGAGAAGGGAATCGTGCTTAAGGTTTGGGAGTAGAGATTACAGAAGTTGAAAGGGGCTTCGACCCAAAGGCTCCTACCAATGTTTTGGCTAATCTTTTTTGGTGAGGGTCTCTAGCATATCCAACCAGGTTAGACGTTCCTTTACGTGTCCATTTCTTGTTTTACGTATGCTAGGAGAGTAGCCTTATTCATTTATTTTGCTATCCTTATTGTATTGGTGACTTATGGTGGATGTAAAGTGACATATGTGTTGTTGTCTTACTATCATTTTTGGCATGATATATGTATTGACCTTATCTTTACTTAATGAGTAATTACCTAAATAATTATTCTAGGGAAAGAAAAGGGTAAATGCTTGATCACCTAGATTAGGGACCGTATACTAGCGATCTATGTGTGTCCATATTGCACTTCTGCTATAAGTATATGTCCCTGCATGGGTACAATTTATTCTACGAGTATATGGCCCGTAATGGGTATTCCCTCTCCTATGTGTTTACGGCCCTGAATAGGTGCTGCCTCTGCTACGTGATTGTCCGGGAGTCACCCAACATACGTGTGTCGGGATCGCAACTAAGATATAGAATAAATTATTAGAGCTATAGGAAGCCTTATGTGTTACGTGATGGGTTGTTTGTTCTGTGATTATTTGCACCCTAGACTGACTCAGGGCAAAAGACCCTCACTCAGTGATTAGCACTGGCTCCTTATTTTTCCTCATACCGAAAGTAAAATGCATCGTTGCACACTGAGATTCTACAGCTGATCATCATGTCAAGGAGGGCTTCATCGATGGCGACCGTGGCGATGATACCAGGTAGACTCAGAAGAATGAGTATTGATCCTCACCGTTTACTTATGGGTTTTAAACTCGTTTTGTGTTTTGCATGTCTTCACCATATGCATAAGGCATGTGACATATTGGTGTATTTAAAGGGTACACGGTTGTTTTATAATGTGTAATTGTCATAGAGGCAACGTATTTGGTAACTCGACTAATATTTGTCGGGTATGAGATTTTTCACCCATTCTATGTCTTTGTGGACTTATTGTGTGGATTGAAATGAAGTACGCTTAAGTTTTCCTACCCAATGAGTGACTTAGAGATGGGCTATTCTGGGTTTCTGATAGTTGGGGTCAAAACTAATTCTACAACCCCTTGAGAGAGGAGATTGACGAGATTGTTTAGTCTTACTTTTATAATTTTCATGAGTAGCGTAGCACCCCGTAAGAATTCCGCTGTTTTTCATAGAGTCAACGTGATTTCAAACTTAGTTAGGTTTGGGGTGTTAGATTCTCGGGCCGAGGCTTACGCTCGCTGCGAAAAGGGACTTTGTTACAACTGCAACGAGCGATTTTCTCTAGGACATAATTTAAACGCCTATTTATGATGGACGTGCTCATTGATAAGACTGAACTCGAGCCCCTCGTCGACGACGAGCCGACATTGGCAAAGATTTTTCTCCATGCTATTTCAGGAGCTATGACACCAAAAATGATGCGCGTTCTTGGTCACGTCTTGCTCGACACCGGAGCAAACTTTAATTTCATGAGTTTGCGGCTTTCTCGTCGGCTCGCTTTCACACCACGCCTGGGAGTAGCACCACCATTCATGCTGCCAACGGAAACATCATTGCTAGCCCATGAAAAGTCTCTGACGTTGCCGTAATTTCTCAGGGTTGACTTCTTGCGTTGATCTCAATCTTCTCCCACTGTCAGGTTGTGATGTGGTCCTAGGAATTGTTCGGCTTCAATAATTAGGCCCGATCCGCTGGGACTACACCATATTAATAATGGATTTCAATTAGAGGCAAAACCCATTCACCTTTGGCGACTCTCAAAGAAACTCGTTCTATCGGTGACGCATTTGTCCTCTACATGTGTTCAGGTCCATCAGATCCGGGCCCATTCCAAAATCAGTACACCATCTGCCGATCCCCAGCTTAGGCGACTCTTAGAGCAATACGCGGGCCTCTTCATCAAACTGGCTGCTTTACCACCGTCTCGTAACCATGATCACCACATTTCCTTAATTCCTGCCAGCCTACCAGTCATGCAGAAGAAATCACTCGTTTGGACGAAAGAATGTTGGAGACTGGGGTTGTTCGTCCAAGCACGAGTCCTTATTTTTCCTCGGTGCTCATGGTAAAAAAGCATGATGGCTCCTAGCGATTATGCGTCGATTATCACAACCTCAACAAAATTACAGTGAAAGACAAGTTTCCGATTCTAGTGATTGACGAACTTCTTGATGAGCTACATGTCGTCGTCTATTTCACCAAATTAGTTCTCCGCTTGGGTTATTATCAGATTCGAGTTGCTGCAGTAGATATTCCAAATACCACTTTTTGAACCCTCGACGGACATTATGAGTTGTTCACCAACGAACCTTTCATGTTCCAATGTTTGATGAATCAAGTATTTCGGCCTTACCTCAACAAATTCGTTCTGGTTTTCTAACGATATCATGATATACAGTCGTGACAAGGCTTCCCACTACCAACATCTTGCTGCTATCTATCAACTACGCCATGACAATCAGCTCTTTGTCAAAAGTGAAAAGTGCTCGTTCATGACCACCTTTGTCCACTACCGCAGCAACATCATCTCACGTACAGGGGTCTCAGCCGACCCAGAGAAGCTCAACGCAATGAACGACTGGCATGGTATTCTATATCACAAAGGTTGCATCTACTTATTGGGTGGCTCTCCACTCTTCCCTCTAATATTGGAGGAGATGCACGCCTCCAAACATGAAGGATTCCACAAAAATGACAAAGGATTCAAGCTATTTTACTGGAAGAAAATGGTAGATTCTATCAAGTTATTTATTCACAATTGTGTGGTGTGTCGGCGCAACAAAGTCGAGCTCATGAAACCAGCAGGGCTACTCGATCCACTCCCTATTCTAACTACTACCTGTCAAATATCTCGATGGATTTCATCAAAAGGCCTTCCTCCTCTCGGTGGGAAATTAGTGGTGCTTGTTGTAGCCAAACTCCTCTCCAAAATGGGGCAATTCCACAACCAGATGGATTTCCAAGACACAACACAATCAACCTCAAGGCTTTGTCCCAGTGCATTCACGACATGCTCCATATCTCACATTCCGAACAGAACATCACCTCTGATCCTACCACCAAAATTGGTGTCGAAACAGTGCTAGATTCATCTGTCAGGTTGTTGGATATGTGCAGCTTAGTGAGGGACATCCTTTCCCAGATGAAGCATTCTGTGCAAGATCTGGAATCATCTCTCAGGAGGATAAGGAGGAGATCAGGTGATCAATTATTGTGCATCTCAAGCGACCAATTAGTTGATGCATACTTCATCTACAGGAAAAAGTTGAGTCATTTGGCCTCTAAGATGACGAAGAAGAAGAAGAATAAGAAGACACGCGGAGTTTCATCTGATAAGAGATCGATCAATTTGATTATCGTGTTGGAGGAAGTCAATAAAATCTGTAACGTAGAGTTTAAGAACATCATCATGTCGTATGTTTCTGAACCAAAGAGGGCACATCCTTATGTGGTCTCAAAGCTGTTGGATCATTCCAGGAGGCGAATGGAGAAAGGAGAGTTAGCTTGTGCAACAGAAGTAGAAAGGATTAATGCAGAAATGTTTGTACTCATGTCCATAAAATTCACCAATGAAGAACAACTTCAAAGCTTGCTGGGTAGGTAGAGTCATTTCGATTAGGCATAGAAGAAGTAGAAGAAGGGTTGGAGGGTCTATTCAAAAACTTGTTCAAAACCAGAGTATTCCTTCTCAACATTCTCAGCAACTAATAATAAGTTGTTTTTTCTTGCTCTTAATCTACACTAGTTATGATGGCCGCGCGATGCCTCGGAAATTTTATTTGTTATTGATGAGACTTTACTTACTCGTAGGTTATGGTGGTTACACTATATCACAAAGATTTTAATATCTTGAATTTCATATCGTCCTAAATTTTTAGTTGAAAGCAACTATTATATAGTCAATAACATCAATAATAAAGCATTTGAAATATTAGGATAGAAGAGAAAGTTAACAGTAAAAGAAAGAAAGTAAAAAATAGAAAGGAAAGTATCAACTATTATTTCATTATTGAGTTAGTAAAATGTGACATGTTATACCCTTGATTATATTATACCAATATTATAAGATAATATCATGTTATTATTATATCAACTTTCTAGCACCATTACAAAATGTTAATGGTCTCATAACACAAACCTGAAATAAAATATATAAAAATTGCTTTAGTGGTTGGTGATCGCGGAGGTCTTGGATTCGATTTCAACACATCTCATGAAGGCATGAAAGGACATCGTTGTAATAATGTTTATTTTACTTTTTGAGAGTGTTGTCACACAAATATGAAATAAAATATATCATGATTGCTTTAGTAGTGGAGTTGTGCAAGCTAGTCACCCGAAGGTCTCGGGTTCGAACCCACACATGAAAGACCTAGGGTGTGACTTCCCCGGGCACGTGCCTTCCCCTTTTCGGTGCAGGGAATGACAAATCCAATTATAAATTATGAATTTTTTTTATTTCAATTTAGTAATGTTTCAAATTTGGTAATGTGTTATTTTCAATCCTCGAACCGTCACGGATATCATGAATAGACACCGTTGTTATTTTTAATTGCTTATGTTATTTAACTTAGTAATATTTTATATTTGACCACCTGCTACTTTCAATCTTGGAACCGTCTCTGATCCCATGAATGTGCAATGTTGTAATGTTTATTGTGCTTACTATCTTATATGTGAAACTTGAAATTTCACAACCCTAAACCCTAAAATATATCAAAATTGATCTCATTCAATTCAAAAATTTAAAATAATAAAAGGAAATATATGCTTCAAAAATTTTATAAATTATTATTAACAAAAAATGCAAATAAAGGGAATTTAAAAAAGTAAAAAGAAAAATGTGGAGAAAACCATAATTACTTTAGCTTTGATATATGTGTTGAACTCAATGAAATGTTATATAGGTTGAACCTTACTTGACCGGATCAAATTCGATAGAATCCTCATATAGACGAATTAGAGTCGTAAACAAAATATATTAAAATTGATGTCGTTGGATTTGAGAAATTAAAACAAATAATATTAGTGAAAGAAAATATTTAAACACTTTATAAATAATTAAAATCATGAGATTAAAAAATCACTTATAAAAAGATAAACTCCCATCTCTCTTTTCTGTCATGGCTCACTACCACCTTAATTATTATACATTATTTTACTACCTGGCACAAACTAAAATATAAACGATGGTTAGAAATAAACTATAATTAAAAAAATGGTTAGATTAGGAGGAGATTTACTGTTCACGTGAATAGTAAGCAATAAACAGCAACTCCCCTTATTTTTTAGTCTTAAATATTTATGTAGATAGTCTGTCCAAAAACCAGTAATAATTAACTTATTACACATTCATCTCATCTTAGGAATTTCCAAATGTTTTATCTACTTTAATTTCCATCCAACAAAACCCTTCTCTTTATATCTTGAAACTCTTCATTCCATCTTTTTATTTTTAAATTGACCCATCTATTGATCTAAGTCTAACTACCATGAAATTAACAAATAAAACATGCCAGTTAAAGTTGACTAAATATTATACTTGCTTTTCAAAGATATTACCTTAAAGCAATTAAGATTCAACTAAGTCAGCCAAAAAAGTTCGGTGTACCTCCAGGATTCGAGCAACAGGCGAATGGCCTTGAGACCATTCGCGCCATAATGTAAGCACAAGACGGGAGCAAGGAGTCCGGCTGCTCTGTGGCCGCAAGCCCAAGAAGCCGGTTACCTACCCAGATTTTCTTTGATTTTGTTGTGTCGAACTTTTTGTTTTGGCTCTTGGTTTGATTTGAATTGTTTACTTAGTTTCGGTTCCGTGGACAATGCGATGGGTAAGTAATCTTCTTTTTGTTTAGGTTGGAATTGGGATAGAGGAGATCGAGGAAGCGAAACACAATAATCTTTTGATTACTTGTTTCTCCCTTGCCAACCATTTGTGAGAAGCAGCTCCAAATACCCTCTTTATCAATGTACGACACGATTTTATTAATAAAATTATTCTCGTTGTTTACGTAAAAAAAAGATTCGTGGACAAACCATAAAACAAAATCAAAGGCTCCAAAGTCCCAACATCTTTCAAATAGGGGAAGCATTCGCACTGGGACCAAATTTATTCAACCATGTATTATTCAACCCGAGTTTAACAATGCAAAACACGAAGGGATAGTTCAATTATTACAAAAAGAAAATTATTTATTTTATCTTTTAATTCCAACTTCGTTTCGGTGACTACGACGCCACGCCCTTCGTCATCCCCACCCTGACTATCTCCGATCAACTGATAAAGAAGCGGCGGAAGCCTACCAAATTGTGATGTCATTACGTATTGGACAATGAAAATGTTGTGGTTTTTGTGAAGAATGAAAAATTCATATTTATATATGTATAAATTTTTTTGATACACACAGTGTACCCACTATTTTCATTAGATCTGGACCGTCCGTTTTGAGATTGAATCTGAGCAGCCTTTTTTCGAATTTTAAAAATAAAAAGAAAAAAAACTTACAAAATAAGCACTCTACTTAAATCTAGTAATTAATAGGTCAACAACTTTTCAATTTTATCCAATAGAGCATTCTCCTTGACAAATTTGGTTTAAAGAGGTGGTTACATCGGAAGAGAAGCAAGAGCAGGCTGCTTTTATTGAAGAAATCAGCAGAGCTGCGCCTAATAAATACCTTCACAAATCACAACTATCTTGCAGCTAAGGGTATTGTATCAGGAAACAGTGAAGATTTTAAAAGGTGTATGTCCAGCCTATGGTTTGATCTATACGGTCGAGGTGGAATATATGGTTCCTCGCTTTTGAGCATGTGTCTATGGGAGAGTATGTGTGGGAGAAATGAGGCAGCGTGGGGAACAAGAAGTTTCTGGCTTTCACAACTGGCTTTAGGTTAGTTTACCCTTATCATGTTCTCTTGGTCAGAACTTGTATAGGCCAATTCTTTATTGGACAAAATTAAAAAATTGTTGACCTATTAATTATTAAATTTAACAAGAATGCTTAATTTGTAATTTATATTTTATAATTTCCAAAATTCGAAAAATAAAAAAAGGGATGGCTTAGATTAAATCTCAAAACAAACGGCCCAGATCTAATGAAAATAGAGGGTGCACCCATTACAATCAAAACCTCATCATATATATACATATTATAATATTATTGTGGTTATAAATATTATGTTTTCGAAGATTTGATTGGCTATATTATGTTGGTAGATACATATGACCGATTATATGTAAATTAAACGGGAGAAGAAACACAATTGCAATCAAGTTGACCAAATCAAAAGATTGAACTATATGCGACAAAAAAGTTGGCAACTGAAAATTATAACACTTTTCTTTCAAAAACTCTATAACTTCTCTCTTTTGTTTTCTTTTCATGTCGTATGTTTCTGAACCAAAGAGGACACATCCTTTTATGGTCTCAAAGCTGTTGGATCATTCCAGAAGGCGAATGGAGAAAGGAGAGTTAGCTTGTGCAACAAAAGTAGAAAGAATTGATGCATAAATGTTTATACTCAAGTCCATAAAATTCACCAATGAAGAACAACTTCAAAGCTTGTTGGGAAGAGTAGAGTCATTTCGATTAAGCATAGAGAAAGCAGAGGAGAGGTTGGAGGGTCTATTGAAAAACTTGTTGACAACCAGAGTATTCCTTCTCAGCATTCTCAGCAACTAACAATAAGTTGTTTTTTCTTACTCTTAATCTACATATTCATGTAGATAATCTGTCTAAAAACCAGTAATAATTAACTTATTACACATTCATCTCATTTTAGGAGTTTCCAACTGTTTTATCTACTTTAATTTCCATCCAACAAGACCCTTCTCTTTATATCTTGAAACTCTTTATTCCATCTTTTTATTTTTAAATTGACCCATCTATTGATCTAAGTCTAGCTACCAAGAAATTAATAAATAAAAACATGCGAGTTAAAGTTGACTAAATATTATACTTGCTTTTCAACGATATTACCTTAAAGCAATTAAGATTCAACTAAGTCGTCAAAAAAGTTTGGTGTACCTCCAGGATTCGAGCAATAGGCGAATGGCCTTGAGACCATTCGCCCATAATGTAAGCACAAGACAGGAGCGAGGAGTCCGGCTGCTCTGTGGCCGCAAGCCCAAGAAGCCGGTTACCTACCCAGATTTTTTTTGATTTTGTTGTGTCGAACTTTTTGTTTTGGCTCTTGGTTTGATTTGAATTGTTTACTTAGTTTCGGTTCCGTGGACAGTGTGATGGGTAAGTAATCTTCTTTTTGTTTAGGTCTGAATTGGGATAGAGAAGATCGAGGAAGCAAAACACAATAATCTTTTGATTAATTGTTTAGGTATGAATCGGGTGCAATCAAAACCTCATCATATATATACATATTATAATATTATTGCGGTTATAAATATTATGTGTTTCGAAGATATGATTGGATATATTATGTTTGTAGATACATATGACTGATTATATGTAAATTAAATGGGAGAAGAAACACAATTGCTATCAAGTTGACCAAATCAAAAGATTGAACTATATGCAACAAAAAAGTTGACAACTGAAAATTATAACACTTTTCTTTCAAAAACCCTATAACTTCTCTCTTTTGTTTCCTTTTTCGATTTGTCCCTGGCGGTCGTCGACACTTTTCGAGTGACCGTGACCGGCCCTTTCTTTTTTTGCTCTTCTATTTTGTTGATTTATCGCTCTTTCTTTATTTATGTTGTCCTTTTCTTAGCTTCTCTTCTCCTTGTATGGAGCTTTTCTCCCCCTTGTGGGCTTCTTGTTCTCGTTTTATGGAGCTTTTGTTTTAGATATGATTTTTAAATTCTGTCGGTTGTGAGTTTGGATTCGGATGGAGTTGTTTATCGGTTTGCTTCTACTCATCTTTACGTTCATCCACGTCCTTGCTTCATCCATTGTGTTGGTGATTCAGAGATGTTGTGATTGACAGGGTTTTAGACTTCGTGCAAACTGACAATGTATTCAGATGATCGTTACCAATGATAAACACCACAAACAGACCTGAGGATCTGGAGGATCTGGCAACAGAAGCTACGATCCATGCCCAGTCTCCTGCAAATTAGCAACGACTGACAACCTGTATCTTAAGGACCAAATTGTCAACTAAAAGAACTACAGTGACTGAAACTTGACAACTTAAAACTTCAACGATAAACGACGCAGTTTAGCTAACGGTCGAACTTGGTTCTTTAATTGGAACGCCACCGTTTAACTAACGGTCCTAACAGTGATGTCCTCGTATGGCCCCATATGCGATATGGTTGAGCTTGCAGCAGACGATCCTTCGAAGATGTCTTCCATGTTTATTGGCTCTCTATGTCCGACGGTTTCTTTCCTTCTTTGGCGTCTTGTGGTGGTGGTTGCGGCTGTTCATGGTTGGAGGCTTGATGGTGGTGGCTGCCTCTTGTGGGATTAGAAAATTAGGATGTAAAGAAGAACATTTGGCTTAAGTCATTTAAGTTTTAATTGGCTTGTTTATGCTTTAGTTCTCTTTGTTTTTCCTTGGGCCTCTGGCCTAACTTTGTATCTTATAAAATTTTATAAAACTAGCCATTTGATCAGAAAAATGAAATTTATAATAATCAGTAATGGAAGAAACCGTAGAAAAATTCCAACTATAAGCAATAGGAAAGATAGTAGCAAAAAGTTGTAAGTCATCAGCGACGGACATTACCGTAGCAAAAAGCTGTGACTATCATCGACAGAATTACTATAGCCTAAAGATTTAATTATCAGCAACAGAACTAGCGGTAGTCGAAAAGGCACCAATTTGCAAGGGACTGTACCGTAACCGAAAAAGTGACCTATATGCAACGAAAAGCCTGGTGGCAAAAAAGTTAACTATCTACTAGAGAAATTTTATTCTGTCGCATTTTGACGAAAGCATGCAACGGCATTTTTTCCATTGCATATCTCTTTCGGCAACAGAAATAAGACTTTTTGCTACGGTTTTTTTCGTAGCATAAAGTGAAATTTTTTGTAGTGTCTTAACTATGGTTTGAAAACTCAATCGGTCCGGCCACGAATTGAAAACTTAACCGATATCAGTTTGGCTATCTGTGAGATTGGTCAAAGCCAGTCGTTGACCTAGTTTGACCACGAATTTCGGCTGGTTTAACTTATATTAATGTGTCAGTTGGACCAAATTTCTATACTTAAAAAATGTATCTAGTGAGATTCAAACCATGATTTTTCCGGAATAAAAGATGAGCAATTACCATCTCTGCTAATGTTTTTTATCAACAATCTTTGCTAATCACATAATTCGATTAAGTAATACATTTAATTGGTGATATTGAATATTATGGTAACTAAGTAGCATCTTACCATAAATTAAATAAATTATACATTAAATTTCAATTATTTGCAATTATGATATTGCACTCTCTATACTACAGTTTGATTTGGATATATAAAAATATCGTCCGGCCTGACTTAACCATATTTATTTACTTAATTAATAATTAAAACGATTCGACCCGGTTTAGAAAACTATCAAACCCCAGTTGAATCATCAAAATCTAAACCCTTTATATTACCGATTCAATCTCCGATCTGAATTTCAAAACCTTCATCTTAACCAGTCAATCAATCATATTAGTTTACTCCGCCGCTCGGGAGTGCAGACTAACATAATATCGGGTACCCCTTGGATTTTAATTTCTGAATAGCATCCCTCAAATAGTATGCAAGATTTTGAGATCTTATCTCAATAAGCTTGTCGAGTTGTCGTTGGTCTAATTAATTACTACGTTCATGAATCCTCCAGCTGGTATATGTTGATGAATGTAAGCAGTGAATGATCCTGCAATTATGTGAACCCGAATTGGCTTTCCGTACACACTAGTTTAAAAGAAATCATCAAACCGTAAGTATTTGGAGTATGTGTTTATATGCATACTTTTTAAGAAGGCAATCGGATGATAGATTTGTTTGTCCACCATCGTCATTTATTTAGTTTTGGTGTTCATCCCATGTCATCCCTCTCTCCTAAATTTTTATTGCATTTTCTGGAACTTGGTGAGAATAATTTGGCTATTTAGCCGATAGACAGGTCAATAAGATGGATTCGAGAGATTCATGATCATTGGATAAGATGACTTTGTGGGCTAGTAACATCTAACGCCTCATAATAAATTAAGTGACCTAATATGCATAAGGACCAAATCTATAACTAGGCGGAAAAAATATAAATTGGGGGAAAATTAATTATGTTTTTATTTTTTATTTTTATTTATTTCATATCTATTCTTTCATTCATGATCCCCTAGTTTTAATTAAATAATTATAATTACTTATACAATGCTCAAAAAATAATTTTTATTTCACATATCTTGTTTATTTTAATTTTCGAGTCTAACGAGATCAATCTCGATACATTTTTCAAGTAAAATGAGTTTGTTTTTCGTTTATATGTTTAGTTCATTATGAGAAGATTATGTCATTATTATGTACATGCTATGAGTTAGACAGTAATTAATTCATTATGAGTAGATTATGTCATTGTTATGTCTACTTTATGAGTAAATTTTATTATACGATCTTTATGTTCACCTTATTAGTAGATTATGTCACAGTTACGTCCATGTTACACAACTGTAATGTCATTGTTATGTTTACTTTATGAGTTTGTAGTTATGTTAACTTTACGCACTCATTATGTCATTGTTATCTCCATTGTGCCGACTTTATGAGACAATTATGTTCGTTGTATCCATCGATTATATCACTATTATGTCCATATTGTAAGTCGATTCTTAATACTTCCATGTTCGAAAGAAGGGAAAAGTGATTTGTTCAAAATTTCCAAATTTCAACATGATATAAACAAATAGAGAGAAGAGAAAATAGAGGAGTTGGAGAAGCAGACGAGAGAGAATGATTATTTGATTCTAAAAGTTAAATTGAAATAAAAAGTTAGTTTAAATTTTAAATTCAATTTTTTATAATTTTCTCTATCATAGCTTTAATTTCATCATCACCGTTAGATCAAACTCGAATTTCAGACACAATATAGACTATTTAATCAAGTCTATAGGATCCATCCTATCGACTTTACTCTTGGGTTTAGCCGTTTCATGGTGAGAGTTGTTTTCACCATTTTGTTTCCATTATTAATACATTAGGGCATTTTAACTATTCATTACTATTCTTAAGAATAATAATCATGCCCCATCTCCTAATTCACCAATCTCCGCTTTCATTCTTTCCCGCTTCTTTCTTATCTTATTTTAATTTTTTTACGGGTATAACCATAATTTTCTTGAAAACAGACAAGTACGGGTAACGAATATATTGGCCACGTATTACTCGAACCCGAAACTAAAATGGATGGGTAACAAATATCAATTATCCGAACCCGAACCCAACCGTTGCCAAGCCTATCCTCCCCTCCATTTTAATTTTTCCTCTAATTCTCTTTTTAAAAATTTTAAAAAATATTTTTACATTAAGAAATGTTGCTTACTTTAATTATTCAAGTTGAATGATGTTAAAAAGAAATTAAACATGTATGTAAGTATTACAATGATAGTTTGTGTCATATCAGCGTTTTAACAATACCAAATAAGTATTTGACCATAACCTTAACAGTTATGTTAAGTTCAAATAGTTGTTAATGTATTACTCTGGATACCTCAATTTTTAGACACTTATATATAACTTTTCATTTTTTTCTATTTGATACATTTATATATTTATCTAAAATGCTTTAGAGTTTTGTTCACCATCTTTATATTTACAATTATATAAACATTTTTGTTACTTTATCTACGGGTGTGCAACTACATACCAAATCCAATTACAAAATTCGCACATCGTGCGACCATCCAAACTAGTTAATACATTAAAAGTTGAGGTCATTTTAATTATTCACTACTACTCTGAAGAATAATAATTATGCCCCACTTAATTTTTTTTTATTTTTTTAAATCTTCTCTTTTTTCCTATATCCCCTAATTCACCAATTTCTTCTTCCCTCCCCTTTTTATCGTCTTAAATTTAAACGATTTTTTTATTACGGGTATAACCGAAAATCGCCTAAAAGGCGTTGGGTACGGTATACCATATAGTACCCGATAAGTTATATTGGACAGGTATCACTCGAACCTGAAACTACGACGTTTAGATAATGAGTATCAACTATCTGAACATGCACCCAACTGTTTCTTTCTCAATGTTTTATTGAGCTTTTAGGTATCCATTGAATAGAGGATGGTGAGTTGATTCCAACGAGACCAACCAGAGCTCAATCAGAGGTCAGGCGAGGAAAATACGAGCAATCGAAGATGAAAATCCAGGCGGGAAAGGAGGCCACATGGCGTGTGAAGCCCATGTGGATCCCCAGGCCATGCAGATATGCCGATAGAAGACATATAAGTCCATTTTCGAAAGAGAGGAGGCATTCTTTGGCTTCCACTCAATCAATCACATCCATTACTCTCCTCCCCACCCTTACCCTAGTCCAAAATATACCTCAATCCATCATAATTTGGAGGCAATTGAAGACCAGTTGTACATTTGAAAGAGTTAGGATTGAAGATTGGAGCATTCATCAACTTCTTCACACTCATATGAAGATGATGTTTGCATCTTTTCTTCCTTCTACTAGTTTGATCATGTTAGGCTAGACTTTTGTGTTGGTCGATTAGGGTGTTGTGATGTGCAAGGATGATCCCCTCATGATGAGGGATTGTGATGAGAACCCAAGAGCCCTCGGAGGAATTCAGCGGAGTTGTCACCAAACTCGGAGAACCTTGGAGTGAAAGGAAGCATTTTGGAAGAGAATTGTTGGAGATTGAAGAAAGTACGTTCCTGTCTTTGAGTCATGAAGATAATGGAGCACTTGAAGATTTCACAATCCAATGAGTGGCACTGATGCCGCACCGGAGCATCGGTGCCGTCATCAATATTACAGCAGCACCTAAAATTCAAGATTCCCAAGAATGGGAGTTCGGGCCAACTTTTCCTGCACTATCTTTGGAGCAGAGGCGTGGAATGATGAAATGAGACCCTCCTTCTCCTATATAAAGAGGGTACAACCATCATAGTAAAAAAAGACCCCCTGGAAATAAATCAAAGTATTTTCGTCTTAGACTGTTTATCATTCTTTTTATTTTTAGCACGTCGTTGCTAAGATAACGGATTCGGTTTACCGTAGTTGGGTTATCACCCCCTCTTTGTGGCACCTTCAATTTATTGATACGTAGACCCTCCCTTTGACCTTGTGATCGATTCGTCGTCTAGGTAACTAGTCCATCCGATTGTTGGATTTGTTTCGAGTTTTTGAAAACATTATTTTGACAGATTGTCTCGGTCATCGTTATCCACGCGTTCTGACTCATATCATGTTGAATACACATCGATGCTAATTATGATTGTGGTTATTGCTTGGATTATGCTATTTTCAACCTATCTTGTGACATGGCTTGATTTAGATCAAATGAACTCTTTCTTTTGTGCAACTGTGATTGAATTGAGTTAGTTTGTAATGCAAGATTGAAGCAAGGTATGTGTGAAGCAATCCACACTCATATTCAACCTTTAGTGTGAGAATTTCCTTAGTGACATTTCATCGAAGACTTAGAGTGCATTCCGTTAATCACTTACGTAGTGAAAAACTTAAGTGATTGGGATGTTTGAGGTGTCATAAGGTGACTATTGTGAAACCCCACCCAACAAGTCCCAGTCAAACCAGTGGTTCAACCAAAGAGTCCTACCCGGGTTTCAATTTGAACCGTGACTCAAGTCTAGACTACAAACTCAACCATTACAACGAGCATTAAAAGCTGGAACTAAATACTTTAATAAAACTGATCAATTAGGATCCTCGATTCCAAAACACCCCAAATCAAAGGAGATGCAACTATAGTATGAAAATACATCAAAACGATATCAAAAGATATCAAAATCCCGACCAACTCTCTCCCCACAATCAGCTCTAGTACTTGTGACTGAACACACAAATACAATTGGGGAAACAGGAAAAACGGGTTCAGTGATAAGCACTAAGTGGCTAAACTAGACCCGCGTAAAACTGAGACTACACTGAGAATATATAGTAAGAAGTCTAACTATTACATAATCTAATAATGTAACCTTGTGGACCAGTAGGCATCATCCTAGTATCAGCCACCCCTAACTAGTGGTAGATAGCCTCATGGCAGATCAGACCATGAAACCACCCTGACCGTACGAGCCGCATCTGTAGGCATACTCTATACGTCATGGACCCATATGAGCAGCATCTGTAGGCATACTCAACACGTCCTGCTGAACTGAATATGCTGGGGGATTCTTCAATCCTTGGGTGCATGACCAATGCATATCAGGATCTAATCTAGCTAAACCTGAATCATGTCCTAAGCATGAACCGTGACTTTAAAGTATACCAAAAAGAACTTATGCTCAAACTTAAATTCTAGTACAGTAGAACACGAGCTACTATACGGTCCCAGAGCCCGGCTCTGTAATCATAATATCAACGCCTCAATAGTAGAACACGAGCTACTATACGGCCCCAGAGCTCTGCTTTGTGATAATCATAACAACGCATGTATAGTAGAAGACAAGCTACTGCACTTGATATGATTCCTCTCGCTGCCACGAGTTAGTAGCTTCTAACCACACGTCGTTTGGAGGTGAAATGACTGAGTTATACTCCATTTACTTCTTTGCAACATTCTACAACTTGATGGGGCAGAAATGATGTGCTAGTCCTCCAACTGCCTCTGTTACACTAACTGATTCAGAAGAGAAAACAGGTCCAAGTGCTTAACTATGAACCATCCAAAAGTTCAGAACTATGGAAGCAAGAACTCACAACTAACTGGAAAAGTCACCTACTAGTCACTTATCTTTCAGAGATTGCAGTTTGATCCCTCTTCTTCTCCGGCGAAGGGATCGCCATCGTAGTCTCTTCCTCTGGTTGATCTCCGCCGCCAGACGTGCCTCCATATGCCTCCATCGTCAACGGATTTGCAGCTCCTCCCTCTCCTCTCAACGTTGCTCGAGCGTCGTCACCTTCTCCCTCCCTCCATCGATCTCCATCAGTCTGTATCTCTTTAGCTAACCAACACCGGTGAGATTGGGAGAAGATCACCTTCGCGTGGTCATCATCAATTTGTGCAGAGAGGTTCCCCTCTCCCGTTCATTGTAATTAAGTATAGGATTTCCGTTCTCCTGAAATAACCCTAGCAGTTCTTATATATTGATACCACCATGCCCATGGCCTACTTACCACCACTCCCATGGCTTACTTACCACCACGCCCATGGTCAACTTAATACCATTCCCACGATCATCATCCTCAAATTAATTAAATTAATTCAGTTTTCTAACTCCCGACTTCTACCCAATGAGTAAGATTCAATTCAAACCGAAAGTTTAACCGAACCGAAACTCGAGGTGTCACAACTATTAGCCCTTGCTTGGTGTTTGTGGTGTCCTTAATGCTTTCTTAGCACTTAGGCATTTTGTCGAACACCTTGTGCCAACTACCAATTGACTTGATCACTTGTGAATTCGTAGTGGTAATCCATTACAAGACTTGCTCTTGGATTCGTACAAGTGTCTACAATAGTATCAAATCATAAATCGTATCCAGTGTGTCCAATTTCTCGAATGAGTCAAATTTGAGCATTTCTAACACCCGAAGTCTAGCAACCCTGCTCTCTTTGTTTGACCTTTTCACTCTTTTATTTCGTTTAGTCCAATTGATTTGAATTTCTTTGATAATCTTAGTGAATCGTTAGTTGCTTAGTTGGGAACTTCAAAAACAACCAGTTGTGAAACCCTACCCTAGGAGTCCCGGTCGAACCACTAGTTCAACTAAGGAATTCTACTCGAGTTCCGACCTGAACCAAACTCAATCAAAGACTACTTACCAAAGCATAAATCAAACATTAAAAGTTGAACAAAAACCATTAAATAACTCCTTTACATTATCACAGACAAGGATCCCACATCCCAAAACACAACACAACACAACAAAAAGGAGATACAACTCCAGTTTCTAAAATACACAAAAATCAGATATTAATTGATAAAAAAACTCCGACTAGCTCTCTCCACACCATCAGCTCCAGTACCCGTGACTGACATACACATATACACTAGGGAAATCAACATCTAATAGGGTTAGTGATAAGACTGAGTGGCTAACTAAACTCATGTAGAACTGAGACTAAACTAAGGATAGAGCATATGAGTCATCCTAGTCACTATTCTAGTAATGTGACCTTGTGGTCCCATAGGCATCAACCTGACATCATCCACCCCTAGTTGTGTGGACGGCGTCATGGTGGATCAGATCATGAAACCATCCTGAATATCCTATGAGCAGCGTTTGAAGGCATACTCAACACGTCCTGCCTGATACATGAATGCATATGGGATTGTGCAATCTGTTGGTGGGTGACCGACGCAACAAGTCATGAACTAGTCTAGTAGGCCTATCATCCTGAACTGTATTGTTAGGAACTATGGATCACATACCTTAGTTTAATTGTTAGGAGCTTATGCTCAAACTATGATAACTACATGTACAATAGACCACACACTACTGTGCAGCCTGAGGGCCCTCGCTCTAAAACACAGCACATCATTTGTATAGTAGATCACACGCTACTGTATAGTCTTGAGAGCCCTTTCTCCAAAATACATGGAGAATCCAATTATTGGATTCCTGAAAACCTAATACTGTTCTACACTTATAAGCAAAATATAATCCTAATCCCCACCTTTGATAGCTTCTTGATAGAGGCTGATTCGTGGCTTCCTTCTCGAAGCTCAAGCCTTCTGACCTAATCGACCTAAAGAGACCAAAACCCTTGTTGTTAGTATTTTCTATGTGGGATTCAAACTGTCAGGATTTCCTATGTGGGTTACCTTCCGATGCCTCTCAAAGTCTAACTAACCCTTGATCCATGATCCTGGACCGATCAGCTCTATCTTCCTTCCTTGATCAATCTCCTTCACCTCTAGAGAAGAGAGCGTCGTTTGTAGGTTTTTGTTTCTGTAATTCTGAGTTGCAGGCCGTGGATTTTTATTTTATAATAAGTCCACCACACTCGTGATGGAATTACCACAACGCCCATGGCTGCCTCAGAACTACACCGGTGAGCTACTGACGGTCACAACCGTGATCAGTTGGTGATCACGCTCGTGAATGACTGCTGACCACGACCATGGTTGGTCTGGAAACCACGCTCGTTATAGACTCACGGTCACGCCCATGATCTCCACTCATCAGCCCAAAACCCTACAAACTCATACCCAAAACCCGATTCAACAAGCAACTTGAAATTGGGGTGGCACTAGTGAATTGCATAGGTGGGAACTTCGAAAACATCCTTTTGAATCTTTAGTAGCTTAAACCGTACCCCTAAATGTTGAGTAGAAGCTAGTGGACTGATCTCCATGACATAACGACACTTGTAGTTAGGATTTGGGTTCACACCTTTTTTATATCGATTAATAAGCCATGTTCTAATAAGTCAAAAAATGAATTCCAAGCCCCCCTTCCTGCAAGGGAAAGACATTTTGTCATAGGATACACAAGCTTTAACCTTTTTACCCTCTTGAACACCCCAAACAAACAAGGAGCAAAGCTTCTCAACCAATGCTAGCCAAGACGGGTTTGACTGGCTGGATCTTCCCAAAGTGAGAGAGCAACTTCATTTGCCAACCATGAATTCTGCAGTGATTTTGTGACAAGCTTACGACAGTTTGTAGCATGCAACCTCCCTAAAAGAAGAGGCACACCAAGATAGTTAATCGAGAAAATACCAATCTGAATATCGTAAATGTCAGTTATGCCTTTGCAAACAACACTCGAGACACTAGCAGAAGAAAATATAAAAGATTTGGAGAGTGAGACAAACCTGATTGACCCCAAAAACAGTCCCCACCGAGAACATCATAAGATCATCAGCAAAGCATAAGTACGAGATATCGAGTTTCCTGTATTGAGGGTGAAAAGCAAGGTAACCAGCTCTTTGCTCCTCGAGAGGCTACACAATATAACAGTTCCATCACAATCACAAACAAGAGAGGAGATTGGGGATCTCCTTTCTTAATCCTCTCTTGACTTGGAAAAATTTCTTGGATTGTAATGAGATTCAACGGGTGGTGGAAGCTCGGTTGAAGTAGAAAGATTGATGACAATCTCTTTAATAGGGTAGTTCTAGAATTTTAGGTTATTTTAGGATGACTTCAAATTGCGACAAATATATATTCAATTATTTAAGAAATATGTTAGATTTCTGACGGCTATTTAATAGACACGACTCCCGGTTAGGAGACAAAACTTTCATTTCAAAGACTTCAAGGATTAACTATAGCCTTTGAAAACATAAGACCTGATTTGATAGATATAAAAAGTAAAGGGGTAAATGTAAAATTTCATCCTAACTGACTCCGATCGAACCATTGATTCAACCTATATATCCTAATTGACTCCGATCGAACCACTGATTCAGAAATCACAATGTAGGTCGAACTAGACTATAATAACAATTCGAAAAAATATGAATGGTTCATTACTTGAAGGAAACATCATCCAAAAATTCGTGAAAAACGATTACCGTTTCAAAAAATAAGTACGGTAAATTTTCTTATTACAACACGGTGTTGGAAAGAAATTCCTAAAAAAGCTAGGACGAAGGTGGTCTGATGCCCATTTTTTATTTAGACGGAGCACGAGTGATCGGAAAACAAATACAAAATTTGATTCTCACTTCATTTATTGTACTTGCTTTGCATTATGAGTGCAGTTTCAAGGAAACTAGTACTAGTAAAAAATTAGTTCCTACCGAGACGATTTGGAGGGCGAATCTTTTTTTAGACGGAGCTCAGTTGAGCCAGAAAATTTAGAAGAAAGTTTCTGGCGTGACAATCGAAGTTACTGTTTCAAAATTGTAGAATTGCATGGGCTTCTTCTTCAAACAACTGTGTTGTGTTGCTTTTCTGCAATCGATTATAATATTTCTTTAGTTGAGCAAATTTGAATTTTGAGTGCGCATAGAAATAATGAGTTATCACGTTGTATAAGTGGTTATAGATAATTATAATTAGTTATAGATGAATGTAATTAATTATATAGTTATTGTTTATTATAATTAGTTATTAAATTGTATAATTTATAATAAACGATAATAACTAGTTACTCGTGTAACTAGTTGCAGAAGATTGTAATGATTTATGAAAGCCTTACGTGACGTCAGCTATATCTTCCGTAAGCAGTAAAATATAACTTTTTTTAAGCGTAAATCTTGTTACGTAAGGCTTACATAACAAGTTAAATATTACTTGTTACGTAAGCCTAAAGCTAGTTATGTAAGGTCCAAACTATTACCTACCAAGTATAAGTCTTACGTAACGAAAATGATTTCTTACCTAATAAGTAAAGCTTCACATGTTAGGTAAGCCGAAAGCTGGTTACTTAACGTTTACATAACTGAAGTTATATCAAGTCATCTTAGCAGATACCAAATACAAAATGTAACGCATGACATTAGTTGGATTTACATGCTAATGGAATATTAAGCCACAAACTGAGGCGCTCACGGGATAGAGTTGTTAACTGATGGAGCTACTAATTAAATCATCAGAGATCACTAGCGGAAATCACTTTGCTAACAAGTAACAACGGTAGTCTTGTGCTGAGAAAATCAAAGTAGAAGTTCAAGTAATGAAGATTAGAAGATTGAACAATACAATCCATGGCATGATTCTGGAACATTCAACAAAAGAAAGAAAGCACAAAGTATCCTCAGGGAATTTAGTGATGACGAAGCAATAAAAAGTTGCATGGTGTCACTGTGATAGTTGAGTTAGACATAAGTCAATTTCAGCAGTATTTGTCAAGCCGTTACTCAAAAAATAATAAATGATAATTTAATAAGAAAGAATGAAAAGAATACAACCTATATTAGTTTGATTCACTTAGCATAGCCATAGTGGTTTAATAATCAACGAGTGAAGCAATTGAGAAGGGAAACTCTGGCTTTGACCTGACGCTTGTAAATGCATTCCAGTTCTTCCTCCATTTCCTTGAGGTTGGATTCTAATTCCTCCAATCCTTTGATAGCCTCCTCCTGTACCTGCAGAAAGTCCACATCTTTGCATCCCCTGAGTTTGATCATCTCAGAATCAAGCTTCTTCATCTCATTGTTCTCATCCTGACATTCAGGGTGAGAGCATTTGGACTGCAACGCCATTAATATAATTAGCCTGAAAGACCAGCCGCCAGATGAAGAAGAGGGTGATGGTGTAGTCCCTTGCTGAGAAATGAAGCAGAATAAGGATCCAAAAACTTCAACACTAGCCTCCTCCACGCCTCTCAATATGGTAAAAAAAGCTGTGGAATCTGATTCATCTTCCCTGCTTGATGATATCACTACTGCCGCTGATTGGAAATTACACCTGATGAACTTCCTGACAAGTGTGGTCAGTCTCTTCCTTGAAACCAAGTAAGCAACAACAGCATCTTGGACGACAGCAGATTGATCTTCCCCGTATTTTCTTCTCGTCCTCCTTCTCCGTAGTGAAGATCCAAGCTGCTGCATTATTTCCTTCATTTGTGAGAAGAAATCTCTCAACTTGCTGCACAGTTCCAACATCCTCATGGATCCACCCAGGGCTTGTTCCACTGACTGGCTCTGCCTGTTAGAGAAGAGAGCTTGTCGAGTCGATTGTGATTGGAGCAGATCATAAACCGCCTCGTAGATCCCCTTCAGGCTTCTCAATTTGGAAGATAGAGGTGAGGATTGTGATGCCTTCAACTGGTCCAGTGTTTCCTCAAGACTTGCAACTAATGGATGGGGCTTCACAGGAGAACTGGCTGATCTCATATGATAGCCACCAGTTGCCATATTGGATGTTTCGTCTCTTCCATTGTCGTGAAACCGTCAAGTTATATATTTAAGAACCCCCAAGTTTTGATCCCATTGCCGTACGCGTTTGGGCTCTCTCCAGTCCGAACATTTCATCCTTGTAATATTCTAATGAATGAAAGAGGCAGATGACAAGAGTAAGAAAGTGATTGAAATTTGAAAGAGACAACTGACAGCAGATGTTTTGCTTAAAATGGAGAGTCGATCGTGTGAGTTTTAAGAGAACAACTGTTGTCCATTCCAGTACCTGATCAGCTTTTTCTGTAGATTAATAGAAATAATCGGAATTTAGCATGACAGATTGACAGCTTATGTGGAACAAACAAGACACCAGATGGAAACACAGAATCCACTTGTTTTAATTCTCTTCCCACTAATGGCATCTATTTGTTGGTTAGCTGCCGTTTTGCTTGTCTCTCCTCAATTTCCTTTTATATTCCTCCTTTCGGTTCATCTCATTGCTTCGTTTCAAATTTGATGAGCAACCATACATTCCTTCTCAGTGCAGTCAGAGCCGTGTTGTGCAGGACTCCACCATTGAATCCTGTAGACACATTTATGTGTTGTTAGTTTTGGTATTCGGTTTTTGCGCAACACTAAACTCAGACCTTTTGAACCAAAACAACACTTAATTAACAAAAACCATAAAACAGTGAAAAAAACATAACATGAACGCAACAACTTAAAACAATACAAATTACATATTATTTAAATCGCATTCATTATTCATTTTGTAGACGGTTGCTGGCTGCATTTCTATTCCTGTTTGACTTCTGAGTTGTAGTGAAAATCCTTATGTTGTTTCCCAACGTATGACATGTCGGGCAAATTATCATAGATGGAGGGTTGGTCGGGCAACTTCCTCTCTTGTGACCCTCTTGCCCGCACATACTTCAAAACAGCTCCACATTTTCAATCCAATCCATTTCGTTGTGGATATGACTGTGGTGTGGTCTCCCTTGGGCACAAAGATGTGCTTCGTTAGGGATGATCTTTAATCCTCCATATTTTTTTCCAAATTTCTAGTCCATCGATTGCATGGACGCGAGTTCCGTAAATCTGTGCGATGCTAGACAACAGGAACATGCCATGCGCATGGTCATACGGATCGAAGTTGACTTTATTGCAAACCGCATATGCATGAGTCAAGGAAATCTTCAACCACTGGAATATCCCATAACTGTAGTCATCTGTCTGATTGTGGTGGTCAAGGAAAAATTTGAAGGTGTTGTCGAGGATTCGGTTGAGGGCGTTATATGTCTTGGCCACGTCATACTCACCCCTAACATGATGATCAAAGGTGTGCACGTCGTGATTAAGACATTCAATACCACGCTCATCCATTAGCTTTTGACAATACCCAATTCGAACATGATTCTTTGCTACGTCCTTATTATAGTTTGTTCGCTGTTCATCGAAATACCCAATAAACATAAGTTCAGCTGAATATTACAAATGTTAGTTTATGTTGCATGAATACCCATTTAATCAAATTATAAAAACCACAATTATGAATATGAACCTGTAAAATTTTGCTTGAGCCATAGCACATACAGTAAGGCTCGAATCCCTTTGAATGGGCCATCGATACTCTTAGCCAAACTGGTCGTCATAATGTCGTAGAGCCACCCACCTAGCTCGGAGTCAACTGCTTTACTCTAGAGTGATTGGTCCTCCAAAACCCAATTTGGCTTTTAATCTTCAGTCTCTAATAAGCCTCCAAAAACCAGTTAACCTTCAAATCGAACCTCCGTCTCGATCCCTCGTACACTGCAAGATTTTTTATTGTTAAGTTGTGTAAAATAAGTAGCTATGGACTTCAGTCTCACTTTGATATGTTAGGCTCTTTGACATGGATGTTGTAGTTATTGAGGTTGTGTCGGCTCCACCATCTTCATATCCATCCCCCACCTATGGTGGCCATCATAACTCTTATCCCCATATGACGATATGATATGATGCATATGCCCTCCTTATCTGTGACTAGTCATCAGATGCAGTCCACGTCCATGAGTTGGTATTGTCCTTGTAGATGTTGTGATTTTTGTCAAATGAACTAGCCATCAACAGAGTCAAAGAATATTTACCCGTTAGGAAGGTACCATCAACGACCAACATTGGAGGGCAATGGCGGAAATAGGCGATGCTTGATTTGTAGCTCAAGAATATTGATATGTGTGCGTCTCCATAAACATTAATGTTCTCCTTACGAAACTTGACATGAATTCCTAGATTCTGTCGCTGAACCTCATTGAAGAAATCTAGAAGAAAGTTTTACGACTCATCCGAGTGTCCGAATACTCTTTCCATCGCACTTTGCTTCCCGTACTAGGCCTTTTTGTAGGAGATTTTCCAGTTGAACATTTTTATGATCTCTGGCTGCACCATCTAAATCTTGAAGTAGGGGGTCCACCCTCACTAAGTGCATTATCGCACGAGCAATGACGTTAATGTTTAATTACCTGTGTGAGACATTATTATAACCCTTGTTAGTTTATATGGAAAAATGTGTTCTGTAACATCCCAACCCGATCATACCGACAAATACCAACTAAATTAACTTAGTACGTAGTAGCATACAGATTCATGATAGCAACTGCTACTATTATATTCACATACATAGGATAATGTTTTGCCTTATAGTGACAAAATCATGAGTTAACCTCTTGGTGAAGCAGATGTTAAATGGTTTCATTTAGTTTCTTAATCCATGAAATAAGGCCATAATGCGCATGTGTGGAAGTGGATAATTTTACCTTAGTGGTGATATGTATGTATTCATGCAACCTAAAGAATGAGGTTTCTTATTTCATTGTTTCTTTTTAAAAATTAAGTAGCTAGACACGTGCTTATATTTTAGGAAGCTAAATCCAAATGAGGTAAATAAAATGACAAAGTGAATGAGATATGAAATTACCACATTAGACGTTGGTAGACTATCATGCACATATAAGAAGGGCACCTATCTGAAATACAAGAGAGGGTAGTGTTCGGGTTCGCATCAAAGGATTTTTAAAATAAGTTAGTGAGTGAAGGAAACGATGGTCGTAATCCAAGGGTCATTTGGGAATAGGATTTTGACATGGAAGTTTATATTGATATTCTCAAGGATTATTTTTGGTTAGGGTTTCCTGCATACCCGACCTGGTTAGATGTTTCATTATGAGTATTATTAAAGGTCATATGCATGCTAGGATACTGGTCGTTTAACTTTAAAATGAAATATGCTTATTTATCGTACTTGTAGATTGATGTGATGTGATACATGTGTTACTTTTCTGATATATCTTATTTAATTTATGTAGAATACGAATTGTACCCATTACTGATTATTGAGTAAAAATGGTAAATGTTGATCACCTAGTTAGGGCACATATGTCGGCGATTAGTGCTTATTGCACTTCTGTTTTGTGATGGGCCTTGGTAAGCGCCGTACTAACCACTGTATATGTGGTACGATTTGGTGCTACTAAAATATAGGTCGGCAACATATGTCAGTCGGAATCCCAAATAAAATATAAGATAAGGTATTAGAGGATATGAGTAGCCTTATGTTTTATATGTTGGAATACTTTTTGTATGATTATGTGCACCTTAGAGTGACCAAGGGGAAAAGTCCTCACTCAGTGCTTAGAACTGTGTCTTATGTTTTCTTTCAGAGTGACAATAGGCTTTAGCGGTTCACACACACTACAAATCTACAGTATGGTGTCATCAAGCTCTGGGGTTGGCCGTCATGGTGATGATGCAAGGTAGAAACAGAACATTGTGTCTTGATCCTCATTTTGTGTTTAATATTTGTTTGAGACTTTTACTCCCATCATATACATAGGTTGTGGCTTGTTGTGTGCTAGTACAATGTGAGATATACTTCTTTAAAAAGTAATTGCCATAAAGTAAACGTATCTGGTGACTCTGCTCGAACCTTGTAGAGCTTGAGACTTCTATTCTGATATGTTCATATGGATTTCTAATGTGGTGTGATATACTGTGTAGAAATGAAATAAGTTATACATGACATCATGATCGTTTCTGATTGTGAGGTCTATTTATGAGTATGTTTATGTACAGTTTAGATTCTGGAAAAAGAATAAATTGATGAGTTATTCTACATTCTATGATATATATATTGTAAAAGTAACATAGCATCCCTTTCCACTATTCTATTTAAAATCAACTCAGTTTCCAAGTTTGTTTAGTATGGGTGTTACATACTTTATTCACATATAGCTCAACATGAGGAGATTATCATTACATCAACATCATCCCTAATCTAACAACAAGAGATTGTAGCATTCATGATGAAACTAAGAGAAGAAACAGGGTTTACAATCACAATCCTTGATCTTGAAGGTTAAGAACTTGGTGATGAATGCTTTCTTGCTCCTTTATCTTTGCTCTAGGCTTCAATCAATCCATCCAAACTGAAAGGACTCTAATTCATCTTCAATCTTCTCTTCCAGGGTTCTATGATGAGGTGGAGAAGAGGGGGTTCAGATCAGGTGAATTGTTATGAGAATAATGCCTCCTCTCTCCTCAAAATGGCTTTCTATATTACCTCCCAGATAGCTGACACGATCCGTGAGCATTCCATATGTCACACACCGTGTGACTGGTCTTCAAAACCAGTTCGAGATTCATGTTTCGACCATATCTTGCCCTTCCGACCTTTGATTGACCTCTGACTCAAACCGTTGGCTTCGTATTTGAACCCTATATTCGATGAATACCTGAAACCTTAGAGAATAATCAAGGAGACAAGTCAAATGGATCTGAATGGACCGTTTGAGAGACAAAGGACAAAACTCTTCCTAAGCATATCCAATCACTTAAAACTGGTTGGAAATCAATTGAAACGAGCTAAACGATAGTCAAGCCGGCTGGTCTTAAAAAGCCTATTGTAGCGATTATCACTACAATATGGAGTGACATCAAACCACCCCACACTTGACCATTGATTGTCCTCAAGCAAATTTACATCTTAAACAAAGAGGGAATCGAAAGATGGTGATCAAAATAACATGCCTAGTTAGTCAAGCGTACTCCACGGTTTCGAAAGGTATCTGTCATTCACCAAATAACACAATGATGTACAAGTCACTGAATTCCTTAGAAAAGTACACACCAAACTCAAGCATAAAGAGTTTATGACTAGACGCATAAACAAGCAAAGATGTAATGGTTTTGCCAATGCCCTTGTGTCTTATGGTACTAACGGAAGAAACAGACAAACATAGGATCCTGGCTAGGTATTTTCCCGTCTTGAGGGAGGGGATGATTTCCATATAAAGACATCAAATCTATCATCAAGCATACTATCATAGCCCTCTTCTTTTATTTTATTTTGCTTTTCATGTGTCTTGTATTTGGTTTTCAACTTGGTTTTTTTTGCATGGCTTCTTTTTCCAAATGGTATGGTTCTAATTCTGATCAAGCTCGGATCCAGTTAATATTAAGCACCAATTCCCCGATCCACACCTTAAAGGGTTGAAAAGTAGAGCCCGATGTGGCGAGCCAGTACAAGAATTTAGTTGGCTAACATTGAATATTTAACAGTGGATCTGAATCCGCTGTTAAAATATTTATTTAATGGCGAGTTTTCTTGTCTGTAATAGCGGATTCTTGTTCGCCGTTAAATAGAAAACCTAACATGGATTAATCTGCCATTAAGTTTAGCAGTGGATTCTATTTGTTGTTACATTGTGTGGAAAATTTTTAGATGCGCGCCAACTCCTGGCAAGGAGAAACGACGTCCTCGAAGCTCAGGTAGGGAGCTGCAACACCCTTTAAAGGGTGTGGAGGGGGAAGAGGGTACTCTGGGTACAGAGGATACTAGTACCTGAGTATGAGTCCTGGTAGTATACCATATGATCATTCTGCCAGCCTTGTGTCTACTATATCCAGTGTATCTTAGTTTGCAAGATCTATACCCGCTCTTCAACACGCTGAAACGAGCTCGTTATCTCTCCCTTGAGTGCATCAAAGTCACTCCTCAATGCTCGAATATCACCTTGTGTCGACCCCAACTATTGACCAATTCAAACCATATAGCCCTCTAAAGCAACAACGAGGAGGTACATGAGAGTCTGGTAGCATCTCCAAGATTGGGAACCAGGTATAAAATCAAAGCACTTCTCCTGGACCATCAAAGAGGGAGGCATCATTTGGGTGGGATGGAGTGAGGGTTAACCGGGTAAGGAGCATTCGAAGGAGGATGAGCTGAAGAAGAAGAAGCTTCATTCCTTTTCCTCTTGTTGGTTACCTGAGATTTAGCTCGAGTAGGCATCCTGAAATGATAAAAGAGTGATCATCCAAAACAAAACAAAAGTTGACACCAAATGGTCATCCAAGCTCAATCCATCAATTTTATCAAGAAATGGCAGACAAGTTGAGCATGGAGAACAAATAAGCACATGGTGTTGGATGAGTGAGAGCATTCAGTAATACGCAACCAAACCATTTAGCCGATGATATGCAAGAAATAGCTCATAAGTAGATATGGCATACACAAGATACAAAAGATAGACAAAATAAATGAAGAAGAAGATAGCTAGTTTTTCTCAAGCAAGACTAACTAGCAATCCTAAACAAGAGCATTCTAAAATCCACAAATAAGTAAGACAAGGGTTAGCAAGTGTCATTAATTGCCACAAAGTAATCATCACTTAGGTGTAGCAAGTGTCATTAACAAGAATGAGCAGAAAGAGTATATACAAAGCATCAAGTGACAAAGTATGCCTCATTCAAGTTATATCAAAAGGTGAGCTCAAGGATATATCATTAGAGGGGCAAGTGGAGTAGCTATATCCATCATGATTCACTGAACCATAACCACAAATATTGAGAAACAAATGAGTCAACAAGAGTAATTATATTGCAAAACAAGAGTAATTATAGCTACAATATCAAATCATTAGTTGGTAGCATCAAAATCACCTAGCAAAAACCTTGGTACAAACACACCTATTAAGCATAAAGATGCTATTCCAAGTTCTCATCACAATGATTCCTTATAAATGCTAGGCCAATACAAATCTGAATCAAATAACTTCTTAGGAGTGCGATCCGCTACATGATGACCACCAACGGGGCCGAAATGGAAATGTTTCAAGATCTCGTGGGCTTCACTCAAGGGCATACATCTCTAGATCAGCTTGTCCACACCGACACGAAAGAGGAAAGGGTCATCCCACAAGTAATTCTTGATATAATTCAATATGAGCCTCCTTTGTTGTTAAGGGAGATCCTTTGGAAATGTCTTGCTTGTAAGATAGTTTGCGATGTCAGCAAACCATGGTCCATCAATTTCCTTAGCCATGGCATAGAATAGCTTTTCATCAGGGAAGAGGTCATCGATCGGCCCGTCTTCAGTATCCACTATTTCACTCTCAACCAACTGAGAGAGGTGGTCGGCCGTCATATATTCGGAGCCTTTCTTGTATTCAATCTCAATGTTGAAATCATGGAGTAAGAGAATCCACCTACTCAATGGTGGCTTTGCACCGGTTTTAACATGAGATACTTGATGTCGGCATGATCTGTAAATACCTTAGTATGAGAGACGACTAGGTAAGAAAAGAACTATTCGAAAGCAACACATTGCCAATGAGATCCTTCTATGTGGCTTTACAGTTCTGTTGAGCATCATTGGGGGTCTTTCTTGTGTTGTCCCAATACCGCCCCAACAACATATTTTCTTGCATCACACATTAGCTCGAATGGAAGAGTCTAAGCTGGAGCTATCAAGATCGGTGTACAAGTAAGCTTTGCCTTGAGAAGGTGAAAAACACCCAAGCACTCTTGGTTGAAGTTTAAAGGAAGATCCTTCTCAAGAAGACGGGTCATGGGAATAGTTATCTTGAAGAAATCCTTGATAAAATGCAGGTAGAATCCCTCATACCCGATAAAAGTCCAAATTCCCTTGATTGAGGTAGGTGGAGGAAGTTTAGCAATGTTTTCAAGCTTAGCGTTGTCCATTCTATGCCTTGGCAATATCTTGTGTCCGAGGAAAATTCCTTCTTGCACCATGAAGTGGCATTTTTCATAATTCAAAGCTAAATTGGTTTCCTCACACCTTTGGAGTACCTTCTCCAAGTTCTTCAAACATATATCAAAATAATCATCATAAACCAAGAATTCATCCATGAATACCTCCATAACTTCCTCCACAAGGTTGCTGAAGATAACAAGCATGCACCTTTTAAAAGTAGTTGGAGTATTGCAAAGTCCAAATGGCATTCACTGGTAGGCAAATTTACCAAAGGGACAAGTGACTGTATTCTTCTCTTGATCTTTGGGGGAAAATTAGAATTTAGAAGTAGCAGGACATCCGAACAAGAAAACAATAGTACTCATTTTGGCTAACCTTTCATGTATTTGATCAATGAAGTAATTCTTTCGAGTAGCACCATTGAGTCTTTCGTAGTCAATACACACTCGTCATCCCGTGATTTAACTTGTCAGGATAAACTCCTTCTTGTCATTCCCAACAACCGTAGTACCTCCTTTCTCCGGGATTACTTGCACCAAACGCACCTATTGGCTATCGGAAATGGCATAGATAATGTTAGCGTTCATGAGCTTCATTAGTTCCTTGTGGATAGCCTCTTGTAGATTGGAACTTTGCGGCCTTTGAGGTTGAACTATCGGCTTCAACTCATCCCCTAGTGGGATCTTGTGTGTGCAAACTGTGAGACTAATCCCTCGAATGTCATTGATACCCTAACCTATCACCCTCTTGTGATACTGGAGAAGATTGAGTAACCTCTCCTTTTGATTACAGGTAAATTGGAATTCATAATCATCGACAACTTCTCACCCTCCAAGTGGGAAGGTAGCAGTTTAAGCTTAATCTCCCATGGGTTTTCATATGAATTAGTACTTTCGGGTGCAGTAGATGATGCTTTCTCCAATAGCTTGCACTTCTTCCATCGAAGGGTCTTTGATTAGATCATCTTCTTGTTGCATGTAATTGCCCAAGGATGAATCCAAGGCATCTTTATACACAAAATCATTAATAGAATAAACCAAATCCATTTCAAAGGATTTACCATATTCACCATAATCTTGAGCATTTGAGTATTTCATACCATGAGTTCATGTAAAAGTAGCTTCTTCGTCTCCTACTTGTAAACTAAGTTTACCCTCAAACACGTCTATGATCGCCTTAGAAGTGTTTAGGAAGGGCTACCAAAGATTAATGATATGTCTATGGTCCCGCCTCGTATCTCGCAAAACCCTGCTCTACTCATCCCGGTTCCTATTCAATATGATAACATCCACAAGCTAGTAGAATATAACTATTTATGTATGAAAGTTACTCTCTTCTAAATGTCTTGAGGTCGGAAGAAAGACGCTTGCAAGTGTTTATCTAAAACTTACAGATCTAAATCCCATCTCCAAACATTCTTTTGAAGGATTCAATAACTTTAAGTTCATGGTTACTATGATAGAATCAACCAAAACTGCAATCAACCCCTTCAGTACTCTTTCAGGCCTGAAGATACCTAGTAGAAAGAGCTCCCTAGTCATGCCCTGCCACAAAGGCCTGACCACAAAGGCTGTTGAGCAGCTCGATCTTCAATTCAAAAAAAGCTCTTTTATGATTCGGCTTAGTTTTAAATGAGGCAAGCTTGAGTCATGGTATCTTTGACTCAATAGGCTCGCGAGCTGGTTTGAGCCTGAACTCGAGGCCAACTCGAATACTAGCTCGAGTATATGACTTTTTAATAGACTCAATAATGCAACACGTGTTTAACTCGAATACTTTGTGCAACAAATCAAGTGTTGCATTGTATATCTTTAGCTAAATCTTGCATAGCTAGCTTTCAAGATGACTTCTTGATGATTTTTTAGCGTACAAACTTTAAATTTAGTTCAAATAAGACTCATTATGAGGTTTAATTAACAAAATTCGAGTTACGGTTTTTTGAGAGCATAAACTTCAAATTGGACTCATTAGGGGCTTTAATGAGCAAAATTCTAGTTGGCTTCGAGTTTGGCTTGCCTAGCCTTAACGAGGCAGGCTCGAGCTTAACACGAACTAAAATTTCTAACTTGAATTCATCTAAAAAATAACTAGCCGAACTTGAGCAAAATGAAATTCGGCTCATCTCGGTTGGTGTACAACCCTACTCAGATCATATGGAAAGCGAGAATAGCTGTTACAGATGCCAACTGATGATGTTCCATTTGCCACATTTATCACCTTCATTTAAGTGTCCTATCATGCATAATTATGCAGTTTTGTCAAGGACTGTTCCTTAACTGGTCAAAAACTGCCTTGGTTAGGCGCAATCTTTGCCAAAGGTTATGAGCAATTATTGAAAACTCTGGCTCGAAGAAGGAGTTTAAATCCTATCTAAAGACATGCTTCCCTTCATTCAAGGAGAGACACTTTTGGACGAAATTGAGAGCGAAGAACAGAAACATTCGAGCGATGAGAATGCATCAATTTCAAAGTGCTCAGATCGAAAGACATAATCAAGATTGACGAATCCCGTACTCTGAAGTTCTTCGGGGAAATTAGGTTTTTGAGATTTCTTCTTGTAAACCTAATTCCAATGATTTCCTTTGTTGATTTGGATTTGTTTTTTGAAGTTATGAGTAGCTAAACTCCTCTTGCTTATATTAGATGAATCCTAGGTGATTCATTATGAACGAATGATTGTTTAACTCTGACAATTTATGCGAATTTGGTGGATCTAGTTTGTGTATAATTTCGTTTCTCCTCCCAACACCTTTTGGAACCTTAGAAGAGAATATTGAAGATCAATTGGAGTCCTTGGAGCATTGCATGGATTGATTGAAGCTTCAGGAAAGAAGAAGGATCATGGAAGCATTCATCATCAAGTATTCTACCTTAGAGCTCAAGGATGATGATTGTAACCCCTTTGTGTTCTCTTAGTTTCATTCATGGTAGGCTAGAACTTATAGTTTTTAGATTAGGATGATGTGGATGCAAGGATAATCCCCTCATAATGAGGGGTTGGACAACATTTAGATGATTTATGGTATGTGAATTTTTTCTTGATATGCAGTTAAGTGTATTTGTACGTTATGGCTTGCTTTGGATAAATGTAGGGAGATTCATGCATGACTATGCTTGATTAACCAAGCTAAAAATGCACGAAACACCCTAACTTCTACACAAAGCTACCGAATTATGCATGAAATTTTGCTTAAATGAGGGTGATGAACTTGGTAAATCGAACTTCATCAGATGTTCTATTCATTGTATAAAGAGACTCAAATGTATCTTTGATCTTCGGTCGATCTTTCCTCAACACATCTAAGGCAATCATAGACGTGTATGAGGGTAAGCTTACCTTATGAGTAGGAAAAGATAAACGTACTTTTAACTTGACTCGTAGCATCAAAAACTCGGCCGCCGAATATGAGTTTATCTATTTTATTTTCTTTGCAAGATGCTTTGGATTCCCCCTTGAGTGATTTTAAAAAACAGGATAACGAGAGAACGAAAGCGCTTTCAATCAAGGGAGTGCAATCTTTTCATTTAGCTCCATTAGCGATCTTTAGATGAAAAAATTTGCATGAAGAACCACCAAAACTTGAGCTAAAAAAATGCCTATAAGGTCAAGGAAAGGGAGTCATTAATGGAAAAGCTCAAGGAGCCACACTCCCATTTGAATGATAGTTTGGGGTTTTGCTAGGAGAAGACCACGCCAATTGATGACGCGCACATCCGCATCGTGAAGGAACTCAAAGCGGACGATCTAGTTCTTATCTCTAGCGCTCGACTCAAGCTCCTCCAGAAAAACTCGATGTCAACTTGGGCCTGCCTATGCATTGTAAAGAAAGTATTTACTTTTGGGAGAATCATGGTAACACCGCTACTAGAATATAGACACTAAAACTTAATCCATTAATAAGCCTTTAATCAAATAAAACTTATATATTGGATCCTTAAATACAAATCAACAAGACAAGAGGAGATACAACTCCCAATTCTTAAAACACATCAAAACTTATATCAAATGATATCAAAACCCTGACTAGCTCTCTCCCACCTTCATCTCTAGTACATGTGACACTACACATACAGATACAATAGAAAGACAACATCTAATTAGGATTAGTGCTAATCACTGAGTACCTGCACAACATACATAAGGAGCTGATTCTGATCATAAGAAAGGAGAGATGTCATCATAGAAGATACAAAAACAACTCCTCTAGTTTAGTCTAGTAATGTGACCCTACCGGTAATCTAATAGGATACCTAGCATCAGCCACTCCTAACTGTGCAGATAGAGTCCTAGTATATGAGACCATGAAACAACCCTACCTTGTGAGTAGCATCTACAAGCATACTCGATATGTCTTGTCTTTTCCTTTATCACTAGGGATTGCACAATCGGGGGTGAGTGACCAATGCAGAACATCATTGGGATCTATCTAGCTATAACTACCTCATTCTACTCTAAAGAGTGAATCAAACATAATTGTTCAATCGTTAGAGTCCTAAATTCAATGTTGAATTCAACTTATGTACAGTAGATTACACGCTACTGTACAGCTGGTCGAAGGGGTTTTGAAGTCCCAATAACCAAATGAATCGCAAGAAGTATCAGGGTCATTTTGCACTAGAGGTCCCTTCATTAGACTTTACTCAGATTAGGTTTCACGGTCAAGTTCCTCAAATAGGGGAGATAAACTATCACTATGAACAAAATATAAAATACGGGAGATAAACTATCACTACGAAGAACTACAAACTACCTAACTAAGTAGATGAGGAAAAGAAAATCAATGGTCAATAATGGAAATGAGATCTTGCTACGTCTCTAGACTTAGTCGATGCTCAAACCCTTGGACAACAGAAGTTGGACTCGATTGGAACTTCTTGGTACTTAAAGTTTCCATGTATTCTTATCCTATCAACTAAGTCTAGATGCTCAATGACACCTAAGTCACTACAAGTCATATGGCATGATGCTATCACAAACATTTCATAGGTCAAAAGCACCTACATCAAGCTTAAATTAGAATGATACGATAATGTAGCATGCAATGAGAATCGCCTTTTCAGGTTCACTAATTTGCTATGTATCTATTGTATCAGTCCACTCTTTTGAGACAAAGATCTGAAGCCCACTAGGCAATTTATCGAATATGAATGGCTCCTATGAAAGACTAGTTCATTCGCTCCCGGATGAGGGTTAACGTCTAACCTAGATGTTTGATTTGGGCTCTCTAGGTATGCAAGCTCTCACGTGTCTAAGACAAATCTAACAAAGATTCATTCAAGTTGATCAGGCAAGAACAAATCGAAAACGAAATGAATCCTTTTATAAAAGTTCCCAAATATCCTTTTAATCCTGGCGCTATGATCTTATGTAAATATTGGTGCTATGGTCTTATGTCAATATTGGCACTATGGACATAGCCTCAAGTTTTACATATCATAGCGCTAATAATTTTGAGATGGTCAGAATGGGGTGTCAACATTTGCGCTATGTGCATAGCGCCAAGTCTGACATGTAGCCATTTGTGATTTCTTCACTTATTGACCCATCCGAGCTCGTCCATGCATTCCCGTATCGATCTAAATAGTGCCCGACATCGTCATATACCTGAAATCATACAAAAACACTTCAAAATGACATCAAAACAACCCCGAACGGGTTCGAGACACTAAATTGAGATAGAAGCTACAAATGCGCAAAACACCCTAAATTTCTACCCAAAACTATACACACATGAATGGAATATTGATTAAATAAGGGCGATCAGAACAAAAATTTGAGGGTCATCACGCACCCATTCCGGAGCAGCTCAACCACCCTCTCCTCCTAGTCAACAGAGGGAGTGGTTTGGATCTCCTCCTAGTGGATCAACCTAACCCGCTAGATAGGTTTGCCCCTGAGCTATTCTAGACGTTGTAGTGAGTCTCACTAGGTAGTTTAGAAACTGAGCGGCACCCTGTGTGGTGCCCTGAACAAGGGCCGCCTCGTGTGCGGCAATATGAGCACCAACAGCAGCAGTAGCAGTATCCTTGCCTATTCGACGTCATACGTATTTGGGCTCGGGGAGCACCAGGTGTTGGAATGTTGAACCTTCTCTAGAAATCTACACAAAGGGGATGCAAGATTAGTGACTGCTTAATGGTCACCACGGGCGTGATACGTAAGTCAACACAGGCGAGATGTACAGGCTACCACGAGCGTAATGTATAGGTCATCATGAACATGGTGAACCAGCAATCACAAACGTGGTAGATAAGCCATCACGAGCGTGGTGAACCAGCAACCACAAGCGTGATGTTCAAGTCATCACGAGCATGGTGAACCACCAATCATGAGCATGATGGATAAGCCATCACGAGCATGATGAGCGAGTCAGCCACGGGCGTGATGGGCAGGTCACCATGGGTGCAACTGCTTGCAGAAGCCTGAATCGATCAGAAACCTAAAAATCTCATTGATAGTGAAAACCTAGAGCCGAAAATGGGAAATCCTAAGTCTAGAAAGCATCAAGAGACTCTAACAAGAAACCTAAAGGCTTCAGTTTTGGGATTGGAAGCGGAGTACGGAAAAGGAAGGAGGGAAGTTACCGTGTGATTAGAAAGGCTTCGGAGAGAGAGAGAGGAGCTCACTAGTGGCGGCAGCGAGAACTGAGGGAGAGGTGGTCATTGTGCATCAGAGAGACCAAGCTGAGAAAAGGGGGCGGGAGGAAGAGGGCTTACTGGAGAACTGTTATAGATGGAGAACGTGGCGGCTTCAGGTGGGAACGACCATGGTGGAGTGATTGAGGAATGGAGGATTTGGGAGAAAAAATAGGGTTATGGAATTAGGGATCGGTTTCCTTTTTATAAGGCAGCCACGGGCCTAGCATATAGATCACCATGAGTGTGTTTGGTTGGCAACCACGGTCGTAGCTCGTAGGCAGCCATGCGCGTGACGCATGGATAAACAAGAATGGTCTGAAAGATGCGGGTTGTGTCTGGCACGGGAGTTTGGATGTAGTGTGCTAAAGGGAAAGGTCGGGTTTAACCCAAAAGTTGACGGAAGCATTTGAAACTGGAACATGTGGAGTTTCAGGATGGCTTGGTGTAGACAGAACTGTAGGAGTCAAAATCGAGTGTTGATTGGTGGTTTGAACCATCCCGGAGACTCACCTCGAGCCAGATCAACCTGATGGGAATTAAGAGAAAAACAAGTAGGAATGGTCACAATATGCATCAATGCAAAGAAGAAGCCAAAATGAACTAGCACCGTAAACATCCAACAATCACAAGCATGGTGCACTTTGACAATTCCCCCCACACTTAAACATCACATTGTCCTCAATGGGACAAAAATATAGTAGAGTAGGAGAAAGTGTACCGTTAAGAACAAGCACAAAGGATGGAGGGTGGAACAACTCATAAAGATGCTCCAAAATAGAATAACCCAAGTCGATGATCAAAGGAATGTTGGAAAACCTGAAACAAACATAAGAAACAAAAAAAGAGCGGAGAATTAAAAGAAAAGGATAGAAACTTGGGTTGCCTCCCGAAAGCACTTAGTTAACGTCATTATCTTGACGTGGTGAAGTGGAGGTAGACTAGCAAGTCATTAGCTTGACGTGGTGAAGTGGAGGTAGACTAGCAATCACCATCCCATCCAAGAAGCTCCTTGTAGTTCGTGTCATCATTGGTCGTTGAGTAGATGTGGTTAGGAAAAGTAACTTGAATGCTCCCCCATTGCGGATGACTAAACTCAACACAGCCGGTAGGAGTGGTGTCCATCTTCATCAAAGGATTAAGTAAAGGCACATCCTTCTAGCTCTTGGCTTCCTCAACCATTATCAATTCTTTGCGACGCCTCTTCCTTTTCCTTCTACTTAGCCGCTTCCTTTTGATTGCCCTAGTAGTAGGTTCGGAGAATTCCTTGATGTTTCATTTGAAGAGGAGGTAGTGTCACGATTTGAAGTGGTTGGTTCTTCTAAGATCTTAGACTCTTTGGGTGCATCATGAGCATCTATGACCAAGGGGGTGGTGCTAGCATTGTGAACTCCACAAATCTCCTCATCCTCTATACTTCCGAAAATGTCAGATAGAATGTCAATATCTTCGACCAAAAGAGGAGGACTAGGAATCGTACCCTTTCTTAACTTAGCCATATAAGCATTCCCCTCTTCTTCATCAGAGAACTAGAACGGAAATTCTTCAATATCGCCATGTCTCAGCCTAGCCAAAAAAGCCTTCTCATCTTTAGACTCCTCTTCGATCGCACCAACATCTTCAATTGGTCCCGCCACTTTAATTCTTTCTCCAATGTCCGTATGCCAAACTCGAGTCTTGTATTCCAATTCAAAAAAAGCATCTTGGAGAATTTCTATTTGACTTGACAAGCGATCAATCTTGTCTTCTTACTTTACCAATCTATCCCCAAATTGTCTTGTAAAATCACTTAGTAACTTCTCAACACTTGTTGTTTTCATTATAGGGCATGAAGAGCGAGTTTCTTGTTGAGATGCTTGGCGACTATTTTTTTCTTCTTTGAGTTGGAAAGCAATGAAATTGATGGACTCTTGAAGCTCTCCCAAAGCTGCTTCAATCCTTGCATTGTGAGCCGCTTGAATAGCTATATCGGCACGATAGCGAGCTTCAATGTCTTGGATTAGCTTGACAATATCTTCATTGGAAGTGGAGGGACCATAATTCCCATTCATCGAGTCATGGAATTGAGAATCACCATGAAATCCAGATTGGTCTTGCCAATTTGAATAACCTTGATCATTTGAACTCCTATTAGTGAAATCACCATAACCACAGTCATACTCATTCTGATATCCATAATGAACCGACGGGAAGCCTTGATTAGGAGAGTCAAACTGCATCTGTGGATGGTTATCCATACTTCGTCCTGTAAACAAAGCTGAACTATCCAAACCAACAAATACAAGGGTGAAACAGAAAAATAAAGACTAAGCCAGCAATCCTACACCTTTCGTGAAGTCAAGTAGTACTCCCCGGCAACGGCGCCAATTTGATGTTAGGGTTTTCAAGTCCAAACAATCAAATGATTTTGAGATACCTCAGAGTCGAATTCTCTCGGGTCACTTGGCCTTCACTACTCAGCTTTGGTTCGCTGGTTAGTTGATCACAGTTTTTAAGCAGTTTTATCCTAAACTATAAAATGAAAACGAAACAATTACTCGAGGAAACAGGAAACTAAGAATGCAAATATATAACTCAACGGTTACAGATCAAATTAAGATGAGAACGACTGTGGGGAAAGGCCTTGTTCGGGTTTTGGATCCTTCTAAGGACTATGTGAAACTGTTCAGCAGCAGAATAAACAGGAACATGGATAATGATAAGTTTCGGGTCTTAGGATCGGGTTTGTCAACTCAACATCCTAAAACCACTCTCAACACCCGCAAGTATCCACTCAACAAACAACTCAACAACAATATCATAAGAAAACCCAAATCAGGAAAACAGAGAAAAATTGTGAATCGAATGGAAACGGGACAATCGAGGTAATGGGATAACGTAACTCAACATCAATCAACATGAATCCACAATCCTATCACTACACACAAGAACAATCCCATAAATCCAAAAGAATTCACAAAACCCAAACAAAAAGAAAACCTATTTCTCCATGGAAGATGTAGAGAAAGCTTCGAACCGCCAATCCATCAAAATAGAAGGTTGATCCTCCGTTGGGTTTCGATTCCTCGACTATTCGGCTTCAAATCTTCATTCCCATGGTGTTCCTAGGCTCCCAAGCACTTTTCCCTTCGTCAATTTTGTTTTTTAGTTCGTCATTTTCTGTTTCTCCATTCTGAAATCGCGTCTGGGGCAGAATTAATTTTGCTTCCCAGACTAGGCGTCACGGCCGTGAAAGGTTACCCATTACGGCCGTGACACGTCCTTGACTGGTCAACAGCAACCTTGATCGACTTTCTTCGGCCATAATTTCTTCATTCAGACTCCGATTTCGCTCCGGAAGGTACCATCGGCTTCGTATTCGAACCCTCTATCCAACGGATACCTGCAATCAAGGAAAAGACCCCAAGAAATAAGTGAAATAAACCGAAATGGTCCGTTCGAGAGGAAACGAGCACGAAATGCACTAATGTTCAAACCGACACTTATAACCATGAAATATCATCAAAACCGGAGCAAAAACTAGTCAAGATAGGGTCAACATGGCTACCAATAATCAAACTATCACACATCCAAAGTGGGAAGTGAAAGATGGAATGGGGAACCTCATTTCACTCTCCAACAATTTGAGCTTTATATGGGACCCCATTCAGCTGAGTCAACTTCCAAACTAGTCCCGAAATCGTATTTCGCTCCTAACTAACTCGTCTGACTTCTTATTAAGCTCTGGTTTGTACCATTGGATTCGTAATCACATCCTTATCCAAAAACCCCTAAAATAAAAAAAACACTCAAGAAAACAAGTCAAATGCACCGAAATGGCCCGTTTGAGAGGAGATGAGCACAATCATTCATTCATGGCAAACCTAGGTACCCAAACCGATCAAGTATCAATCGAAACAAGTCTATCTAGTCAAGATGGGTGCTAACATCACTGCCTTTTGGAGTGAAATCAGTGGGTCTGGCTCCCGACAAGTCGAATACTATATGGGCCTAACTCAACTCCATGCTTGCATGCAGATTTAAATTTTAAGTTTTTGAGAATCTCAAATCTCGATCTGAGCATTTGGATCTATGTTCGACACTTTGACTGATCTAATGGGCTACATTTAAGTGGGTAGTTAGGTCATTCAACAAAACAATTTTTTTACACGACTTCCACCGGCGAGCGGCCGCCAGTGACTTTTTCGTGAGTTTTCCATCGACTTTTTTTAACGACCCCTGTTGACTTTATCGATGAGTCTTTATAACAAGTTACATGAGAAACTAATTATGATGGTTTGTAATAGGTTACACGAATAACACATTATTATGGTTTATAACTTTTACACCAAACTCCGACGAGCCTCCAGCGAATTAGTTATAATAGTATGTAACCAGTTATTTGATAAATTGTTAGTAACTGGTTGCATAAATCGTGTATAACTAGTTATGTCGTTCTTATAACAAGTTATGATGACGTTCTTATAACTAGTTATGACGTTCTTACCAAAATAGTTACTGAAGAATCATCTATAACTAGTTATGATCTTATAATAACTTGTTATATAATAAAAAATTTGGATTTCTAACTTTCCTATGTTTGTAAATATTCATAAAGAACCTTCCCAAATGGTTTCAAAGTTTGTATAGACCTTCTGTAGCCTCCATTTTAAGGCATTTGATTAGATACATAAAAGGTAAAAATAGTGTTACATATAATAACATAAATCTAGAAGACGTGCCAATGAAGCAGGATAAGTAAGAGTCTCACATTCCATAAAATGGGCGGCACTATTATCATAACGTCGAATGTGCTTGATACAAACAAGGGGTGATAACGCAAGAAGTCATTGGCAATCTTAGAGAAGCATCCCTAGCCGGATATCCAACATAGTCACACTCCTTCTGCCAAATCTGTGTGAATTATTGCAGATACTGTCAGTGGTTGCCAGAACTTCCAATACCAGAGGGTTAGTGAACTTTGATACCCCTTGTCCTTGATACACCCATTGAATTCGATCTTGTTCATTCAGGATGAAGTTATGTTAGAACAGTTTGGAGAGCGAGGTGATTCACAGCTGAACCTGCTAAAAACAACTAGATTCCTCGATTTCCACAGTTGCCACAAAAAATAAATCAATTTAATGGATGCAGGCTAGTCTGAATCATGGCAATGTCTTCAAAAGGAAATTGGGTGTTGAGTGATTGATATATACGTTGGGACACCACATGTCGAGGCCAATTGGGTAGCTACTGGACATGAAAATAACCAATGTTGTTGTGTTTCATGTTCTAAACTACAAACTCTACATAAAGGATCCACTTCTACCTTCATAGAGATTAGAGCATCATTAAGTGGCTTGATGATGTTGAATAATTTTGACATGAAGAATTTGAGGTTTGGCAAGATTGATAGAACCCACAGCCGTGCCCATAGAGCCCCATCCAAAAGGGATCGCCCATAGAAGATTATCCTTGCTTCATAGAGTTGAGCTTATGCCAGGCGATAACCTGATCGCGCAGTATAATGACCTGAGTTGCCATAATACAAAACTAATCTATCGGAACAAGTAACCCAAGGTAAAGAGATGGATTGGATGATAAAATCGATGGAAGATTCCATTTCCATTAGATAGAAGTACAACAGCTGTTGGTCGAACATCAGTTGAGATCCCTGGAAGGACATTAGGAGTTGATGATGGAGTCATTGGCAGCTGCAGTGATTGCAACATCGAGACTGAAGCTCCATCACCAACAAGACAACGAGATCCTTGAAGAAGCAAGGAACAGCCATAGAGAATACTCGTCCAACCCCGAGAGGGTCTTTCGCCCTTTACCAAGTGGAGCAAGTCAGAGGAACGATAATATCGACCTTTCAACATATGCTCTAAAAAAGAGTCGGGCGAATTGTAAAACCTATGACAAATGGAAAATAATAATGGTGAAAGTGGATCCCCTTATGGCAGGCCTTGGGATGGTGAGAAAATATTGGATGGACTCTGGTAGCTAATGAATTAGTATGATAAGCAAGTCATTAACCAACAACATTCCAATCATAATCATGTAAAAGAAAGAGTTTATATGACCTAATTCAAGCAATGACAAAAATTAAGTTAAAACTCCAAAGTCCAAACATTATCATTATCATATTAAACATCCACTATGACCAACTCCTCATCATGAAGGGATTATCCTAGCAACACCATCAATCCCTAATCTAACAATGTAAGGATCTAGCCAATCATAACTAAAGTAGTACAAGAAAGAAGAAATACAATCACCATGTTTCTTAATGATAGAAGAAGGCTTTGAATGCGCTATGATTTTCAATCCTTGCTCTACCTTCCAAGTTTTCAATCCAATCTTTTTTTATCCTCCAATTCCTCTTCTAGGTCTGTAAAAGAGGAAAAAAGAGAGAAAATTTGGATCTAATATATTGTTATGACAGATTATAGATTATGCTCCCTCTCTCCTCCAAAATGTGCTTAAATAGTGCTACCTTAAGGATCCAACTCGGTTTGGTCAACTTCCAAACTGTTCCCAAAATGGTATTTTGCACATATTTTGCTCATCCGACCTCCGTTTGACCTCCGGCAAAAACCGTTGGATCATTATTACCATCCTCTATCTGTGGGATACTTGAAACCTTGAAGATACTCGAGCAAACAAGTGGAATGGGCCAAAATGGTCCGTTTGAGAGAACATAACACACAATCCTTCTTTCTATCATCCATCATATCAAATAGGTCAAGAATCGCCTCATATCGAGTCAAATACTGGTCAAGATGGGGTTGATTCTAATACAGTATGTAGTGCTATCAAATCCCCCCCCACACTTGAACCTTGCTTGTCCTCAAAAAAATCTACAACTTGCACTCTCCAAAGAACTCAACACGTGATCAAAGGAAAAACATGCATGGGGTAGTGTGCTACTAGGGTACCAGAGGCGTCACGAACCTAAATGGGAACCAATTTTCCACACCTCCATACAGTACTGAACTTCTGGTGGAAAAGATGCTTTCACTGCTTGCTAGGCGTTAGTAGAATTTAAGTGTTACATGGGTTTTAAAATAGGAGAGGTAGCCATGGGTGTGGCAGGAAGTCCATCACGAGCCTGATGTGCTGACCACAATGGGCATGGCATGTAGGGGATCACGACCGTGACTAAGTGATGACTACAAGCATGGTTAGTCGCCAACCACAATCGTGGATGGATGTAGACCAAGGACGTGGCAGTCTAGTGCACGACGGGTCTGCTATGATGTACCATGGGCGTGGCTCATAGACCACTACAGTCGTGGCAACGTTTTAAACCACAGATTTCTACTTTTACTCAAAAGAAGAAATGTGTGTAATGGGTGTTGAATCTTCTCCTCCATGGTTTGTAGCGCGAACAATGACTAGGTGAGGCCATTAGTGAGGATGGAAAGGGAGCAACTGGCACCTAAGCTGGACTTCAAAGAGTTAACTAGGATGGGAGCCATCACCTTTTATGGAGACTCCTCAGTCTCCTGGTTGGCTGTGAATTGGTTAAGGGAGTTGAAAAATGCCTTCACCTACCTGAAGCCTGCATTAGACTAGAAGTTAATGTATGATGCCTATCTGCTTAGAGGAGCAGCCAAGGAGTGGTGGTGGAATTAGTTAGAGGTGGGAGAAGACCCATATGACAAGGATTGTAAGGAGTTCTTAGTCCTCTTCAAGGAGTTCGTGCTAGAGTAGTCGATGATGAACAAAAGGGCTAAAGGTGGTTGATTATTACAACTTCTTCATCAAGCTAAGTAGGTCGTACAGTGGACCAACAAAACAAAAGGTGGAGAACTTGAAGCAATAGTTCTTGGATGGGCTGAAAACTCACATTTGAGATGGAGTCATGAGTGGTGCCATGGTTACCTTGGCGGAAATCAAGGTGACAGCCTTGAAGGCTGCCCACCTTGTGAAGAAGAGGTAGGGAGAGCGTCTGGCTTGGCAGGAGGAAAAGAAGAGAAAGCATGCAGAATCAGGAGGCGTGCGAGCAACACCAGTTTTGCAGCAGATGACAGACGCACTTAGTGTCCTCTCCATGCACCAGACTCGCCACTCCGCACTTGTAATCCCAACAGTGCAACAGAGGTAGTCTAATGTGGTGAGAGATTTACCTCTTTATCCGGAGTGTGGACATTGACATAGAAGTGTGTCTTCAAGAAGACTGGGCTTGCTTTAGGTGTGGCTAGCTGAGCCATTTCACTCAAGAGTGGCCCAAATTGGGCCGGCCGGTGGTGTCGGAGGCGACAGTACATCAGGGTTGGGCTCCGTCTGGGAGTCGGGCGAGAGGTGTGGGTTTTAAGGCCCCGATTTATGGACCTAAGGCAGTGTTGCTGGGTCTGCGGTCTCAATGAGGAGGTAACATGGAGACGCAGAGAATAGTGTATGCAACTAGAGCAAAGGCAGAAGGCGCCCTAAATACTACTACGTGTATGGTTACCATAGGCGCAGGTCCTTACATGCTTTGTTGGACACGTTTGCTTCGCACTCTTTCATTTCTGTTCCTACTTTCTCTTTTTTGCCTATCATGACTACTAAGATGAGTAGGCCCTTTAGAGTAAGTACTCTGGTAGGGAGGACTCAGCTAGTGGATTCATGTGTGGAAGGGGTAACCCTGTTCTGTGATGATAAAGAGTTCGCATAAGACCTCATCATTCTTCTCTTGTATGAGTTTGATTTGATATTGGGAATGGATTGGCTGGGCCGACATGGGGCTTTGGTGGATTGCAAGCAAATGATGATCCAATTTTTTACCCCTGGGAATGACGAGGTGATGATCTCTGAAGTGAAGGGGTGAGGACATCGCGCTCAACTTTTCCTTTCGGCTTTGACATAAGAAAGGATGATCACAAAGGGGAGTGAAGCTTTTTTAGCTCACATCTTGTTCAATGTAGAAGGGAGAATCGAAGATGTGCCCGTAGTCTGGGAGTTCCCTAATGTGATCTCGAAAGACTTGCCTAACATGCCCCAGAGCGAGAAGTTTCTTTCGATATAGAGCTTGTGCTTAGAACGACACCTATATCCATTGCGCCCTACAGAATGACATCGATGGAGTTGAAGGGTCTCAAGGAGTAGTTGGAAGAGTTATTGGAGAAGGGATTCATCCACTATAGTGTATCACCTTGGGGTGCGCCAATGTTTTTTATGAAAAAAGGATGGGTCTATAAGGATATGCATAGACTACTAGCGGTTGAATCAAGTCACTGTCAAGAACAAGTATCCTCTCAAAACACTCATTCTCTCGACTCGATCATCACAAAGTCACAAGAACTAAAATATGAACAAAACACAAAAACACAACAAACACACATTTGTGCAAGTTTTATCCATTTTTCCTACTCCTAAGTTACACATACCATTGCGACACATCAACAGGGCTCACACATCCCCTTAGTTTTGACAGCTATGGTATCATCAACTCAGTAATGTGAAAGATGCACCCACAAAGTAGAAGAGTATCGAGACAAGTAGGTTAAGCTACCTCGATTACTCAGTAAGAAAAGACTTATGTTACCGTGAATGGGTTAGAGATGAATACTCGATCCCCCTCCTTGAATCCTTTCTCGATGAAGAGGTGTGAATCACAGGGTTGCTTGATCTTTTCCTTCCAAGCCGCCAAACCTTCATCCATATAGAAGCATGGCTCATCAAACCTATGTATTGCAGATGTCCCATCCTTGACCTTGTAGACTATTTTCGAACGAAAAGGAGAGTCCTTGAGTTTCTGGTCCAATGGTCTTTCATGCATGTTCCTCGACTTAGGAGCACTTGATGGGACTAGGGTAATCGCATGCACTCCCTCAGTTATAACACCTTCGGTTTTCTCACTATCATGTTTCATAAAATTGCTCAAGGACAAATCCAAGACGTCTTGACGAAGAAAATTGAAGATGGAGAAAGTCGGAGCCTTCTTGTTAGCATTATCGAACTTAGCATCACCAAGGGCGGATGAGCATTTCCTGCCATGACTCAAATCAAAATCCCCTTTTTCTTTGCTAAGTTGTAAGGTAAGCTTTCCCTCATACACATCTATGATTGCCTCGGATGTGTTGACGAAAGGTTGACCCAAGATCAAAGAGACGTATGTATCCCTGGTGTCAATCACAAGGAAATCGATCGAAAACACAAATCTCCCAACTCTAATAATCACATCTTCAATAACTTACATGGCATCTTAATAGATTTTCTGCCAATTGGATGCAAACCTTAGTCGGGCTAAGTTCTCCTGGGTCTAGCATCTTGTACAATGAGTAAGGCATAACATTGATACTAGCACCTAGATTTGCTAGACCTCTTTGAATTGCAACTTCACCTATCATACAAGGAAGAAAGAAACTACTTGGTTCTTTGAGTTTGCATGGAAGATCTGTTGAGCGGATGGCCGGTCGAGCATTGCTTGTTGAAGGTGATGTTGGAAGCTTCAGTTCGTCGCCTCTTGTTGGTGAAGATTTCCCTTAAGAACTTCACATATTGCGACATCTTTTCAATCGCCTCGGCAAAAGGAATGGTGAAGTTCATACTTTGGAAACGACTCATGAATTTCTTGAAGCTTCTGTCGAGATGATCCGCGTTAACTCGGCTAGGAAAGTGGGGATTTGGCTTGTATGGGGCCAACGTGGGCTTGGAGGTAGAGGTTGTCCCGATCAAATCCTTTGTAGCCTTGTTGGATTCGACTTCAATCGGCACCGTAAACTTCCCGTTATCTTTTGGAGCTTTTGCAACCAGCACACTTTCTTTGATCATCACTCCATCCTCTTGGTCACTTGATGCTTCTTCCTCTCCTTAACATCTTCCACAAGCACTTCATCATCATGCACAACCTCACTAGGTACATTTTTTGGAGGATCTTTTACCTTGGGAGTTGTGTCCACAAAGTGTCTCATGCTTCTAGTGATGGTAGCTCTACAAGTCACCTTATTCCTCGGATTGATTTTGGTGTTTCCAGGTAAAGTGCCCGATTGTCGACTTGAATGAGCTTGTGTGAAGTATCCAACTTAATTCATTAGCTCCGCCATTTGGGCTTGAGTAGTGGCATTGAGAGTGTCTTGATATGCTCTTTGCTCTTGAGTCACCTTATTGTGCTCTTGGAACTTAGCTTGGTTTTCCGTCATTTGAGCTATCATTGAGTTGTCATTAGAGTAGGTGTTGCCTTCGACTTAACGAGATAGATTTGAGAATCCGGGTGGAGGAGCATTAGTAGCTTGGAAGTTCCCTTGATTACCTTGACTACCCCAATTTTGGTTAAAACCTTGATTGGGATCTTGTGTATACCCTTCAGAATTGGTGTAACCTTGATCATTACCTTGGTTACCTTCATTATACCCTTGATAGGAGCTTTGACTATGACACCCTCATATCGGGTTGACTGTTGATTCTAGGTTTAATTATGAATTCTGAGATTTCTGGAAATCAGTAAATGAGTGGGTCTGTGTGATAGTAAGTCTGTCACGGGTGTGGTTGCCATATAGACCATGATAGTGATAAGTAGTTTTCCATGGGTGTGACCATAAGTAGGTCATATGCGTGGTTGTCAGCCAGTCCCAGGCATGGAAGTAAGTACACCACATGCATGGTGGACTTATTATAAAACCCATAACTTGGAATTCTCTCTGACGAACGATGATTAACTTTAAAAGGTGGAAAAGGCCGATTAGATCAACGTTTAGAGATCATGGAGGAAACTTCGGAAGGTAATCTATATCCTTCCTCCTATCTCAATCCATTGATTTGAAACCGACGTAGGAGAAATTCCGACAGTTTAGGATTAGGGGTTTTGGGATTTTGATCCTGCAATTTATCTCTTCAGGTCGTACAGAACGAGAGATTGAGCTCTAGAAAGGCTGCTTCATATCAGACTCTCATAGGAAAGCATATCAGGTGGGGGATTAGGATTACTTTTCTGCTTTAAGCGTAGAACTGTCATAGGATGTCAGGAATCCACAAATTGGACTTCCCGATGATTCAGATTTGGGCTCTCACGACTATACATGTACATGTAAATATGTTATTATATGATTTAGAGCCGGACTCTCAGGACTGTACAGTAGCGTGTGATGTACTATACAGGAATTCATGGTATAATACAGAGTAGGGCTCTCAGTTCATGCTTTCAAGGGAGTGAACTCTTCCCCGGAAACGGCGCCAAAAAATTCATCGCCAAGAAAAGGGTGAGAACCCAAATCCTAACTACAAGTATCATTATGTCACAGGGATCGATTCACTAGCTTCTACTCAATGTTTAGGGGCACGGTTTAAGCTAACAAGATTTTACAAAGGGTGTTTATCTAAGTTATTAACTAAGTTACAATTCACTCACTAGAAAGAACGCAATATGATTCCAGTAACTAAGACAAGGGAAATATTTATCAAGCTCAATCAAAGATAGAAGAGTTACTAGACTCCGGGTGTTGGAAATACTCTAATCTGAGTCATTAGAGGAATTGGACACAATGGACAAGATTTATGATTCGATACTCCTCTAGGCACTTGAAGGAATCCAAAACAAGATCTTGCAATGGATTACCACTAGTAACTCACAAGGGATCAAGTCAATTAGTAGTGAACGCAAGGTGTTCGGTGAAATGCCTAGGTGCTTAGAAAGCCTTAAGGACACCACAATCACCTAGAATAGGGTGCAAGTCACCAATTGACACCCCAAACATCCCAATCACTAAAGTTTGTCACTACTTAAATGATTTACGGAATGCACTCTAAGTATTTGATGAATCGATGAAATGTCCCTAAAGAAATCCTAGCACTAAAGGTTGAATTGGGGTATGGCTTGGTCCACACACACCTTGCTTCGATCTTGGATTACAATCTAACTGAATTCAAGCACAAGTAAACAAACGAAAGAGTACATGTGACCTAAATCAATCCATGGCACAAGATAGGTTGAAAAGCTCCATAATCCCAACATAACCACAATCATAACTCGTATCCAAACATGTCTGGATCATCCTAGCATCCACAAACACCCTAATCTAACAATATGAAAAGCCTAACCAATCATCATGAAGCTATCACTAAGAGAAAGGAATACAATAACCATCATCTATAAGTATGAAGTAGGTGATGAGAGTCGAATCCCTGCTCAAAGCTTAAGCAAGCCAATGCCTTCAATCATTAATCTGCAAATGCGCCAATCCCTCTTCTAGGGCTCCCAATTGATAATGGACATGAGACGAGAGAAATTTGGGTCTAATGTATTACTGTGACAGATTACGTTCTCTCTCTTCCAAAATGGCATTAATAGTGATACCTTGAGGATCTAACTCGGTTTGCTCAACTTCCAAATTGGTCCCAATTTCATCATTTGCACGTATCACGCTCACTCGATCTCCGTTTGATCTCCAATTAGTCTCTTTGGCTTTGTTATTGAAATCTCGACAACTTGTGAGAAAAAAAGTCAAACAGACCGAAACAGTGTGTTCGAGAGAACACAATGCACAATCCTTGTTTTATCTACCAAGCACACAATCACAGTTAAGAATCGGTCGAATCGAGTCAAACAATTGACAATATGGGTCTGAATATCATACAATTTTCACCCTCACTAGGCAAACAATTTCTCTTGATCAGTAATCAGAAGTTCATGTATATCTGCAACATGTATACGGTGGAAAGTTTGTAAAATCTAGGAGCAAGACATGGTATTGAGCAACCATCGGCATTGCACACAATCAAAGACAGTTCTAAAGAAGAGTTCGAATGTACAATACCATTAACCAGAGGATGCTTAGAGGTTGTCGAACTACCCTGGCCAGTGATAGGGTCATGAGCGGCTGGTAGTAGCGCCCCCGTTGCAGGCTCCACCGATGTCGGCGTCGAATATGAAGATGGAACCTCTGATAAGAATAGTGATTGGAAGATTTATGGCAAAGTTCTTCCTGTTTCTTATTCGATCGAGTACGATCCGCTCCCTTCTCAAGCGTCTATAATAAGAAACCTTTTTGGCTTGATGCTCATCCATCCTCCTTCATCATATGGCATTGCAGGCATGGATGTTTCATAGCAACAATGTTGGTTCATGTGTCCAAGAAGCCCACATAGAAACCACACTTTTGGCAAGTTCTCATACATCAGATAAACCCAAAACGTGCGCTCTCCCACAATTTTGCTTCAATTCGACCAAGGATGCTTGAGAAGAGGGCGAGTTTAATCATTAACTTCACAAACATGGACCCCTGGCCCCAAGACGCAAAGAGAAGACGGCAGTCTGGTGCACCATTCCAAGAGGTCGAACAAGCTTAACACCAAATTCTGTAGAGTAGCAATGCGGCGGTACAACCAATTGAATGGTAAGATCCATGAATTGCAGCCAGTCAAACTATTCATGGGAGGGCAGTTCCCAAGGGACAAAATTGATGTTATGGGATTCGAAACTCAACAGTTACTCCTTAAAATCGAATCACGAGAGGCGATCAATGAGAGGAAAAATTGTAGGAGCCCATGTCCCAAAGATGATACGAACAAGTCCGTCAGATTCAACTTACAATGCTTGCCATTTTCGGACGCACCGTATGAGTCGATTTCGGCAAGCACTAGAATATGCAACCGATCAAAACTCAATTTGCAGCAATCCAGGCCGAATTAAAAATCGCCTTTTGTGAAATCCATAGATAGAATTTTGGTGGTTACATTTGGTGGTAGAGCCTCCATACCTGAGTCGAAACAAAGTAATTAAAGAAGAAGATGAATGGACTACGTTAAAAATGCTGAGAGATGAAAAGAATAGGCCAATGATGAGATTTGAACCTAATATATGCAAAATGATGTACCATGAGGGTGCAGTTAAGTGGATAATCCCTAGAATAATAGACAGGACCACATGCATCATAACTAACTAGAATCAACCATCGGTCATTGAAACCCTAATGTAAGGGACGATTATTAGCCAAAAAAATTTGAGGGCGGGTGATAGATCGAACACAAGAATCCCACCAGGAGGAAACGGGAGGGGAAGCAGTCAAAAATTATACAGTGAGGTCCTGAGATTGAAAGAAAAGACAGAGTGAAAGTGATGTTGAATGGGGGGATGGGCGAAGAAGAGGGGAAGTCGAAGTAAAACAGAATGAGAGAGAAAATTAAAGAGCATTTTGTATTTTTGTCCTTATTTAGCCTCATTGGCATGTCCCTCCTTGACATATATAAAATATCTCATGATTACAATTTGAATACATTTGAACTGATAATTAATCCTCCAAGTTAGTAACTTCGGTAGCTTCAATTGATCGATCCTTTTAGAGTTCATGCCTAAAACAAGTTTTGGTTGACCTGAAATTAGGTGAGAGTTTTCCTTAAACCTTAACCACAATGAAACCATCTTGAAGATAAAAAAAATCAAGTTTTTTATGAAATGGTATGTTACAAGAACCATATTTTAAAGTTTGTTTCATTCAATGCTTCTATAACTTGCTAATCTCAGGAAGAGCTTTACTCTGATTGGCCATAAAAAATTTAAAACTGTTAGGAAATTAAAAGAAATCGAATGTAGAGTACAAAAACTTGAAAAATAAACAATGACAAGGAGCTATGATTGAGCAATTGTCTATCTATTTCCATGTTATCTCGCTCGAGGTTAAGCTCCCCCAAGGTGTTCACAGCTATTGAACCTTAAACTATACACTGGATTTTGAGTGTTAGGCATGGTAAAATATTCGTACCCGTAGGTATTAGTCCAATCAAAAAAATTTATAGTGAGCAGTTTATGATATGGGTATATATCGGGTGTGCATGCATAAAAAGAACAGGGACAAATCGGGGATGGATTTAGGCACCCCGCCCCACTATGCAGTTTTAGTCTCCTTACCTAAATAGTTCAATAACTCCAGATACCCACTCCACTTTAAGAATCCTTAATTTCAATATCCTATCAATATTTTATTCATCCCTATTTTTAGTCCTATTTTATTTGACTATAAAATAATGATTTATATCTTTTGAAATTTTCTAATTCTAAATGTGGATTCTAAGTTTTATGGGAAAACCCAAGAAAATATTTGAAGTCCACGGATTTAGAATGAGTAGTATGAATACTAGTATTCGAATGGAAATATAGACGTAGATAGATGAATTTTAAGAACAAATTTGGGGATGTGTATATATACCCGCTCTAAATCCGTCACATTGCCATGCCTATTTAACTTCAAGATCAACTTCAGAATAATGGACTTTGTTGAATGACCAAATTCTCGATGAGTAAGTTAATTAGGCTCGGTTCAATTTGCAGGCTCGTGATTTCCAATAGAGGTCGGCACCAAATTGGTTTACCCGCATTGCACCGCACCGAACCGCTAATTATTCGCACCGCACCGAACCGAACCTCATTCTATGAAATTATTCACTCATATCTTCATTTTTAAGTCTTCCATAATCCAATTGCAATGATATCGAGCAACAGACAACTCGACGGCTCGATTTTACTGCGACCCTCGAGTATTGACGATTTTGCTCCATAAACGGAGAGGTTTCCTGTGTATTCTACTCCATTAATGTAATTATTACTCTGGAAATTATTTCATCAAAAATCTTGTTCAGTATCATTAATCATTATTTCGCTATTTATAAAACCTTCCTAAAAATTTCACCTCTACTATAATACTCTGTTTTCTTCAGGAAAAAAACAGAGACTTCACAAATACATAATTTTTCTTTACGACATAATCTTAAATAGCAGAATTTTAAGATGAGTTTCCTCAAATATATATGAAAGAAAGACACATAAATTACTTTCATGAAATACAAAAATTAACAATTGCTTGAATTTCATATAAATGTGCGTTTACATAAGTTAATTTATTTGATTTTGGCAGTTTGCGATTGTATGGTTTGAACCGCACCGAAATCACAAATTAATACAATGTGGTCTAACCGTATCAATACTTTAGATGGTACAGTGTGATCTAAAATCCATTCACGATGCGGTGTTTTACATCATCACGATGCATTCCAGTTAGGCCCTAATTTCAAACAATAACTTCACCAATATTAAATTTATTGGTTCACAAAGTGAGGATGAGGACTATTAGGCTATCTGCAAACCGTGTTAGTTTGGGTTGATTGGAACGCTCTGCTAGGCGGGAGTGCGATCACGTGCAAGTCCAACGGTACCGGATAACGATTTGATTTGTCAGGGGACGAGACATAGTTGGAACTGCAAAGAAGGATGGGTTACTTCAGTCACACCGAGCTATCAACTGACAAATAACAATAAATGATGATGACGAAAGCCTGAATTGAATTCACCCCCCTTCACCAAATCCTAATCCTAATTACTTGTTTCTTCCTTTCTTTCTTTCTTTCTTTCTTTCTTTACCAACAAAATCTCTGCAACACCAATAACTTCCACGACTCTACATACTAATAATGATTAAAGTAGCTTCCGCAATTCCCAATGCTCCCCTCCCTACACTTAAAAGGATGGATGGATGGATGGATGCCCCTGTAACTCTATGAAAAAAACACCAAACTTTATTGAATTGAATTGAATGATGGTAGATTCTTCTCTGAACAGATCTAACTTCTTTGGTTCCGACCATCATCATCATCCTAATGCTTCCTACTCCGACGACGAAATATCACTCTTCCTCCACCAATAATAACAATATGTACAAAACCTGAAACTCTGTTTCTGATGCTTCCTATGGCATCCCCTTTTCTGGGACTTGGAGCGGCTGCCATGACCCCGAGGAATGTGACGATGCAAGCGACGTAATTTCAAGCCTTTGTTTTACCCTTGTTCTTTTTTCATTGTCATATAATAGGGGAAACCTTTATAAATTAAGATTAAAAAAGCACGGGGATGCCACTGTAGCATACTGTTCATGCTGAACAGTCTCCTTGCTTCCAATCTAATTGTTCATTCCTTTCTTTTAGTTCCATCTCCAACATTATTTCCAACTTTCCAGATTTCATTAGCCTTCCTTAACTTTTGAATTAGTTCCATTCCAACTATACAATTCTAAATTGATTTCATCTAATTCCTTGATAATATCGCCACTACTTCATCTTCCTTCTTAACGTCATCCTCTATGAAGCTTTAAAGAAGCCCCATATAAGTGATTGATAACAGTTCATTAATAAAATAAGGGCTAAACTAAAGAAATAAAGGACAGTAATTTACATGGATAAATCACAAACCCATGGTTAGGAAATCAGAAAAAGAAAAGAGGCACACAGAGATCTAATTGTGGAGGAGAAAATCTTAGGAGAAGAAGCCAACAAAATCTCTAAAGGGACAAAGGATTTTCTGGGTACTGCTGCTGCTATGGTGGTTGCGATTGAGAAAGGAGTTGATGGAGGCGAGGAACTTAGGTGGCTTTGGTTGGTTGGAAGGCATTGCTTAGGCTTTGGAAGTTGCAGCAACGGACGGAGCGGCAACGGCGCTTGCGGTGGGATCAGAGAGAGGAGGATTCACTTGATCTATTTCAAGCTTAAGCAGCTAAAGTTGAAGTTAATGCATAAAGATGAGCGTGCTTGAGCTTTGTCTCAATTTTGGTATGGTTTTGTTTCAGTTTCCTCAATGTATCCTGTCCCAGTTTTAATCTACAGTTCCATCATTGTTGTTATTGTCAGTTTGGTCTCTTTTTATGTAGCTAAGTAGGGTTTATTCATTCAATTGGAGATGACCTTTTGTTGCTAAAGGGTTTTAGAATGAGCTGCACTGTAATGTTATTGAGTTTTTTGTTTTTCCTCGAGTTCCATTTACAAAAGTTCAACTTCCAACCCTGATGCTTTGCTTTATGTCAATTTTGTTGCTTGGTATGGGAAGTTGAATGGTACATCATGTGCATTGGAAACCTGTGCTAGAATTCCAAGGTGAGTGAGTAGTATACTATTTGTTTCTTACACAGGCATAGTTATTGTGTTTCTTTGGCAATAAAAGGTTATTATTAGATTGTTAAAATTTCAAAGTGATCATAGCTATGTTTCCGAAAAGAAAAGAGATTTTTGTTATTTTTTTAATTTGGTTAGATCGCCACCGGAAGAAACCGTAAATTCCAAGGTTGACGCACTTGGAAGTGGATTTGAAGAACATTGAGTGGGAGGATTGGGAGAGGCGTTGTTGGTAAAGCACATAAGGTATTTGATGATATGCTTCAGAGGAGCCCGTTAAGTTTTTTATATATGGAGAGGGTTTAGCGCAATTGGTGTGTATAAGTGAAGTGATGGTTTGTCCTATTTTAACCATATAACATGATTGTACATTCCACAAGTTCCAAATTCACTCATCTCATTGGTTCATATGTGTTGTAGGAGGAGAGGATGATAAAACTCAAGTTTATATATGCCATGAATGGTAGCAATGGACTATAGGAGGATTCACTATCTAAGATTAGCACTTGATATATAGATCAGCACTGACAAAATGGGAGAGCATGAGGCTTCCAAAAAGATCATGTTTGGTTCGAGTAATCTTTATAGCATCCGATCAGTTAAGAAAAAAACTGTCCTTTAAGGAGGCAGCAGCTTCAATTATGAAAGGGAATGCACATGACCAACAGATAAATCTAGACCTCATTCTTGGAAATCATATGTTCACGGACCTAGGAAAACATATTGGTAACTTATTAGTAATGCATGAGCTTTTTGAAGGTGGTCAAAAGTCAGTGTTTAAAGTATCTAATAATTAGGGGTTATTGTCAATCTTGCTAACCGCAACAACATTGTCGTTGCTCATTCTTTGAGTGTTTTTTTTGTTTCTTCAACCTTGTGTCTTTCACTATTTTCTTGATAGTGATTCAAATATGAGACTTTTGTAGATAATTGTGTCTCTGCACTCTTTCCTTTGGTTGATTTGAGATATATCCATGGCTAATGAATTTCTAATGTGTGGTGTGAAGGGCTACATTCATATGCAACACTTAAAAAGCAGTACAAAGAGAAGGGGATTAAAAAAGGTTAAGAAGTCACTTTAGTTAATTTGCAATACAACTATGAATATGTTGCCTAATTGTTATCGTTGATCATTTATAAAAGGAACTGTTTTATTTGCTATTTTCTTTTTATTTGTATCTAACTATAGCTCTTTCTTTTATATATGAAAAATTTCGGTTGTTTGCTGCTATTAAATTTATAGACAGATTTTATACTCACATTCGATTATTAAAACACGGGTAAGTAATCTCAAACAACAACCTAGTTAAAGTTCTGCGGCAACTCGCTGCCACCCTAGTACATAATAAAATGTATGCAGGAAGCTGCGGTAGATGATGAGTTGCGGAAGCCTCCGCCGCGTAATTCGTAGATTCAACTAACCCAATTCCAGTCTCGTGTGGATCATATTTCGGGAGATGACAAAGGTTGTTTGTTATTGCCAGTAGCATCATATTTCTCCTTGTATTTCCGTTTCTCCCCCCTTGTTTTTTAACTCACAGCTTCAGCTTCTGGGTATTTGCAGGGACGGAATAACGTTGTTTCAGGGTTCGCTCTCCCCCGTCTCCGGGGGTTTTTAGCCTTTTCAGTTTTCTTAAGTTTCTTCATCTCCGCTTGTTCCGGTCTCAAGGTGATAAGGTCTCCATTTCTTCCTCTATAAATTTCTATCTAGAATCGCCCCTGATCATTTTGTTGTTGTTGTTGTTTGGAAAAACAGCTTGGAGAGACATGTTCTAAGGATAACCCGTGTGACCCTGGATTGCGCTGCCATACTTGCCCAGCCAATGGGAATACTCGATCCAGATGCATCAGCATCCAACCATTGATACCCACAACCAAAGTAATGTCATTTGAAATGAATGCAATCAATTATAATGTGAGTGTTCGATTCAATTCCTACATCTTAACTAATTTACACTTAATTGGTTTTCGTTTCTGGTGGAGTTAGGTGAAATGTCTTCCCTTCAACAAGTACTCATGGCTTACCACGCACAACTCTTACGCAATGATGGGGGCAAGTTCGCCTCTGAGATCACTTCTTCTCTCCCCCAGGAACCAAGAGGATACAGTCACCAGCCAATTGAATGTAGCTTTCCTCTCCGCGTTTCTCTAATCTTCTATTATCTTAAATCTCATTTTAAGTCGCTTTTACATTTCTCTCTGACTTTCTTGGAATAGTCTTCTTTTTGAACCCTAAACCCTAAATTCTAAAACGCTAAACCCTTACTTTAGAATCTTAAATTATCAAACCCTAAATCCTAAATTCTGAAACCCTAAACCCTTGATCCTAAAATTCTAAACAATCAAACGCTAAACCCTAAATTTTAAAACCCTTAACCCTAGAATCCTAAACCATCAAACCCTAAACTTTAAATTCTAAAACCCTAAACCCTTAACCCTAGAACTCTAAATCATAAAACGCTTATCCTTAAACTCTAAACGCTAAACCCTAACTTTAGTATCCTAAATAACCAAACCCTAAACCCTAAATTCTAAACCCCTAAACCCTTAACTCTAGAACTTTAAATGATAAAACGCTTAACCTTAAACTCTATACGTTAAACCCTAACTTTAGTATCCTAAATAATCAAACCCTAAACCCTAAATTCTAAAACCCTAAACCCTAAACCCTTAGAACCCTAAATCCTAAACCTTAAACTCTAAACTCTAAACCCTTAACTCTCAACCTAAAACCCTAAAACTCCAAACTAAACAAAACCGACAACTCGTAAATACTAAATCCTAAACTCTAACCCCTAAACCTTAGAACCCTAAACCCTATAACCTTAGAACTCCTAAACCATAAAACCCTAAACTCTAAATTCTAAAACTCTAAATCCTAAACGCTAAACCCTAAAACTTTAACCTTAAACCCAGTAGTATAGAGAATTCAATATCATAATTTGTATTGTATAAAATATAGTTACTAAATAATTTTTTAAGAAGTTTCAAATTATATAATTGATTTGAAGTTTTTATTGATCAAATAATTGAGATGTAATGTACAATTTAATTAATGTATGATAAGATGCTACTTTTTAGTAGTAATTAGCTGTGATAATGTGTATTATTATCAATTAAATGCATGTTTTAATCAAATTGTGATATTGGTAGAGATGGTAATCACTTAGTCTTTCTGCTTAAAAGACCATGGTTCAAATCCCCCTCCCACAGTTTTTGTAAATAAAAAGTATTGTTACAAAATTGAGTCCAATCTAATTAATTTCGGTTGAACCGATTCGGTCTAAACGAAATAATAAAAAAAAAAAAATTTGGGCCGATTCCGGCGGAGAACCAACCCGGCCGGCCGCTGGTTCCGGCTGGAAACCAACCCGGCCGGAACCGACGGCCGGCCGGCCGGGCTGGTTCTCGGCCGAAATTTTTTTTTTCTCGATATTTTATCTAAATGGAGGTTCGACGGATCTTCGATTTTTACTTCCGATCTTCATTTGTGGGTATTTGATAGTGTTTGACGGTATTTAGTTCGTCGATATACACAACTTCTTACATAAATTTTGATTTTACGAATGGATAATAACATAATTTACTTTATTTAGGGCGTCGTTTAATTCGAATAGTAAGGTGTCAAATAGGGAGTCAGATGTTTATTCTCATATCCCAACTAAGAGGGCTGCAAGGCCCTACCTCTCCACGAAGCCACTGCTCCAAGTTGCCATTACCCATTATTTAAATACTCATTACTCATTATTTACCCTAGCCATAAATGGCAACTTGGAGCAGTGGCTTCATGGAGAGGTAGGGCCTTGCAGCCCTCTTAGTTGGGATATGAGAATGAACATTATTTTAGGAGCTGCTAATTCATTTTTATGTTGAATTGGCAAAGTCTTTGCAATGTCCCAAAATAAAGTAGACGATCGACAAAGACATTTGATCCAGGTTAGTTTACCTTCATGAAGGGCTTGAACCGAAAGTCGTCCACAGGGATGTGAAATCAAGCAACATTTTGCTTGAGCAGCTGTGGAATGCCAAGGTTTCAGATTTTGGTCTGGCCAAGCTCCTTTGCTCCGAGAGGAGTTACATTACAACCAGGGTTATGGGAACATTCGGGTATATATATTCAGCTTCTGCTGTATGGGTTTATTTTTTAGTAATTGGTGTAGTAATTGATGATGGATGGGTGTTGTGGCAGGTATGTAGCTCCGGAATATGCTAGTACAGGAATGTTGAATGAGAGCAGTGATGTTTACAGCTTTGGGATTCTAGTCATGGAGATTATAAGTGGGAGGAACCCAGTTGATTACGCCAGGCCTCCTGAAGAGGTTTGTTTTGTTTCAACTTGAAAGTTGGCAAAAAAATGAGTGATTGTGAATTGTGATTATTGGTTGGTGGTTTCAGGTGAACTTAGTTGATTGGATAAAGATGGTTACAAGCAGAAATGCAGAAGGGGTGTTGGATCCTAGACTATCAGAAAAACCAGCTTCAAGGGCATTGAAGAGGGCTCTTTTGGTAGCTCTCCGTTGTGTTGATCCAAACTCACAGAAACGACCCAAAATGGGACACATTGTACATATGCTAGAGGCTGATGATTCCTTCAGAGAAGTAAGTAGTAGTACCTGTCCTCCTAACCCTTTTAACATACACAGCTTGTTTTTATTCTATTTCATGGTGATTCTAGGATCGGAGAGCTCCTGCAAGTGTACGGAATTGCAGAGTGAAAGATGGAGTGACAGAATCAGATGCTGGAGTTAGCAAAAGTGGTCCTGAAGGTGAGGTGGGAGCTATAGAGGCAAGATAGATGACTACTACTTTTTTGTGCTGTTGGAAGAAGAAGCTGCTCTGCCAAAGCCTGCATCCTCCTGCCTGTGTCGTTTCCTATCATTTGTTTGTATCCTCCTTTATTCCCACACTACACTACGCCTTATTTAGCATTAACATCCAAATATATCCAAAGCAAACAAGAACCAAACTTCACTTCCAATGTCCAAGATCCCATTTTTGCAGTGGAATTGTTGTGAGTGAGTGTCTCACTGGAGAAATGAAAAGTCATTATTTCTTTTAAAATAAAAGACGCAATATAATGGTCTCAAGTGGAGACAGCGTAAGTGTTCTGTTCATATCAGCTTTAAAAATCATGTCACAACTGGCATTTGGAAGCTGCTGTCTTTATCACCTGGAGCATAACTCTGTGCTGTCCCCCAACACAAAAATCAATTGTAAATAAAAACGAACTCAATTGGTTAGCTTGAACATCACACACTGTAAATACAATACTTGTCATTCATTTCTCCGTAAACAGTACATTTGGCGTACAGGATGGATGTCCAACTAACAATGAATGGAATGGTGCAGAAGAAGACCATGACTATGAGTACTAGGTCAGAAATGTAAGAGCAGTTTGATGATAAAAAATGTTCCCAGCAGCCATCCTAGTTGGATTTGGCTTCTTTCAGAGTAAGCACTGTCAGGACCAAACAAAGTTTGTTCTCCTCCAGCAGCAGGTGGAGGTGGGGCTAGTTGTGGTACATCACATGTCCCAAATGTAGCATTGAACTGTGCCAGAAAGCAACATATATAATATGATTAAATTTTTTACCAATCTAGTTTCTTTTTAACACAGGAAAGGAAAATTTCTCTACTGGTTTTCGGCTCCAGAAACAACTAACCTTGCAGTAGGCAATATTTGGACACCCACAGGTGAGGTGACCATTCGCTTCATTCACTGCTTCTGGGGCTCCACCACCATCACTTCTCTGCAATAATCACATAGCCATTAGGATGATGAGAAATATGGGATTATTTCGCAACAACAATACTATGAAGAAATCCAACCTGATAGAAATCGACAGCAATGAAGTTCGCCCACCGGTTCCCAGCTGCCTTAGCACATGATTTAGTTGCTTCTTGCAGTGGAAGTGAGTTCTCCATGCAGACTCGAGAGTTGTTTGGATTAGTTGGGAAGAAGTTTTCTAGAATCAACGATATCGTAGTTATGTTGAGAGGAGGTGATTCGTTTCGGTTCTTGCATGAATCAGGTTTCATCCCGTCGTCTCCATCTGCAATTCCAAATCAACCATTGACCAAACACCTCTGCATTTAAATTGAATTCTCTAGACAAGGGGGAATTCAAACTCACACTGAGTTTCCAATACATATCTCCATGTATATGCAAACCCTTCAGAAGCCTCTTTCTCGGCTTTGGAGGAGAAGACCAAAAGCCGTTGATTCTTTTTCACCATGTCATCCACTGTAGGCCAATCTCCACCATTCTTTGGCATGCTTGTTATTGGAAAAAGGTATTTGGATAAAGCAGCGTCATTAAAGATCTTGGTCAAACCGTTTGGGGATGTCACATAATCTTCAATGAAGATGGTGACGATCTCTGATGGATTTGTACCCAGAAAAGTTGCAACCTCTCGAAGGATATCCACTGCTGGCCTCTGGAATTCAATTAGTTACAGGGTTCAGTATGATTTCAGTGAGTGGAAAGAGTAGTAAGATTGAAAGTCACTCAAGTTAATAATGAACTCACGAAAGCCGTGTAGTTGTAACATTGGCCACCAAAGGAGTGACATAGCCAGATACCATTGTTGAAGTCATACATATCAAGCATAAGGCCTCGAATTCCATTCTGCAACCGAGATAAACAATAAAGATTTGAACTTTCATTCTCATGATGATAGTGATTAGCAGTAAGGATTTGAACTTTTCCAACCAAAGAAACGTTTTGGAGGCAATTACTATTGGATAGCTGACCTGGTAAAACCGAAATGACATGAGAATATATCTATATGGTGAACACTGTTGGATGAGGGTAAGTTGGATAATTGATTATTTCAAATTCCAAGTCAACTGCTCCTTAATTATTTGATTGTGCTTCCATAAGCAACATTATAAAGTCATAACAACTACACCAAGAGTTCTCAGAAAATATAAACATATCAAGTTCTTGGTAACGGAAGATTAGTCGCAAAAACTGGTTTGAAGAATAAGTGTATGTTGGTTGAAAATGGACTAACATAGGAAACAAAGACCCAAATGTGATTTGTAATGCAAACAAGATAGGACAAAACGAAGACTATTCCAAGGAAGTCAGAGAGAAATGTAAAAGCGACTAAAAATGAGATTCAAGATAATAGAAGATTAGAGAAACGCGGAGAGGAAAGCTACATTCAATTGGCTGGTGACTGTATCCTCTTGGTTCCTGGGGGAGAGAAGAAGTGATCTCAGAGGCGAACTTGCCCCCATCATTGCGTAAGAGTTGTGCGTGGTAAGCCATGAGTACTTGTTGAAGGGAAGACCTTTCACCTAACTCCACCAGAAACGAAAACCAATTAAGTGTAAATTAGTTAAGATGTAGGAATTGAATCGAACACTCACATTATAATTGATTGCATTCATTTCAAATGACATTACTTTGGTTGTGGGTATCAATGGTTGGATGCTGATGCATCTGGATCGAGTATTCCCATTGGCTGGGCAAGTATGGCAGCGCAATCCAGGGTCACACGGGTTATCCTTAGAACATGTCTCTCCAAGCTGTTTTTCCAAACAACAACAACAACAACAACGAAATGATCAGGGGCGATTCTAGATAGAAATTTAGAGAGGAAGAAATGGAGACCTTATCACCTTGAGACCGGAACAAGCGGAGATGAAGAAACTTAAGAAAACTGAAAAGGCTAAAAAAGCCTGGAGACGGGGAAGATCGAACCCTGAAACAACGTTATTCCATCCCTGTAAATACCCAGAAGATGAAGCTGTGAGTTAAAAAGAAGGGGGGAGAAATGGAAATACGAGAAATATGATGCTACTGGCAATGACAAACAACCTTCTTCATCTCCCGAAAATGGCAGGTGAGCTAATTTTAGGAGAGGAGAAGGAAATGGAAGAGGGTTCTGAAAAGTTGGTAATGGTGGGGTTTTTTTTAATAATTTTTATGGAGTCTTATAGAAGGTGGCAGGGTGTGATCAGATTCGTAGAGGCTCGTTTGTCTAAAGTGGACGGTGAAGAGAGGAGAAAGGAACGATCAAACGCTGAAATCATAACAATGCATCGTGCTGATTTGCACTTTTAGAGGTTAAGCCTTAAGGGAGAAGATGGCTATTATATATTATTCAACGAGTAACTAAGGTTTTATTAAAAACAAAGTATAAGGTTCCCCAAAATCAATATTATAGTGGCATTTAATGGTGTAATTGAAGGAAAAAGCTAAATATAATATAATAGATTCGTAAAGTAACCATAACATAGATATAAAAATAAACTAAGTATATAAAGGTGTCATAATATAAACATAATAGTTATGTAACATAGGTATAACAGTAATATAATAGTGCACCCCATCAATGACATAGAACAAGAAGTTGTACTAAATTATTGTGGGTCAAATGTGTAAACCTTTAATGATAACAAAGTATAATAACGATAAATAAAATTATACATGTAATAAGAATAGTCTGGTATGTATACATTTCAGAACAGTTGCATAAATGTTATGTAACATAGACATATTTGTATAATTATGATATAATAGTACTATAAATGATTGATAACAATCATAGTCGTTGTAGACATCATTTACACAAACCTCTAAGTTAATATCCAATACAAAATATAATTGAATTTTTTATAAAATTTTGACATGTCTTAAACCTTAAACGTACACAATATTTAGGTTCATTAAGTTCTTCTAATAAAATACATATAAAGTATGTCAAAATAATCAATATTTGTCAATGGAAAATTATATTTGATGATTCTATAAAAATTTATGATGATTAAAGTAAAACGAAGAGAGTTTTGAAAAGAGATAATCTGAGTCTAACTGAAAATAATAAAAGAATTAAAAAAATTATTTTTCATAGTTCCCTCTCATTATTTTCATTTTCCCGCCCAATCAATTTAGCGTTTGTTACAGTTCCCACCCTGGCAATGCATCCTGCGGTGGACTAGGAGACTCGACGGTCAAATAAGAGGGAGCCAACTCGTCCGGGTTCTCAGGCAATCCCACAGCCTATGTGTCGCAAACCAGGGAGGCTGCGTAAGACAGTTTCAGCGTCGCTCAAGAGTGTGAAACGCAACAAGCGGCTGAATTCCTTGACAAGCACCTGGAAAGCTTTCTTTCCTAGTACACAAATTACCGATCAAACGTCAACCTTCACGATTCATATGGACGGGGATTCCATCTCCATACTCCAGCGTGCCGACTATGTAAATCCATGACGGTTTGGGAGCAGGTAAGATCTTGTTGTAGTTGCTTGTTTCATGCTCAAAACAACAGATACCATTCAAATCGAAATTATCAGTGTCAAAGATCCATGTAGAGTTGTTATCTACTTGAAATAAATTAATACCCTTTTCTGAGTTGGTAGATGCAGTCGCAAATTTTCGAACTGTAACTTCCTTGCACTCATCTTCAACAAGAAATTGAAACAATGCATTAGGTGCAGGGTCATCATACTACACCAACAGCTTTGCATCAACTAGGGGAAAATATTGGTAGAAGGATTTTTGGCTTGCTTATCATCTTCTTGCCTTGAATTATCTCTCAAGGCGTCCACTGCGTCCATTGATTCTCTTTCGCTGTTTTCCGTAGTCGATCTCATCTGTTGGAAATCTGAAACCCTCATTAATTTGATGTTTCTTACATCTTTTCAAGTTTCTCAATGATTCGATTGATGATTGTCTTGAAATCGGTTTTGAATCGAGATTTTATTCCCGTTTTAAACTCTTCCCATGACATCCATCGTTCAAATTTATTCTTGTAGTCATGATACCACATGATGGCATCTCCCACGAGATAAATCGAGTTGATGATAATTTTATCTTCTTTCCGGCTGCGATAAAATTCAAAGAATTTTTTCAAGAGACGAAACCATGATGAGGGATCTTTGTTTCCTGCGTATGTCGACAGTAGCGGCTTCACTATTGTTGAATCGTCTGACTTTGATACCACGTGTAACGTGTCCATATCAACACGTTGATTGGATTAACGATGATGCTAATGATTTATGATGATGATGATGATTTAGAATAAGGAGACTTCTGGGAAAGAAAGAAAGAAGAACAGAGAAACAGTAAAGTTATGGAGAGAATTAATGAATTGGATTGATTTATTATTTATTTATTTATATTGTACAAAATAGTTTTTATATAGGCTTAAAAATGATTAATAATCTAAATAAATAACAAAATAAAATAACTAAATATATGGAGATAATCTCCCACCTAATCTAATCTCTTCCATTAATATGAATTATTCAATCCTTCATCTACGGCAACTAACTAACATTATTGATAATAATAATAATAACTAATAAGCTAATAACAATTATATAACCATATAATTAACTATTAAAAATATATTAGTTTATGTACGAAACAAAATATCATAAGGGAATATATTTTTGTTGATTGTAATTAGCAAGTGAAGTCAGATCAAGAGAGACGTAGAATTGTTAGGTTTGCATCTGAAATCAGTCACACGTCTGTTCATCCATCACTAATCTCAAAGATGAAATATTCTTATTTGAGATTTAGGTGCGTTACATGGGATGTTCTAACCACACCCAAGTGATGTTCCATGTGAGCGGATTATATTTAATCCAAAACAGTTCAGCTAAGTTCAATTAAAAGAGTCGACCATCAAAATACCGAGGTATATTTTAGGAATAAAATAAATTATATTTTTTTAATTGAATTTTAGTCGTCTTGATTTTTCTCCGACTCGGACCGCTCGTCGAGGCCCTCAATGGCGATGTGACATGCATAGATCGAGCCCATGATGACGTGGTTAGGGTGACGTCAATGTCGGCTTCCCCCAAGGTATATCTTTAGAAACGAAGTCATTCGAAGAGATAGCACTCTTTAAAGTTATGAAACAAGTTGTGATTTCGGACGATAACCAATTATGGGACGTTTGATATTCATTGTTAGGTTGTTCAACCCAGATGTGCAGGCTCGATGGAATCGACTAGTCTTCAACGCAAGTTGAGTGACTACTGGTTATTCTTTTTGACTAGTCCTCAAAGCTCCTTCATTAGCTTCTGATTCATCCCTGGAATCTGTTTCCCTCTTCCAATCCGTGTTTTGCACAAGTTTCTGGGGGCAATGAACCATTGCTGGAGTTTAAAATCCATTCGACGAAATCTTGGTTTCCTCCACCAGACTTGTAGACGATGGCTGGAATAAAACCTAAGATGGTCCCTAGCTTTATTACATATTAAGAATCAAACTTTATTAATATTAACTTCATAATCGATTAACTTTCAACAGTGGTCAGCAGCGACCAAATGACCTTTCTAGTCAATTCAAACTGACCCAGATAGTTATGATACCTCGTTCAGTGGTTATAATTTAAAAAATATATCTTAGTTATAATTAGTGATGATAACTAGTTATATTCCTGATTAAAAATGGTTTTAATTATGACTATTTATTAAAATAAAACTTGTTATGGTTGAATACATATAACTGGTTATAGTTTAAAAAATATAACCGATTGTAAAGTTTGGCCGGAAAAGTATCGGAGTCTCGCCCGAAAAGTCACCGTCCGATCACATGAGTCTTGCCGGTAAATTCGCCGGTCTGTGACCGGGTTCTCTCGAAAAGTCACCAGCCGGTTAACGAAGACTAAACCGCGTCGACGGAGTAGCAGTGGCTTTTTTAAAAAAATTAATATAATTCTGATGAAAAGACTTTTATACCTTTTTTACAAATTGTTAAATCATGGGAAAGGTCAAAACTTTAAAATCTAAAGGCCCAAGATGATTTCTGGAGCATAGTGCAATCCTGCATTTGAAATGGCTCCCATATGATATGATATGATATATATATATGGGTGTTGTTGTAGCCTGTATTTTACTTTGGATAGTCCTTATTTAGCATAAAGAGACTAATATATCCCTAGTTAAAAATATAATTCTGTACGGACTTCATTAATAAAATACTATGTTTACAAGACAGAAATACGGTAATTACAAACTGAATTCTCTAAACGAAAACGAATTAAAATTGTATTAGTAAATCAAATCAAGGTGAATTCTGTTATGCACCTGGGTGCATCGGTACAACCCCTACGTGGCATTTATGTGACATAATGCAAAGCAATCTTACCTGGATTTTAAGTAAAATATTTCTAATCAAACTACAATTATTTAAATTTATAATTTGGTCTATATATTTATATATTATTAAGAAATCAATAACCAAATTAATTCTGTATTATTGAAAAGCTCGAATATCAAATTCGCCGTTTCACTCGTGTTATTAAGTTACTATTACTCAGTTATATAATTAGGATTCTTAGGCTTCTTTCCAACTGTAATTTCATCCCACCATCACGTAGTCGACTAAGCATCAAACCTAAAATCAAACTTTTCTTTTCAATTGATTGGCGAGCAATAAACCGGGAAATGAGATGATTGAGACTGATGATTGACGAAAGTACCACTATCGATCGGGGAACCGGCCGCTGGTGCCGTCGCTCGCATCCCGCAACATCCTCCGGCCAGTCAAACCAACCAACCCCAAAGCATGGTGGGGAAACACGTAATTACAGTTCGGAAAAAACCTACTTCCCCCAATCCGTGAATTACCCCTAAGAAGAATCGAGCAATCCATCGCTACAATCCAGGACTCCGTTGTTATTTCATGAACCACTACGTCAGTGTAAAAATTAGTTTTGTAACTACCTTCGCCGGCCGCAAAAGTTGGAGGGGACGGACGGCAAGTCTATTGTTTTTTAGATGTTGAGAAGGAGTCGATGATCATAACGGGGTCATTACTGGGTTTTGGAGCTCGTTTCCTCGTCTTGGGATTATTGGCCATCTCCGGTTCTCCGGCTGTGACTGGTTTATTAGGTTCCAGAGAGAACAAATGTATCGCGGTGCAGTAGTGGTAGACTGGCAGGATGCGACAAATGATGAAGTTAGGAGGCAACGTGCTGGGAGTTAGGAAAGCTGAGAACTTGGAGTTTTGTTTAAGGAAACTACCCTCTATTATTAACTCGAAGAACAACAGGACTTAGTTTTGCTGGGAGAGAAGATAAACTCCAACTCCCTGTTTGTGGATTTGTATAATTGATATGTTGTTTCTTTTTTCCGAGACTGAAGGATGAATCTAGAAGATTTTAATTAGTTGTATTTACTTTTGAGATTGGTAATTAGCTGATTATTTTGAGCGATTGATTTAAGGAATCCAATTTGTAAATTTGTAGAACGAATTGAATTCAGGGATCAATTCGGATACGTAAGAAAAGTGAAGGGCTAAGCTTATATGTGAATTAATTTAGAAAAGATAAATAAATAGTAAAAGTTCACACAAATGCTTATTCAATGGATCGAAACATGTCACATAAGCGCCACATAAAGAATACACCAGTGCACACGGATGCACCAAAGTAAACACCTCAAATTAAACACAAATTCTAAATAAAAATAATATAAGTTCTAAATCAAAACAGAAAAGGATTACAAACATATCAATAAATACAAACACTTTATCAAATAAAAATATTAAATTCTTCATTCCAACGCATCTACAATTAGTTTTTTTTGTGATTTATTAAGTTCTTCACTCCTCCTCGCAAGTCAATTTACCAAATTTTCATCATTATCTTTTTCTCTTCATATAGTTTTATTAGTTTATTAGTTTCTGATTTTACATAATGTGTTCATCAATTTCAATTCAATATAGCGTTTCAACAGTCTTTGCATCTCTGTCTTTGTAGTTAGGCCGATAGGCTTGTTACCCTTTTCTGTTTGTTCTTATCTTTAAGTTCTTCTCCGGTGACTTTTATTTGCCCCTATTCAACTGTAAACGGTTGGTGGAATTAACTTTTCCAAATTAATAATACTTGGTATTGGGAAAGTTAAAAATAAATCAAAAGAACATAAAAACATAGGAGCTGAAGCCAATGAATCTGCCTTGAAGTTATTTTTTCCATACATACATAAGAAGAAAACTATTGAATTAGAAATCAAACTCAAATTATCCAAGAAGATTAAGAATGTAAGTTTAACAAACCCAAACCCGCTCAATCCTAATCAAACACAGCTGGAGTAGGGTCGGCGCTGAGATGGGAGGATCAGAAAGAGGGAAGTCAGCTTAGATATTGCAGAATAGGTGTTTTTTATAGGAAGGGTTTTGACAGTAAAAACATAGGTAAATATAGACTATGTTATTAAAATGGATTACATAATATAAAGTAATTTTTTATAAGTAGGAATATATTAATTTGTTCATATTAAAAAATAGATGGGATGAAGAAGTAAAATATGAATTTTAAATAATCGTGGCCTATAAAATAAGTCTGAGTTGAATGTTAAAAAATGAATCATTAGTATTAGAAAAAGAAAGCATTGACACTCCATATAACTTTCTTATACGTCTTGTAAAAAGGAACTTTCTTATACGTGGAATGAAACAGGTTCTAGGCGGCTGCCGCGTTTCTATACATAGGCAACTGAAAGTTCAAAGCAAATTTGGTCAAGTCTCATTTATTGTTCCCAAACACGACAATTTCATGCTTTTCAACAATTGTTTCATATCACATGCTAGAAGAATTCGACCATTGTCATGGTAGGAATATTTTGTTTTCGAAATCGTAATAATATTATTGCTTAATTATGGTTCATCGTAAACAAAAATCAGCTACCAAATCACACAACCATTTCGTGGAAGACACCATCAAAAGCTACTAAGATATTTAACGGGTATGTGCGTACACTACAGGCGTGATGTGTATCATCATGGCTATCACATGTATATAGACCACAACATGAAATACAAAATGAACAATACGTCATCTAACAAACTGGAAAATCGCCGTTGGATAGTGGGGATAAAGAAGCCAAAACAAAACAGTCGACCATGATTTCCATCGATATTAACCGAAATCCCCTTACCAAGTTTTTTTTTACATTTTCTCTGATTTACAACCCCAGTTTGTTTCATATTCTCCCTTCAATTCCCTCTATCATTTCGACAATAGAGAAAATTAGCTGATTGAATGGAAGATTTTGTGACAGCTCCTCGTCTGTATAGTCGAATAACTACTGGATATGCCCACCACTCAACAATTCGAGCTACATATGTTTGCCAGTTGCGCTCTAGATTATACTCGATTCCAATTTACAACAGAGAAAATGAATTTTGTTACTTATTACCAGAAAGAGAATTGATGGATTTTGTGTCAGCGTTAAATGATCAATTTTATTAATGTTGATGTTGCGATTACAAAGGGTTTAAAGTATTAAAAAACTTAGTTGGAAGGTGTAAACCCACACCGGAAATACATGGAGCCGCGGTCGTTTTCAGGAGGATGACAGGACTCATCACTTTACTCTCCTGACAAATTAATACAAAACCAACTAATCTAGATACTTGACAAAACTCATAATCAAACAAAAACAAGTAGAAATCATCCGAAAAAACAGAGCAACCAAAATCGAAAACAAAATCCGAACAAGCAGAGTGTAATAGAGCGAAAGAAAGTAAGTGCGGGAAAAAAATGGCGGTCGTCGGCTGTTGTCTGCACAAGTTGACCCGGCTCCGTAGTGCAGTTGTGATTTATGTCGATGGGAAGGCCACCGAAGGCTGACCTCCCTGTACTTCGGTTGTGACGCCAGATTCATACTTGAAGGAGCGATCGGTGAGGAACTCGCCCACCACACACATAGCCTTCAATTACTGGTTTTGGTTGGTCTAGGCCCTCGACTTCCTCAGCTTGGTATTCGATCACCGCTAGCAAATAACCCTTGCACCTGGGCTTCCATTGCGAAGAGCTTAGCTAAAGAACGGCGAGCACTGAGGGTGTTTAGCTGCGGAGATTTGTGGTGATGGTGAAGGCGAGCAAAGAGGATGTTTGGCGGCAGAGTCCGAGCTGGTGATGAAGGAGGCCGACGAGAGATCCGGGTGATAAGCGGCGGCGATGGAAAACCCTTAAAGATGATAGAGAGTCGAGGCAACGAGCAAAGGGATGTATGTGCGAGCTAATGAAGAGGTGTTTTGGTGGCAGATTCCGAGTTGATAGTGATGGATTTGTAGTGGTGGAGGCAGGTGACAAGTGTTGATGAAGAGGAGCTTTGGAAACGGCAGACGTATGCGGCATTGAAAACAAAACCCTTAGAGATTTAGGGAGAAAACACCCTTTGATGTTAGGGACAACCCTACGATGTTAGGGATATCATGTGGTTAAATGATATTTTAAAAGATCATGTCGTATTTCAGCCGAAATTAGGGAGTGTACACGCCATTATTTTAAATAAAACTTTCGAAGTCATTTACAAGGTGCCACTTGGCAAACATAACGTATACTTATAAGCACCGAAGCGCTTGCCTTGATAATTAAACATCATTACCATTGTTGAAAATTATGATATTAGTATTAAATGGTTTATTACTTATTAATCGTTAACAGTTCATTTGTTTTTTTAGACGAATAAGGTACGAATCTGATTAATTTTATTAGTGTTGTAAACAAAGTTTTACCTGATCAACAGTAATAAGCCAAAATAGAGATATAGTCTCGACATACAGGGCTATAAGGAGCAGTAATCATCATCTAAATGATGAGTTGACGCATTTCCTGGCTCTCGCGACAAAGCAAATCAACGAGAAAACCATAACTACACTAGGACATCAGACTCGAAAACAAACAATCAACCGAGACTAACAATACGAAACCTAAAAATGACAACAAAGATACATCTATAGTCTAGCACATCAAGGAAACACATAGAACGACGAGCGATTGCTCAAATAACTTCACAGTTAATTCGACAACACAAGTGTCATTTGTGTCCAAAGGTTCCTCTCGTTATGCTTCTACTCAAACTTGCCAACACGGTTTAGACTAACAGAATTGGGTTTGGATTTTAGTTACTCTAATTGTTAATTAAAACTAACAGTTCAAAGGTTGATTCAAAGGGAGAAAACAAGTTCTTGGAAGAGATGATTGATCAAACTCAACTTCCAAAACGCATTCAAAATGAACAAATGTTGGACTTGGATTGAATAAAATGAATCCTCCTATCACGCGTATGAATCCGTGGCACGATCTTGCACGCGAATTACCATTACTAGCTTCCCAATTAAGGTAGAAACGACCTTAAATAGCCTACCCGGTAATGAACACCGAGAAGTTCTACAAAGGGATAAGGTGTTCTTTTGGGATTAAGGGAGATCACGAGTAATAAGAAATAGCGTTAACTTGGTCCATCAATGCCTAAGCTACTGATAACTACAGCCAACTTGGTCCATTAGGTGCAAACCAGAGCGCCCGCCAATTACAAGATGAATAACTTTTAAAACTAGAAGAAACACAAAAGGTAGAATCGAGTTATTGGCTTACCCACCGATAACTTTCATCTATCTCAGATTGCTAATCAAACAAAGGATTTCATAGATTTGACCTAATTCAAGCCGTAACAAGAATTAGGTTCAAAACTCAACAATCGAAGCAATCTATCAATAAAATCCAATTATCCACAATCGTTGTTTCTAAACACTTAAGATAAGTATCATGGCTCAAATCCTACATCTCAACCAAAAAACTCTAAAGACTTAGCTACTCATAACTATAGAAGAAGACAAATCAAAAGAAACCCTAACCATCAAGTTGTTGAAGAGAAAACGGCTTGTTCTTCCTCCAATCGTCGGTTTTAATCTTCTAGCTTCATTCCTATCTTCAATCTTTGATAGGAACACCTCTGGATCTTCAATAGAGCTTCTAGGGGAAGATTTTTGCTGGTTTTACAGAGGGAAGTCGGAAAAAATGAGAGAAAACGAGTTTGGGAAAGAATGCTCTCTTTCCTCAAAATCTGCCATTTTATAAGAAGCTGTTGAAACTGGAGGGTGCACGCCGTGCACATCTTTTTTTCACAAATATGTGTAGTTGAATAGGGGAAACGACATGTAGGTGTGCACGTCATTCCCCTGTTTTAGGGTCAAGATTTCGAACCATCCTAGGGCTGCACGGCGTGCATAGGTACACGACGTGCAACCCCTCTGCTCCTCCATTATATTTCTCGATCTTCCGTTCGAGTTGCAACCGTGCTCTACTTCACATCCATAGCTTCATAATCAGACCACCTATCTCTAGAGTACCCGTGGACAACAAATACTATAAAGAATCACATCAAATGGACCAAAACGGTCCAAATAAACGGGTCTAGGCACATAATGCCAAAACATGAAAGCACACGAGATTGAAGCTCGAACAAACTAATAATAACTCAAAAAGCATCCATATAAGGATATATAATTTCTACAAATTCTAGCCTTATCAAATCCCCCCACACTTAAATCTTGCTTGTCCTCAAGCAACTTTACTTTTTGCACTCTAAGCAGACTCTAAACATGGTGAAAAGGAAACAACGTGCTAGCAGTTCAAGCCTAATTTAGGATGCCAAGAACACATCTTAGACCACCAAACCACACCGTTATATTTATCGAGTCTTCTAATCCAAATGAAGAACAAACCTATGCATAATGTTAGTACCACTCAACACTCACCGACAAAAACATTTCCCCATCAACTATGCTCAAAACAGATGGTCCTGGCCGGGTATTTTCCCCGCCCTAAGGGAGGGAGTGTTTCGTTTAATAATGTATTCAAATAAAAAAACTCCCCTCTTCTTTTATAATTTTACTATACATGATATACTTAACACTTTTGGGCAATTAAATTACTCAATTAATTGCAAAGCCACTTTTCAAAAATTTGTATAGCTTTAGAAGGTATCTTTTCCAACTGGGGGTAGTTGCGACCCTGATCGGGCTAATGCTCTCATCCACATAGACCAAGTTTACCCAAAAAAACCCCAACCCACAACTAGGAAGTGGTGAGAAGAGAAGCCCGAAGGGACTACCTTAAAGTCGACAGACTCCAAGTCGCCAATGTGTTGAATCGCTGCCGAACCCCCACAAAAATTTGGGCACATTGGCCTCTTTTGCACCTTATTGAGACCATCTAATCAAATATGACTTTAAACAACTAGAGCGATTCGATAAGGGAATTAATTGTTCACAAGTCGATAGACATCAAGTCTGAGTAACCGAGTGCATAAATATTTTCTAAACTCGTTTCGAGAAAAACGGGAGGCGGGCCAAAAATGATCTATCATGCATCCTATTCACCCTCAAGTAGCAATACTACACTAAACATTCATCCACATCATCCAAAATTTTCATGTTTAAGAGGGAATTTCAAATGTTGAAACACAAAGATTCAATCAAGCAATCAAGTGAAATACTAGCATCCTAATTCATCCCCTAAACCACAACATTATCCTCACAAGAAGTCACATTAGAGAAGAGGTAAAGTGATACCGAATTGAGTTGATGAAATGGAGTTTGGTGGTGAGCTGCGATAGAAGAACCATTATTGAGACAAGCCAATCGTAACAAAAACACAAAAACAACATACTAGTGATAGATGTAACAAGTGTTATCATCTGTTAACAAGGGTCCCATTGAAGAATAAAAGTTAACCAATCAATCAAAACCAAACCCAAAAACTTGATTGCTGAAATAGCTTCACAGTTAATTCGACAACACAAGTGTCGTTTGTGTCCAAAGGTTCCTCTTGTTATGCTTCTACTCAAACTTGCCAACACGGTTTAGACTAACAGAATTGGTTTTGGATTTTAGTTACTCTAATTGTTAATTAAAACTAACAGTTCAAAGGTTGATTCAAAGGGAGAACACAAGTTCTTGGAAGAGATGATTCATCAAGCTCAACTTCCAAAACGCATTCAAAACGAACAAATATTGGACTTGGATTGAATAAAATGAATCCTCCTATCACGCGTATGAATCTGTGGCACGATCATGCACGCGAATTACCATTACTAGCTTCCCAATTAAGGTAGAAACGACCTTAAATAGCCTACCCGGTAATGAACACCAAGAAGTTCTACAAAGGGATAAGGTGTTCTTTTGGGATTAAAGGAGATCACGTGTAATAAGAAATAGCGTTAACTTGGTCCATCAATGCCTAAGCTACTGATAACTACAACCAACTTGGCCCATTAGGTGCAAACCAGAGCGCCCGCCAATTACAAGATGAATAAGTTTTAAAACTAAAAGATACACAAAAGATAGAATCGAGCTATTCGCTTACCCACCGATAACTTTCATCTATCTTAGATTGCTAATCATATTCTGTCCTGAGTGTATTAAATAAAGGATTTCATAGATTTGACCTAATTGAAGCCGTAACAAGAATTAGGTTCAAAACCCAACAATCGAAGCAATCTTTCAATAAAATCTAATTATCCACAATCGTCGTCTCTAAACGTTTAAGATAAGTATCATGGCTCAAATCCTACATCTCAACCAAAAACTCTAAAGGCTTAGCTACTCATAACTCTAGAAGAAGACAAATCAAAAGAAACCCTAACCATCATCTTGTTGAAGAGAAAACAGCTTGTTCTTCCTCCAATCGTCGCTTTTACTCTTCTAGCTTCATTCCTATCTTCAATCATTGATAGGAACACCTTTGGATCTTTAATTGAGCCTCTAGGAGAGGATTATTACTGCATTTTACAGAGGGAAGTCAGGACAAATTGAGAGAAAACTAGTTTGGGGAGGAATGCTCTCTTTCCTCAAAATCTGCACTTTTATAGGAAGTTGTTGAACCTGGAGGGTGCACGTAGTGTACCTCTTTTTTTCCAAAATTTTGCGTAGTTAATTGGGGGGACCGGCTTGTAGATGTGCACATCGTTCCCTTGTTTTAGGGCCGAAACTTTGAACCATGCAGCCCCTCTGCTCCATTTCATTTCTCGATCTACTATTCCAGCTCCAACCGTGCTCTACTTCACGTCCATAGCTTCTTAATCAGACCACTTATCTCTAGAGTACTAGTGGACAACAAATACTACAAAGACACACATCAAATGGACCGAAACGGTCCAAATGAACGGGTCTAGGCTCATAATGCCAAAACACAAAATCACACGAGAATGAAGCTCGAACAAACTAATAATCACTAAAAAAGCATGCATATAAGGATAGATAATTTGTACAAATTCTAGCCTTATCAACGAGGAACTGACTTTGCTAGAGTTTGCACGAGGTAGCCAAAGCTCCGCAAGGTCATTGCTCCTTATGGCGATTAGTAGGCCGTCGGAGGCTTCGGCGGACTGCATATACTCCGGGTGATCCGTCCTCGGTAATCTTCTTACACCCCGATCTTAGAAATTTAAATTTCTATTAAATATCACTAAATTACCCCTAAAAATGTCCGAGAGAAATTACTTTATGATGAATTTCTACTACCATCATTACTAATGATAATATTAATATTATTAAGGAATAATAGTATTTTTGCCCCCTTTACTTTACCAAGTTAACAACAAGGCCCTTCTACTATTAAATATTATTTTTACCCCCTTCTACTTTACCAGCTTGCTAAATGTCTCCTTCTATTACTCCATTAGTTATCTTCCCGTTATTTTTCGCCTAATTAGTTATCCAGGATGACAGGTGGCTTTTTAGTATGATAATTATGCTTTATTAATTTTATTTCTTACAAGAATTTTCAGTGGGCAAGATTTATCCGAATAAGCATCTTTCTCCTTCATCTTCAGGCAATTCATCTTTCTGCTTAAATTGCAACCGCAACCGCAACCCCTCAGCCCACGACCAGGGAGGCGGCGACATTTCATCCAGTTGAATCATATTTCTCGTCCACTAGTTCCTTCTTCATCTAGTTGAATATAAACATCTTCCTCGTTCAAGTTGAATATAATTATCTTCCTCCTTCATACCAGTAGAATTAGTTCTGTCGTCAATCATCAACTAGTTCAATTCCACCCACCTTCAACATTAATGCACTCGTCGGCCTCCACAAAAGCCATGCTCTGTTTCGAAAATCGACTCAAAATAGATTTGTTGACTCCAATCATTGGAGCTACCCAATTAATCAAATGGTGAACCCTTTGTACAGCTTTCCCTCCATGAACGATTGTTACGATAGGGGTTAAATATTACCGTCATTAGGCATGTGTCATCAATATGATGTGTGGCAATGTTGAATAGGCGAGAAATAACGGCAAGACAAGGGATGGAGTAACGGAAGAAGACGTTTAGCAAATTGGTAAAGTAGGAGGGGGCAAAAACAATTTTTAATAATAGAGGGGCCTCTTTGTTAAGTTGGTAAAGTAAAAGGGGTAAAAGTACTATAATCTCTATTATTAATATGAATATGATTATTAATATATCATTAACTTCATGTTTGGATTAACATACGAATTACATATTACTATTAGGAGATTATGAATTACTAGATATGTCACCCATTTAACCTTTAAGTGAATTAAATAAAATGAATCTCCTACCTATTTAGAATATAAAAGAACCAATCGAGATTCAGTCATGAATTCATCTGTGGCCTAGTTGATAAGGATCTGGACGAACAGAGAGGAAGTTTTGATTCATTCAATTCTCACTCAATTAAACACATTTCTACTTAATCCTAGTTAGCGCGTGAACCCACGGGCCTGATGATGTCAGCGATTACGTCGTCATCATCGTCCCCAATTTTGGGAATTCAACTTTCCCTCTTTTTCCCCGAAAGTCCCGACCATCTCCCGTCCTCCCCCCTTTCTTTCCTCTTGTTGATTCAGGGAGATATCCTCCTTCCCTAATCGACTGAAGTGGCGTGAGATCGCGAGTTTAAAGGCATTCAATCTGTATTACTATCTGTCTCTCGCTAAATCGATTTGAATCACAAGAACACTCTCCTTCTAGATCACTCGGCTGACGCCGACTGGACGAACCTCCACGAGTTTGGAAGACGAAGGAAAAGAGTTCCCCGACGACGATTCCGCTTCCGAAGACCTCTCGTTGGTTAACTTCCAGCCGGTTTAGACCCTTAACAGAGAAATCGGAAACTCCCGACAACTATTCAAAGCCTTCGATTTGAAACCTCAAGAACGACCCAAGCCCTCCAATATATTAGGAAATTTACGGAATAAGGTCAGGAATCGAGTCTCGTGGGGATTATTCGATCGTCTGAGCCTCGCCGGTGTCTCGCCAGAATTCTGGGCTTTCTTCAAGTTCATTGGAGAAGATGGCCGCCTAATATCTGTGGCGGAACCTATAGGTTTCAGTAATTTCTATTCAGTCACTGGACTTCCAGAAGTTAGAATCAGTGCCTTAAGTCTTAGTAAACTGTGTTATGTAAATAAACTGTTAAAATCTAACATTGTGGTAATGAACTATTTCCTTGTTACTCTCATAGTCTGTAACTTTCTGGTTGTGACATAACAAACCCAAATAGTTTTCTAAGTAGTTTAATATAATAGAAATCCGGAAAATTTATCAACGGTCAATTAGTTTGAACTTAGGACTGATTTCTAATAGTTTTAAGACGATAATAAATTAAGGATACATTGCAGCATAATTAAGTAGATTATATCATTAATATAATTTATAATTAATTATAATAGTTTGTACTTTTTCTGTCTTTCAGTTACCATGAAATTATTTTCTAAGACTTGTAGATTAATCCATGTTGTATTTCAATCCATGTTGATGATTACTTGTTATGTGTTAGGATTAAGATTTGTATTTATGTTATATGATTAAATGAATATAATTTTTTTATATGATATGTCTATTTTGCAAATGTTGATAATTGTTATGAAATAACATGTTTTATATTCTAATGTTCTTTGCTTGGGATTCATCTTGTGTGCATATAGTGTTAGGATTTCCTTGTTGCTTTGCTTACTCTTCTGGTTACTATAGTTAATTATGGAATTCTAGGAAGTACTAACTTGAACTGAGATAATAACAGTCATGTTCTTGTTTTATAGGGAACTTTCAGGAGAAAACCACAACCCTCCATGAGGTTATAACTAAAGATGTACGTGTATTTCCTCCTCATTCAATATATCGTCAGTTACACATGTATAAATAGAATGGTAGCTCTGGGGGGGGGGGGGGGGGGGGGGGGGGGGGTGCCAGGAAATATAAAACAGAGTAAACAACCAAGTTGTTTTAATCAATGTCAATTTGTGTTCTTCTCGTGATAAGTGATAACCAAGAGTATTCTTTCAAATGCTTAGTTCATCTCTTCAGGTTATGTAAAGTTCTTGATCTTAAATGGTGTCATTTGCTCTTTCTTCAATCAACCATGTAAATGTGGATCACGAGAGAGCCAGCTAAAACTGGCCACTCATTTGCATTCTATATCAGTGGCCTAGCTGTATTTTCAACAAATTTTGAGTGTTAGCTCAATATTATTTTTATTTTTTTAAAAAATTTAATAAGAATTCATCACGTAGCATTTGTACCCAATATCAATTTCCATCTTAAAGTCCGCCTTAAATTAAATTGATATATTACTTAATCTAAATAGAAAAATATAAGAGCGGAACTTTGAATATGACTGAGTTGAATAATGAAAAACGTCTAAATTTTACACATTATTTAGTAGTCGTGACTAGAAAAAGAATATCGGGACTCTGCATCACTCCTTCAAAATGTAATGAGCCGTATTAAAAAAATCACCAAAATATGTCAAATTTCAATGCTCAATCTTGCCTGCTCCCTTTCTCTCAGTCCTTATACGGTCGATCAAAATCTAATGATTGTTTATAACGATTTAAGTTTATTAGGCTGCATTGGTTAATCTAAAGCCCAATATAATTGTCGAAACCATACTAGTAATGATGTGTCATTCCTGCTCGAACTGAAAAATTATTCAGGTTTGAAAAATCACCTGACTCAATCGACATCCGAGTGGAAATCGACTGAACCATGATAGGAACCCCAAAGAGACAAGCCTCCTGCTTCAAGGGATGGGCCTCACGATCACAAAGACATCTATTTTACGGTTCCTTATTCTCTCATTTCTTTCCCCAAAACTTAGCTCTCCCAATCATATCTCTAAACTTACTATCACTTTTCTTTTGTGATTATAAAGGAGATGAACTGAGTCTTATAAAGGAGATGAACTGAGTCTAGACTAGACGATTGTAATCTTTATCCAATGATCCTGGAGGTCAAAACTTTACAAAACATGGTTCTACAGGTTCTGATTGATCAAGGACGCTCCGTGAACATATTTTCATAGGACCTGCGTAAACGAATGCGAATCCCAAAGTGGCAGTGATGGAGGTGGAGACACCTCTAGATGACTTTGTGGGAAAGTCCCTCGACATCAAAGAAATCATATCCTTGAAGATAACTCTAGGCGACTGCGAGCAACACGTCACCTATGTAATCCCTTTTCACGTCCTCAGCAATACTATGTCTTATAATCTGATACTCGGACGACCAGCGCTAATAGCTTTCCACGCGGGCGCATCATCTTTCCCCAAGGTCTTGAGGTTTGTAACCCCTAACAGGATCGGAACGGCCTCAGAACGTTGTAAATCAGCCAAAAGATGTTACCAAGCCACAAAGTCCCGACCTCTCACAATTCTACATGCTACAAATGAAGAAATAAAGGAACATTTAAGGCCAACAGAGGAAAATAAAGAAGTATCAGTGTGGTCACGCCACCTAAAGCGAAAGGTACAAATATCTTCTCACCTAAATAATTGTTGGCGCCCATGGTTGGTCAAAATCATGAGCGATTTTGCGCACCTTTTTACATGATGCCGAGGCAACATGACCCAAAAAGCCTAGCCATCAATCCCACTGTTACACCAAGAACCTAGGATTAAATTTTTTGCCATTACAATGTCTATGCGAAATTATTTCAAAAGAAATCATTATTAATTTTATTGTTATTTGAATTTTGATTATGATTATGATTATTATTTATCCATGTTTATGTTAGTACATGAATTACATATTTTTATAGTATATAAACAATCAAGATCGGCTAACCCTAAATGCACCAAGCAAAAATGAATCATAAAATAAGTTGTCTTGGACCTCTTCGCGCTCCATTTAATGTCATTTGGAGTGTTTTTGATAAATTTCATGTACAAACTGACGCGCGAGACACCAAGGCGGATGATGCGGGATGTATGGATGATCTAAGACGAGTTAAGAGGATGAAAAACCAAAGTGTCGAAAGTCGTCAACATTGGCGCGTAATCTGTCAAGAAGTTTCAAGGATAGAAGTTGATAAACAAGGCACAAAAGCTGACTGGAGTTTCGTACAAGCTGGTTAAAAATTATGCCTTACACTAGTCAATAATTGTGCCTTGTGCTAGAAAGTTCTTAGGTTTAATAATTGACAATCTGATACCCTTATAGAGTTCATTTCCTATAAATAGAGGAGTCCTCCTCTAAGTTTTCGTGCAATCTTAAGACCCAACTTGTTGACTAAATATCAAGATTGACGGATCGTTCTTCCTCGAAGAACTCAATGAAATTAAGTTTTTTTTAGATTTCCGTTTGTTAAACTAGTTTCTATGACTTCTTTTGTCGAGTTAGATTAATTCTTCATGATTATGAGTAGCTAAACTCCTCTCTGCTTAGATTAGATGAACCATAGGTGGTTCCTTTTGAACGAATTGGACAATTTATGTTTGATGTTATTCAATTTATGATTGATTTCATTTATGTTCTTGTTCTTGCATGATCATCTTGAATAGGCTCTTGTTAAATATGCATCCACTCACAACAACTTTTTTAACTTAGAACGCCAAAATCAATCAACTAGGTTAGTCGGTATCTCATCCAAAGGGGCCAGTTAGGCTAGTCCGTCGCTAATGCAATTTTCGTTTGCGTTGTACATGTTTTAGATGGATGGCTCAAGAGATCGATCTAAGATTCTAGGACTAGTAATAGGTTAGAAGATCCAACAAGGTTGTGGCCTAAGTAGAGAAGACTTGTGAAGATGAATTTTCTGTATCTTGCATTTATAAATTGAATAGTTGATTATTGTTTGTTTGTTTAAATAGTCTAGGGGGATTCAAAATCTGAGCAGTTTCATTCCAATTGTTATCAACCTCATTTAAGTGCACTCTTAGTTATATGTATTTGATCTTAGTTTAAATAATAGCTCTTGAAATCATGGAACTGCAACTATTAACTTGATTACTCTCGATTAGCATTTTACACCACTCTGAGTAAACGCATCTTTGAGATTCTAGGGAATTTGACCCTAGTTATTTCGATAACTAGGTTATTTGTTAGATGTACTTACGCATGTCAAATTTCGGTGGCGTCGTCTGGGGCTCATTTTTTGTGTTTGAAATGAGTGTGTTTAGTGTTAGTCATTCACTATTTGTTTTAAATTTTTGTGTCCCAAATTTACTTTTATTGTATCTCCCTAGTATTGACTTGATCTTAGTGGTCTCGAGCATATCAGCATAAGACGCCGAAACAACTTGTTTCGCCGGACTATAAGAACTTGAATGAAAAGTGATTTTTTGCAGATTCTAGTCTTTTTCCTCAAGTGATCAGTCAAAAGTGAACCGAGGAGGACATATACCACAGTTATACATCAACTCTTTCTGCAACAACAATTCCAATGGCGAACCAAACTTTGTAACTTCACCAAGCCAAGAGCAACTGGCTCCACTTAAAGAGTTGCATTGCCAGTACACCGACAACTATGAACTGAGACTAATCTCATCACTTTAATCCGGCTGAACTTGAAAATTGAAGGGAAAGCATAAGAGAATCCATACACTCACTTTGTGGACTTCCTGCTTATGGCGACACCATCAAGTGGTGCAGTGTTACTGATGATTGCATCAGACTTAATGTGAAAGCCACCCTAGAAGACCGGTCAAACCATGGGTTCAACCAAACATCCTACTTGGGTTCCAACCTAAACCAAACTCGACCCACAACTACTAACAAATGCATAAAAAAGCATGAATTACTGAACTAGAAACCTTTATTAAACCATTTAATTACTGACAGGCAAGGTTGCCAGATCCTGAAATACACCCATAAAATCGTTTGGATAGCCTCATGGTGGATCAGACCATGAAACCATCCTGAATCTCCATGTGAGCAACATTAGTAGACATACTTGACACGTTCTGAACATGTTACATGAATTCCTATGGGATTACGGAATTAGGGGGTGGGTGACCAATGCAGCATAATCATGATCTAGTCTAGAAAAGCCTATCCTGTCTTATCATGAACCATGAATCACAGGCCAGAGTTCATTCGTTAAGAGCTTAAAGCCCCAATCATGTTACATCATCTGTATAGTAGATCACACGCTACTGCACAGCCTTAGAACCCTCGCTCGACATCATGTTACATCACATTAGGAACCCTTTCAAGGACTCCCCAATCATCCTTTTATAATTCTATGCTTATAAAGCAGAATGTAATCATAAACTCACCTTCCTATAGAGTTTGAAATCAAGCTCCCTTCCAAAAGCTCGAGCCTCCTATCCTGATATATCTGAAGAGATCAATCAAATGATTGAATCTCTAAAACCCCAACTGCCAGAGTATCCTACGTAGGTTTCCTAACTGTAGAAGAAGGGCATTGGTTACCTTCCCATCATTCCCCTGGCCTCTCTACTCCCCTAGCAGTGATCACAGATCGATCAACTCCAACTTCTCCTTTTGATCGATCTTCTCCCCTTTCTGAGATGAACAGCAACGCAATTGCTTTTAGGTTTCTGTATTTTGTAATTTGCGTTCTTAGGTTGCGGAAAAGCTTTTATAATAAGTCCAACACGCATGGAGTGATCGCACCCCATGCCCATGGTTAACCCCAGTTACGCTCGTGATCTACAGATGGTCATGACTGTGATGTACTAGAGGTCACGCCCATGACGTACAGCTGACCACGACCGTGATTTCCCTTACAACCAAACCCATGACTGACCCACAGTCACGGGTCGATACAGGGGTCCGGATATGATGCAATCGTTTTGGGTACGCCATGAAACCTCACAATGTGCTCTACATTCAGGCCTGCTAACTCCTCCACATCTGGTTTGAACCGGATGGGAAATTGATACATGCGTTAAAATCTAAAATAAAATACTTTGTTTAAATAGGTTAAAATGGATCAAGGATCCTAAAACACAACAAAATAAGGGAGATGAAATTCTAGTATGAAAATACATCAAAATATATACTCTGATATCAAAACCTCGACCAGCTCTCTCTCCACCATCAGCTCCAGTACATGTGACTGAACACATAGATATACCAAGGGAAACAAAATCTAATGGGGTCAGTGATTCGCACTGAGTGGCTAGCTTAATTGCCATAGAATTGCTATACTGAAAGTTTACTAAAATTGAAACTGAGGATAGAACAAGAAAGTTATCCTAGTCACTACTCTAATAAAGTGACCCTGTGGTCCCGTACGCATCAGCCTATCATCAGCCACCCCTAGCTATAATTGATAGCCTCATGATGGATCAGACCATGAAACCACCCCGTAGACCGTAGACACCGTGTGAGCAACATCAGAAGGCATGATCGACACGTCCTCCTTAGCCGTAAAACATCCGGAGGGATTGCACAATCCATGGGTGGGTGACCAACACATCATCGTTAGTAATTATTCTTTCCTAAACTTTCAGGAATTGTGAATCACCGTTAAAATATCATGAGCTTATGCTCAAACTAGAAAAACAACCTAGACAGTAGATCACATGCTACTGCACAGTCAAAGAGCCCAACTCTGCATCACATCAAAACACCCGTACAGTAGATCACATGATACTATATAGCTCTGAGATCCCAGCTCTGAATCATAACATAACATATGTACAATAGATCACATGCCACAGTATAGTTCTAGGAATCCCAACATTGGATTCCTGACATCCTAATTACAATTCTACGCTTAAAGTAGAAAATCATGCTCTAAAACTCCTACCTCTTAAGTGGAGCAGACATCTATGATGCTGAGTTGACATGATCCTCTCATTGCCACGAGTCCGTAGCTTCTGACCACCGATCATTTGGAGCTCTAACTACCTCCTTTACACTACCTAAATTGTAACTTCCAATCATTGAATAAACAGACCAATGTCCTTTACTGTAAACCATCCAACAGTTTAGAACTACGGAGCCATGAAATAAGAAATACCAATTATAACAAAACTACTTAACTTTCCAACTTTGCAGATCCGGTCACCGGATTTCTCCCAAGTTGTCGGACGGTCACTAGTTTTCTCTGGCGAGACCTTGGCGGACGGCGACCTCCGACGAAGCTCTAAACTTTGTGGAACTCAATCCCCACCTCGCTGCGGCTTCCTCCTTCACTCTCTCTCTCCCTCTATCTCTCTATCTCTCTCTCTCTCTCAACCAACCTCCTCTGAGCCAACAAGGAACCCGCCGTAGCCAAAATCTATCGATGATGTTGCTGACCTTTGGGAGGATGCCGTCATTTGACTCAGGCCGTTCCTACACAGTTGCGGCGCCGCCCCACACGACTATCTCTGTTTTCGTTTCATGCAAAATAGGTTTAGAAAAATAAACCTTCACCAAGACCGCTCCATTTCACTTGGTAGCGGATGCTCCACACACTGTTGAGCCCATATGACGGCCTAGGCCCACTTCATCACCACAACTCTAACTAGGCCACAAGGCCCATAACTATGTCCAAGTCTAAGTTAAAGTGGGAGCCCACTTCATTCACTTGAACCATTACAGCAGTCCAGACTTCTCCGAGCCGATAACTTACTACTCAAAGAGTTAACTCCCCTTCTAATTGACTTAGTCAACTGGAAAACTATCTTCAACCTTGCATGCCTTTGTCAATTTATGAGCCAAGTCCTGAAAATAATTAAATTAATTCGGTTTTCCAATTCCCAACTTCTACTCAACGAGTAAGATTTTCAATCAAACCAAAATTTTGACCGAAAAAAAACTCGGGGTGTCACTGTGAATACACCACTGCCAACTCCAAATCGTGAACTAGGTAGTTCACCTCATGCACCTTCAGCTGGTAAGATGCATACACCGCCACCTTGCCATCCTATATCAGAATGTAGTCTGGCCTCAACCTAAATAGGAGACATCACTAAAAACTCATAGTGGCCATACCTCGTTCGGAATGCTATCTTAGGAACAAGTTCCTCTGCTACCTTTCGCTTATGGTACCAAGACTTTAGATCGATCTTTGAGAACACAGCTGCTCCCTAAAGCTAATCAAACAAGTCATCAGTACGAGGAAGATGATACTTGTTTTTGAAATTCACCTGGTTTAACCTCATATAGTCTATGCACATCCTTATAGACCCATCCTTCTTCTTCACTTACCATACGGTGCACACCAAGGTGACACACTAGGAAAAATTAACCCCTTCTCCAACAGCTCGTGCAATTACTCTTTGAGCTCCTTTGACTCTCCCGGTGCCATCCAGAAGGGTGCTATGGATGTAGGTGTTTTGCACGGCACTAACTCTATATCGAAGACCATATTCCGCTCAAGACGCACCTTAGGAACGTCTCCTGGAAATACATCAGGAAACTCACAAACCACTGGCACATCCTTAATCCTTCGCTTAGCATCTAGAAGAATGTGAGCTAGGAAAGCCTCACATCCACTCATGATCAACTTCTCTGCCATCAAGGCAGGAAGAAAAGGGTGACTACGATGCTCTTGCCCCCCTGTCCTGGAAATCACAACATCCTCCTTCCCAGACGTAAAAAACCTGATCACCTTCTCCTTATAGTCTATTGTGGCTCCATGCTACTTCAGCTTGTCCATTCCTAGAATCACATCGAACTCGTCAAAAGGTAGAACTATGAGATTGACCGTGAAATCCCTATCCCCAAAGAGCAGAACTGCTTCCTCTGCACAAGACTTCACGAGTAGAGTCTTCTCTATTGGGGTACTCACTCTAAAGGGTCAACTCATCCTAATGGGAATGATGGCCATCAAACAAACGACAAATGTAGAGATTAAAGAGTGTGAAGCACCCATATCAAACAAGGAATATAAGATCTGCCAAAAATGATAACCATACCCGTGATAGTATCCGTAGCGGCCTCTACCTCAACTCTGGTTGCGTACACCCTACTATGCGCCTCGCTCTTCCTCTCTTCTTGTATCTCGCACTCTGGACAAAGAGGCGGTCATATCCTGTAGTGGAATGCCTCTGTTGCATTGTGAGGGTGACAGAAGTTGTGAAGTGAGCCTGTTATGCGGGAACAACACTATGCGCGTCCCTCCACTTCTGAGGTGTTAGCAACACCAGTGCCACACCTGAAGCTGCCACCTTCCTTTTCTTCTCCTTGTGCTAAGCCTGACATTCTCCCTTCCACATATCCTCTAGGTGCTCAACTGTCAAGGTTGCTGCCTTGATATCAGTTAAGGTACCCATGTCACTGCTCGTGACCCTAATATGAATGTGAGCTCTCAGCCCATCCATAAACATCTACTTCTTTTCCTCAACCTTTTGCTCTAGCGAGCCCTTGTACCACTTGCTCAACTTGATAAAGGTGTTTTAGTAATCAACCACCTTCATCTTTTCTTGCTTGAGATTGACGCACTCTACCCTATATTTCTTCTGCCACTGCTCTGATATGAACTCCTTCTTGAAGAGGACTACAAATTCCACCTAGTCCTTCTCAAAGGGATCCTTCTCAACCTGCAACTGTGCCACCACCACTCCTTTGCTACTCCTCTCATCAAGTAGGCATCATACATCACCCTATGCTTTGGCGTAGGCTTCAGATACCTTAACGCATTGGTTACCTCTCTCAACCAACTGACTTTCAACAAAGGATCCTACTCGAAAGTGATGGCACCTACTCGACCCAACTCCTTAAAATCTAGCATAGGTATTGGCAGATCCCCCATCATCTCGAACGATTCCTCGTGATCACTATAAATAGGAGGATAACGTTCAGTAACCCTTTAAAAACGTTTTCTCTGGTTTTGGAAAACTCGTTGAAACATTGTTAAAAAATCGACCACACCCGTGATGATCACCCTACCACGCCCATGGTGCATCCTCTGCCATGCCCTTGGTGCACTTACAACCATGCCCGTGATAGGCATTACCACGTCCGTGGCATGTAGTGGACCACACCTTTGATGCATTAGCTACCATGCCATTTTTCCAGTGACTAACCACGCCCATGGTCATCACCTAGTCTGACCATTACCCACTCTTAGCCACGCCCATGGTGGTCCAGCCATGACGCTTGTGTTGTCCTATCCGCCAAGACCATGGCTGACTCCTCCCTTTAAAAAAATAACACAGGAGCATTACAGACTCCAATCAAACGGATAGAAGCATCTCCCTAGATGTTCAATGCCGTGCCACTGTGAGCACTAGTCTCTTTGTGGTTCATGACACCTCATTACCAGTAATCACAATCATACTATAGAGAACAACCAAGCACTAATACTCATTGTGGAACCCGCCCCTAGAAGACTTGGTAAAGTCACCTGGCTCGACCCATGCATAAAACTCACGGGTTCAACTCATAACATCACATAGCATTTAACTCATTCTTGATACAGAATTATCTTATGAAATACTCCTCATAAAACACATTGAAACGACAACATAAAACGGAGCATCAGAGGCTCAACAACATCTCATAATCATTTGACATAAAACATGGAAAAAATCCTGAAATGAAGGGGAAAACATTCATCATGAAAACAACTGAAAGCATGAAGAAAAATCCTAAAAACCAGAGGGGTAGAACAGTCCCTCATAGTACCTCTCTCTGGGCGAGGTGTCGGGGCAACTCGTGTCACTCTCTTAGGTGACATTTACTCCCATTGTTGCATAGTTGTAGTTGCTTCCTTGATTGGGTCTACTAGTGTAATTGTTTGGGCTCCTTGTTGGTGCGAGTTATGGCCTTGAGAAGTGGTGTTATTTTTGGTATTATAATCCTCTAATCAAGGCTTGTAGAAGTTCGAGCATCCTTTAGTTAGTCGGATAATGTAAAGCATTGTTGTTGTTCGATCCATAGATTTGATGAACATGCTTGCCAACTGACCTTTGGTGTATCCATGATGAGGGCATTCAGATAACATCTCCTAAAACCGATTCCACAAATCTTACAAGCTCTCTCTATCTCTCTGATGAATTCGTGAGATTGATTTTCTAACAACTGCAGTCTTTGCTAATGGATAGTATTCTTCCACAAAGACTTGAGTGATATAATCCCAATTGATGTACCGCCAGGTTGACTGGTCAACCATCTTCTTGTTGCTCTTCTGAGAGACCACTTGAACAACTTGAGTTTCACTACTTTGTCAGACAAACCTCGTAGATTAACAGTTGCGGTGTATCCATAAAAATCCACGAGATGAGCACATGGATTCTTGTCTGTCCTCCCTTTGAACTTCAGGTTCTGCTGAATTAAAGTGATGAGGATTTCCCTTGATCTCGTAGTTAGCATCTTCCTGTTTGGGTGGCACCACACGTGATGTTGAATTTGCAGCACTAGACTTATTATAATCGGCAACAGTTCAAACCGCCATTGGTTCAGAAAGACGGGAAGTGTAGCTGTGATCTAAGTCTGATTCCGAAGATTCCTCGTACAAAGATTCTTCTTCGCTTTCCACTAAACCTCGTAGAGATTCAGCAACCTCTCTTTCTTCTGATGAGCGTGAGTCTCGATGAGATTTTTCATTCGTTTGGATCCTGTCACTACCGGTGACATGCCACGAATTCTCACCTGCACAAAGATAAACAATAAAAAACGTAAAAATAACCGTGAAAGAAAAATTTTAAAACGATGTGAATGATTAATACTAATCAAACTACTTTCAAACATAATAGGGAATGCCGGCAAAACATCGCCAATTTGATGAACGATTTTCAGCATTCTCATAAAAATTCGGTTAATGAATTAACTGGAGTCGAATCTCCCTAGGGTCTTTCTATTTTTCTTACTCAAAGTTGCAAGAAGTATCAATCGGTGTAACAAGAAGTGTGGTGTAGGTGCCATGAGAACCAATCAACCAATCAAAAAGAAAATGAAAATTGCTTTTAAATAAATTTTTGCAAGACTGCACGAATATGGTTTAGACAATTAGAATGAAACTTGCTAGACTTTGAATCCCCCTAGGCAATTCAAATTCGCGAATGACAGACAAATTCCATGAATTAAAACCTAGCATGATAGATTCAATAAATTGTTGCAATTCTTCTCTAATCAAATCAAGCCTTTTCGGGACCACTAATTTAATCTACCTATCTACTATCCCGGTCCGCTCTTTCGAGACGATGAGCTGAAACCCACTAGGCAATTTAAATGAATAAAAATTGCTCACACGACAGACTAGTTCCTTCGCTCCTGGGTGAGGGTTAACGTCTAACCTAGTTGTTTTATTTTTGCATTCTAGAGATGCAAGCTCTCTCAAGACTAAGAGAAAGAGATTCATTCAGATCAAGCAAGAACAAAAAAAATCGAAATCAAACATGAATAGAAATCCATCTAACTCGCAAAAATTGTCAAATGTATCAAATCATCATTCTTAAGAATTAACCTAGGGTTCATCAAATCTAAGCAAGAGAAGTTTAACTGCTCATGATGTGAGAAGAAAAAACAAAATTAGGGAATGAAGAAATTGATCTTAGGTTTACACAAATAATTATGAAACCTTAATTTCGCTGATCTTCTCGAGAAGTTGATTCGCCGTCTTGATCTTTTTTTTTCCGATTCCCAGCTCCTTGAAGATGCCTTAATGTCACTCTTAAATCTCTCAATATTGTTATGAATTTCGTTGGGGGAATGTTTGTCTAATTCTGAGGGAGAACTGGGCTCTCATAGAGGCGACTCCTTAAGTTAGTCGGATTGAGCGAAAGTGCACTATTAGGGGACCAAAAGTGCGCCGCACCTTTGGTAATACCTATAGCGCCTTTTGGTCATATTTATCGAGACCTTGACTTTGATTTTTTACCAAAATTGTGTTGTAACAGAACCAAAAGTGCGTTTTTGGTTTGTGTTAGGTGCTCTTTTGGTTCAATGACCGTATTTGGTGATTTCTCCATTCTTTAATCCATCCATCTTCTTCTCGCACAACATACAATTCTGCCTAATGCCTCAATGTTGCCATGTACCTGAAATCGATAAAATACACTATGAAACAACATCAAATGAACCCCAGATTGGTCTGAGACACTAAATCGAGATATAAGTTAGAAATGCACGGAACATCCTAAACTACTACCCAAAACTATACAAATATTCATGGAATTTCGCTTAAATGAGGACGATGAACACGATAAATTGAGTGTCATATTAGTTAACATCTAACCTAGTTGTTTAATTTGATGTTCTAGATATGCAAGCTCTCTCGAGCCGAAGACAAATCTAACAAGGTTATATTCAAGTTGATCAGGTAAGAACAAAAATGAATTATATATGAATCAAACGCTACCCAACTCGCATAAATGTCATATCATAGGTATATACCTAGGGTTCATCTAATCTAAGCAAGATAAGTTTAGTTACTCATATACGAAGAGAACAAACCAGAATCAAAAGAAGAACACGCCAAAACTAGGGTTACAAGAAGAATCTCGAAAAACCTAATTTTGCTTATATTTCCGAAAAACTTGATTTGTTGTCTTGATTACTTCTCCGATCTGAACTCCTTGAAATCACCTTCTAGATGCTCTCAAATCTCTGAGTTATGCTGTCAATTTTGTTCAGGAAAGTCTGTGTTCTAATGAGGGAGGTAAGACCTTTAAATAGGAAGATAAATCCTAATTATTGTTGGCCGTCATACTATAGGCTTTAAAATGTTTTGTTTTAGGAGCATAGTGTGACATCTTTAGTCACATACTTTGCGGAACATCCAAGGAATCCATACGTTGAACATGTTACACTATACGCCGAAAACATGCACCATTTTAGGCGCATAGTGTGACAAAGGTCAGCTCTTGAAGTTTTCTTTACTCCTCAATTCATCCTAGCTCATCCACACATACCCGTATTGTTCCGAATAGTGCCTTGGTATCATCATGTACCTGAAATCTAGAAAAAAACACTCCAAAACGACATCAAATATTCTGGGAACGGATCCAAGACACTAAATCATGATAAAAGCTAGAACTGCATAAAACACCCTAAACTTCTACTCAAAACTATACAAACATGGATGGAATGTCGGTTAAATGAGGGTGATGAACGCGGTCAATCGAGTGTCATCACCGAGTTGTATGGTTTAGGTTCCGTGATTTCTAAAACCATCAAATAAACTAAATCTATAAGACTACACAACAAAGATTGCATGATTGCACTAAAACGATGGATAAACCCTGATAGACTAACAAACGATAATCACTTAGCTCAATTTATGCAAAGTAAGAAGAATACAATTCACCGTTGTAATCCTTCTCTACTTAGGTCATACCCTTTTGGTTCTGCTAGCCTACTACTAATCCTATTATCACAGTCCTCTGTCTCGAGACAAATATCTGAAACATGTACGACAAAAAATTAAATGTGATTGATTTTGCTAGCCTACTCACGACAGACTAGTCTAATTGACATCTTCTTAGGGTTAACAACTAACCTAGTTGATTGATTTTGATGATCTAAACAAACTCTTTCGAAACAATACAAATTTAACAAGATCCTATTCAAAACGGCCAACCAAAAAACAAGAACACAATAGAAATCAATCACAAACAAAAATCCATCTATTCATAAAGAATCACCTAGGGTTCCTCTAATCTAAGCAGATAGGAGTTTAGCGACTACTAATACATGACGAAAAAATCAAATTCAACAAAGGAAATCATTGAAATCAGTTTTACAAAGAAAAATCAGTTTCAAATAACTTCTAGTTTAAGGCGCAATCTTTGACTACTATAGGTGCAGGTATTGACTGTTCTTGCGTAATTTGATTTCATAAAACTTGTGGGAAATTGAACTAGCTTACCAACGCCACCATCCTTGCATCCAACGGACTTCTGATTTAAGAGATATGTCTAGAATATGAAACTGCAATGTTTCCAACTAAATGGAGATCCTTATATTTCCTGAGCTGTCCTAAAATGTCAAAATGTTTCTCATTGCTAGTCTTATATCATAGATGCACGCAGTATCAATTTGATTAATACCTCGATGTCGTCATATACCTGAAATCTATAAAAAATAGTCGAAAATGAGATCAAATGGATCCCGACTGGTTAGAGATACTAAACTTAAAATACAAGAAACACCCTAAATTTCTACAAATGGTATATAATTATGCATGGAATTTCGCTTAAATGGAGATGATAAATGTGACAAATAGAACAGTATCAAATCACCCCACACTTCAACTTTGCTTGTCCTCAAGAAAATAGTTGATAATAGTCATAGAAGCCACCTACAACTAATTCAAAATACTTGGCATAGTCCTAGCAAATCTATATTCCTCAATGTTCTGCTAAACTCCTAAGCATACAACCAGATCTTTAATAAAAATCCAATCTAGTAAATAAAGATCTCACAAGAAGTTCTCTAATTTGCCACATATCATCATGCATGATATACCACCCATCTAGACTTACTCTCAAAAGATTCAGCTTGACGATGAAGCAGATAAAAATCTCACTCAAAGTGTTTCGAGATGGTCTTTATGCACTCATTCATCAACTCTGAGGCGCTCTTCTAACATTTGCACATTAAAGCACTTCAAACACTAGTCTAGAGGTCTTTTATTGTGAGTTGTAATCTAGATAGAATACAATAAGTGGGGACAGGAGGTAATAGTGGTGTGTACATAGTGATGGACAAATAGATCTACTCCAATATGGAGCTAGAACTACTAACACAATCAAAATGCTTTGTAAAGCTCCAATGTATCTACGAGGTTTACTAGCTTGTCTAACCCTCGAATATAAACTTCTAAAGATTTTTTGATGTTTTTAAACTATCTAAGACATTTCTTTCGTTAAAACTATTTTTCACTTTTTATCCGAGATTGGGTTTTTTAGATTCTGCTCCTTCCTTTTTTCGAGTATTGTAAAAAATATCTTTTTCAACATAAAGAAATGGTACAAAAATTACTTCCAAGGGAGACTAGATAATCCGATAATTACACAACTTAACAACTTATAAACTCCTAGACTCGAGCGAGTTACATAATACTTATGTACATATGATCAAATAAAGGTTGAAAAAGGTATTATGGGGAACATGAAACATGATTTTGGGCTATATATTATGTAATCCTACAGAGAAATAGGGACGATGTGGAGTTTTTAATGATGGAGCTTTTTAAGTGCCTTTATCATCCTAGTGTGTGTCACGCGAATTTAATTTGGTATCATGCAAGCATTAGATTAACAACAAGCAATAAAGACCACTCAAATAAAATTTATGAACAAGTCAACAAATGCAGCATACTTTTGTATGCTAAAAATGGACTTTAGGCCTTGCGTTTTCTTGCTAGATGGTATATCGCTAATCATGCATGCCTACAATCCTCAAGTTGGAGAGTCTATGCTGCTAAGAACATATCAAACCAGCTCTAAAGTACTAATCTATAGAATTTGTGTTACACCCTTATTTTTTAAACAATTCAATTTACTAAAATACACAAAGTATAGAAATACATAAAAACATACGAGGGCATTACAGTCTTTTAACAACAAATTTATCTAAATACTTTAATGCCCCGACCAGGGATCTTTAAAATAAATACTTAATGAAATAAAATGTCTCATAATTGAAAACAAGTCTCATTAAGATTTCCTCTCTCCGATTTGATAGCTAGGGTTTCCTCTCGTGTAGAGCTCCACTAGGGTTTATCTCCTACAGCTAATTTCCAAACATGCAAAACATCGATTCCACCAACAAAACCCTATCCATGGATCTCGTTGAGGCTATAACTAGCCGTCTAGCACCGCCCATGCACTTCACCACCACCACTATCACCTCTGCACCTCCAACCGCAACCTCGGTGCGTTCAAAGAGCGGGTTGCTACCTACAAGTTCATCAAGGAACCGCCGACATAGGAATACCAGCTTACGTGGTCGGCTCCTTCCTCGCTAAAAAGGAGATGAACCTCAATGTCTTTCGTCGCAAGATATCGGAGATCTGACAACCAGGACGAGGGGTGGAGATCGTCGCCTTGGAGAGAGGTCTATTCCTCTTCCGTTTTAACGACTTCATCGATGGTGTCCATGTGATTGACGATGGTCCATGGAGCATGGACAACATGCTACTACTCTCACACAAGCTCCACCGCGGGGAGATTCCTAAATAGGTCCCGCTCAAGACGGCGACGTTATGAGTGTAGGTCATAACCTGCCCTTTGAATACTTCTCCGGACAGGTTGCGACGCAATGTGGAACTACATCGAGAGCTACATGGTCTATGATGAGAAGAACATGATCTATCATCTTGAAGCATACATGCGTATCCGGGTTCTCATAGATGCTCGAGTTCCATTGAAGAAGGAGTGGGTGGTTACTTTGCCTGACAACCGCGAAATAACCTGCCAGTTCAGGTATGAAAGAATGAAGAATTTCTGCTATATTTGCCGAATAATGGGCCATGTTGAGAAAAAATGCAAACTACGATTCTGTTTACTTGTCACAACATCTGGTTCAACGCTAAGATGAGTCCATTAGGGCAGAATCCCGTTTGGAAGCAAAGACGAGGGAGTAGAACCCCTGGTTTATAGTTCGGGAAGACGCACCTCTAACAGGTAGAGACTCCCAATCTTGGGGTCGAGGAGGCTGGGGAATGGGTAGAGTGAAATCCTTTCCGATAAACGTATAAGAGCTTGCCATCTGTATGGGAGTAAATCATTGCGACAAGGACAAGAAGATAACACTCCTGAAACCAGACAACCCTCAACGTGATAGCCTCTACATTATTGATAGGAAGAGGCGTAGGAACGATCCAGCACTGGATGTTCCGATGGATGATGAATCTTCTGACGGCCAGAAACCATCAAAATACCGAAGAAATCGGGAGACGCACATCAAGGAGCAAATCTCGGACGTACCAGATAAACCAAGTCCCCAAGACCGCTAAGATCCTAGCCCCTCTTAGAGAATTCAATAAGGATTTCATATCCAAGTTTCCTAGTTTTATTTTTATGTGTCGTCTTATTTTCGTTTACAACTCATTTTTTCATTTATTTTGATTTATTTCGGTTAGAAAATTAGCTAGTAGTCTTTTTCTCGATTTTCCTACTAGCCCACTTAGCCTAGTTACAGTGGTCGTACGGTGTTCTATGTTTTGTAGGATGATCGTCCCCGTACAATTCACACCAGCCGGATCGCCTTCGAATGGTTGACGTCAAGCTTTAGTAATGAGAATTCACCGATGATGGTGCGCTTTGATAAAAAAAGAAAGAAGTCTCATTAAATAATCTTATATACTCTTTTAGAATTCCTACGTCCATATTGCCGCGTCTCGAATCAGCTCTTCTTTGCTTTTGCAACAACTTACGAACACCCTAGTGGGTGGTCCGAGGTCAGTTTTTCGTACTCAAAACGTAATTAAGAATTACAATTAAACATCAAAATACAATACATTTTATTTCATAGCAATCATCAATATTTTCTAAATAGACATTTCACATAGAGAAATCCTATACGTGTAACATTAATCATAAGAAGTATTCATCAACAAGTAATGATTGAAACACAACTCAATCAAGTTAGGTTCATTATGAATCATAGTGTCATCGTACTTGTAACTTGTCATAACATAACATCGTGTTCACAAAAGTCATATGACATGACTCTTATTCTTATACTATTCTCAACCTTATCTAAGGTAACTTATTTCTTGTGAGGCATCCCCCAACTCTACTAACTAGCCTACTGCCCAATCATAAATGTGAACGTGAGAGTCTGGGAACATGTATCCTCAACCAGAATTTGGATCAACCGTTGTCATCGTCAACTAAGCCAGCCTCTAAGAGTGACGGGGATTGGAATCGCGAGCAAACGAAGGAATGTAGTTATATTCGACACAATGTCAATGATAACGTACGCAACCATATTGCTATAGAGACGGATGCCCAAAATCTTTGGAAAAAGGTGGCGGGACTTTATGCGTCAAAGACCGGCAACAAAAAACTCTTTTATCTCATGAAGATGGTGTAGATGAGATATAAAGAGGGCACTTCCGTTGCAGATCACTTGAAATTCAAGGGATCATTGACCAGTTGTCGGGAATGAACATAAAGCTAGAAGATGAGGTGACAACCGTTTTGGTTCTGGCTTCTCTAACAGAATCGTGGGAAACCTTGAAGATCGCAATCATGAACTCTGCCCCAGATGGTGTTTTAACCGTGGAGGATGTCAAGAGCGGAATTCTCAATAAGGAGATGAGGAGAAGATTTCAAGGAGCCTATTCCTCTTCATCATAGTCGGGCGCTCTAGCTGGGGAAGGGAGAGGAAGGAGTGAGTCGAGACGCTCAAAGAAGCGAGGGAAGAGTCGAGGGAAGTCCAACAAGCTGCAAAGCATCGTTTGTCATAACTGCAAGCAGAAGGAGCACATCCAAAGGTTTTTCTCCAAACTTAGGAAAAACAGAGGCGGTGGCAGTGATAGTGCGAATGTTGTTGGGGAGCTTATGCTTGTCTATGATGAAGATTTTGTTGGCCTGACAACCCCATGCCACTAATTGAGTTGTTGACGATGGTGCCACCATTCTTGTGACGTCCATACGTGAATTCTTCTTATCTTTGTCACTGGGCAACGACGATGTGTTATGTGGTAAGGATGGGAAACAGAAATATCTCCAAGGTCGTCAGTAAAATAGATGTTTGCCTGGAGACAATGGATGGTGCGTGGCTGGTGCTATGAGATATCAGACATGTCCCAGAAATTCGTCCGAGTATGATCTCTGTAGACAACCTGGATGGGGAAGGTTATTATCATACCTTCAACAACGGTCAATGGATGCTAATGAAAGGTGCATTGGTGGTGGCGGGAGGCAAGATGCAGTCTAAAATGTACGTGACAGAAGCTATGATCTCCCTAGAAGCTGCAAACTCAATGGAGATTTTTGACACCGTCATTGTGTGGCACAAACGCCTAGTAAACATGAGCGAGAAGTCCATGGTAAAACTGGCGAGGAAGAAGGATATACCTGGGTTGGATCATGTCCACCTGGAGAGATGCGTTGACCTTTCAGAGCGAAGAACGTGCTAGATATGGTTCACTCAGGTCTTTTTCAAGCCAATTCAAAATCCCTTGGTGGCACATGTTACTTTGCGACCTTCATTGATGATCACTCACGTAATACATGGGTATATGTTCTGAAGATGAAGGATAAGTTGTTGAACGTTTTCAAAAATTTTGTCGCGTTGGTGGATAGGGAGACAGGCCAGAAGCTGAATTGTATGCGTACAGATACTGTTGGAGAGTACATTGGACCATTCGATGCCTATTGTAAGGAGAAGGGAATCCGACATCAGTTTATACCTCCTAAGACTCTACAAATGAATGGCATTGCAGAGCAGCTGAATAAAACCTTGATGGAGAGACCCAGGTGCTTACTCTCGCACTTGAAGTTGTCACACTCTTTCTGGAGAGAAGCACTACTAGCCGTGGCACATATGTGGAACCTTTCACCTAGCGTTCTACTGGAGTTTGAAGCCCCAGAGAAGACTTGGATGGGAAGAGATGTCTGGCAAAAGCATCTTTGGTTGTTTGGTTGCAAGGCCTTTGGTCACATTTTGAGGGATGAGAGGTCGAAATTGGATTCCAAGACGCGACCGTATGTTTGCATTGGTTATGGTCAAGATTAATTTGGCCCCATATTCTTTGACCCTATACAGAAGAAGCTTATCAGGAGTCGTGATGTTGTATTCCTCGAGAACCCATAAAAGAAATTCAGAAGGCTGGGAGAGATGCTCCTAACGCTAATGCTAGCTCAACATCCGAGGAGCTGGAGACTCCAACACCAGCAATGGAAGAAATATCATCCGGAGGTAGCTGAACTTAAAGCCCATCTTGATATTCAGCCTGATGATTTCGATGATGATGGTTCTCATGATCAACCATCGGCCGCCGAAGGTTTTATGGCCCGGACAAGATGTGGAAGAGTCGTGCAACCCTCTACCAACTATTCATCAAATGAATATGTCTTATTCATAGATGGGGGAGAAACAGATAGCTTTCAGTTATCTATGAAGGATGAACATAAGCAGAAATGAGATGAAGTCCTTACACGACAACAACACATTTAAGTTGGTTAAGTTGCTGGAGGGGAAGAGAGCTTTGAAGAACAAGTGAGTATTCAAGATCAAGCATGAAGACCACAATAGTTAACAACAATTTAAAGCCCGACTGGTTGTCAAAGGCTTCAGTGCATTGAAGGGCATTGACTTTGACGAGATATTTTCACCAATGGTGAAATTGACATCCATTCGTATAGTGTTGGGGTTGGCGGCAAGTCTCAACCTGGAGGTTGAGCATATGGACATTAAGATTGCCTTCTTCCATGGTGATTTGGAGGAAGAGATCTACATGGAGCATATGGAAGGCATCACGCAGAAGGGAAAAGAGGATTGCAAACTTAACAAAAGTTTGTACGGCTTGAAGCTGGCACCACGAAAATGGTACAAGAAGTTCAAGTATGTTAAGGCGAAGCAAGGGTACAAGAAGGCCACTTCAGGCCATTGAGTGTTCATGACGAAGTTCGATGATGATAATTTCATAATCTTGTTGCTCTATGTAGATTAGGGCTGGGAATCGGGTCGGGTTTTACCGGGTTTCTACCCAGTCAAACTAGGGTTGGGTACCCAAAAACCCGGTCAAATTTTTAATGGATCGGGTTTGGGTTTAACAATAAAGGGGTTCCGGTTTTAAACCCGGCTGAAACCCAGCCCGATCCTACCTGGTCCAGAATCCATATCATAATTCATCCTACTTTGATTCTCTCGTAGCCTTCACCATTCAGCTTGCAAGAAACATATAAACTGAAATCAAATCACCTACAAACATAATTAACCCAGCCGTTTACTTGAGAAACCAAAGCTCCAGAATCTCTATCCAAAAATTCGCCCATACACCCATCCCAAACCCAAAACAAACATATGGAAACTAGCTTCAATTGAAGACCAAATCAGACTTGATGATGATCAACTGAAAAGCAACTCTCGAGGATGCGATGTCAAAAGTCAACAAATAAGATAAGAGGTAAATCGATATGATTATGTCAGAGCCTCATTCAAACTTCATAGGAGATTAAGTCCTAGTCAATTGTCGTTGAGTCATTGTTACGTCATCGTCTGCTCAAGACTCGAGCTCGATAGATGAGGAGATGAGTGTCATCGCCATGAAGGATTTGGGCCCATGAAATAGATTCTTGGCTTGAAGATTGTATGAGATGGAGTTGCCAAGAAAATATGGTTGTCGTAGGAGAAGTACATTGAGAAAGTACTTCAACAGTTCAGCATGGATGGTGCGAAAGTGGTTAGGTGTCCTCTTGTTAATAACTTTCAACTTAGCACCAAACAGTGTCTGTCTAGTGATAAAGAGAAGATGGAGATGGAACCAATTCCATATGCTTTAGCGGTGGAAAGGAGCGATGGGCAACTGTGAAGTGGATTCTCATATACCTTCGAGGTACCTCCAAACCGTGTCTTTGTTTTGGTGATTCTAATCATGTACTTGTCGGCTTCACAAACGCGGACATGACAGGTGACGTTGATACATGGTGGTCCACTTATGGATACTTGATTACATTTTTAGGGGGAGCTATTTCTTGGCAGTCAAGGCTACAAAAATGTGACTCTTTCCACTACAGAAGTAGAGTTCATTGCTGCAACGGAAGCTAGCAAGGAGCTGTTGTGGATGAAAAATTTCTTGACCGAACTTGGATACCAACAAGAACGACCGCAGCTATTTTGTAACAGTTAGACTGCCATACACCTTGCAAAGAATTCGACATTTCATTCTAGATCCAATGATATCGATGTTACATATCATTGGATTTAGGATATGGTGGAGTCGAACCAACTACAACTTGGGAAGATCCATACTTACGAGAATGGATCTGACATGTGCATGAAGAGTCTTCCGAGAAAGAAGTTTGAATATTGCTGATCAGAAGCAGGGATGAGAGACAGTCGTAATTAGCCCGGAAGGGGAGAATTGTTGGTCCCAAATAATTATTGGGAATATAAAATAACCACCTCCAATTTTATTGCACCGAAAAAATTAATTGAATCTCTAACCAATAACCTTGAATATTTCTCCCAACCAATTGAACTAAAACTTCGTCTCCTCCCTCATTGGCTATAAAAGGGGAGTTTCATACCCATTTCAGAATCATCCCACACTATCTCTTCATTCTCTCTTTCTTTCTGTACGTTTCTCATATGTAGTGTAATGTGGCCATTATCTTTATTTCTTTAATTGTTGGGTCGATAGATGAGATGTAAAAAGTCTCGGATAATATTTTACCATGGTAGGAATACTCTCTTGTGAGCTATAAAAATAGCGAGTTGTTGATTTCGGGTTTCGGAAACACTTAAGAGTCACTATTTTGGACTAGCTTGGATCGCCTTGTAGCTACCTTGGTTATATTGAAGAAGTGCTCATAGTTGTCGCTGCAACCATAGATGTACTCTCTGCATTGGAGGGGAACCACATAAATCTCAGTGTTATTTACTTACAGTATTGTGCTTGGCACTCTCTGAATTGGAGGGGAACTACGTAAATCTTGGTGTTATTTACTTACAGTATTGTGCTTGGCAATTTCAAGAATAGTCGATGTATATTGCATTATTAATATTACCACAGTAAATTGGTCTAACGAGGTTAGCTTAATTATCATCATTATGGTATCGCGATGGTAATCACCCATCCATAGTGATTTTAAGTGTGGCGGACTACCGACACTTCCAACCTGTATGGGATATATTTATGGTGTGTGATTTATTAGTTCAATATATTTACCCTATTCTTGTCCGCTGCACCCCAATAGTGGTATCGGAGCCCAGTTCAATATGGAGGCAACGCCAAGCAAGATGGTTAGTTTGACTAGTACAAACTTTCATATATGGAGAAGCAAGATGAAGGATCTCTTATTGATGAAAGATTTGGATCAACCGTTGTCATCGTCAACTAAGCCAGCCGCTAAGAGTAACGGGGATTGGAAGCGCGAGCACGAGAAGGCGTGTATTTACATTTGGTACCATGTAGATGATAAAGTACGCAACCACATCACTGGAGAGACGGATGCGTTGAAGCTTTGGAAATCGCTGGAGGGGCTTTATGCGTCAAAGACTGGCAACAAGAAGCTCTTTTATCTCACGAAGTTGGCTTGATTATCGTCATTATTGTATGGCGATGGTAATCACCCATCCATAGTGATTTGAAGTGTTGAGGATTAACGTCACTTTGAACCTGCCTAGGACATATTTATGGTGTGTGGTTTATTGGTGATATATATTTACTCTATTCTCGTCAAATGCGCCGCAACAATGCCTTGACCGTCTCCTTGAATCCGGCTGTTCAACCCATAATCCGGAGGAATGCTTAAAATACTAGAGAGACGCAAATTTTAAGGAACATAAAGGATGATAAGGGCCTTACCTCATAGGGTCAACTTAAACGATCTGGACACTAGATTGAATCGTGCTAACAACGATAAATAAAGGAAAAACTCCTTGGTCGACGATCTAGTTGGAGTCCACATCTAGATAATGAATGAGGTTGGCTGGGAGATTTCACTCATCGCTGTCGTCAAGCTAGAGCAGGGTTCAGATGATTGCACCGGCAAACAAAACCCTTTGTTCAAACTTGAGGTTTTTGGAGGCGGCTGCTACCAGGGAGATTAGGGTTTGGTTCCAGGGATCGAAATGAGTTCAAATAAGATTAACGTCTCTTCATCGGACGGTTTGCTAGAAATGTCAAAGTTGGCCTGGTTGCGGAGAAGGAAGGTATAATTATGTAATTTACACACAAGCAATTGTTCCAAGAGTACCAGGACAAATCTTGACCGTTGATTTCTTTCTAGAACGATCTTATAGCTCAACATGCTTCACACTCCCCTTTTTAATTAGAGGGGTGTTTATGTCTTTTTATTTTAACATATTATTATAATAGAGAGCCACTACTATGTTTATTACTTTCATCTTATCGGTTCAATTACTGACCTTGTACTTAATTTTTCTTATTACATCGGCTAAGGACTAATGAGTCAAATGTTCCAAACAATTCATAATCGTCCATCATAAATGCGTAAAGCAAATGGTGACTAGAACATATAGGAATGATAATAATAATAATAATAATAATCATCATCATCATCATAATATTAAAATCATACCAATCATATACATGACCCTAATAGCAATACATAAATTAGTGACTTGGTCATTTGATAACTATAATATAAACACACATTAATTATTAATCAATGTCGTATCATAATCTTAAATTATATAAGAATTCTATTTTGGGTAATTTAGGAATTTATGGGGAAAAATATTGCTACTAGAATTGGGATGTAACACTTTGATCATTGGCCTAACTCCTATCAAATCTACGTTCACAAAGCAAGTCAGCAATTCAAGTGCAAAAATCATTTAGAATCCTAAGCATGCCAAGTAGTTGATTCAAAAATGCTACCATAAAGCTTGATTTTAGGACTCATGATGCAAATCCAATGATCTAAGAAGATTACCTAACAGGTTTCTTATTACACCTATCCCACACTTGGTTTGGACAGTGTCCTTATTGAACGAAACAAAAGAAATTTATAGGAACACTTGGAAGCTGTGAGAGACTGAGGAGGCAAGAGAGCATGATCGAGAGGAACTCGAGCTCGACAACAACACTAACTCCTTACAAAACTCAAACACACAAAACCAAAAGTACGAGTACAAAGGAACTAGGACAAGTGTCCAAGTTTCACACAGAATAAAATTGGATTTAAGATCTGAAATGAAGAAAATAAAAATCCTAAGAGGAGAACTGAAACTGAAACATGCAGACTGATTCAATAAAAATGAAATAAAAAGACTTTAGACATGGGCTTTCTCCCATAAAGCGCTCTTTCTTGAATATGTTTGAGTTAGACAATACATGGATGGTTATGCAATTCAATTGAGTACCTCCTTGAATTCCATTGATTTCTTTATGATAAAAAGTTGAGTGTCGAGTAGTAGTTAAAGTATATGATGGAATTACCAGAGCAGTTTTCTTGAAAACTGTTTGTCATCCCAGAATGACCATCTCCTTATTAAATTATAAACTTGAGGAGGGAAGAGGTAATAAGGTATATCACCACGAAAAACCTCAACATTCCCTAATCTATTGATGACATTTGAAAGGTCTTCTGAGTTTAGTATGACTGGTTCCTCTTCTATGCCCTCTTCAACTTTGGTGTTTAGATGATTGTTATTAATTTTCTAACAAAAGAACTTTATGACCGAGTAAATATTTCGAAGGCCCTCCGTGTTCTTTGGTGGAACCACAATCTCATAAATGTCCTTGTTAATAGAGCACTTAATATCTTCTATTATAAAAGTTGGGATATGAGCTTAATTCTCCAACAACACCCCGATGAGGTATTCACTATTATCTTCTTTAGATTCTTATAGTTCTTCATCATAGATAACTTGAATTTTCTCATTTTCTGGTTCTCATATATCTTCATCTTTATCTCAAAAGTTTGAAGGACTCCCATCCCATTCACACTTTTCGATTTCATAATCACATTTATATTAAACTTTCATAATGATGCGTGCATCTTCTAGATGTTCATCATCATCCTCCCATAATTGAAAAGGGAATTCACTCTCATCCCAATTAGGCTCTTCCAGGTTTTCATCACGGTTAGTTACATTATCTTCAAGGATGGGTTCATCTTCTTCCCTTATGATAACCAGGTCTCTTGTAATAGTGAGTACATCCTAGATGTCTTCATCATTATCGAAATCGACATCCTCATCAAAGGGAGTATTGGTGGGATCTATCCTTGAAATCATCTTTATTTTGGCGTCCATTATCTTCATAAGTGATTTATGGGCCGCCATCATTTCCACAAACCACAATATGTTTTTAATCGATGCCTTGAAAATGTACTAGCTAGTTGAAGGCTCTTTAGAAGATGGAGAGGATTGATTATAATAGTTATGTGAAAGCCCTTCGTAGTATGGAGATGAGTAAGGATCTTCATGATGTTAGTGATATGGCGATGGCTCTATCTAAGTTAAGGGGGGTTGATGATGATAGCTCCATGCAGGCTTCTGGTAGACTAGGGTGAGTAAGGGTTTTAATTCCAAGATGGTACTGATTGATGCTCATTGTGACTCCAACACAAGTGGTATTTGTATTCATGCATTAGTATACTAAAACAAAACTACAAGGATAAACGGGCAAACAAAAATATAAAAAAGATGAAAATTTACAATGAGTTAATGATTAACACTAAACACACTTCTTTCGTAAAAACCAAAGAGTCCACGACAACGACACCAAAATTTGATACCATTGTAGTGACAGTTTAAAAATAACCTAACAACCTAAGAAACCAGGATCAAATTTCCCTAGGGCTTCAAGGTTGTGGTTACTCAAACTGTGAGGGAGTACTAACCGAAAATAACTAAGTTATATGTTGTAGGTTCCGCGATTTTGGAAACTACAAGTTAAACTAAATCTACAAATGCCAGAGGAAACAAAGGTTGTAAGACGTCACTTAAAACGGTGGAGAAACACTTATAGGAAAAACTTCTTAGACCTCAAATCTGCCTATGCTATCAAGACTAACAAACAATAACCATTTAGCTCAATTTATGTAAAGAAAGAAGAATACAATTCACCGTTACAATCCTTATCTACTTAGGTCACACTCTTTTGGGTCAGCTAACTGATGACGTTCGATTCACTGTGTTCATCACCCCCATTTAAGCGACATTTCATCCATAATTATGTAGCTTTTTTATAGAAGTTTATGGTGTTTTATGAATTCTTAGCTTTTATCCTGATTTAGTATCTCGGACCCATTCAGGGTCTATTTAATGTCGTTTTAGAGTGGTTTTGTTAGATTTCAAGTACATGACGATGATAAGGCTTTAATATAAGCAATAAAATGTGTGTGGATGAGATGGATGGATCGTAAAGATGAAGAATACACCGAGTCCTAAAGATGGGTGTAATATGCGCCTAAGATGGGTATAATGGGCAGCGCACATTGGACCTGTCTAGAGCCTATATTACATTGATGAAAAAGTGGAGTTGTGAGTTTTGGGTCTAATATGCGTTGAAGACCCATCGTAATGTGCGGCATATAATATGACAGCTACAACGCATATTATGACGACCGTCATGGTTTTGGATTTTTCTCTTATAAAAGACTGGTGATTCATTCTTTCAAGGGAGAGCCTGTTTGGACAAAATTGAGAGAAGAGAATAGACACTTCGGAGCGATGATAAAGCGTCAACTTCAAGGAGCTCAGATTGGAAGAAATAATCAAGATCGACGAAGAAAGTTCTTTGGAGTTCTTTGGCAAACTTAGGTTTTACAAATTTCAGTTTGTAAACTTGAGTTCAATGTTTTTTATGTTGACCCTAACTACATACGTAGGGAGGTTATTTTTTAATGCTCACTACAAGCGTGCTAGTAGACCCAGTTGATAGGGTGACGATCGGGTAATGACAGATGATATAATCTTAACACCAATGGGTCACTCCACTCCACATTGCGATGCAATTTAATGGGAGGAATCACTCGAGCGAACCTGGACATTGTTCTCTCACTCAAGCTATATGATGGATATTGTCGACGGGCTTGAGCTTGCTTGAAAACTTGGTATTTAGAATGTTGGGGTTCAATCCGACTCCAGGGACGCCATTGATATTCTCTCTAACGTTGCCTCCCTCATTTACCAACATGCCATCCATGTTGTGTTGTATAAGGATTTGCAGTCATGATCGAGAAGTTGTTCTACCCAGCATTTACCATGAAGCCAATCATGCACTCTTTTCTTTATTGTTTACATGTTTTTTATGGCTCTGTTGGTGTTTCTCCCCCCCCCCCCAACCAAACACAGCCCCCGGTTATTGCAAAAAGGGTTAAGGAACTTTACAAAGTCTAGAAAAACATGTAAGAATGCGAGGAACAATAGGTTTAGAGAAAATCATGTTCTTTTTTATTAATAGTAAACAATATAAACGTCCTATTTTGCAAAAAAAAATGATAAATGAAACGATGAATGTTAAACAGTTATATATTATAATTAAAAATATATTTTCATTAATTATCTTAACATAAAAACATACCAAAAGACTAAAATTGATCATCTTTTAAAAAGAATTCATAATATAACCTCTTAATAATTTCCCACTTGCAGAGTCAAAAAAATAATAAGGTGTAACTAAATCATAATGGTCAGACCTGATATCGCGAGTTCCATAGGGATTTGAAAAGAGTTTCGGGTTAAGGATGCAACCGAAACGACTAATATGCCAAGAGGGTAAGTCTATATGATCGTTCCTATAGACTAATCTTACGGCTCTCATTTCGTTTTAACCCCATTTAATCCGACGAACCTAAATTGATCAAAAGTAGTTGAGAAAGTCCAAAAATTTAAATTTCAAATCTCATTCATATCTCACATCTCTCTCAAAATGATTCCTTGTATTAAAAAAACACTCTTTCCAAATTCTCTCTTTTCTACCTTCTCTCCCTTTCCTCCAACTCAAACTCTTCCATTTATATATTTTTTGTTTTAGATCTAGACTCCTCCGTCTAGATGTTTCTTCATCCATACTCCTCTTTTCTTCGACTACCACCACAAACCCATCCCCTGATGTAAATATGACTTTCTTCATATGGGTTTTTTATATGGGTTTAATGCTTTAGTAGATGAATCCGACCATCATTATTAAATTTCAGAATTTTGATAATTTTTGGAATCTCCCAATATAACATGCAATCATTAGAATATCCATCTATTTTGTTATACGTGAGCCTCAATGCTTTAACCATTTCCTTTGCTTCATATTCAGATTTTGGAATGAGAGAAAGATCAAACGCATCCCGCAACAACTCCAGTATGCTAGACATAGCCTTGTCACTGATTTTTGTGCACGTACATAATGTGGTACAACCTCATTAGAAACAACATTTTTGTGAACTTCCAACCGAGGTATAGTTTCTCTTCTCCATCTTTCATTACACGGACGAAATCAGCGTGTTATGGATCTAATGTTGTAGTATTTGATTTGGATGCACCTAAACCCACAACATCATCCACTTGTGCACCTTCTTGTCCAACACAAAATGCAGCATGCAATAGATCATGCATCCCTTTTATGTGACTAACTTGATCGTTGTCTACACTTAGGTTTGAAGCACTATATGTCATTATAGTATGATGACTCGATGAACCCCCCCCCCCCCCCACCCCATGTCCATGCTTCTCTCAATGGACATCCCAAATTTGGTATTGTACAGGGTTAATGGCCAGCGTAATAAGTGATCAAATAACTTGTCATGGGTTAGCTTTTTATTGCAGCAACAACCAGGACAATGACAAGGAATTGATTGTACACCTGGACAAGGAATTGATTATATACCTGGCCGAGCCGATGCATATTTAAAATCTAGAAAATTCTCTACTCCTTGTTTATATTCTGGACTATTCCGTGGCATATGCATCCAAGATTTTTCCATTTTTAATTCCTATAGAACCTAATTAATCAAGTTTATAGCAAGCACATAGTCATGATGAAATTCAAGAGTATCAGTGTCGTGAACGTTTCCGTAGGCCTGCCGATGACCCTGATGATTTGGTTCGGAGTCGCCACCAATCGCTTAAAAGTGGATTGGACACTTAGAGCCCGGTTCCAGCTTTGGAACCTAAATCGGCCATGGTCTGCGTTCAAAGATCTGGGTAAGGGGGGCGGTTACGTGTGGGTAAGGATTAGCACCCCCACAACGCCCGGTAAACCGGTACTACAAAAATCGATAAGTTTGATGTGTTTTTATTAAGTGCGTTTAATTTTTTATTATGTAATTCACTCGTCTTCAATCTTGAGAAGACTAAAGCCGCCAATACGGTCATATTTTTGTAAAATAGTTCAAAAGGGGAAGTCGATAAATTATTTGTTGCTTCAAGGTTGGAAGTAAAATGATAAACTGTTTTAAAGTAGGAAATAAAATGATAAATTGATTTAAATTTGGGAAAAATAATAATTTGTTTTGAAGTCGAAAAGAAAATAGTGAATTGTTTTGAAATTGAAAATAAGATAATAAATTATTTTTCGAGTTGGAAAGAAAATAATAAGTTATTTTAAAATTGGGAATAAAACGATAAATTGTTTTAAAGTTGAAAAGAAAATAACAAGTTGTTTCAAAATTGAAAATAAAATGATAAATTGTTTTAAAGTCGGGAAGAAGATAATACATTGTTTTAGAGTCGGAAGAAAACTATAAATTGCTTTAAGGTTGGACTCGAGTCTCTTGACGGTCTACGTACCCGGAGTTCAGGATCAAAGTCCACGTAGTTCGATTTGAAAAAGTTGATTTAAGGTGCAACTGAATAGTTGCAGTTTGTTTGGTAATTTTGAAATTTTTTATGAGTTTTATATTTTCGAGATTAAAGTCCGGCGTTACTATTCTCATTTTAGGTTTATTTAAGAAAGATTTTTTTATGTTTTATAATTTTATGATTTATTTGAAGGATTTGCTTGAAAATAGTAGACCCAAATACTTTCCCTCTTGAGAAGGTTTAGGTAACTATTCGAGGTTTTTCGCGGATTTTCGCTCTTGCGAAAAATATGTTACTGGACCAATTACTTTTATGATAGTGATTTTTATAAGTGGACTCGAGCCTTTCTCGGCTGCCTATGTACCCAATATTTTGGGATCAAAGTCCGCGTAGTTCGGTATTCCGAATCCATGAACACCAGTTCACTGATACATTTATCGAGGAATAGGCAAGGAACAAAAAATACAATCTGCGATGAATTTACTTACGAACCCCCAGGCTCACAAATTGGAATATTTGTTATTTTATAACGCAAAAGGAAATAATAATGATTTATAATTTCGGCATTTATTTGTTGAAAGTTATATTAGTTGATATTTTGTAAGATCCGAAACTCTTGTTTCGGGCAAAGGATTCATACACGTCGCTATAACGCTTTTTATGGCTTATTATTCATGGTATATCTGATTTTGTTTAACAATGATTTATTTGATTTTTATTAAAATTAATTTGATTGACCAAATTCAGATGTGTTTGGCGCAAGCAATTTTAGTGACTCAATGATTTTATTGTCGTTAAATTAACGTTATCGACATTAAATATGTTAAATTGATTTTAATACTTGGAAGATATTTTAGGTTTCATTATCTTTACTTTAAATATCAAATAAAATTAGAGAATTTAAAATTTTGTTATTAACCTACCCTTATTTCGGTTTTACTCTATTCTTAAACCAAACTTAACAAAACTTAATTTACACAACACATTAAGGGCGTTCTGACCGAAATGGGCTTACCCAAAATTCGGGACGAATGAGAAAAGAGAAAGGCTAGGGGCAAAATAATCGCTGAGCAAAATAATCGGTCCGATCGCTCAATTACCCGACTCAGGATTGAAAAAGACGAAACTACCCCTAGATATTTTGTCTGCCAAGAAGGAAGGTCAGGGGCAAAATCGTAATTTATCTTGCCGATGTAAATACCCCTCTTAACCCGAAATCATCCATTTGAAACCCTAACTCCCTCTCTCTTCCTCTCAATCTTCTCCCTTCTCTCTACACTCTTCCACCGTCGGTGTCGGCGCCGCCGCCGCCGCTCCTCCTCCTCCTTTTTTTTCATCTTCTCCTTCTTCTCCGCCTCCGGCGGCGTCACCTCTCTCTTTTTTCTTTCCTTCTTTTCTCTCTTCTGCTTCTTTTCGGCCACCACGCCGCCGCCTCTTTTTTTCCCCTCCTTTCCTCTCTTCTTCTTCTTCTTCGTCTCCGGCGCCGTCGCCTCTTTTCTTTTTCCCTCCTTCTTTTCTCTTCTTTTCTTTTTCTTCTCCGTCTTCCCTTCCGCCCTCTTTCCCTCTCCTCTCCAACGGTGGCGGCTCGGCCGCCGCCCCTCCTCATCTTCCTTTTCTGGTCTCGCAGACAACGATGGCAACCGCCGTCTCTGCCTTCTCTTCTTTTCGACGGTCAAAACATACAAGTAGGTAAAACAACAAAAACCACTTTTTTACTTGTTTTTCCTGATTTTTACTCCGATCTAGACTTGCATGTCGCTGGAGGCATCCTCCGGTGCCATGCAAGCCCCGATCAGAGATCTAGAGTTAGAGTTTTCATTTGTACAGCCTTTCTCTGACTTTTATTGTTTTATTTCATTTTTTATTCGGGTTCGGCATTGGTGGAACAAGAGGGGAGGGGGCAGGAAAGCAGAAGAAAGAAGAGAAGTGCCGCCGACGACGGACCCGCCGGTCGGAGAAGAGACGGGCGAGAAAGGTAAAAACTCAGTTTTTACACTTGCTTTACCTTTGCTTGATGGATGATGGCACATGTTAAGTTTTTGAGTTTTGATGTTGATGGTGGTAAAATTGCTCGAAATCGCTCATTTGAACCCTTTTAATTATGTTTTCCTGTAAATTTTTATTTGGTGAAAACAGTCTTTATTATTTTTTATATCATTATTGTTTAGGTGAACTCTTTGGATTTCTTAGTTTTGATGATCATTAGAGATCAAAAGGATTTAGGACATGAGCAATCATAATAATGGAAACAGAGATATGCTTGCTATATGAATATTTGAAAATTGGGAAAATGTTTTGTTTAGGAGGACCGACCTTCGAAAGCTGATTCTTACTCTTCTTCTTTGATAGTGTTGGTAAGATCTCCGGGCCTCTTGCTCCAAGAGTTTGAAAGCTTGGACGATGATTTCTCGAAACTTCTATTATAAGCATTTATGTTTTTATTTTTATGTTTCTTCTTATCTCTTTTATTTGGTATTGGGAATGAGGTGTAATGGATTTAGGGTGTAAGGAATTCAGTGTGTAATGGATTTAGGGTGTAGTGGGACTAGGGGATTTTGGGGGAGTTCTCGTTGTAATCGGTCTACCTCCGTTCTATCTTTCCCCCTCTTCCTCGAAAAAAAAAGTGATCCTTTTAAACGAAAACAAGGGTTGCCACCTCCCTTGTCTTCCAACCGGATTTTAACACCACCACTGGCACAAAAGAGAGGTGGCGGCTCTATAATGAATAACAGAAAAGGGCCCAAACTTGGGCCCGAAAACGGGCCTGAATCCGGGCCTGAAATCGGTATTAACTTCAATGTAAATAGAGCTAACTAATAAATAAAAACTCGAGGATCCAGACAAAATTTGGTTACTGCAATCAGTATGAAAATATTTTTGAACATTGACCTATTCATTTATATTTGCCTACTCTTTGATATGCAAAAATATCAAACTAATATGTACTATATATACAAATATATATGTAATATGTATTCTCATATATTCACTAAACTAGGTTCTAACCAATTACATTTCTAAACAAACCACATGACCACATTTCTAATTAAGCACACCATATATTACTTTATTTGTAAGCAAACTAATTTATAAGTACATTACAAGCTATCAAATTCTAGTTTAGATATAAGTTAATTAATAAAGTACATATTACAAATTACTACATTTTAAAGCAAACCTATTTCTAAGCACACCACATTACCAAATTTCAATAAATGGTTTACGATATTCGATTACCAACCTCGAATAAAAAAAAGTCGAAGATTGATGAATGGATTTGGACGAGCTTCCTTTTCACATCACCTAATACAAAAAAAAAACACCCAAATACAAACAATTTAGAAAATAATTCCAAAATTTGAACATTGAACACAAACCCACAAAACACACAAAACCTCAAATTTCAACATATATCAATCTCGAATTAGATCCTCCCTACACAATAGAGTCAATAAATTTTCGATTTCTTTAAAATAAATCCTGCACAATACATCATTATCAATCATTAGAAATTCTAAGAATTCTAACACTAATAACAACAAAATTTCTAAGAACCTAATGCTAATAACTCTTAAATTGAAACCCTCAATTTCTAACTATAGAAAAACCCCTAATTTATAACATTTAACCTAATTTTGCCTATCTTACTCAGTTGATAGAGGAGCACTGGCCACAGACGATGGACGTGTTGCTAGTGGCAGAGGGAATGAAGAATGAAAGAGAAGGTGGCGGGAGACGGAGAGAACGAAGAGGAAAATATATTCACGATTTCGGTGAAGTGAGGAAGAGGTTGTTGCCTCTGTATGATATTTTGACGTTGGAAACATATAGCTAACAACGAATAATCTAACCATGAATAAACTCTACCCTTAAAGCTCGAGTTTACGACGTTTTTTTATCGTGGCAGGAATTGGCACCTGTTTCCAGTGTAGAGAATTTTTTCACACGAGCCTAAAATATGATTTTATACACTGTTAACCTTAATGGCGGGTAATAATCACTGTTAAACCCTGCTGTTTATAAAAACTCAATCCGTCGTTAAATACTTATGTTAACAGCTGTTACAGAACTACCATTAAATGTTCGTCGTTAACATATTGAATTCTTGTAGTGTCTCCGTTTAATCGAATGTTTTAATTTGTTCAAGTTTTGTTGAATTGAGGTGAATGTTTATCTTTTGGTGAATTTAACATTTTTCTTGTGGTGATGAAATTCGGATTGGGATCTAGATGAGATGATGAGGCTGGAAAAGCGAGGTTGGAGCAGAGGTAGCAGGTCGTCGCCACGAGCTAGGAGTTTTCGGTGTTTGGGAGTTTTAGAAGTGTAGATTATGCAGCTATAACTCCCCCACAAACAAAGATTTTGGAAGTTTGAGATAACGACGATCCAAATATACTCATCTACTCTGCTCCTAATTTTCTTTGGTGGCCAGTGGCTCAGTTTCATCTTTGTTAGTGGAGAAAGTAACTAGTGAAATCTGAAGTTGTGGGAAAAAGACTTTCTATAGTTTATTAGCTTAGAAATTGACCTAAAATCCGGATTTTGTTTTGGACATTGGTATTTACACATCCACTTTCTACCGGCGGAAGAGAAAACTTGGGAACGATGTGTTCATGGAGATTATGGGGGCTTTTTCTAGGGTTTTGCAAAGTGAAAGATTGGGAGCGAACAAGGAGTAAAGAAAGAACCAACAACCAAAGTCGACATGCTACACCTTTTTTTGCTTCTTCGCTCTAGAGGAGGACACAGACTCCTTAAATGATTTATATTCTTTTGGCTAGATTTAATTTTTTCCATATTTGCTTTTTTCAATTTTAATTATCTAACTTCTCTCTTTTTTACCTTTTTAGATCTGATTATAGTAAGAAAAACGAGCTCGCCAAGCTAGAGGTTGAGCTACCTAATAGCTTGAACCCACTAATAAAGTGTACATAAAAATGATATAACGGTGATATAAGTTTTAAAGTTGTTTGTTCTTTAGTCTGTCTTTTGTTGAAATTTTCACATCCATTTATAGTTATTTTATCGTTGGGTGTTAACTAAGATTTGAATTTTTTATAGATAGGAATTAGATCATCAGATATACTAGGTTTTAGAAGCGCACAATGTCATTTGTATGTTAGTTAATTTGTAGTACATGTTTGTTCTTCGTCAATACTACATGAAATCTGAACTTGATCCTATTTAATACGGATTTACGAGTTAGCCTTCAAGTACGTTGTGTTTGCTTAATGTATATGCAACAAACACGTGCATTACTTCAAGGTCGATTTTATATACAAAACTGCAATACCTCATTAATTATTGTTCTATATATCACTTTAGTATGTAGACCCGAGCTCAATCCGGTTCTGTTGAGTTCTGGCTTGGCTTTCAGGTTACCTGAAACCCTACTTACTGGGTCAGACTAAACCCTCTTGGAATCCGACACGATTCCCACCCCTAAGGCCATCTCACCGTCCACACACATGTACATCTTTTTATGCATATCACTTTATGTTGTAGACCCGACCTCAACCTCGTCTTGTTTAGTTGGGGCTTTTTAAGGTTACCCGGAAGCCGACCTAACTCGACCAGATTCTGTTTAGTTCGGGTTTAGCTTTTGAGTTATCTGAAACCCTACTGATCGGGTCGGACTAAGCCCTGTCGGAATCCGACCCGACTCCCACCCCCTAATAAGACAATCTCACCATCCGCAACATGAACAACTTTTTATGCATATCATTTATGTTGTAGAGTCGAGATCGACCTAATCTTGTTTAGTTCGGGCTTTTTAAGGTTACTCGAAATCCAGCTAACCGGACCGGGCTAAGCCCTATCCATATCTGACATGATTCTTACTCTTAAACCCATCTCATCATCCACAACATAGCCTAAGTTATCTTAGAAATTAAAAAAAAAACTAATGAAACTATTGAATAAAGTAAACTACTAAAGTTAAAAACTAACTAAGATCCTTAGAAGCTAACCACAAAATACCCCTTAATGAATAGTAAAGTACCTTTATGTTGTAGACTCGAGCTCGACCCAATTTTGTTTAGTTCAGAGTCTTTAAGGTTACCCAAAATTCAGCTAACCGGGCGGGTTAAGCCCTATCAATACCTGACATGATTCTCACTCATAAAAGTATTTCATCATTTACAACATAACTTAATTTATTCTACAATGGAAAAAAAACTAATAAAATTAATGAACTAAATTGATTAAATAAGTAAACTACTAAAATTAAAAACTAATTAAGATCTTTACAAACACCAACACTAACTTATGTATCTACTTTCCAATAGTTTAGCAAAGATATTCCCTACCATGAGTAAAGGACCCCAAGAGAGCACGACATCTTCAAGCGAAATTTAGCTGTCTCACAATGCTATCCTGCGTCGAGCTTCATCTTCAGCCCCGATTCGATTGCTTTCAAAGCTGACTACCCTAACATGGCTGCGAACTTCTGCCGTAAGACTTTCCAATTATGTACAAAGATTAGGTAAATAAATAATAGTGTGTTATGAAGATTATTGCCATAGTGAATGCCCAATTGTAACTCCTATGTTTATTGTATTATTCAATGTAGTTTATTTCCCTCCTTTATGTGTAGTAATGTTAGAGAGTATATGTTACTATTCCATGAGCATATAAATAGAGCTCTCATTTATATCATTCTACACACCTCAATAAGAAACTCTCTCCCTCTCCATATTTCTCTTATTCTTGTCTTTCTTTGAGTTTAGTTTTATAACACGTTATCATCATGAAGCTCTGCCTCTTCAAAGATTCATAGCGATAGCTATATCCTAATTTTTTTTCTCGAGCTCTACTGATTCAAAATATCCTTATTGTTTTTTTTTCTTTAGCATATATTTTCTTGCTGAGTTTTTCCCGCATAGGAATTGTTGCGATCATATGTTTCATTATAGCTTGTTTTAAGAGATATGCCATGGATAATAGATGATCATATATGCTTGCAATCATCATAGATTTGATAGTCACTATACATTTTATTAATTCTATTCGTTTTTTACATTTAACATGTTTTAACCTTTATTGGTGAAATATGTTATCATTTTATATCGTTCGAAACCATTGATAGCTATTGTTCCATGTTTACCATCTCAATTTCAAGTTCTGGTTTTAATTTTAAAAATGATTGAAAATAATAAGTGATATTATCAATCTATTCATTAGCTATTGCTTTAAACTATACAGTATGATAACAATTGTATTATACTTTTTAGTTCTTATTGCTATTTTATACTTTACGCTTATGTTTCTTTTTAAAACATAAATTGAGTTAAATTTCTCGATCATGATATTATATTTAGTCATAATTGATTTATCAGTTGTTTATTGGTCATAATTGAGATGTATTTATCCATTTGATATTATATTTTAATTTTCTCATTCATTATTTGTTTCTTATATAATATATGAAATTATTGTGTTATCATCCACAAAAATATTCTGTTAAATTTTCTACCCTTATACATTTGCTACTGTTTTGATATTATTATTTACTTTCATAAATTATAGATACTAGTCATACATTTCCTATTCATGATTTTATGGGTCAAAAATCAATTTATATTATTGGTAAATTCTTTTGCCATTGTATTAATGCTACCGTTACAAATGGATTAGTTAATTATTACCATTTATCTTCACCATTCTGATTTTTCTTTTCATTGATAACATTATGTTGATTTTTGTATTCTTCATATATTTATTGTTGGACTCATTATTTATTTATTACTAAATATTCATCTAGTATGTTAATTTATAAAATTCGTGTTTGTGGTATATGATGTTTCCAAAAAAATTATCTTTATGGGCCGGCACGAGAAGTTAAAACCCACTTATAGTGGTATTATGAAATCATCAAAGATTATACCAGAACATGTTATCATGACAAAGTCATAACTTTATTCTTATCCACCATCACCTCCATGAATGGTTGAAAAATGAGCAACGACTCATATGTGCTTTGTGGCATAATGTCAAAGTCATGTATGACCACCACAAGTGGAAACTTTTATTAAAGTAGGATACGATTGAAGTACCAGGAGATACATATTTTGAGGAAAAGATCGAATATCTTATGAGTCTCAAATGTTTGGTGGTCCAATGAGATACCATATCATTTCATGAAGTAAATTCTTATATTCATATGTCCATACACTAACAAATACACATACATTCCCATACATGTAAACACCAATATATGATTGTGGAGGAAAAGACCTATTATTTCATATGGTCATGAATCTTGAGACATACATCTTTTTCATATGAAAGAGAGTTGTGAATTGATGTTGAAAAATTCCAATCACATCAAGGGTCATACAACCATCAACTTTATTTTGATGATCATAGTTCATATGATATTATAACCCTTTAAGTGAAGTGTAAAACCCCATATGTCACATTATCTTAAAGCGAATTGTCCCTATAAGGAACCCTTTTATTTGGATGGACATAACAATTATGGTTATACGAGAATTATTGTTCCATTAATTTATGACATAGATAATTGAGAAATATCTCTATTTATCATTTAAACTATGTACCATTCTCATGACAAAAATGAGTATTTTATGATAAGAATCACCATAATTAATTGTGATATATATCAAATTAATAGTGCACCAAGATATATGGTGTAGTACAACATTTCTCTCAAGCTCTAAATCGAGCTATTATATTGTTCACAAAGGAACAAAATCTTTATCCCAATTTGTTAGGATCAAGACAGGAATAATAATATGGTCTATGGATATACAATTATTGAATCAATAATATTATCCTCCAATTTTTACTACACATGTTATTGGGATTGAGATACATATTTATAAATGTAAACTATAAGTTTACTCGTCTTGACAACTATTATTTGGCATAACCGGTGAGACCATCCCGGTTCAATCATGATGCGAATCGATAAGTACCTTTATGGTCAATTTTGATGATTCCATAATCTAAAGAGTATGTTCTCTTGAACATTGTTGTGCATGATGGTCTCAACTTGGGTATTCTAAAGAAATGATTCCTAAGGTTATAGGGATTTAAGTAGTCCTTGTGACTCCCCTACTTCCTCGGAACACAAACAATTTTGTGTTCTATCAACAAGCTTTCGTTTCTAGGGGCGTCTCGTTGCCTCTCCATTACCCATTGTTGAGTGAAATCTCCAACAAACCTTAACTAATATTTGGGTTGCTTGTTCTTAAGCAGAATAGATTGTTGGATAATCATCAAATAAAGTAAGATCATTTCTCCTCCACACAACAAAACAAAGGTGATATTTGTGGATCCATACACCCAACATGTGACCCAATTATTTTAATTGATGCATCAATTAGATAGTCACATGTGTATATCACGAAAAAAAAATTAATTTGGGAGATTACTAGCTCAACCATTTGGTTATGAGCATATGTTCATGATTATCCAATAACAAAAATGTGTCATTGAGACGAACATTTTCCATTTATATTATTGTGAACATGTCATTTACATGAACAACACAAATTCGCATTACGCCAAGAAATTATTATGAATTCCTCCATTATATGTGATTTTTGGGTCAAAACCTTATACTTCCCATCTATGGATATATGGATGTGATATACACATCTAAATTGCTCTACCATAATTTATTAGGATGAGTTCTCAATGAAGATTTGGAAATTATATTGATTACGAGTTCATCGATGGTAAAATATTTACATCGTTGTCAGGAAATTTTGATGACTCGTTTGGAGGTTTATCATTCATATAATCATAATTCTCAACATTATGTGGAGAAAATCAAAGGTTGGCACAGAGATTAGATGAATAATCATCATATCATTTTGATCCTCGCACTAAACAATATGAACGTGAAGTTCAAAAAAATATATAATTCATTATCTGCCAAACACTTTACTGACCCAACCAGAGTAAACTTTTCATGTGCCAACTCGAAATGCTCCAATAACAATAATGCCAATATTGGGCAATCTGACATCACAAATGAATCTAAAACCCGCAAAGACGTGGTAGACCACTCGGTTCCAAAGGAAAAAAATCCTCAAAGTGGAATGGAGCTATATATCAAGTTGGTAAAATTGAGGTTAACATTATTTAAGCAAAGCCACCAAGAGAAACAAATAATGTGCTCAAGAAGAGTCTCAGGTACCAGAAAGATATGAAAATAGATTATCTATATCTTGGATGGAAAATACTGGAACCGCAATGAAGTCAACATCGATGAAATTTTTGTGGATAGTGCCATGCTAAAATATGATAGTTGAAAATGAGGATCATGAGCCAAAATGTATGCACGGAAAGAAATTATTGGCTGAAAAATTTTAATTTGAGGCAAAATCAAATTCCCCAGAGAAATGAAAAGTTTTAAGACATCAAGTCTTTATACATTGAGATGTAAAGTATGAGTATGAGAAGTTATGAAACATCTCCTTTTTGAAAGGTTTTGTACAACAAACCTATAACATTTTGATTATGAGAAAATATATTCTCATGTGGTGGATGCAACTACTTTTTATTATTCGATTAGTCTGGCAATTTATAAAGGGAAAGAGTTTGCCCCTAATGGATGTCCTTGCGACCTATATGTATGGTTTGCATAATTAGAATACACATGTGTATATGAAATTCCCTTGAGGATTTATTTTGCTATAAGCAAACAATTCAAGTTCGCGTGAACAATATTCAATTATATCCAATTGACGTCATATGAATTGAAAGATTGAGAGACATGGTACATTTAGCATATCATACATTTCTTTATGCATATAATTTCTTCTTCATTTCAAGTTGATTTTTTTAAAAATCATCTTTGTCATATTTTATGGTTTCAAAATTCTTACCAAAATTTTCTTAATTTAATTTTATATTTTAAAATATGTTTCTTTTATTTTGACATAATTGGATGTGATCATCTTTTGTTACATAGATGACATACACTTTATTGAGCTCGTAAAAAGCAATCAACTATGGATTAGCTATAGAGTTCGAGATGAAAGATGTGGAAGATTACCACTAACTTGCCAATTGTGCATCTCTCCCGACCATGATTTTCGTATATCATCAATGATATACTAATTATATCCAACAAAAAGTTATATGGATATGACATGGTTATCAATGCATAGATGGTAGTAAGATCACTATGTGCTCTATGTCAATTTTAATCGACCTTTATTCAGACACAAGAACTACTCGGTTTTGAAGTAGTAATCTTGGTCATATTTGTGTTCGTTGACCATAAATTGGTCTCATGTGGTAATTTTACCAATTGGTGGGTTGTGAAACCAACTTATAAAGCTACACCACCATTTTACGAGATGATTTTATAAATCATGCATGATATTTATTTTGCATATATCCTTGAGTTGCAAGAAAATGGTGCAACGTGATGTGATGATTATGTACTCTTTTTTCCTTCACTAGGTTTTTATCCCATAGGGTTTTCCTAGTAAGGTTTGAATGAGGCATATTCTCATCTAATGGTCATCCTATGTGAAGTGTCATGTGAATTATGGATGACCATCGATTATATTGATGCATACATTATATGCACAAACTCCAATAAGTTGAAATATTTGCACTACAAGTGCCTTCAAGCGATAACTTGGTTTAATCACCAAGACTCTCGATACATTACCTTTTAGGAACCTAGTCCACTAATTTGAAGATCGATGACTAAATGATCTCGGAATAATATAATGATGAGATCTAGTTGATATCCTCATTAGGGGAGTCGATATGAAGGATCTCAACTGATATCATCATCAGGGGCAGTCGATACGCACTGCACTCTTTTTCCCTAACCATGGTTTTCCCCAATGGGTTTTCCAGGTAAGATTTTTAATGAGGCAGTATCAAAAGCGTATTCGGAGAATACTGTATATCGTTAACCATTGGGCAATCAAGGGGGAGTGTTATGAAGATTATTGTCATAGTGAATGCCCAATTGTAATTCCTATGTTTATTGTATTATTCAATGTAGTTTATTTCCCTCCTTTATGTGTAGTAATGTTAGAGAGTATATGTTACTATTCCATGAGCCTATAAATAGAGCTCTCATTTGTGTCATTCTACACACCTCAATAAAAAACTCTCTCCCTCTCCATATTTCTCTTGTTCTTGTCTTTCTTTGAGTTTAGTTTCATAACATAGTGGAATTAATCGGATTTGTATGATTAAATCAATTGACTGATTATTTGATGGATTATGGATGGATGCCCTCTGAGGCTACCCCTCGCGGTAGCTGACATGCAAGTAGATCTTGATAGAACACTTATCTTCATTCTTGAGTTCATATACGTAGCAGGCGCTATACTATGGAATTGAAGATCCAATTCAGTAATCAATAATGTTTTTTCCTAAAAATCCTTTCATGCGGGCCTTAGTGCCCTGTATTGGAGCTTCATCTCCATATTCGTGATCATGTACCTCGTTAACACTTTTGGATGTTCTAGATCAAAGATTGTGATTATAGTTTGTGCTGATGGATCATCAATACAGGAGGGCTCAGGGATTTGAAATCTCTGCAAATCACTTGTCACGTAACATTTTGTATGTCCAGAATCGGCAACCTCATCGTTGAGGAGGGGGGTCGGCAATTTCAAAATGTTAGTTACACAATTTAATTTATAATTAGTGCACTCATCAATGTATTATTATTGGGGTAATAGTTCCTAGAAACCTTCTCTAATCTTTTACTTCATTGGCCGGTCATTTTCAAAATTCTATTAGCTAATTAAGTGTCCGCAAATTATGTGTACGATTATTAGGTTCAATTAAGAAATTTCCGTTATCCCCCCTATCAATTATTGATTTCCGATTTAATATCTACCTTAATCAATTTTTCCTTTTCATTGCTAATAACAAGGTTTATACATAAATTACCTTCTTAACTCACAACTAAAAATCGTCTGCTGCTTGTTATTGCTTTATCAGATAATTGAAAATGTGGTTTTAAATCCTCATATTAACTCTCTTATCAATATCTCCATAACTTTTAATTTGTTTATATGATCAAATTAATTGATAAGTAAAAAATTTTTAATACAAATATACGTTCACTCATGTTGTAATAATATACCGTGACAATTACACGGAGAGGTCCACAGAACTGTTTTATATGCTCTCCAATTTTGTTACTCCTTGTTCTTGCACAACCTCGCTTTTTTGCACAGTCTCTCCTTGTCCGATCCTTTCTTCTCTACTCCCTCTTTCACCACCTTATTTTTCTATTGAGTTTAGATTAAATTGGTGCATTATTTTAATTTTTCGTTTACGAAAAAACTTAATAAAAAAAACTAATCACAAAATATCATTTAATAAATAATAAAATACCACTCACCTTTATATAATTTTAATTTAATTCATCAAAACTTTTCATCTAAACTTTATCAAGGCATTGTAATAAATTTGATGGAACGAAAAAGAAAAGACTGGAAAGTCCGGAAATTACGAACTTGGCACAATTATAACTTTTGGTCATTTATTGTAAACATTCTAAAGTATAAAGATAATATATGTATGTTATGTGTGTTATTTATATTCCAAGTATTTTATGTGTACATTTTATGTAAATAATTATATAATAGATTCAGTAGTTGCATAACGAATATGTAATTTGAATATAAGATTCGTAGAGCCTCAGTAGTATAAGATCAACCTGTAAAACTTAACAAACTGTGGATGAACAATGAGAGTGATCATGGTATAACCACTGCCCTTAAAGCTAATTCCCAATCACCATACTGATCAATATGTCGGGAAAGAACTTCCAAGGTAATCACTTGTAATGTTTAGAAGAGAGGAAGAACACTTGTGCTGCAAGTCTCAAGTTTCTGTGTGTTTTTCATGAACAAAAAGGGACTATTTATCAGTCCCCCTCGTTCTCTCCAGTTCCTTGTTGCATCATGTTTACTTCCACTCGTTCTGTTGATGGAAAATCGGAGTGGTTTGTTGAGCAAATCCAGGAGGAAGATCAGCCTGAGATCATCACTTCTTCCCCCTTCCAACGGTAACCATTTCTGTTGCGAGTGGCTAAGTTGCGGTTAATTGCAACGACGTCGTTCCACTCTTGGTCGGATAGTTGGTTCACTCAAGTGGTTGAACCATCATATTCCCCCAAAGATCCCCCATGAATATGAGGATTCAACTTCACTTCAACTTAGTCTGAAGAATTCTGCACTTAAATTCTAGTGCCTGTGAGGCTTGAACTAGAACGTAGTGATCATGACGAACCAAAATTTTAGGTGAATGTAGTCTTGAACCTGAACTCTTGAGTACATCAATAGCACATGCTTCCTGAGAATGTTGAAAGATCCATCACTGATTCTCATTCCTAATCATCACCTTGGTAGATGGTTTTTATTTCCAGTTTGTTTCACTGGTTCTCACCCTCAGAGCCCGTGGGAACCACCTGATTTTCCAGGCTATGAAACCCTTTACTTCATCAAGTCCCTTAGGACCACCTAACGTATAGTCTATGAACTTCACGTTTATCACGGCAGTCAGGTTTCTCGGTAACCTGCTGTGGTGGCATTTTCTGACATGTGAATAATGATGTCTTGCCAAGATCATGTGATCTTTATATTCAACTTGTGTTTATGGATCTTTCCATGACTTGGTTTGACCTTCTTCTGAAGAACACATCAGCAAAAGAGGGTATCCATCATGGATTTTCCAGCTAACTGGGGACTCTCAGTCTCATGCCATTGGTAGATTCTGCAACCATCTTCCTGCAGAGAGCTTTAGTTAGGGGGTCAGCCAAGTTGGCCTCCGACCTCACAAACTGTAAGGAGAAGACCCCCGTTTCTAATATTCCCCTGACAGTTTCATGTCTGATCCTGATGTGTCTCTTTTTGCCATTATAAGTTTTGTTCTGAGCTATACAGATGGCTGCTTGAGAATCACAAAGAAGAGACACGGGGGATGTAGGTCTTTCCCAGATAGGAAAGTCTGATAGCAAGCACCTCAACCATTTAGCCTCTTGTCCTTCCAGGTCCAGGGCTATGAACTCAGACTCCATTGTTGAGCGTGCAATGCAGGTTTGCTTAGAGGATTTCCATGATATAGCTGCTCCTCCTAGTGTAAATATGAAACCATTGGTTGAGCTGACTTGCTCACTGTCTGTTACCCAGTTAGCATCAGTGTAGCCCTCTAGTACCCCTGGAAACCCTCCATAATGAAGGCTCAACTCAGTTTTTCCTTTGAGGTATTTCAGTATTCTCCTCAAGGTTGTCCAGTGTTCTGATCCAGGGTTGTGAGTATACCTTCTCAACCTGTTCACTGCATAGGCAATATCAGGTCTAGTATAATTCATTAAGAACATTAAACTACCAATGACCTTGGCATATTCTGCTTGTTCTATGCTCGTTCGCAGGTTCTTTTCCAGATGAAGGCTAGGGTCATAGGGTGTGCTAGCTGGACTCACATCCCAGCTGTTGAACTTCTTCAACACGCTTTCCGTGTAGTGAGACTGGCTTAAGGTGTAATTTCTGCCTTGTTTCATTACTTTTACCCCTAGGATCACATCAGCAGGTCCCAAGTTCTTCATCTCAAATTTACTGGACAGGAAGGACTTTGTTTCTTCAATGGCTGAAATGTGAGTGCTGAAAATCAACATGTCATCTACATAGAGACATAAGAAGACACAAGCATTATTAAACCGTTTAGAGTAAATGCAGGTGTCTGAGTTGTTTGCTCTAAAACCATAGTCAGAGATGGTGTTATGAAACTTTTCAAACCACTGTTTGGGGGCCTGTTTTAGTCCATATAGTGATTTCCTTAACCTGCAAACTTTGTTTTCAAAACCAGGTTCTAATTAGCCTGGGGGTTGCTCCATGTAAATTTCCTCATCCAGGTCACCATTTAAAAATGCAGTTTTAACATCCATCTGGTGTACATGCATATCATAAATGGATGCTAGAGCAAACATCGTACGGATGGTAGTGATTTTAGTTACTGGAGAGTAAGTGTCAAAGAAATCAATCCCTTTCCTTTGAGTAAACCCTTTGATCACTAACCTAGCCTTAAACCTTTCTATAGAGCCATCAGTTCTTAATTTCCTCTTAAATATCCATTTACAGCCAATTGCCTTGCACCTTTTAGGAAGATCTACAAGATCTCAGGTGTGATTGGACTTGATGGAGTCCAGCTCACTGTCAGAAGCTTCCTTCCAAAGGTGAGCATCTACAGATTTCATGGCCTCCTCAAATGTTTTTGGATCGTCTTCTATAAGGTACACAAAGATTGAGGAATTTGCTGACTCATCGTGACTGACTGATTCAGATAGAAAGGATGTTATGAAGTCAGGTCCAAAGGACGTTTCAGTCCTAGCACGTTTGCTTCTCCATAACAGAATATCATCAGTTCCAGTGGGATCAGGCAAGTGAGTATACCTGGTTGGTGAGTTACTTTGTGTGATAGAGGGTTTTGTCAGGTAAGGGAAACTGTCTTCAAAGAACTCAGCATCCCTATACTCACACATGCTCCTGTCACTGAGTTTCATGAACCTGTATGCTGCACTATTCTCTGCATATCCAACAAACACAGCATCAAAAGTTTTCGGACCAATGCTTTCCCTCTTGAAACGAGGGATCAAAACCTTAGCTAGACATCCCCAACCCTTTAAATAAGAGAGATTCGGAGTAAACCCTTTCCAGAGTTCAAATGGAGTAACAGTCAGATATTTATGAGGAACTCTATTGAGGATTTTGGTTGCAGAGAGGATAGCTTCCCCCCACATTTCATCCGGAAGTCCAGAGCTCAGTAACATGGCATTCATCATGTTTTTAAGGGTTCTATTCTTCCTTTCTGCTATACCATTCTGTTGGGGACAGTAGGGAGCAGTAAACTCATGTATGATGCCATGAGTTTCACAGACTTCTTTGAGGAAAGAAGTACTGTACTCACCTCCTCTATCTGAGCGAAGACGTTTGATGCGTTTGTCTAATTGGTTTTCAACCTCTGACTTGAACAGTAGGAATTTAAGTTCAGCTTCATCCTTAGATCTAAACAGATATACCCTGGTGAATCTAGAGTAATAATCCACAAATGTAATGTAGTATGTTTTCCCTCCTCTACTTTCATGGCTACTGAAGTCTCCTAAATCAGAGTGGACCAGTAATAATTCTGTCTTTCTGTTTCTAAATGGTTTGAACGGATTGCTAGTTTGTTTAGATTCAACACATGTTGGACATTTAGACATATCAGCAGGAGTCACTAGGTTTGGAAGAAGATTCAGAGCTTTCATTCTTTTTAAGGAGCTATTCCCTACGTGACCTAGTCTAGCATGCCAACGATCAAACGACTCAACCAAGTAAGAAGAAGCAGCATTATCATTTATTGCAGTAGCAGAAATAACAACCCCCCCCCCCCCTCTGAAAGATAGCCCTTCCCTACAAACAGGTTGTTCTTGGTGATCACAAGTTTGTTTGCTTCAGTCACCAGCTTTAGCCCTGCCTTGTTGAGTAGTCCTGCTGATATGAGATTTCTGCGAAGGGTTGGAACAAACAGAATGTTAGTTAACTCTAAGTTGTTTCCAGAACTCAATTTCAAAGTCACTTTCCCTTTTCCAACTACAGCAGCAGTGCTGGAGTTTCCCATGAAGACTTGGTCTCCTTGTCCTGCATTTTCAAACTCAGAGAACATCTCTCTTATTCCATATAGATGTCTTGATGCTCCAGAATCTATGATCCATTCTGTGTCATTCTCTACCAGGTTAGCCCCAGAAACGACAGCAGAGAAGCTAATGTGCTCCCCTTTCTCCTCAACAGGTTCAACAATGTTCACATGAGTTCTGGATCCTCCTTCACGCTTGTGACTTTGATCCTTCCTTTGTGTGCATTGGTAGGCTTTGTGTCCAGCTTTTCCACAAACATAGCAAGCTCCCTTTTGGTACCTCTGAGAGTGACCTGGTTTCTTGAAGTCTACTGGCTTCTCCTAGATCCTCCTTCCTTGCCAGGTGGGTTTTCTTGTCACTTTCCCTTTATGTCTGAAATCAGGCTCAATAAGGTTAGCATTGACTGAGTGGGAAGACCTAATGCACAACTTATCTTTGGTTCTGTTGGCTGCTTCAATTTTGATGTGTCCAATGAGTTCCTCCATCGTCATGTCTTTCTTCTTGCGCTTTAGGTGATGCTTGTGTTGGTCCAGGAATCCGGCAGCTTTTCCACAAGGGAGTTGGCTTGGAACATGTCACAGATGTTCATACCATCAATGAGAACATCCATAGTGAGGCTCTCGTACTGATGAATCTGATCCATAATGGGCAGATTATCCACCATTTTGAAGTTCAACCAGTTTCCTACTGCATATCTCTTCCTACCAGCATCATCTCCTCCATACTTCTTCATTAAAGTTTCCCAAATGGTTTTTGCAGACTTGGTGTGAGCCACAAGGTCAAAGATTGGATTACTTAGGTGACTCAGAATGTGTATCCTCGCAGTTCTGTTGTCCCTCTCATACTTTTGAGTTTCTGATAGAGAGGGAGTCTCCATGGTGACTGAAGGAGTGGAGGAATCCTTGTTTCCAGTGTCCATGGATGCTTCTGATGAAGAAGCAGGTATGCTGTATGCTCCAATGGGTGGATCCCTGAACAGTACATGATCAATCTCCATGTGTTCTAGGAAAATCAGTACTCTCAGTGACCACCTCTTGTAATTGTTTCCATCCAGTGCCTCCAGTTTGCTTAGACAGGTACTGATCTTGCTGATATGGACATCGTTGGTTAGCTTTAAGATTGTAGAGCCTCGGTAGTATAGGATCAACCTGTAAAACTTAACAAACTGTGAATGAACAATGAGAGTGATCGTGGTATAACCACTGCCCTTAAAGCTAATTCCCGATCGCCACACTAATCAATATGTCAGGAAAGAACTTCCAAGGTAACACTTGTAATGTTTAGAAGAGAGGAAGAACACTTGTGCTGTAAGTCTCAAGTTTCTGTGTGTTTTTTCATGAACAGAAAGGGACTATTTATCAGTCCCCCTCGTTCTCTCCAGTTCCTTGTTGCATCGTGTTTACTTCCACTCGTTCTGTTGATGGAAAATCGGAGTGGTTTGTTGAGCAAATCCAGGAGGAAGATCAGCCTGAGATCATCACTTCTTCCCCCTTCCAACGGTAACTATTTCTATTGCAGAGTGGCTAAGTTACAGTTAATTGCAACGACGTCGTTCCACTCTTGGTCAGATAGTTGATTCACTCAAGTGGTTGAACCATCATATTCCCAACAAGATTTACATATTCGTAAAATAAGCATAACATAACAAAGCTATAATAGGTTCATCAGAGTAATATAAATAAGGTCATAATGAAGGTGAACTATTCAAGTACTCCAATAACTTTAAATTGATCTTGACTACCTGTTGTTGATAAAATAATTTTGGTCGTTTATATTTTCACAAAATTACAATAAATAAAAAAACAAATAACATAATCGCGACTTGAATTAATTCCATTTAATATAAGGTCTTGTTTTTGTTTTATCTTTGTATTTTGATATACATATCTCTTTTTCATATATTAACATCTTAATATTAATATGATATTATCCCTCACTTTAATTTTGTGAAAAAAATTTACGATTGGATTAACCTAACATCAATTTTTTAACTGTTCTTATCGTTTATGGTTTGCATTTAGAATTTGCATTTAGAATTTGCATTCACCATTATCTACAAAATCAAACTCCACCCACCATCTCTACTCATAAAGTCATCAATGGGTCACATAATTGAGTTTGGATTCAACGAAAATTATCATCTTTAGAGACCGAATTGATTGATATATTGCGTCTAAATTTCTAAATCCTTAACTAGATTAATATTTGGATTAAAGGAACATGATAATTATAAAGATCCGAGCTACTGCAATGGCGAATTGGACAAGAGAATCGTATTCGCTGATAATTCAATGATCACTATTGTTGCGCGCTTACTCCTGTCGCAATCGCATGCCTCCTACTTCGCAGTGTCGTGTTTATGTATTGGTTAGAATTAGTAGAGTGTAGAGATCATCCCGTCAGCCGAATGACTTCTACTATCAAATCTATATAAACAGTGAACTGATTTTTACCGTAAATTGAAACCCCTTTTAGTTATGGTAAGCTTCAAAACATTGGTGTTTTTACCTCTTTTTAATTGTTTTTGTGTTCCATGCTTGGGTTAGATTGTATGGTTCACTGGGGCAGCTACTGATTGTGATTATTGTTTGGGATGTATGAACTGCTTTCTCTCATATTTTGAACCGATTAGGAATTATTGGCATTGTCTAGTTTCAATGTTCATGATTCTTCTTCATTAATCATTACCCTTTTGTTTCCCTATAAGTTTTCATCTTGGCTAAAGTCTTATCTTAATACCGATTTTTAAATGCCAACCACAGCTACTGCAACCCATCTCAGCACAATAGACCTCCACCAGGCCACTGCAACCTTACAAACTTACAGCAGAGGAAGTGGAAGTTTTGTTGTACCACAATGGAACACAAAAGAGAACAATCGAAACAGTGATTAATATAAAGAGGTAAATTTCCTTTGTCGAAAATAAGATATGGCTTGACCATATATATCATGCGCATCATCAAAATCTAGCTTGAGTACAGTTTTGAGCTTATTATCAATTGTAGTTGCTTCTTAGAAGTTGACCTCACTAACAAATATCGGATCATAAGAGGACCGTGACTTGATTCGGGATTTGAATTAGACTTCATATTAAATTACTGAATACTCACAGTAATTCAAACTGATTTGATTGTTCGTTTCTAAAAATAAATCTCGACATTTCCACATTACTTTTATCAAAATTCTATTAAGTCCAAAACCAAATTACTTAATGATCACTTAATTTAATTACAATTAATATAAAATCTTGATTTAGTTTTATATTTCCAATTTGATATTCGATCTTGATTTTTACATATTTAAACATCTTAATATTGACATTACACATACAAATCACTTTAATTTTGTGATATGTATGCATGAATAAATCTAACATCATCCATCATCGTCCTTCCTCATCCGCCGTCAACACAGTCCGTCCACCTTCCCATGTTCCTCATTTTCTGTCATCGATGCGGAAGAACTGACGATCCTTTTCCAAATCTAAGATCTAATTCCCGGATAGAATCATTGTCAAGATTTAGTATGCTATGCCACAGGTCCTCTCCGATCTTCCCGAGCAGAATCTTGCCTAGATCCTATGAGGTCGACCACTCTAATAACCTATATTAGGCTAATGCAACGTTGGCATCAATTGGAGAGACAGAGATCATTTGTTTTACTTCAGTACTTTCTAGAACTAATTTTAATCCTGGAGCCTTGTTTCCTTCAAGTCTTGAGCCTTGTTTCGTTCAATTCTTGAGCCTCGGATTAAATACCATTAATATCAATAAGTAATTGTTAAAGATGGAGGACTGTTTACTAAATTATTAAGATTGTTAATTTAGCAAGTCCATTAGCAATGAAACAAGATTTTAAAAAATCATTAATTATGTAAAGATAAATTAATAAAACAAAACTTTTTAAAGATAAAATATATTGTATAGCAATTGCTAATAAATTGATGATATAAGTAATTAAAATTTTTTTAATGAGTTAATTGTTAAAATTAATGATGTGACCATGAAATACCTATTAGAATATGTTAAATTATTTATGGGAGGGAGATGATTTAAAGATCACAAAATTAGCGTTGAAGTGTTGGGAAATATCTTAAAACGTCGGCTAATACTAATAGCCTAAATGTCTTAATGATTGGCATCTGTTACCAATGATTTATGGGAAGAATTTTGAAGACAGCCATGCGTATTAATGTTAGCTTTAAAGATACCGTGCGTCGGAGTAATTGGGAAGATGATGGCTCTAGCCCCGTGCCATCCCGGGGGAACCTGATTTTCGGATGATGATCAATGTCTAAAGCAAAACGTTGATGGGGTGAAATCCAACTGTAATCCAACTAGCTTACTATATATGATTGAGAATGGAGATAAACCGCGTACAGATGGAATTGAAACTTGTCTCCAACGATATCATAAGGAATTTTTGAGATATTAGTACTAGATTTAGAAATTAATTTGAATGTTTTTAAATGGTCCCGACTAGGGAGGCTGAATTCCGATAACGAGGCACGACGGGCACAACAAGGAAGAAACCTAATGGGCTTTTAAGCTACCAAAAGTGGTATTCATGCGTTCACGAAGTCTAGTTTAAAACTTCAAAACATCAATTTAGAAATCCTACCTGTTGGATCCTGTTGGAACTCCGCTTCTCTAATCGGGATCAACTATATAAAAACTTTACTCCTCTCCTCAAAGCTTGGTCTTTGATTTGCAAGAACGGCGGGGAAATCGGATTCCGAAAGAGCTAACTCTGTTGTTCGATCGAATGATGGTTAAGGATCGATCCACTGTCGGCCTATGTGCTCTACGTTGAGACTGTAGCCGTTGGATCCGCGACTATTGATGAGGATGCCATTAGTTAGAGGTAGCTTGTGACCACCATCTAATTGATCATGCAAATCCATGTAATTGAACGAGTACCAATCGTGGATGAGAATGGTGTAATCACATAACACTATAACTAATATGTTAACTTCCCAACATCCCCCATGAGCTAAGTACTCATGGTAATGAAAAGAAAGAGCAATGTATATGCACAATCTGGTTATAGGGAACAGAGAAACACACCCATTAACTGGCGGGAGAAAGAAAAGAAAATGAAAATTGTGAATTTCACCTTGCGGCAAGCAAAAGCTTCAACCCATCTATAGACTACACATATGTGTGATGAAGGATTTCCAGGATATAGATGAATTAAATTGAATTAATCACTTCCCTTTAATTAAATTGAGTGTAACACTTTGGTGGAAACATGTATTCGGTACAAATATTACGTGTCGACATTTTATTGGCTGCTTTATTTTAAATAAATAATAATATCATGTTAGCACCTAAATATGTCAACAAATGCAACATGAACAACCAAGTTTATTCGATGTAACAGCGTTAACTTTCCATTCATTATTTTTATTATAATTTTCCTTTTTCTTTTTTTTTCTTTATTTTTTTTATTATCACAAATATAAAGTACTCATCCATCATTGTTAAACAAAAAAATCTTATTTTACAGTTTCACAGACTTAACAACCACAGACTTGATTTTTTTTCATCGATTTCTTATTAGTCTATTATCATATTGCCTTTGCCCATTCCACAATCACAAAACCCATTGGATAGTAATTGTTATCATTTAAAAGAGGGAAGTCGTTTAATCCGCCCGTTGCCGAGAAGTTATCGGCGAAGTTGGGTTCGATTATATATTATCCAATTGCCTCTACCGTTCTACCATCAAAATCGCTATTGGAGATTAGGAAGAAGCGGAACCATTTAATCCGCCTGTTGCCGAGAAGTTGCTGGCGGAGATAGATGATCTATCATTTCCGGTGCTGCTGGTTCAAACAAATGAACGGTTTGGTTTCGGTTTAATACATGGAAAATCAATCACCGATTTCGTCAATGGTGTTGCATGATCTGAACAATTAGATTCATACAATTATAATTTCACAGCTGAATTTACACTACATACATAACTTGTACCGAAAAAAGTCAAGATAAACCATGCAATATAGCGTAAATGCTTTTCAAGAACTATAAAAAAAACATTAAATCAAACTCAGGAAGGAACCTGCACCAGAAAGCAGTGCCGCCAATCCTACCTCTAGCGAAAGCAATTTCCTCGTTGATATAAAACCAGACGAAGAAAGGATCACTCTTGATGGTGGGTTCCCTATCTCCTTCCTGCCCGAATCCGATCTTGATGCGTATTCGCTCCAAGATGAATGCCAATACCCTCTTCTTGGTCCATGCGAGCTTCCCTTCGAATGTGAGCCATCCGAGTGGCCTGAGATCCACTCCGTTCTCGATCCTCTCGCCCTGCATCCAAGAAGTTTGTTCTCTTTTACACCAAACAAGTTTGGGGATTATGAGTTTGGTTTCGGAATTTGAAGTTATATATACTTACGGCAGCATCAAACCTCTGGACTGCAGTAATAGGGAAATACTTGGGACTCTTGTATTGCTTCGGCAGTTGGATTGGTAAAAAGTCAGCTTAGAATCAAATTAATCCCTCTTAAGTACTAACTGATGATATATAACTAGTTATTGGCTTCTCTGAAATCCCAACAACTTGAGCTATACATTCTGTGTAAATAATGATTGGGCAATTGTTGGAGAAATGGAAGGGAGGGAACCTGATCAGCGGTGAAGACGAGCATCCAAGTGCGGCCGGGGGATTCATCGTCCCTGAGAGTTTGAAGGAAACCAGAGAGATTAATCTTGGACTTTTCCATCACTGCTAGAGCTTCCAAAATCTTCCCCGCTGCGACTTTCTTCGTCTTTGCAGCTTTCTTCAGCAGTTTCACCTTCTCGACAACCTAAGTTAATCAAAACTGGTCCAGTTAACGAAAAAACAATCATAGATTCAATCATGGGAGAAGACGAGGAATTGACTTACTCGGTCGCATAATTGGGTGATCAATTTGCATTTGCTTACATATTTTAGGTGCTGAGATAATATTATTTCAAAGAAAAATACCTAATGATACTCCGCCACGTAATCTTTATACATGTTTCAATCGAAGTATTCGCCTTAAATTGAATTAATGCATAAGGTAAGTTTATGAACGAATATTTGCAATTACTATATTCATAGTTAGCCACAACTGTAATGTTAATAATGGGATGTTTAACGAATAATTTACAATGACTGAATATCAATGTGAGAAGAAAATATTTTGAATACTAAATATTTATTGCAATTAAGTTAAGGTGCGATTCCTTAAGTTGTTTATTTTTTTAATCTATTGGAATTTTGGGGAAAAAATAAATTATCGACAACTGAAATTCTTTCTCGACATAAAATCAAATGGGTGTAGTGTAGATTTGTGACCATAAAATCGAATTATAGATTTACTGTGACAATAAGATTGAATTTCAGACTATGATTACCTATTCCGGATGAGTTAACGATGTCTCTAACGAGAAGAGGAAGTACAGTAGAAGCTGGAGATGCGTGTGGTAAAGATGAAGGTGTTTGCACCGCTTCTTCTAGTACTCATTGGATGCCTATAAAAATCAGAATTAGTATATTAACTTAAAGACGACATATAAGAAAAACACTTACCTCGCTTGAATTCCAATTGATCCTTAATGCTCTCCTCATTAGACCGTGATGCATAAGATGTCTTCAACCAATATTCAGCACAAATAAGAGCCTCCACAATCTGTAGAGTCAATGAACTCCTAAGTTATCTAGAACTCGACTTTCGATACTGAAAAAACTCTCCGAAGCTAGTGTCGAAATTAGGACATCTAATATATCTTTTGCCATCTCGCTCAAAATAAGAAATTTAGTGGTATATAGCTACCACCAACCCAAACATTATAAGCTTCTTCTTTTCCACCCATTTCCTCGCGTTCACCAGCTAGATATTTCTCCAATTCATCCCTCTCACCAACCCTTCTAGGCACCACATCGTAGCTAGCAAAGAAATCATCATCCAGATACTCGTAACAGGATTCCTCAACACAGAAGAAGATTCAGTTTGGGATTCTGAAACACTCTCTCGTACTTGCTTATCCTTGTAGTAATTAAACATTTTGTTCAACTCTTCTCTTACCTCTGCCAACAGTACTTTTCCTCTAACTTGACCATATAGCTTAAGAAAAGTGTAATTAAGTATACTCCATATATACCTTGGATCAAAGAGAGGAGCAAAATACAACAACCGATTCATCCTCACATTTTTCCCTACTGCCTCAGACCAACACTTTGATACTTTATCTTTCATCTTCACAACCATTTTCTTTATGTCTTCATCATCATTGTTCTCCATTTTATAGATGTGATGATATAACATAGACATCTCGGTGAAGAACAAGTAACTTGTGACATATTTGGTCCGGATACAACTAATGTGAGTTCATGGAAGAATTTGAGGTAGTTATTCAAATTCTCTACCGAATTAAAATCCTCCTTTTTGGGAGATTCTAAAATCACATCCTTGTGACTTTTTCCTTGTAGATCCAGTCTAAATGTGGGATCCATCGAATCCAATGCCTCTAAATGCCAACTTATACTTTACGTCAGTATCCAACATTACGTAGGTAGAATTGCACCTACTTGGAACATCCAAGACAAGCTTCTTCTTACTTTGCACCCCCTTAAACTCGGCGTACTGTCTAAAAGTATGCTCTTGAGTAGGAGAAGCATACACCCATCTAACAGCATCTCTAACCCACCCGACTGCAATTCCCATTTCCTCAAGTCTAACTCCCACAATCAAATTGGTAATGTGTGCTGCGCTACACAACACATGCGGAGATAGTTTTCATCCAGCATAATAGTATCCCAACTCTTCAGCTTATCTTTCAGAGTTGTGACATCGACATTGTTTGCACTTTCATTGTCAACAGTAACCGTGAATACACTCTTTTGTCCCCACTCCACCAAACAAGTAGCAACTGCATTTCCAACATCAACACCTTTGTGGCTTTTTATGCGTTGAAAATTGATTATGTCTTGTGAAGCTTCCAATCTTTCCCCAAACAATGAGTTGTGATGCATATGTAATTGAAATTTTGTACAAATGTCCAATGATCTATAGTAATGGAAACTCTACCATCACACACCGCTCTAAAGTACTCTTTCAACTTTTCCCTTTTATCAAGAAACAATCTAAAACAATCCTCTCTAATTAATCTCCTATACGGGATTATAAACAAAGGGCAAGCAATAAGCATGAATCGTATGAATCCCTCATGCTCCACAAACATAAAGGAAGCTCATCAATTATGATCATTTTGGCCAAAGAAATCTCAATCTCAACTTGATTGAACTTTCAATTTGTTAAAGTTCCTTCCCCTTCCAAATTCCCACTAGGTTGCAAATTCAAAACTATTTAACCATCTTTCTATACCTTAGCGTTTAGGGTTTAGGGTTTAGAATTTTAGAATTTAGGACATGCTTCGACATGACCTTTTAAATAGGACGTACCATTTTTTCGTAAATTCGCTGCAAGAATAGCATGCCAGAATATGCATTTAGCCATCTTATCGTTGTCTTTATTCCTAAACTATTTCAGAGTGGTCCATAGATGACCTCGGTTTGTATGGTCTTCGTTTCAACTTCTTTGGCGGTGCTTCTGGATTAGACGCAATTGGCGCTTTTGAAGCTGCAGCCTTTGTCCGTGCTGGTGAATTAGAAGCAGTAGGAGCTGGTGTAGAGGTTGGCTGAGTTGTTGCAGTAGGAGCTACTGTACTTGGAGCAGCAGTAAGAGTTTGTGAACCTTGAACGATAGACGAGCTTCCACTACTTTGAGATGACTTCTTACATTTGCTCGATTCTTTCTCCCTTCATATTCTTTTCCCATCCCTGAAGCATAATGATATAACCATTAACCAATGACTCATTAACCCTAATTTATTAGAACAAATTGATAATCAATTAGTTCTTACTTACATTATCAAAAGGAATCGAGATCGATGGAGGACGGAGAAATGCCCAAATCGACGACGTTATCGCAAAAGGGAAAATGAAAGAGAGAGGGAGATGAACTGTGTCTATGACCAAGGTTTCCAGTCTCGACACCCGGCGGTAGAAAATGGATGGAGTTTCGACGGGGGAGTTGGATGAAGTTTCGACGGAGGTGATGGATGATTTGTTGTCGCTGAAGGAGATAGGAGCAGTCTCGAGTTTCAACGGAAGAGATGGATGGAGTTTCGATGGAGGATTTCATGAAGTGTGGTTGAGCGTCGTTTCAAAGGAGAAGAAGGAGATGGCCGATGGGTGGCTGAGAGCAGTTTGAAAGGAGGAGAAGGAGATGGATGAAAGACACGAAGAAGAGAGGCAGGAGAAGGAGATGGATGGGTTCAACTTTCGACGGAGGAAGAGCAGAGATGATCAGATGAAGCAGAGATGAAGGCAAAGAGGCGGACCGCTGCTTGTCGCCGCCGCCTGCTGAGGAATCGCGATCGTGGTTAGGGTTGTTCTGAAATTGGGGTTTTTTATATTTCCGGATGGATGTCAATTTCTGTCCACCAAGTTCCAAATCCGTACTAGTACCATATCCATTTCATCAAAATAACAACACATAAGGACATAATGAAATAATAAAAATATTTAATAATACAATGGTCGAATGTGGTCACAATTTGAATTCGGTTATACCAATTTCGTCCCCGTTTTCGTATTTCATTTCAAATATCACAAATGAATTCGGTTTCAGTTGGAAGAATTCGGTCCCGAATTTAGTTCAACCGAAAAAATCGAATTCGTATTGCCCGGCCTAACCGGGTTTCATAAATATTAGTATAAAAATATAATTACTTTTAAAAAGGTCATTGGGCATCCAATATACAACCCAGTCGGCCTAATTAGAGCGTCCAACACATGTCCTGTCTGCCCAATTTGGGAGCCCAAGACACATTTCGGCAGCCCTAATTAGGGCAATCAGGATGTGTCTTGAGCCCCTAATTGGGCGGTTGGGACATGTTTTTGGCGCCCATCTAAAGGCAACCGATATGTGTATTGGGTGGGTGGGCATCCTAATTGGGCACCTAGTACATACGATGGTCGGCAATTAGGGCTCCCCGAAAAAAGAGAAATACCTCTGGTAGGGTGTGTCGATGGCTGCGGCAGTGCTGGTGGTAGTGGTGGTGGCAGGGTAAGTGTTGGTGGTGGTAGCAGTGGAGTTGGTGGTGTGGTAGCAGTGGTGGGATGTGTCTTTCGCGGTTTTGGTGGTGGTGTGTGTCGGGTGGCAGTGGTGAGAGTAACTCAACAAGAGTTCCGAAAAAAATTTAAATATAAGTGGCGAGATGAAGTGAATGAACCAATTGGCAAGGGAATTCGCGTAATTTTTTATCGTCAAAATTTGAATTGTACGACGTCTTTTTTCGAAACTAGGGTGATGAGTAATAAATCATGTTTTTTAATAGTGAGAATACCCCTAATCAATATTAGCCACTAGATTGAAATTACTTATTTTGAGTCATAAGATCCTTCCTAGAGTAGGTTATCTCGTATGAATAGTTAGATTGGGATTAAATGGACCATTAAAATTTGTTTAATTGACCGTTTGAATAATTCATCATATTTAGACACGATTTAATACAAAATAACATAGGAAGACGAAATGAAACTAAAATAATATAGTATGGCCATTCCCATGTAGCGTCGCGCTCCGGGAATTTCAGCGCCAGGATTTAATACGAAATTCCCTAGGAAGACGAAATAATGCAGTCTGTGTAGCATCACGCTGTGTAGGTCAGCCACCAACGACTAGTTTGTAACTTCATCGGATCCCTATAAGTACCTTGGGTCTTTTGAAACAACGAACTCACCTCTCTTTCCAAATTCTGCATTTTCTGCCACCCTTACATCATTCTTGTGAAAATGTATTCAAGTCGAGATGTTGAGAAGATTATGAACAAGTTACGTCGTGTAGTTGTAGAAAAAGACTTGTTCAACATGCTAAAGTTTAAGAAATACTTTCAATGCCCCTCACAGAAGTTTAAGTTTAGAAGAAGCTGGAGGTGATAAGGGCCATGAACTCGCGAGGCATCATCTAAAAATAACAATGCGGGAGAAGGTTGTTGAATTGACAGCGAAAAAGGATTTTCAAATGGCTCCTACACGTCCTGAAGGGAAGTTGAGGGGGAAACCATCCTGAAGTCAATGATGGTATGATAGAAGATTTGGGCCAGCAATTGGGAGGGATGGACTAGAATGTTCAAATAGAAAAAATGCTCGCCAATAAGGCAAAGAAGGATCTAGACAATTTCAAGTGGAAACATCGTAATTGTATATGTGACATGTTTGTAGCAAACATTCAAAATAATTTAATTAATGAATTAATTGGGGTTGAATTTCCCTAGGGTCTCAAGATTGCGTCTACTCAAAGTTATGAAAAGTGCTAGTCGACTTAAATAACTTGTGTGGTTTAGGTGTCAAGATTATCAAACTATCAACCGACATGAAGTTAAAGAGAAATAAAACCAAGGATTACAAGACTGTATAAATAATGATTTTACCAATTTAAAATAAAACTGGTTAGACTTCGAATCCCCCTAGCCTATCCAAACAAACAAATCCAATTTCTTTCAATTTATGCAAAACAAAATAAACACAATTTACCATTAGAATTCTTCTCTACTTAGGTCATGCCCTTTCGGGACCGCTAACCTACTACCAATCCTAGAATCTCAATCCACTCTCTCGGACTAATATCTAAAAGCTACATGGACATAAATTAAACGAGAATTGCACTCACCACATACCAGTGGCGAATTCTTCGATATACCGAAAGTTTCGGTGCGCCTAGTTTTTTTATAACGTAAATTCATCACCAACGTCCATTTTCAATTTACGAGCTCGACGGTTCAAAATTATTCAAATATTAAATCTCTATTTCACATTTTATTTTTGGTCTCATATATTTTGCAATTCACATACTAATCACCCTCTTTATTTCATATATCTCTATTGATACACAAACACAATTCATTAACATTACCCCATCCTCTTTAACAGATTGCATATCTCACCTCCTCATCATCCTTATCTCCCATCTATTGTTTCACAATTGCTATCCTAATAGCTTTTAGTGCAGACAAGCGAAGTTGCAATTGGAGGAGAACCTCCAAGATAAAGACCATGAAGGAAGAATGACCTCTTACATAACAAGCCACTAACATTCAGAAAGAAAACTACAACAATACTTTTCCCTTTCATCAAAAGACTTACAGGCATTAACTTTCGACTGAGAAAAGGATTCAGTAACATCCTATTCCGAATCAACCTAGGACAACCTAAATAACGTTATATAAGGATTGACTACGTCCCCTTTATTGACACATGGCATAGAAATTGCAAGGAAACTCCCATCGTCTGAGATTGGAGATCGTTTCCATTGAGATCATTTTCGTCGATGCCAGAATCACAAGATGGGGTCGGAAATTGATATCAAACTGCCATCGGCTAGGATCGAAAATTGAAAGCAAGCTGTTCATCCTTGTCGTCAACTACAAAATCACAAGCTGGTATCAAAAACTGAAATCAAACCGCCATCGTTTGGGATAGGAAATTGAGTGCAAGTTGTTCATCCTTGTCTTCGACGCTGAAATCACAAGCCGGGATCGGAAATTGAAAGCAAGTTGTCATAGTCTGGGATCGGAAATTGAAAACAAGCAGTTCACCCTTGCCGTCGACGCCGAAATCACCAGTAGGGTTGAAAAGTTTTCTCTCTTTTCCTCTCTATTGTTATGATTTTTAATCCCATCACTAATGTATCTCATCTCTGGTACTTCCTTATTTCTTATCGCAAATATCAGCTATACAGCTCATCCATCCGTGTAGCGTAACTCAAGGCGAAATATCAATCATCCGTTTCAATTGAATTTTAAAATCATAGCCCAACACCTCACAATCCAGGTTTGTGTTCATAATTTAATTTTTGTCAATACATGGTTTTTATTTATTATTTTCTCTTATATGGTTATGAGGGATAATTTTTGAATTAATTTTATGCTTTATTATTTTTTATGAAATATCATTATAAGTTTTGGTTGCCGTTCAATTAGCAATGGCAGATGTAAGTGAAACGATGCATATCCATTCAGATGAAGAAGATGTCATTAACGATAGTGATGTTGGCTCAACAGTACCATTAGATGTAGAGGAAGATGAGTTGGTGCAATTGATGAACATGCCAGATGAAGCAGTGAAGCAAATAGAATTCCTAAGTCTGAAAGAAGGTGAAGCATGGTATTCAAAGTGCGCATGGGCTGGGCGATTTGGTATCCGGAAGGAAAAATTCGGACTATCTATGAAGGATGACAAAGAAATTATACACCAAAAATATGTATGCAATAGACATGGTATAAGACACAGTTACGAAGGCGAGAGGAAGACTAAGTCAAGAATGGTTAGAAGATGTAGATGTCTAGCTCATATTAGATTTCGAAAATGCAAAGACGATGGCAAGTGGTTTATTGATATGTTTCATAGTCAACACAATCATGTCGAAGTATCAGAACATCAAATACACTTGATTTCGATCACATAGGAACACCCGAGTGATTGGTCAGATCGGGATTTAATTCTCAATAGAATATTTTGTTTAGTAGTTTGTAGAGTTTTGTTGCTTAGTACTTCGTAGTATTATGTTGAATATTCTTTCCTGTTATCGGATTTATTTTGAATTTTGGATTTAATGTGAATTGGTTAGCATTTGTTAATTTTATTTCAAATTTCTAATTAGGTTTGGGCGGCCATTAATATATTTCTTAAACAGGATGGGGTAATGTTAATGAATTGTGTTCGTGTATCAATAGAGATATATGAAATAAAGTGGGTGATTAGTATGTGAATTGAAAACATATATGAGATAAAAAAATAAAATGTGAAATAGAGATTTAATATTTGAATAATTGTGAACCGTCGAGATCGCAAACTGAAAATGGACGTTGGTGATGAATTTACATTACCAAAAAAAACTAGGCACACCGAAACTTTTGGTATACCATGTATACCGAAGAATTCACCCATACTAGTATAATCGGCCCTTTCAAAGAGTTAACAACTAACCTAGTTGATTGATTTTAATGTTCTAAGGTAGTCAAACTCTTTTGAGTCAAAACAAATCTAAACTGAAATCTATTCAACTCACATAAATCGTCAAGTTCATAGGAATTTTCTAGGGTTCATCAAATCTAAACATAAAGGATTTTAGCTACTTATATTCACGAAGAACAAATAAAATCAACAAAAGAAACCATTGAAACTAGGTTTCCAAGAAGAAATTTAAAAAACCTAATTCTATCGATCTCTGTCGTGGAACTTGACTTATAAATCTTGATACTTCGTCGCCAAGAAAACCCTTCCGATTTTCTAGGAAGGCGATTTTACATAATCTGTGTTTGTAATCTTCAGCGCGATGGTCGCGCCGGCGTGGGTGGTGGAGTCGAATCCACCCCCCCCCCCCCCACCCCGCAAAATCCCTTAACGAGGCTTGTCGTCCTCTTACCGCTTCATCTTTGCCGTCTGCGAAGGGAGACAGAGTTTCTCAGCAAGCAAAGAAGAAGGTTAAGCCAATGAATCTCAATACTCCGACAGGATTGGTGGATGTTATAATTGAGGATGTTACGACTGGGGAGTTGAATCATGATATGTCACAATATGTTTTAGAACCAGACATTCCAGGCAAGGAGAGTGTGTGGGTGAATGGAACTGAGAAACTGTTTTGGAGATCTGATGGCTGGTATGTTGAGGACTCTGACTCTGAAGATGTGGCAGCTGTAGAAAGGGAGGAGGATGATGTTATGGAGAATGAGATGGATGATCCCCCTCTTCCCTGCAATCTCCTTCACGGCTGCGGAGAAAAGCAGTTTTAGGCGAGAATGGAGATCAGCACTAGTTGTGCGAGGCTTGGGTAGAAAAATCCCAAATCTAGCTTTGGCGTGACGGCTTAATTATCTCTGGCGACCCATGGGAGCTTGCAAATATCGGACATGAATAATGGTTGTGTCTTAGTTTTCTTTGGTGCGAAGGGGAATTATGAAATAGCTGTTACAAGAGGACCCTGGATGTTGGGAGAGACATCTTAAGGTTCATCGTTGGCATAAGGGTTTTGATCCTTTGAATTTGACAGTGAAGTCTACATTGTTATGCATCCAACTTCCAAACCTGCCAGTTATAACCTTACTATAGTCAAAAGGATTGCCTGCAAGATTGGCATTTCGGTTCTCTTGGACGTCGACAAAGCAGGGAGCTCGTGTCAAGTATGCACGCGTTTGTGTAGAAGTGGACCTCACAGAGCCTTTACTTTCAAAGTATAAACTTGAGGACGTCCGCTATTGGATTGGGTATTAGGGGCTAAATGATCTTTGTATAGAATGTGGAAAGTATGGTGAACCATCCCATCGATACTCGTGCTATAATCCATCTATGGTGGTGGACCTTGTGCATGATAATAACAAGGTTAGTACAGACAAAATTATTGATGAACCTAAAAAGGTGTACAGGGGGCTCATGATTCAACATAAAAACAAATAGTGGCATCATCCAGGTTTTCCAGTGGAGGAAGCTAATAATGCCCCATTGAGTAGTCAACTGCCATGGATGTCATCCAACCGTTTTTATTCATTACATAATGATCGGAAAGCTGATGATAGTTGTGAAACCCCGCCCTAGGAGTCTCGGTCGAACCGCGGGTTCAACCAAGAGTCCTATTTGGATTTCACCTGAACCAAACTCAAAATGTAACCGCTAATAAAAGCGGCAAAACAATCATTAAAAACTGAACTGAATTTACTGAAATGATTGAACAACTGGGATCTCAGATCCCAAACACAACAAGACAAAGGAGATACAACTCCAGTATGAGAATACATAAAAACAATATCATCTGATATCAAAACCCCGACCAGCTCTTTCTTCACCATCAGCTCTAATACCTATGATTGAGCACACATATATACCAAGGAAAACAATATCTAACGGGGTCAGTGATAAGCGCTGAGTGGCTAAACTAGTCTTTCTTGGAACTGAAACTAAATTGAGACTTTAATGAGCCTGAATTGAGACTTTACTGAGGATAGAACAAGAAGTATATCTAAACACTACATGTAGTAATGTGACCATGCGGTCCTATAGGCATCAATCTCACATCAACCACCCCTAGCTGTGAGCGGATGGTCTCATGGTGGATCAGAACATGAAACCACCCTGAATACCGTGTGACTAACATCCGTAGGCATACTCCTAACGGGAGCTATCTAGCTATGTCTAACGCTATCCTAATCTGAACTGTGAATCACACGCCACAGTTCAATTGTCAAGAGTTTGTGCTCAAAGTAATATAACCACATGTATAGTAAATCCTGCGCTACTATACAGTCTTGATGATCCAATCAATGGATTTTTTACCACCTAATTACTGTATTACACTTAAAGTAGAAAAGAAATCCTAAACCCCCACCTCTTATGAAATTCTGAAATCTCTGATTCTGACTTGATATGATTCCTCTCGCTGCCACAGTCTATAGCTTCTGACCGTGCGTCGTTTGGAGCTCAAACGATCGAGTTATGCTCCATTTACTTCTTTGCAACATTCTGAAACTTCCAAGGTAGAATCGTCCTTTCAGTGTCCAGCTTGTCAAATTGCAGATTCTATCCCTGAACATTTAGGAACTGCAGATCCGTCACCTAACTCCTAGGAATTACAAAACTGTTCTTGAACTTTATGGAAGTTACAGAAAGGTTATTTATCTTTCTGAAATTGCAGTTTGGTCACTGAACTTCTGACTATGACCATTTGGTCGCTAAACTTCTAACTATGACCATCTGGTCACACGCCTTCTCCAGCCGATGCCTCGAATCTCTTCGCTGGCGTTGTTGGGTGAGCGCCGCCACTTCTGACGCCGCTCTTCCTAACGCTCCGCCAAAATAGCCGTCGTAGATCGCCTCCAATCTCCCTCCTTGAACTACAGACACCGCGGCTGCCACTCTTCTTCATCACCTGCCAAGATCGAATCTCCTCTCTCTCTAAAGAGGGGAGAGATCCGCTGCCGTAGCCCTTATCGACTTGCCCACACTCCCTTGAGCTTTGGAGGTCGCCGCTGCTCCCTCAGCTCCAATGTTATGAACTGGTTTTGGGAACCAAAAACCAAACAAGAAAACCCTTCTCACTTGAACGTAACTTGCGTTGATTTCGCTGTTGGGCCCATCTAACGACCCAAGGCCCATTCCGTCACACAACTCTAGTTGAGCCTCTTGGCCCACAACTAAGCCAGAGTCCAAGCGAAAGTGCAGCCTTCCCATGCAATTAATGGATCAAGGCCGAATCTCACCGTTAGATCCAGATAACCGTCAAGATTCTTTTTCGCTGACACTTATCAAACAAGAACTAAACTCTTCCTCTGATTAACTTAGTCGACCGATAATTATACTCAGTGTTGCAAGCCTTTAATACCTGATCAACTTTCGAGTCAACTCCCCGCTTTAATTGAATTAATTCGGTTTCCAACTCCCGACTTCTACTCAACGAGGAAGGTTTAAATCAAACCGAAATTTAAACCGAACCAAAAAATCGAATTGTCACAGTGTTGATGGCAGAACTACAACAACTAACGAAGGACCAGTGAAGGATATTGGTCCTAACATCTTGCCACATCTCCTTTGCAAAAGTCAACGCATGCAGCCCCGCCCGAGCAGACTCAACTGTTGGGGATTTACCACCTAACCTAAGAAGTGGACAAGCTAGTGCCTTGAAGTTGAATAATGTGGGGACTGGGTTGGTAAGCAAAGTAAGAAATCGAAGGGTGGGGGCCAACTGCCATCTTTGCAAGGAAAACAAGGAAAACTGTCTAACTCTAGGCAATCTGGACATGCTAATGGCAAGCAGAGAATGCTTGATGTCATGTTGGTACGAATACTTCAACTAATGGTGAGGGGAAATAAACGTGCAGTTAAATTCCTTTTGTCGATTTTTTTGACAAACTTCCCCACAGTTTGAGATTTTAAAGATTCAAGGAGAGGTTGGTTTTAAATTAGGTCACTTCTGGCAAGTGGTTCTCTCTACTCATAATAGGGCAGGTGGACTTTGTATTTGCTGGACTGAGTACAGCTGAAATTAATGTCAATTTCTTTACATCATGTAGATTTGGAGGTGACTGAAAGTAATGTTTTCCCCTTACGTTTTACTGGAATTTATGGTTGGGCTAAAGCTGAAGAGAAGTGGCTTACTTGGGACCTCCTTTGCTCCCTTTCCAATCAATGGGATGGGCCTTAGCTTTGCGGTGGGGATTTCAACCAAATTGTGTCTACAGTTGAGAAATCCAGGGGTCGTGTGTCGGCTGAGACTGGGATTCATGATTTTAATTTCTTACTTAGTGGATTGCGGCCTTCATGATATTGGTTTCCTAGGTTATCCTTTCACTTGGGACAATAATCGGGTCGAGCAAGGTTTCATTGAAGAAAGATTAGATCGATTTGTTGCTAATGATTGTTGGTTGGAGGCCTCTGGTTGTCAGACAGTTGGGCACTTGGATCGTTGATGTTTAGATCATCGGCCGATCCATTGTGATACATGCGCTAAAGATGGAGAAGAAATAAAATGGGGTTGGTCTTTCAAGTTTGAGCCTTTTTGGGAAAATCATGAAAACTGCACTAAGATGGTAGCGAATGCTTGGTCTTAATTAGGAGCGAATGATGTTTTTTCCAGGATTGCCTGGTGTCGGGCATCTCTAGATAACTGGAGCCGCAATAATGTTCCCCAATTCCATGGTCAGAAGAATAAAATTGGAAAGCCTTTGAAGGTGTTTGAATATAGTGAGTGTACCCCGACTGTGCTTATCCAAATAAAACAACTTGATCTTGAGTTGGCCGTCCTAGAAGTTAATAAGGAGTCTTACTAGTCACAGTGAGCCCATACATATTTGATAAAGGAGGATGATTAGAACACAAAGTTTTTCCAAAAAAAAGCTACAACTTGGAGGTGAAGAAATTCAATAAAGAAGCTACAGGATGGATCTGGTCGAGTGTTGTGAGGCAAACTGAAGTGTCTTCCTGCTTGAAAGACTAGTTTTACTCTTTTTCCGTCTGCTAGAACCCCTTCGCCGACCACTTCGATTCATGACGGGGTTACATAGAGAGTTGTGCTTGAGGACAATGATATGCTTTCGTGGCCCTTTACTCATGCGGTGGTGTTTGTTGCTTTGAAGCAGATGGGGCACGTAAAGCATCCGGTGTCGACGGTATGTCAGTTTTTTTCGAAAGGAAATTCTGGAATGTTATCGGGGATGATATTGTGATGGTTGTGTTGGAGATTTTTGAAAGTGGGGTCCTTCCATCTGAACTTAATTACAATTTGATTGTTCTTATTCCAAAGATGAAAACCCTTGCCTCGCTAAAGAAGTTCTGACCAATTAGTCTCTGTAATGTGTTGTACAAGTTGGTTGGTAAGGTGATTGCTAATCGGCTTAAGCCTATTCTAAATCGTGTTATCTCTCCAAAATAAAGCGCATTTGTTCCTGGACATTACATTGCTGACAATTTTATGCCGGCCTTTGAGAGTTTCCATTCTATTATGAAGATCTCTAAAGCAAAACTTGGCTATATGGCTGGAAAGGTTGACATGGCTAAGGCGTATGATAGGGTGGGGTGGAAGTTTCTAGAAAAAATTATGGGTTGATTGGGTTTTGCTGATTAATGGGTTCACTTTGTGATGATGAGTGTATGGTCAGTCTCCTTCTTGGTGCTTGTCAATGGGCATCGATCAGACAAATTCTCTCCTAGTAGAGGCCTTCGACAGAGAGACCCTCTCTCTCCTTACCTCTTCATGCTTTGTGCTTAAGGCCTTTCATCGACAATTTATCATGCTTGTTTGGCTAATAAGTTGCATGGTCTTCAGGTAGCACATGGAGCCCCCATTGTTACTCACATCTTTTTTGCAGATGATAGTACTTTCTTCTCTCGTCTTACGCTTGAAGAAAGCCTTGTTTTAAAGTCTATTCTTAAGCAATAGGAGTTGGAATCTATTCTTAAGCAATAGGAGTTGGAGTCAGGAAAAATGATTAATGTTAGAAATTAGAGGTCTCTTTTACTAAAAATATTCGGCCTCACTCTTGCTTACAGATTGGATCGATTCTGGAGATGAAAGAAGTTGACAAGTATGATAAGTATCTTGGATTAGGACTAAGGTAGGGTGCTCTTAAAAGAAGCTGTTTGTTTATTGAAAGAGAGGGGTCAATAGTGACCAACTTGAGATACCAAAAAACGATACTGAAAAATGACAAAGAATCCGACAAACAAAATCTAGCAACCAAACAAAAGAAAAAATAATGTTCAAGGCATCCCCTATAAATTCATAATACACAAAAAATTCAGAACTACATCAAGAGAAAGTAGTAGCATTTAATTGTACTTGTAATTGATAACATTTGGTACATCAACGAAAGTCGGTACCTCCAACGAATCCAAGGTAATATATCACAATCACTCACAAAATACATGCATCGATGAGAGAAATTAATTACAACATAAAACAATGTGTACGTGCAATTGCAATTGCGTAAGTACTAAGTCATGGTTATGGTGGGGTCGGTGGCGGCAGTGGTAGTGGTCGGAGACGAGGAGGTGGTGGCGGGAGTCGTAGGAGATCGGAAAGGTGGTGGTTATTCGCAGTCGGAGATCGAAGAAGAAGAGGTGGGGTTGGGTGGCGGCGATGGTAATGGTCTGAGACGAGGTGGTGGTGGTGGGATTCAGAGATTGGAGAAGAAGAAGAAGTGGTGGTTAGTAGTTGAGATCATCTCGGAAAGATTGATGGTAGGGAAGGGGATGGCGACTAGGGTTATTTGTAATGGGTGGGTTGTTAAATAGAATAGAAAACCCTAATTGGATAGTAATTTTACGTATTTGTTCTTTTTATTTCAATCTTCATATCTTAGTACCCAATTTAATAGTGAATAATAGCATGGTTAAGAATCTTGGATCAGACCGGCCAGTCCGACCGAATCGATCGCAAACCGGCCATAGAGCCAAAACCGAATGGCTGGTTGATGGAATGGTCAAAACTGGGCGTTGACCCGGTTTGATCGCGAAATTCAGCCGGCTCGACCGAAATTGTTTGGCCGGTTAGACCCAATATTTATGGCTACACTTTTTATTTTTTAAAAATGTCGGAGTGGGATTCAAATCATGATCTTTCAAGTAGAGAAAATAAGTAATTACTATCTCTACTAATATCACATTTTGATTGAAACATGCATTTAATTGATAATAATAAACATCATCACAGCTAATTAACACTGAAAAGTAGTATTTTACCATAAATTAAGTAAATTGTACATTAGATTTCAATTATTTGATGAATAAAAACTTTAAATCATTTATATAACTTGGAACTTCTTAAAAAATGATTCAATACTATATTTTTTACAAACTAAATTATGATATTAAACTCTCTATACTACGGGTTTGATCTGGCTCAATCAAAAAATCATCCGGTCCAACTTAACTATATTTATTTAATTAATTAATAATTGAAATGGTCCAGCCCGGTTTTGAAAACGGTCGGACCCCGCTCGAATCATCAAACCTAAACCCCTGGCCTCACCGGTTCAATCTCCGGTCCGGTTTTCAAAACATCGAATAATAGTGTCGTCATGTGACAAGAAAAATGGGTGTTGTGATAACAAATTTTTTGGGTATCACCAACCTAGAGTAGTTTTTAGCAACTTAGTCATAGCTATTAGTAACGTAGAGGTAGACGTAGTTTTTAGCAACATAGATATAGGTATTATCAATTTAAACATACGGTAAATATAAGGGGCAACATAGTTATTAGTAACTTAAACGTAAATATTGACAATTTTAATGCAGGAATGTATTACCAATTTAGATGTATTTATAGTCAATAAAAACGTAAGGTAAATATAAAGGGAGAACTTAGTTATTAGTCAATTAATTATAATTATTAAAAAAATTCATATTAAGTAATAATATACTTAAAAATATTTTTTAAATAATTATTAACAACGTAAAGATAAACATAATTATAAAAATTTAGAAAATTCAGCACACTTCAACACAGAGATTCCTCAGCACCATACGCCCAGCCGTTTTGTAGCTGCACATGCGGTGCCGGCTGGCCACCCATCCACCTTGGCTAAATTGTTTCCATGGTAAGAATTCAACTTGGTCACTTAAAAAGAACGGGTCGAACCCAATAAGGTTACATTTTTGTCCTATACAAATAAAACAAACATATAGTTATTTGTTGATAAAATATAGTTATTGTTCAACACATGTCCTCTGTATGATTTGAATTTGTTATAATATCAAATGCCGAATTATGGGTAAAGAAGGTGGTTGGTCGCCAAATGTCAATCAATTAATGGTATTGTTTCGGAGGATCATGTGAACTAACTGCGGGAAGAATTAAGAACGGTGATACTCAATCACACACACTTAAAATGAAATCAACAAAAAAATGGCTGGCAGCTGCATCTGAAATCAAACTAAATCAATTCTATAATGAATAATTGTGTTACGAATGTGAATTTTTGTTGATGAGGAATCTTGGTTTTAGTATCCCGAAGATCAAGTGCTTAATATCTTATATTGTTCACTTATCATAATCAGCTAATTAAAACATTACAGTACATCATGTGAACCTCATGTTTTTTCCCAGAACAAAAATGAAATATAATTTCAATATTCTCATTGTCAAACCTCATGGTTTTGAACATCATCAACTCCTCACATAGTCAGATTATTTGCATAAACTAGAAGGAATAAATACGTCGACACCGTCAGCCTTGTGCATGAATCTCACACCCCGTGTTACCCAACTCAGCAGCCAGCTCAGACTCGAGAGATATATACCTTAGAATATCTCCCGCGGATGCTTTCCCCCCGAACTTCCTTTAGGTGCCCAATAACTTTGGTACGTTTATGTTCAATTTGTACACAACCACTACCCGATTCCATTCATTCTAGAAAACAGTGAGCATAATAATTTATGAAACAGCTATTCTCTACTGGCACAAGTAAGAACCTGCTAAATCATTTGATGAATTGCTACTGTCCAAACTCCAAAGATATTATTAACGTGCAAGCATTTGTTTTTATATTTTGAGTAAGTTATATAATAACCTCACAAGTTACAAGTGAATTGTAAGTTTTATCACACTGCCATTGATCAGGGGAGACTCATAAGGTAAGAAATCAAACTCTGAAATATAACAGTGGCAGCTAATATCTTCCATTGATAATTAATTGGTATTGTGAAATCAAAATAAATCGGAATCTATACACTCAGCTCGGCCGAAAAGAGCCACCAATCATAAACTCTTGTCTGAGTCTACTGAACTTAGCTTTGCTTCCTGCTGAATTAATCTATATTGATTCTACTTAGCTTTACAGTTATCCCCCAAAACCCTTTCCCCAAAGGAAATCCCCCAGCTAAAGCATACTACTTACTGATCAGAAAGAAAGAAACAATCAATCGAATCTGAATTGTTTGGTCAAAAATTTGTCTCCCCCTATATTCTATTATCCGTCTCCATCACCTCACTACAATCCAACTCCCTGAATCTCCCCAACTCCACGCCTTCTCATCCGATGCCACCAGCTGCCGGAATCTATCCGCCGGCGATGATGACTCACTCCAACAACTAGAAAACAGCGCATCCACCGTTGACGGTTTTGATTGATTCGCCGGCGATACCCACTCATGGAAATCGAACGGGCACCGCGGTGACACCGACACTTTCTCCGATGAAAGGCAAGCTGCCGCGCCGTTAGCGTCCTCCCCATCCTTAACGAATGAATGGTTCAAAAGCTTTGCGGCGGTCCATCTGGAAGTGGGATCTTTGATGAAGCACTTACAGAGGAAATCCTTGCCTTCCTCGGACAACTCCTCCGGGATTTCGGGTGACTGGTCTCCGCCCACGACTCGGACCAAGAAGGACATGATGTTGGTCCCGGGCTTGTAATTCCACGCGGGTTTCCCGGTCAACATCTCCACGACTGTGCAGCCCAATCCCCAGATATCACAAGGCGGCTCGTACAAGTTCTCGTTGACTGATTCTGGCGCCATAAACAGAGGGGTCCCGCGAATTTCGACTCTAGCATCCTGATCCCCTCTTCTCTTCGCCAAACCGAAATCGGCAATCTTAACTTGTCCATCATCGAACATCAAAAGATTCTGAAGCTTGATATCACAGTGGACAAACCCTTTCCCATGGATGTGATCCAATCCCTTGAGGACTGACCTAGTGTATCTCTTGACATCGTATTCCGACAGCTTCCCACCGGATTTCTTGAGGTGATCGGCCAAGCTCCCTCCGGAAGCGTACTCCAGGAACAAATTGTGAAGGTTCTGGCCTCTCTCAGAGCTCTGATCGTCGCCGAAGCATTGGATGATATGCGGCGAATTTCCGATGTGATTCAGCACATGTTTCTCGTTGTTGAGCAAATTGGAGTCTCCAGCGTTGCAAGACTTGACCGCCATTACCGGAGGAGTAGTTCCGGAGTGTGAACCTCTAACAAACGCAAAATTCACCATGGACGAGCTTCCAAAGCCGAGCGAGTCTCCTCGAATCCAATCCATGTTCAGAATTTAGCAGGGTTGTGGGGTTTGATGAGTTTTTGAGAGATGAATAGGTAAAGGTTTGTTAGAGTAAAAGGGAGGAGATAAAAGGAATCCTGATTTTCTTGGAAGAAAGGAAACGCTTTGGGGTTTATATATACGGAGGAAGGAAGGCGTCTGGGGTTTCCTTGAATTGGAAGGGGGAAAAATTAGTTCTAATTAATTACGGAAAAATAAATGCACGTGCTAAGTGAAAGGCTTGTGCAGTTCGCGTCTAACACGGTGGAATATCCAGATGATGCAGTGTGGTTGGGGAAGTTCAAAGCTGATGCAGATATCCTGATGATGGGGTCGGTTGCTGTTTGGAAGAAGATGTGGGCTTTAAATTCCCCCCTAAATTCCGCCAATTCCGCCAATTCATGGGCGATTTATGCTTGATATCCTTCCGATTGGTGAGCAACTTAGTAGAAGAAACTATCGTCATGGTGATCAGTGCCTGTTTTGTGGCCTCCCGGAGACTCAATTTCACCGTTTTGGAGATTGCCAGTGGACTTGTAGAATTTGGCATAATTCTAGCCTTGCAGATTGTTTCGAGTGAGCCCATATGTCCAATGGGATGGAATGGCTTACGGATGTTTCGAATGAAGTTACTCTATCTAGGTTGGAACACTGGAGTGTCCTTCTTTGGTTCCTTTAAAAAGAACGAAACGCTCGTCTCTTTAACGAGTATCGTACGTCAGAAACTTTGATTTTATTTTGTAGTTACAACTTTTTGGACTCTATTTAGGTTGAAAGAATGGTGCGTCCTTCTTTGGTTCTTTTGGAAGGAACGAAACGCTCATCTCTTTAACGAGTATCGTACGCCAGAAACTTAAGAGTTTTTCTTGTAGCTACAACTTTTTGGAGGACTATCAGCGACTGCAGGGTTGATCGGAGATGATGAGCTCCCCTGCTACTGTTGCTAATTGAAATCGGCTACAAAATGGCTTGTGAAGGTGAATTCAGATGCTGGAATTTTGCAACAGGTGGGAGTGGCCTTGGTGTTGTTTTAAGGGATTCAGCTGGCATCTTTATTGCAGCTGCGACGAAACGAATTGCAGGTAGCTGGTCGCCGGAATTAGCAGAGGCCACCACTGCGGAATATGCTATTGTTTTTGCTAAACAACGAGGGTGTTCTGACATTGTTCTTGAGAGTGATTGTTTGAATGTTAAATATCTTTTGGATGATTTTGATTGTGGACGATGGACTCATTGTAAGCGATGGGTGAATACGGCGGCTCATATTATTAAGGGTGGAAAATCGGTGTTGGTAATCGATTAACCGACCGAGTCCGTCGGAGGTCAGTTTAACAGAACCAGACGTCGGTCGGGCAATGGTTAAACTAATTATTGAAGTCGGTTAATCATTGAATCGGTTAAAACCGTCCAATTAACCAACCGGCAAAAAAAAATTGCCCCCAATAATCCCAACCCAAACGACTTCATCAGTTATCACCATCCTAACTATGTCAAACTCAAAGGCTGAAATTGCGAAACACCTAAAATCTGAAATCTCCTTTCCACTAATTTCCCCCCTTTCTTCTCACATTTAGGTCAAAGTGAACAATTGATTCGGCGAGGGCGAGGGCGGAGCTAGATCTATCTCGGCGACTTGGTGCTCGGCGATGGCTCGGACGGCGCTGGAAATCAACGATGTGAGAGAGGAGAGGAGATAGGAGGTTTGGCATGACGGCGACATATAATAGTGGATTGAATACAGCCGATCGAGGAATCGAAGAGGAGGATACCACCATACGAGGCTCCGACGCCGGATTCGAAAGGAGGCTGCAACGGAGATCGCCGATTTAACGAAGGAGAGCAGTGGCGACGGATTCTATTCAGGTCTCCGTTTCGAGGACCCAGGTGGAGTTGGCTCGCTAGATTACGAGGACCCAGGTGGAGTTGGCTCGCCGGATTTCGAGGACCTAGGTGGGAGTTGGAGGCCTACAGAAGACGGAAGACGTGGTGGCGCCGGCCTGGAATCAGGGTCGGCCGGCGTATGGAACCAACACAGAGAAGAAGAAGAGTCTCTGGTGATATTATTATTAGGGATTATGGTCAAAATGGCTCTTATATAAGTTAACAATTGAGTTCTCTTATTATTATTTTTTTTAATCAAATTCTTATATTTTTTCAAGTAATTAAGTAAGCCTTTTTTTTTCAAATAGTTGTGATGAATCAACACATTCAACTAGACATATTACTAACATGGCATTTATTGATTTGAATTTTTTATTAATTACTAATTAGATAAATTTTAAAATTAAAAAAATATATTAAAGAGAGAAAATAAAGTGAGAGAAAAAAGAATTGTAGACCGATTAAAATTAAACAATCTATCTTTTAAAAAGAAATAAAATCATATTCTTTCATTTTATTCCTTCAAATAAAATCAAACAATCCTCTACGATAAAAAATTAAATTTTCTGGAAATAATTTTTTTGACGTTTCAACAAGAAATATAAATTTATTTTTTATAATCTGCTTTAATTGACACCATAAAACTTATTACAAACACCATATTATGCTGCCAATTAAAGCAGATTATAAAAAAGAAAATTATATTTTTTGTTGAAACGTTTAAGAGAAATTTTTACATAAAATTTGATTTTTTATTATAGAGGATTTTCTGATTTTATTTGAAAGAGTATAAGAAAAATATGATTTTATTCCTTTTTAGGAGATGTATTGTTTAATTCTAATCAACCTCAAATATTTTTTTCTCCCATCCTATTTTTCTCTATAATATTTTTTTAATTTTAAAATCTATCTAATTAGTAATTAATAGAGAAATCTCAGTCAACAAGTGTCACGTAAGCAAAACGTTCAATTGGACGTGTTAATTCATCATAACTGCCCAAAAAAGAGAGGGGCTTACTTGATGGCCTGAGAAAAGTGTAGGGGCTTGCTAAGAAAGAAGACTAGTAGAGGAGATCAACTGTTAACTTGTAATAGTATAGGGGCCATTTTGATCATAATTCCTTATTATATATGGTGCTTAGTGCATAGTCGGTTAACCGACCAGTCGATCAGTTTATTTAACCGATTGACTCGGATTATCGGTCTGCTATTTGGCCATTACATATGGTCGGTCCGTTAAACCGGTTAATCAATTTTAATTTTCAAATCATTTTTCTGACCATTAACCGACTTCCAGCCCTACATATTATGGCGCATAATAATATTCTTGGGATACCCGATGATTAGGGTTCATAGACCACCAATTATTTTATTGAGAAGTTTAAACTTGATTATGTAACTTCTAATTAAAATTAATAATATTTTGGAGGTTAATTGTAAAAAAAACACGGTGAAATATGTGTGTGTCTTCTCCTCTTTTTCTCCCGTAGTTTATCATTTGAGAATGGGAGGCGGTTTGAAATTTAGGATTTTAATAATTTCAAGATGCCCAGGACCTTTTTAGCCGTTAGATTTATGGGGTTTGTCTTAGTTTATATCAGAAGGAGATTTAAGTCTTTCAAATATCTTATTAATTTAATATTTCTAAAAAATTAAATTTATTATTTTAATTAATAATCCACGGCCACCTCATCGCCGCCAATGAGTCTCCTTTGATCGGCCGTTGACTATTTTGACGAGACTCCATCGACCGGCCAACGACTTTTCCGTTGAGACTCCGGTGAGTCTCCCACACATTTTCCGGCAATGCTCTAGTGACCGTTAATGAATTTTTCGGCGAGTCTCTGACGACTTTGCTGGCAAATCAATAAACGAGAGTGATTACATAAAAAACTATTGTAAGCACTACTAATACATTTAATAAATTTCAAACATATTATATAATTAAGACTATTCATGGCGACGATGGATGGATGTGACGGTAAATTTTATTTAAGGAAGGGACCTCGTAATGGCGATAGCAAATGTGGCGGCAGCAACGGCGACACTACTTAATAGTGGATTTTGATTGGCTGCTAGATATGGTCCTTCATTGGTTGAGGCCTATTATAAAGGCATTCGCGCTATTTTATGTACCGATTCAAATTGTATAACGTTTCTATGTAAAAGTTAGGGCGTTTTTAAATAATTTTTATTCCCAAAATACCCTCCTATTAATAATCTTGGAACAAAAAATAACTGAAAAAGCAATTAAATAATAATTAATTTTTATTTCCAAAATACCCCTCTGGTTAATAATCCTGAAATTTCTTGGAACTAAAATGCTTGGATTATAAACCACTCTCCTCACAGTGGGGAAATTGTTATGAATATAGTGATTGTAGAGCATGAATGCCTATTGTGTAACATATGCATCAATCATGAGAATTAATTATTATTATCTCTATGTTTAAGTGTAGTTATGTTAGTCATGTAGATGTTAAATTATCTTGAGCCTATAAATAGTGTTCACTACATTGTAAGAAACACACCACAATAAAAAAACTATTTATCCTCTTATATTCTTGTTCTTCATTTTTTAGTTTCTTTACGTTATCAGCACGACTATTCTACCTTGTTGAAATTTGAGGAAGGAATTTTGATTTGAGGTTTCTTTTTTGCCGTTCTCGTTTTGTTTGGCCGATTGTGTCATTTTGGGGTCTTCCACGGTTGAATGATTCTGTAATTTAGGTGGAGTTTGCTCCTTATATTCGCCCGGGTGTGGAGATCTGTTTGTCACCGTATAATATTTTATTTCTTGTTCATTCACAGAAATTTCATTCGTTAACAAAAAATTATTTTCTATTTGATTTTCAAAAGCTTATTCTTGAGCTGTCTATCATATACGAAGCATAATGTCCTTTTTACCACTAGACCCATTTTTATTTTATGTTTGCATTTTGGTAGTTTTTCAAATTTTGATTTCAAATGTTTACAGTAAGTAAAAGGTAAGAGTGAAAGAGGTTACTATGCTTAGACATCTTTTCATTATCAATTATATTAATTACAATTATATTTTCTATATTATTAATATGTTTTTTTTCTTTAATCGGTTTTTCATTGTGATTATTTTTAATACTTTTGCTATATGTGATATTTGATATGCTTCTCATATTTACATCTTTTGTACATTTGTATTATTCATTTTTTTATTATATTAGTTACTGATTCCAAAGAGGCTAACATCTGTGTACAACTTGGCTTCATATATTGGCTATTTTATGGTTATTGTTAACCCTTAATTATTCTACGGTCAGTAATTCAGTCTTTTTATGTTTGTGTATTCACCCTATTTTTTATGAATAATTAATTTCATTTCATCAAAAATCATAAAGGCTGAACATAGTTCTTTCAACAATCACAAACACAGCAGCAACTAACTGCACATCACTCAACTACAAACTTGGAATCAACTAAACATTAGGGTAAACACTAATACAATCTAATAGCTTCTTCTTATCGAATCTTCCAGCGACTTTAGCATAAACCAAATCCTTAACCTTCTGAATTGCATCATCAACCAGCATACTCTTTCCTTGAAAGATTCTCCTACATCTCTCTTTCCAAATTATATCAACAATAAGGCACCAAATGACTCGTTTAACTTTCATGACCTTCGCATTTCCACAAATTAGTCGAATAGCAACTTCAAAACCAGCCATCTACAAGTCTCAGGCATAAACTTACTCAAGATCTCTTTCGAATAACTGTAGTGAAAGAACATGTGATCTCTGCTATCCATCCCATCATCACATAAAACACAATTTATATCAATGGCAATCATCTAGTTAGCCATTCTTTTTTTATTAGCAAGGTGATTATTCATAATCAACCAGCATATAATCCTTGAACTAGGAACTTGCCAACCCTTCCACAAGAGCTTATACCAAGGCACAATAAGATTCTTATCTCTTATAAATTCCCAGGCTCTTTTCAGATAAAACCTTGGCATTGCAGCATTGTCCCAAAGGATCCCACCTGAAGCACTAATAGTGATACACTTCCGGGCCATTGCTCTCATTCTTAGGATTCTCCTCAAAATCCACAAGCCATATGAAACTATTAAGTTCCAGATATCTTTGCTCTTGATGCGATACTTGTAAATCCAGGCTACCCATAGTGAATCCCCTCAAATAGTGAATGACCAAAAATGTCTAATTGTATTAGCTACGTTCCAAGTATAGAAGTCTCTAAGACCAACACCTCCTTCCTATTTGGGAATGGCCAACAATTTCCAATCTACCTTGCATCTAACACCATCATGCTTACCCCCAAAGGAATTTGTTGCATAATCTCTCAATATCCTTCAATAGAGTTTTAGGCAGAAGGAAAACGGACATTCAATATTTAACAGAAGAAATTAATTGGATCTTCCCTGCATAAGAGAGGCTCTTTTATTTTCGGTCAGTTATTCTCTTTGTAATTCTCTCAAACAAGATTCTGCAGTCAGCCGTTTTAAGCTTGCCAGCGGTTAGTGGCACACCAAGGTAACGAAATGGGCGTTTCCCCAAATTAAACCCAGAAACATCTACTAAAGTGCAGGCATCAGCATTTGAAACCCCAGCCATGTAACTTTCACTTTTCTCAGGATTGAATTTAAGACCCAAGATTGAATGAAATTCATTAAGAATTATGACCACCTCCAAAAATCCTTCATTCTTTGCTTTAGTGAAGACAATGAGATCATCTACAAACCCAAGATGTGTCAGGCTTACACCCTTACATTGCAGATGGTAGAGAAATTTACCACTTTTTGCAGAGTTATCAAAGAGACAAGATAGGACTTCCTAACGAAGACCATTTCCAGCATTAAAATAGCCACACAGAGTTCCATTAAAGTTCACAGAAATATTATCAAATTCAAGACAATTACTGACCCAATAGATGATGATAGGAGGGAAATTCATCGGACCAAGAACATCAAACAGAAACTCCCACTCAATGGAGTCAAATGCTTTCATCAAATCCACTTTAGTGGCACAACGAGGAGAAACATAGGCTTTATCATAGGTTCTAAGCATTTCATGAGCTAATAGAATATTATTACCAATAAGTCTATCCTTGATAAAAGCAGTTTGAGTTGAACTAATGAGAAAAGGAAGTACCTCTGTTAAGCGATTAGACATAACTTTGGTGATGATCTTGTAAATGATGTTGCAGCAAGAGATAGGACGATAGTCTTTTGCTTCAGAGGTAATAACCTTCTTTGGGATCAGAGCAATACCAATCGAATTGACAAAAGGAGGGCATGTTACTACCCTCAAAGAAACTAATTACTGCATCACAAACATCTTCTCCAACTATCATCCAACAACTTTGAAAGAAACCAGTAGTATAACCATATGGAATGGGAGCTTTGTACCTGTTCATATCAAGTAAAGCACGTTTAACTTCACCTCTAGTAACATTTGCACTTAAATTGTCTCCCTACTCATAGGTCAAGGTTTTTTTAATCATCTGTGCCAAATTCACCTTTCTACAAACATATTTCGAACCAAAACACCTTTGAAATAAGCAACAAAGGTATCTTTCATTCTATCAAAATCATCCACCAATTCTCCCTTTGCATATTTAATCTTCCTAATTGTGTTCTTGATTTGTCTTGTACGAACATGATAATAAAAGAACTTAGCACAACTATCTCCTTCTTTGATTGAGTCAAATTTATCCTTCTGCCTCATACAACTCTCCTCAACAAACATCAAAATTTCATAATTTGCCAGTTTACATTGGATAGTCTGCAAATTGCTCCAAGTTGGATCATCAAAAACATCTTTTCGATTCTTTTCAAGAATATCAGCTGCCTCCAAAACTATTCTTTGAATATCCGACTAGTTATCCTAATTAAACTTCTTAAGCTCATGTTTCAGATGACGAACCCGGTTGGTAAAGCCAAAAATGAACAAACTTGAAAGGCTTGGGGCAAAAATTGCTAGAATGGTCAATATCAATCATCATACCACAATGATCAGAAGAGATACACGAGATTGTAGTAACCTTACTTCTAGTAAAATTAGCTTGCCATTCCCCATTAATAAAAACCCTATCAAAGTGCCTTGCAATGGCCTCTTCAACTGTATTGTTTATGCAGGTAAAATTTGGACCTTGAGCCGGGTGTTCAGCAACTTCAGAACCCCTCACAAAGGTTTGAAAATCATCAATGTTATTCCAGTTTGTTAACAAGTTAGAAGCATCAGAAGCACTAAGGACGGCGTTAAAATCACCAGCAATTAACCATGGAATCCGCACCTACCTTCTCTAATTAATATCTTCAAACAAAATCTTCCTCTTCTCTCCCAAGGTATAGGCATAAACAAAGGTACATCAGATCGGCTTAAGAGTATGAATCCTAACATGGATGCACTGACTTGACTTTCACATAATACTAAGAAGAATATTATTCTTTCAAACCAACCAAATCTTCCCATGCTCTCCATAAAAATTGAGCTCAGAGCACCACCCTTTAAATCGAGATACTAGATCATCAATGTTTACTCATTTTATTCCATCACCCTTCTCACGTTCAGTGATAGGAGTCAAAGAAGTCGAGTTAGTTTCCTTCACCTCTGACTCAGGGAGGCTCAGGATCGCTTCCAAAACCCCAAGTGTGTCCTACTCTTAATTTTCATTACGGATACTTACCTCCTTCACCTCATCACAAATAACCGTATCAGCACTAATAGCTCTAGAGGGATACACTTAAGCGTAATCCAAATAGGCTTCTCTTGGGGAGATAGATCTAGTGGCTGAATTCCTTTTTCCCATTTTCGAAGTAGAAGCATAGGGCGATGAATATGCCAAGGGCAAGCAATAACCCAGTCGCACAGATTCAATAAGGGGAATTCAATAACAAAAACACCTTTCGAATGTTTCGAGATCTGAACATTACCTTCATATCCCCATAATCGATTCGCCATAAACCCAAAAACTCTCATCGGTGGAATTGGACCCATAAACTGAGCAACAAGAGCGGCCTTCATCCGCTGCAGGCCTCGATTCAGAACTTCCTTAGGAATTTTCAGAGCTCTTTCAACAATACAATTATTCGTGAGCTCGATAAATTTCAAACCAGGGCGGGTAATAATGGAGGCCCACGTTTTTGGTGGAGAAGTCGATGAAGATGGAGGAATGAAGATATAAATATGTGGTTAATCAGACATCAGCAGTCAAAGATAAACCCAGCAACGTAAAGGGATCCGGAGATCGAACGATCCGTCGGCAAAGGACACCCACAAAAGACGCTACTCCGACGGGGAACTTTGGGAAACGCTGGCGTTTACTCATAGAGAAATTGAGAGAAAACCACGCACCCCACACACTGAATTTTTCGGCACCTTAGCGTATTCACCCTATTTTATGTGCCTTCATATAATTTCATTTGCAAATTTTTTATTGTCTTAAGCTATATGGTGTCTATAAACTATAATGGTTTATCATTCTGTCCAAACATTATCGTTAACTTGTTATTATTATTATTATTACTTATGGTATTTTCAATGTTAAAGATTAGTTTATAATGTTATTTGATTCAATTTATTTTATAATACATCTAATAGTTTAAAATTTGAGTTTGCAGCCTTTGATGTTTCAGACAAGGATTACCCTTCATGGGCCATAGCAAATTGAAATCCATTTATAATGGTCGTGGTGAAACCATCAAAGGCGATAATACAACATCTTATCAAGACAAAGCCATAGCTTTAATCTTTAATCATTATTATATATCTCGATGAAGAGCTAAAATGAGTATCAAGAGACACAAGTTGTCCAAAACTATCTAGTTAATATGTCTTTAATGGTTATGGTTCCAAAGACACGATACCATTTTGCGAAGTGGATGTTTTTTTTATATATATTCCCACAAAATCAATTCAACAATACACTTGTGGAGGAAAAGACTTATTATTTTGGTCATGAGAAAGAAATTTGAGAAACATATCCTTTCATATGAAACAGAGTTGATTGATGTTGACAAATTCCAATACATGAAAGGCGATACAACCAACTTTATTTTGATGATCATAGTTCAAATGATATTTTAACCCTCCAAATGAATGTGAAAGCCCCATATGTCACATTATCTTAAAGTGAATTATTCCTATAAGGAACGTTTTATGTGGATGGGCATATTAATAGTGGTTGTACGTTATAGCTTTTGAAAGTTCCTTTAATTAGTGACATGGATGATTGGGCACATGGATGATGCAATATATCTATTTACTATTTACGATAGTATGCATCATTCTCATGATGATGATTATTTCTATGATAGTGCAAGGTGATATAAATTCCATCGATAGTGCACCAAAACATATGGAGTAGTACAAAATTTCCCTCAAGCTCTAGATCGAGCTATTATATTATTCTTGAAAGAACAAAATCCTTATTCCAATTTGTTGATGATCACAAGAGGAACAATAATACGGTCTATGTCGATACAATTATTGAATCAATAATGTTATCCTTCAATTTATACTACACATATGTTATTGTGATTGAGATGCATATAATGTAAACTATGAGTTTACACATCCTGACAACTATTATTTGGCATAATCGGTTTGACCATCCCGATTCTATCATAATGTGAATTACGAATCTATACGATCAATTTCTATTATTACGTAAGAGTAATCTTGGGTATTCTAAAGAAATTATTCCTAAGGTTATAAGGATTTCAGTAGTCCGTTTGACTCTCATACTTTCTGGGAACACAAACAATTTTGTGTTTTGTCAACAAGCTTTCGTTTTTAGGAGAGCATCACCGCCTCTCCATTACCCATTATTGAGTGAAATCTCCAACATACCAAAACTAATTTTTGGGTTGCTTGTTCTCAAATAGAGATAATTGTTGGATAATCATCACCTAAAGTAAGATAATTTCTCTTACACACAACAAAACAAGGGTGATATTTATGGATCCATACACCCAACATGTAGACCAATTGTCTTAATTGATGTATCAATTAGAAGGTCACATGTGTATATGAAACCAAACTAGAATTTTCAAGATTACTAGCTCAACCATTTTGGTTTCGAGCATATTTTAATTATTACTAATAACATAAATATGTCATTGAGAACCAATATTTTCCATTTTAGTTATTGTGAACATGTTATTTATATGAACAACACAGATTCGCATTACGCGAAGGAATTATTATGAATTCCTCCATTATATTTGTTTTTTTTTTCTAAATAAAACATTGCCCATCAATGCATATATTGATATACACATCCTAATTGCTCCATCATGATTTAGTATGACGATGGGTTCTCAATGCAGTTTGAGAAATTCTTTTGATTACGAGTTCATCGATGTTAAAATATCACATCGTTGTTAGGAGAGTATGATGACTCGTTGGAGGTTTATATTCAAATGTCCCAACATTAGGGGGAGAAGCCAAAAGTTGGCCAAGAGATTAGATGAATGATTATATCATTTCGATCCTCGCACTAAAAAACAGTTATGAACTGGAAGTTTAAAAGTATAATTCATCACTAAAGTTGAATTTATAAACTACCTGACACTTTACTGACCCAAATAGAGTAAAGCTCTAATGAAACTACAACTACTCTAATAAAGTTGATGTCGTTATTGGGCAATATGACATTACAAATGAGTCTACTCACATAAAGCGTGGTAGACCACTCGGTTCCAAAGCGAGAAAAAAATCCTCAAAGTGAAATGGAGCTATATATTAGGATGGTCAAACTGAGATTAAGATTATTTTAAGAAAACCACCAAGAGTACCAAATAATATGCTCGGTAAAGCCTCAGGTACCTGAAAGATATGAACATAGATATGTCAATTATCTATATATTGGATTGAAAATATTGGAACCGCAATGATGTCAACGTCAACAAAATTATTACATATAGTGAAATGCTAAATATCATAGTTATTTTTGAGGATCATGAGCTCAAATACATGCAAAGAAAGAATTGATTGGCTGAAATCTTCATTTTGAGGCAAAACTACATTCCCAAGAAAAACGAAAATTTTTTAAAACATAAACTCTTCATATATTAAAATGTAAACCAAATGAGACATATGTTTATCTCATTGTAAGTCTTTCATGTTATAAGAAATCTCATTTTAAAGGTTTTGTACAACAAACCTACAATATATTGATTATGAGAAAATATGTTCTCATGTAGTGGATGCAAGTACTTTTCATTATGTGATTAGTCTGAAAATTTGTGAAGAGTTTGAGTTTGCCCCTAATATGTCTTTGCAACCTATATGAATGGTTTTCATAATACGAATACCCATGTGTTGATGAAATTTCCTCAAGGATTTATTTCGCTATAAGCGAACAATTCATGTTGATGTGAACAATATTCAATTATATCCAATTGACGTCATATGGATTGAATGATTGAGAAATAAATGGAACGTTTAGCATATCATATTTCGCTATGCATATAGTTCTATTTCTAGTTGAATTTTGAATGATGAAAAATCATCTTTGTCATATTTTATGGTTAATGTGTTCCAAAGTTTCTCTTAATTTTTTTGTATTTAAAATGTGCTTCTTTGGTTTCCACATCATTGGATGTGATCATTCTTTGGTTACATAGATGGCATACACATTATGAGACTCACAATTAAAGAGTTTCTCAAAGCAATCAACCATTTGATTAGTTAGAGGGTTCGAGATAAAAGATGTGAAAGAATAAATCTTACCACCAACTTCCCAATTGTGCATCTCTCTCGCACATGATTCTTGTATATCATTAATGATATAGGAATAATATTCAATAAGAAGTTATATGGATATAACATGTCTATCAGAGCCTGGATGATGGTACGATCACTATTTGTGACTCTATGTCAATTTTCATCTACCTTTATTCAGACACAAGAACTGCTCGGTTTTTTAGTAATCATCTTGGTTGACCATACATTGGTCCTATGCGTCAATTTTACCACTTGGTAGGTTGTGAAACCAATTTATAAAGCTACACCATCAATCAAAAACATGATCCTATAGATCATGCATGATACTTATTTTGCATACATCATTGAGTTGCAAGAAAATGTTGTAACGTAATGTGATGATTATGTACTCCTTTTCCTTCACTAAGTTTTTATCCTATAGGGTTTTCCTAGTAAGGTTCTAATGAGATATATTCTCATATACTGGTCATCTACAGGGAAGTGGTATGTAAATATTGGTTAATAATGATCATTGATCATATTATATGCATACATTGTATGCACAAACTCCAACAAGTTGAAACAATATTTTCATGAGTTTGCATAATAGTCAAGCAAGTGCACTCAAGTGATAACTTGGTTGATAACTCGGGTATGCAACTGCACTCTTATTTCCTTAACTATGGGTTTTCCCACTGGGTTTTCCTCGTGAGGTTTTTTACGAGGCAATATTGATAGCGTACTCAAAGAAATACATATTCATAACCAATGGTCATTCAAGGGGGAGTGTTATGAATATAGTTATTATAGAGCGTCAATGTCCATTGTGTAACATATGCATTAACCATGAAAATCAATTACCATTATCTCTATATTAAAGTGTAGTTATGTTAGTCATGTAGAGGTTATACTATCTTGAGCCTAAGTATTCACTACATTGTAAGAGACACACCATAGTAATAAAATACTTCTCCTCCCATATTTTTGTTCTTCTTCTTTTAGTTTCTTAACAAATATCGTATTTTTTAATTAATTTTTCTATTATACTAATCCAGCATATATAATATTATCAGGACACCCTTTTAATGTCTTAATGGTTAGGACGCTATTAATAGTCATTAGATTAATGTAATGGTTCAGATATTAAATTTATTAGTGGGACTAGATTGTACCTAATCAAAATAAAAATGGTAGTTTGAAAAAAATACCAAAAGAATATCACAAAAACCACGATTATCTCAATAAATTTACCCCAATTATTTTGTCTATCCAAAACCCAAAAACCTCCCACCCTCCTTTTCCATTCTTCATTTGTTTGTTTGCAGTTTCTATAGTACTACGCTGACCGACCGATCCACGTGGATAGTACTACGGTGACTCTAGCAGGCCGCCGCCGAGCTCTATTCCGCAACTAATCTTGTAGATGATCACCTAGTCTTCCTCAAGCTCCATTACCATCACTGCCCGTTCCCGTTACTATCGCCACCCATTTCCTCCGAGAACCGCCATATATTTGTCCATAGCCACCGTCGTCAAAGTCCAGATGTCACCACGTCCGGTCGTTAATCCAAGAATGACAGGCAGTCGTTCCAGAAAACAACTGCTGACGACAACAAAAACTCTTAATCCCCACAAGAAACGACCTGAATTAGTGGTTGAAAACAACATGAACCCGTATGATTCAAGAGCGAGGGCCAGTTAGCATTCCTACTAATAAATTTTGTTGCTTTCATATTTTTTTTTTCTGAAACCAGGTCACATTTTGATCCTAATAATAAATTTTTATGCTTTCATAACATTTTTTTTGAGAATTCTTAGTGGATCCGAATTTATTCATCATTTTAGATACTTGACGACTTTTTTTTTCTACAGGAACAGTTTGTGCTAGTAATTTGTAACAATATTAGTGGAACAGTTTGTGCTTATAATTTTATACAGGAACATGTTAGTTGTAATGAACTTACAGTTAGTGTAGTAGTGTAGTTTGTGCTTGGAGTTTATTTTAAGATCATTACAATAACATGTCATGTATAGGTGAGTACGAAATGCAAAATATCACAAAATGAGAATATGAACATGGTGTATGAAAAAATGTAGTTAGATGGGACAAACATATGGTTCTACGAGAACGTGAAAAATAAAAAATGATGTATTTAAGATGACACTAATAAAATAATAAAAATTAAAATACAATAAATAATTTAAATGAACCAAAACATGATAAAGGGGAAGAAGATCAAAACAAATTAAAACAATCTTCAGAAGATCTGCCTAAAAATAATTTAGGGGAGAGAAAAGTGATTTTAAGATATTAAGTAATTATTTCTAATTTTCAAATTGATAAGTCACTAAAGTGATATATTTAATTAATTAATTTAAAGCAATCAAAAACTTATATTAATAGAGGAAAGAATGATTAAGTTGATTTAATAAATATATACAAAATCATGCCACTAACGGTTTTGGGATGACACGTGATTTGAGTATATAAATTAATTGAGATTTATTTTATTACTAGTACAATTGAAGATCATAATTAAAGACGAATCTGAGTCTTTAAATATTCATCAAAAAATATAATGGTCTTAAAATATTCTAACGGTTATGATAAAAAAGGGATGTCTTCATCTTAAAAATTCTGAAATCAAGACTGCACTCAAATAGTTAGAGGATAGAAATTCACTGCAGTTACATAGTTAGAGAATAGAGATTCACTCACGACGAGGTTGATGGCGGCTCCTGGTTTAGATCGAGAATTTTAATTATTAGTTACAATTATTAAAAATATCAGATTTGATTTAGTGGTGAGTAAAAACTCGGGGTAATTTTATCAAAATATTTCGTATAATTTAGGGTTTCAAGCTATGCTTCTATTTTAGACCTTTTGTCTTTTGATTTGACCTTCTTGTTATCTCTATCGCAGCATCAACTCATTACTCAAACATCATCATCCTTCGCCACCGTCAATGAGTTCATTTGACATGCTACTCATCCTTTCGAGTTTTGGCAAGGGATTTAGCAGCGGTTATGTTGTGTTCTTCAAGCATCTTCTAAAATTTTTTTCTCTATCGATTTTGATTCTGCTATTTACACATCATCTTCTTCTGCCCCTTAATTCTCCTCTTACTCTTTGTAACTTTCCGTTACTTTATCACCGCTCTGTGCCCCTTGACGGAGGAGTTATAAGATGGACGCTTCCAAATAGACACACTCAATTTCAAAGGTATTAATAATAATCCGTTGTCAATTTTAAATTTTATTTTTTGAATTCATATCAGTTACACTATTGTTCGGCCTTTAACGTGAAGAAATTTATCCAAGAAATTACCCAAGTTTCTCTGCTGTGAGAGTGTGGAACCTGCCTCCGAGAGGCTGAAGTCGCTCAATATTTGAAGTCTCTTGCGGCTGAGATTGAAAAATTATGCTTCCCCTGAATAGAAAAATTATCAAATAAGACACAATATATAGGCCTTAAATCAATTTGGCTCATTCTTTCGGAAATACAAAATATAGCACAATTTTCAAATTAGATTAACGGCATTAGGTGAGAAGCTGACTAGACTAACGGTTTCGCTGATGTAGATGGATGGGTTGGTGGTTACGGGTAGTGGATTACATAGTCAGCATGGTGAAAAATTTGTATGGTCCAGATTCAATCCTATCCTTATCAAGCCCTCCTTATCCAATTAGAAGCTTCTCCTACAATCTTTTTAGTGCAAAATCATCGATTGCAACCACCAGAAGTCGCTTGGTATTCTCCTCTTCTCCTCTTTTCTCAATCTATGAGACTCTAAATCCTTAACTTATTCTCTTCGTGTACTCTGTAATTTAGTGAGGAACTTCGCTTATTTTACTCGGTCACCTGGGTAGTCGGTGAAATCAATGATAGCTGACGACTCACAAAATATGACTGACCGCCGCTTAACCCATCCATAGAGAGGGTTCTATGAATAAGAACATAAAAGGATGAGAAGAAACAACACAATATGAAGGAACATGAGAGATGGGAAGGGAGGATAGGTCTGAGCATTTCCTTCTGAATCTTCCAATCCACTTGATTTAGACTCACAGTTTTCACCTTTACCAAAACCTCTCTCTTCTTCGTCACATGGACTAGAACTTCAACATTCTTTAGAATACAAACACACCAATCCAAACCAACACAGATGTATAAACGTCTCGATCAGAAATTAGAAATAGATTTATCGGACAATGAAAAGATTGGAAAGGGAGATGATTAGGAGAAAAACTTCAAACTGGCTGGTCTTTTGTCGTAGCGATTGTATTGGAGAGCGTGCATAGCGACGGAATCAAAAACCATCCATGCGGCCGGGTGGACTACGGTCTTTTACCCGCCATCTACGCGGCTGAGTTTCCAGTTAAGTTTAATAGTCAATGATAAAGTCAATGGATTTTCGTTAATCTGATTTGAAAATTGTGCTATATTTTTTATTCCAAAAAACTAAGCTAAATTGGTTTGAGATCTATAACATTATGTCATATTTGATAATTTTTCTTTAATTAAATCCCCTGGATAGAATTGAAATTTGATTTTGCTTACCAATGGGATTGTTAAGGATTTCTTGTGAATTATTGACTGCGGTTGAAGCTAGCTACTGCTAACATCTTTTGCGAAAAGAAGGTAGCTTGACTAACAATTTTTTGAGGATGCCCTCTTTTTTCTATGATCCCCAGTGTATAGTGACGTTTTCATCTCTTGTTGGTATGTTTCGCTGATTTCATGTGACAATTTTGCATGAATTCTTGAAATTGAAATGGAATTTTGTCGGCGATGAATCCAAGTGTAGTGGATCCAAAAGTGATGTTGGACCTCATTCTGATTGTACTGTGTTTGGCAAGAAGAGAAAAGAGCACAAGATATCAGCAAGAATCTGGTCTTCGCAAATTTACATTTCTTGATGTTTCATGGAGATGGTTGCATCTCATTATTTGGTTGGCCCAATGTGTTCCTAGAACTCACCCTATCCCATTAAAATATCTTTTGCAGATGTGGTCGCCGGTAATGGCTCCCTCTCCTCCTTCCTCGCTTCCACGAGCATTGCCTTCTCTACCTTCAGACACCCAATGCACATGCGAATCACAATTGGGCTATGGGCCGGTTAGGCAGGCAAGAAGAACAAAACTTCACACTTTACAGTTCCATGTGAAAGCTGATGTAAGAGATATGAATGCGAATTGGTGGTTTAATTTGTGATTGTTATAGATAGGAATTTGTTTTTTGGTGTAACATAGGAAATGCTATTATTTGTATATTATTTACCACTAACTATTATTTTTCTCAAGTAATGTTAATAACTTGGTATTTTTATCAATTAACTAATTATTTTTGTGGTAGTAACTAGGTACAGATAGTTATAATTGGTTATAGACGATTATACTTAGTTACTAAATTGTGTATCAATTACAAACGATTATGAATTGGTTACTCGTATAGTTGCTTACTGAATTATAATCAATTCCTAAGTTGGGTAACCTGTTATAAATGATCACAACATGTTACTCGTGTAATTTGTTACAACAATTATAACATATTACTAAGCTGAGTGACCTTTTACTAATTTGTGTAACAGGTTACTAATGATTAAAATATATTACTCGTGTAACTTATTACAACAATTATAATATGTTACAAATCTCACCGGAATAGTCATTGGGAAGTCGTTGGAGACTCTTAGGAAATGTCACGGGACGTCACCGAAGACTCGTGGAAAAGTCTTCGAATGGTCACCGGCGACGGGAAGGTGGCGGGACCTTTTTGTAAATAAAAAATAAAACTAATTTATTAACTGAAATTTAGAAAGAGACAAAATTCCCCCTAAATCACTTTGGAGTTTAAAAAAACTAAAATTTTAATCTAATGGTTCACATTTATGCTTGAAGAGATGCAATTCTTGAAAAAAGGTCTTCCCTGAATTTTAGATTAGAAGGGTATTTCCAAAACTTCAAGTTATTATTATATATTTATATTTATCTTTTCTTTATTGTTAGAATTTTATTTACTAAGTTTCTTATTTAATTAATACCTTTTACCTATAAACTAGAATTCAAATAATTTTTTAACTCAAAATCAAATTTTCTTGTTTTATTTTTACGACAACTTAGAGGTAGTTATTGCCATTTTAGAAGACTATATTAGAAACTTGAAGGTACACATAGTTATTAGTGTAGAACTCCACCCTAAAAATCTCCAGTCAAGCACCTGATTTGACCCATGCATCATAACTAGGGGCTTTACTAGACCAAAATAATTGAATCAGACTAAATTCACAGTATTCAAGGCATGTAAAGTGGAAGCAAGTAGATTAAATAGACCTAGATTCAACAGGTCAAGTATAGAGTTTGGAACTTAAATAGAAGCTTTAGAAAAAACAAGAGAGAGGAGATTGAACTCTGAGTTCCTAGATATAGAAATTCAAAATCTAAAAACAACTAGCTCTCCTCACGTCCAGCTCCAAGGCAAGAACTCTGACAGAACATGAAGATACAATGTCAAACCCTAATTTTGGTGCTAGTGGATCGCGTTCCATTCATATTGACGAGATAACTGAGTCACTGTTCGCATTACAAATGAAGGAGGAATGGTTCAACACCCCTTTCAAAATATTTCCTCTAATGTTCCTTAATATTTTAAAAATTTCAAAAACCTTGTTGTTTAAAAATTTAAAACCGTACCACGCACATCGTGGTTATGCTATTACTCCCGTGGTGGGTATCCAACCACGTCCATCGCCAATATATGCTGATGAACATTTTTTAGGCGTTATCAAAATAAACCGGTTAATGAATTATCCGAGTCAAATTTTCTTAGGGTCTTTTTAAATATCTTACTCAAAGTTGTAATTAATACTAATCAAAATATCAATGAATGTGGTTTAGGTGCCACGAGAATCAATAAATCAAAAAGAAAATGAAATTCCTTTAAGGTAACTGGGTTGCAAGATTGCACGATATAAGGTTGACAATCAAAGATGCAATTTCTTAGATGTCGAATCCCCCTAGGCAATTCTAATTCATGTCGAATCCCCCTAGGCAATTCTAATTCATAAATGATAGACAAATTCCACGATACGAAATAAGGATAGATGCATTACACTGTCTCAATTCTTCTCTAATGAAATTACACCATTTTGGATCTGCTAATTTGCTACCTAACTAGTATCCTAGTCCGCTCTTTTGAGACACAGATCTAAAACCCGTTAGGTCATTTACCGATTTAGAAATGCTCATACGACAGACTAGTTCATTCGTTCTTGGATGAGGGTTAATCTCTAACCTATTTGTTTTTTTTTGGCGTTCTAGATATGCAAACTCTTGCGAGTCTAAGATAAATCTAATAGAGATTCATTCAAGTTTATCTGGCAAGAACAAATCCAAAACAAAATCAAATATGCAATGAAATCCATCCAACTTGCATAAATCGTCAAACGTATCAAATCATTCATTCATAGGAATTAATCTAGGGTTCATCTAATCCAAGCAAGAGAACTTTAGCTTCTCATAATCATGAGAGAAAAATCAAAATCAGAAGAGAAGACATTGAATCTAGTTTTCCACAAAGAATTATGAAAAAACTAGTTCGTCGATCTTATCGAGAACTTGATTCGCCGTCTTGATTATTTTGCCGATCCCGAGCTCCTTGAATTCGCCTTCATGTTGCTCTTGAATCTCTGAATTTCTCTCTCAATTTCGTCCAAAAAAGTCGGTAAATTATGAGGGAGAGCTGGGCTTTTATAGAGAACTGCGCTGTACACGGACCAAAAGTGCGCCGCACACTTTTAGTGTATTTACGGCACTTTTGGTCTAATTTACAGGAACCACTAAATCCGAAATTTGTAGAAAATTGAACAATCTTTCCAACGCCGCGAACCCTGCATTAGTCAAACTTCTAAACTAGGAGATATATTCAGAATACAGAATTGCAACGTTTTCCGAACAAGTTGAAATCCAAACTCCGTCAAGATCAAAATGCTTCCCATTGCTTGTCCTAGACCATCCACACACACTGTATCATTCTGATTAATGCCTCAATGTCTTCATGTACATGAAATCTATAAAAAAACACTCCAAAACAACATCAAATGGACCCCAAACAGGTCTGAGATACTAAATCGAGATAGATGTTAGAAATGCACGAAACATCCTAAACTTGTACCCAAAACTATACGAATATGTATGAAATGTCGCTTAAAAAAGGGAGATGAATACGAAAAGTCGAGTGTCATCAAATACCCCCACAGTTAAGCTTTGCTTGTTCTCAAGAAAAAAGCTTATAAAAGCTATGGAACACAGCTACAATCAAATCAACTACTAACAAAGCAAAGAAAATCCATAGTCCTAAAAGCATGCCTAAATTGTTTAATAAAGAAATGAACCTTTAAGAAAACCAAAATTGGAAGTAAAGGCCTCACGATAAATTTCCCAACTTGTCACACATCATCATACATGTTACACCAACCATCTAGACTTACTCTCAAGGAAAATAGGATAAAAAATGAAACGAATAATGAACTCATGCAAAGTGTTGTAAGGCCAGTGTATATGTGCTCATCATCAACTCTGAGTTGCGCTTCCAACACTTGTACATCAACCTACTCCTACTCATCACATCAAGGGAATTCCAACACTAATCAAGAGGTCTTTTATTTGGCTTTGTAATGTGGAAATAATAGAGACAATAAGGTGAAATGACTTTGGTGGTGAATGTAAACAGCGGCAAACGACTCTTTCTACTCTAATATGGATTTAAGTTACTACTTATAAACAACATTATACAAAGATCTAATTTGACCAAGAGCTTCAAACTAGCTAATTCAATTTTTCTATTTTTCTTATCTCGAGACTGGGTTTTTTCGCTTGTCTCCTACCTTGTTCGAGATTTTCATTATTTTGTTCTTTTTCTCATTTTTTTTAATTCTACATATAAATCAAACTAATCAATGGAGACTATTTAATCCTGCATGCTTTAAAACTTAGCAACTTTGACTCCTAAACTCGACCGAGTTACATTCCACTAATGTACACATGATCAAATGAAGACTTGAAAGAAAGGGGATACGATATTACGGGGGGTTATGAAAGAGGAAATTTGGTTATCTAGGGGAAAATATAGGAACATGATGGATATTTTTGTGGTGGAGCTTTTCTTAAGTGCCACTATTATTTTAACGAATCAATGCCGAGCGGATTCAGATAGGTATCATGCAAGCATCAGATTAACAATAACCGAGAAGACCACTTAAAATAATTTAAGAGAAAATCTACTAATGAAGTAGACTATCTATACTACAACACAGTCTTTTTAGGCATCATAATGTTTTGCTAGATGGTAGTTTGGTAACATGCATGCCTAGTCACATCAAGTTGGAGAGTCTGTGCTACCTTAAACACATCCAAGTAGCTCTGAAGAATGAATCAATAGACTTTGATCACTGACCAATATTCCTATCAAATCTAGGTTCATAAGTAAATAATCAATTCAAGTGTGCAAATCACAAGGAAGTATTCTAAGCATGCCAACTAATTAATTCAAGATTGTTCCAACAAGCTTGAGATTTGGACTTATATGCAATACGATTACCCAACAAAACTAGCTAACAAGAATGCTATTCAAACCCACCCCCACACTTAGTTTGGATACTGTGCTCACTGAACGAAATAGAAAACTTGCATAGGAATACGTGGAAGCCGTGAGAAATCCGAAGAGGCAAGATGCATGATCCATGAACCTCGAACTCAGTTACAATGCTAACTCCTAAAAAAAAGACTCAAACACACCAAACCAAAAGTAAAAGTAAAAAGGAACTAGGACAAGTGTCCAAGTCCCACACAAAATAAAAGTGGATACACTATTTGAAAATAATGAAAGAAAAACTACGAGATAGAAAGATCTTACTCAATCATTTGGTCCTCTGAAATTGTTTTGAACGAACGTTGAATTGCTGCTGAAGAATCATGAATTATAGACAAAAAGTGCGCCGAAGATATACCAAAAAAGCGCTGCGCACTTTTGGTATACTTAAAGTGCATTTTTGGTATAACTTCCAGAGACCGAAAGTTTTAAAAAGCACCAAAAGTGCGCCCGAATGGACCAAACGTCAGACGCGCACTTTTGGTCTGTTTAAGGCCAAAATTTTATGTCTCCAAAATTTAAATCTAGCATCTCATAAATCAAAACAGGACACATAGCACATCATTCTAGACTCAATCTAACACCTAATCATGTAATATGACTCAAAGAAAATGCAAAATACAGACTCCAGACATGGGCTGCATCCCATGAAGCACTCTTTCTTTAACATCTTTGAACTAGACGATACCTGGATGGTTATGCAATCCAACTAAGTACCTCCTCGAATGTCATTGCTTTCTTCATGGTGAAAAGTTGAGTGCCGAGCAACAGTTGAAGCAGATGAAGGAATAACCCAATTAGCTTGCTCGAACTCTGTTTGCTAGCCTAGAGTGACCTTATCCTTCTGAATTTATATGCTTGAGGAGGAAAGAAATAGAAAGGTGTTCACCACCAACAAACTCAACCTTCTCCACACCAATGATGCCACTTGAAAAGTCTTCGGATTTGAGCATGAGTGGTTGATGCGGGGATTTTCACCCGCTATCAAATACCCACTCGATTGCTCTAATGGAATCATTTATTTTCCTAGGGTCTTTCAACTTCTATTACTCAAATTCATTATCTAATAAAGCAAGTAACAACGAATCATTGGTTGTTTGATTGTTTATGTATCCAATTATAAACTAATGACTGAAATAAAAAAAATCAAAATGCAAGCAATTGAGTTTCAAAGATAAGACGAAGGTTGTTCGCACTCAATTCCACAATAGCTAGTACTGCATGGATGAATGATATGCAATCTCAATTATTCAAGTTATAATAGCTTGGCAATTTCCTACAATAGTCTTAGATGACTCTCGTGCCTCTAAAGATCTATTCCGCTTGACCGTAGACTCCCCTCGAGCTAATCTACACCCAAGGAAAACGCTTTAAAAGTGTTCGATGAAATGCGACAACGATAAACGATGCAAAAAGCCTAGATTAAACGCTCCTCTCTCGAGATAACGACTAACCTAGAGTTCTTCCTAAGCAACCTATAAATCTATGTTCCTCTCGGACCCACAAATCAATAACGATGATTCAATCAAGATGATCAAACAAGAATGAATCTGAAATTGGGTTTAGCAAGAATACACGATAATCCTGAATAACATCGATAGCAATATCAAAGGTTTAGAAACTCATCATCCATTCAAAAGTTGAGCTAAATTTTCATCTAATCCAAACAACACAAAAGGTTTAGCCGCTCATGGTTTTGAAAAGTAATTCACAAAAAGAAGAGAAGAAAAATTGGAGAAGATGACATGTTCTTCGTCGAAATCCCAATCTTTGACTTGATGATTCGCCCTTCGCCAATTGTGGTTGATCCTCTCGCTTCAATCGTCTCTCTGGAACCCTAGCTCTCTCCAAGAGCTCGAAAAATATGTGTATATTCAGTATATCTCGTCCATAGGGGGTCTCGGGGGTATTTATAGGATTCTGGACCAAGCTGGAGAAGTAAAAACACTTGAAAACCCGTCTGGGGGTGGGAGACACCGTGCTCCATATGGAACACGCTGTGTTCTCGGCCGTGTTACGCCCTTGTAACTTTCTCGAGCAATTCCAGCGGAGGAACACGCCGTGTTCCTTCATTATACCGAATATGACCATAGTGACAACATAAAAGCTATAGACAATTGAATTATCTTTCCAACACCGCTGACCTTGCATCAATTAGACTTTTTGAGGGATGAGTTATGCTCAAAATACTAAGCACTGACGCTTTCTTCCCAAGTTTAATGCTTTGAGTTGTTTTGGCCTCCCCGTCATGTCTTGGTTCATCTCTAAACGTCATATGACACCTGAAATGTACAAAAAACATACCAAAAACCATAAAACGGCCCGGAGGGGCAAGGGAACCAAACATGTACTCATAAACCCGAATTTGAATACATTTTACACACAAAAATATAGTTTATAACGAGAAAATGAGTGTCAAATATAGTGCATCAAATCACCCCACACATAAATGCTTGCTTGTCCTCAAGCAAATCTACTAATTGCTCTCTATAAAGAACTCAACATATGGTGATCAGAAGACAAAGCTCAGGTCCTTAATTATATCATCATGTTCAGGAATGCAAGTCAATCAACAAACCACACGATTAGGCATGAGACACCAAATCCCTTGTATTAGTATAAGATAAACTAATGCATATGATATAAATGATTTGACACCTAACTAGCGGAATGTATCCATTTCCCCCAAACACTTATACCTTCTAGTTGCCAGCAGAAGTAACAGACCGACGGCTCGTCCTGGCCGGGATTTCTCTTCCATACCGAGAGAGGAGGTGCTTCGGTATTTAATAGCACTCAAGTTATGCTAGCACCTCCCTCTTATTTTGAGTTGCTTACTTGACTATCTAACTCTACAGATTACTGAAAACAAAGCTTGTATATTTCAATGTTGGTTTTCGTTTCTTCTTTGCTTTTCTTTCTTTATTGCTCTTTTAAATAATGGCTTTTTCTGAATGAAGGAATTAATCACAACTTCAGCCGGACTCAGACGTAACCAGTCTCCGGCCCATGCCCTAAGCCTTGTAAAGTTAGGGAAGACGGCAAACCACTAGGGTCGCCCTACGTGTTTTGATTGCAACCAAACCCCCGCGAAATGTTTTACTTAGCAACCTCATTCGGACTCCTCCCGCCTGTTTTAACCTTCATAACAACCTAGGAAAATTCGTTGGGTGGATACAAATACATTCTATTGGTACTTAGAACAAAACAGAGGAACGTAAAAATTCAATTTTTTAACATATACATAAGTCTCTAGTATATTGATTTCGGGAACACGACAGGTGGTCCAAAAATGATATCGTCACATCCAAGACATCCACAAATAGAATGAGAACAGTAAGCATGCATTCACTAACTTCCACACACTAAGCTCAAGAGGGAGTTTTGAAAAGTAGGACAACCATTCAACAATATTACTCACAAGTTATGTACCCATCAACAATTAAGAAGCACCCTAATTCACCCCACACTTAAACAGGACATTGTCCTCAATGGACCAAACAATCAAGTGAGATAGGGCCAGAAAATATGATAGTAACTTAGAGATCGTAATAGTGAGCACATGTAGAGTCTGGACGAGGACCAAGGCTCTATTCGGACGGTAAGTGAGAAAACTTCCCCGGATGTGGAAAGAGTCCTACAGCCACAGAGAAACGAAAGAAGCAAAAGAAGAAAGTCTGATGTCAATCTGTTACATCAATCCACAGAAAACAAAAAATAAAAACACAAATTCTGGATGTGAAAATGTGAAATCCTGGTGAAACGACAGATATGGCAACAATCCGACAAGTTTATGGTATAGGAAAATCATAAAATATCATGAATCATAAACCAAAACCAAGTCAAAGTGCTCAACAATTATGACATTGTGAGAAACCCATACTTAATTAGCACAATATAGGAATAGTAACCAATTGAATCCAAAGTAGGAACAAGACATGCAAGATAAGCGTCCTTATCACGTAACAAGTCTTAACAAAGCACTTTTAGAAAAAATGAATCCTATAAAAGCTAATCCATTAAAAACCCCAGATTGAGAGGTGGAGAACACCAAAGATTCTTTAGCACAATTAACTTGGAAACCAATAAGGAACTCATAACACAATCGATCTATGGTCCTATCATAGACTTAATCTGATGAATGGAAGTTCAATTTCACAACATAACAAACTTCAACATCCAGACTTGACAGACTCGACATAAGACACACCACGGGACTTAAAATATGCAAAATAAAATAAAGGGAAAGACTCAATGCTCGGGTTGCCTCCCGAGAAGCGCTCTTTCTTTTACATCTTTGAGCTAGACGACACCTGGATTAAGCAGCCCAACTTAGAATCTCCTTGAATTCCATTAGTTTCTTCAAGGATAGGTGTTTACTCCCAATTAACACCCTAAGAGATTGATGGAGAAGCCGGTGAAGTGGTTGTAAGCTCTAGTTCATGCCTTGAAGTGGCATTCTCGTCTTAAATGTCACTAATTGAGGAGGGAAGAGGTAGTATGGTGTATCAACACTTGTATCCTCAATTATCCCTAATCCAATTGTATATCTGGAGAAGTCTTCCAAGGCAGGCAAGTTTTGTCTCGAGATAGTGTCCTCTCCAATCTTATGTGTGAAGCACTCATTATCAGTTTCCTGACATAACTACTTCATAATCAAACAAGAATCAAGAAGGGTCTCGATTTCTCTTGGTGGCACCACAATAGGAGGGGGACGCCAAATGATGGAATGCTGAACGGTAGCTTGAATGTCATTATGGAGAGGCTCTTATCTTCCCATATCTCTTCCAAAAACTCTTCATCATCTTTTTCTTCAAATTTTTCTAACTCCTCATTGTGGAAAATTAGGTTGTCTTCTAGGAAGGATAATTCCTCCCTTTCAAAGTCTTCTAACTTGCCATCCTGGACATCTAGATTATCTTAAAATAAAGGTAGCTCTTCCACCACTTCATCTACTACTTCAGCTGATACTTCTATATCATATGCATCTTCATAATCAACCTCTTCTTGTGGTTGAGGATTAGAATGTTGTTCTTCAAGGCGTGCCATTAGCTGATCAAGGCCCTTTACAATTTCACTTAGTCGTAGCGTAGTCAGCCTGGTCTCTTCGTTCTTGGCTATGAATTTCTCCGAAAGCTCATATATGTATGTATTTTCAAGAGGTAGAGGTTGATATGAATTAGTACTTAAATATTGATTGTGAAATTGTGGACCGTTTTCATAGTAGGTTTCGTGGTAAAAAGTTTATGATGAGTCTTGGAAAAAATGTGTTGGAGGTTGATCCTGATTCCAATATGAATCTGATTCTTGTACAAAGTTGTTCCATTTTCGTTGGCCTCCACCATGATTAGGTTGGTAGTAGCTTGGTGTACCTTGGTTTTCACAATATTGATTGGATGAAGAACCCCAATCTTCATTATAGTTACCTTCATCATAGGAACCTTGCCACTCTCGTTCCCAACTGTAATCCTGCATAATGGAACTCAAAAGAAACAACCCTGGTAAAACACGCGGGAGGAAACAGATATGATAAGATGAATGAATGAATAGCTAACAATCAAAATTTTCCTAGAAATAGAAAAGCTCCCCGACAACGGCACCAATTTGATGCATGGATTTTCACCTGCTATTAAATACCCACTAGATTGCTCTAATGGAATCGTTTATTTCCCTATGGTCTTTCTACTTCTATTACTCAAATTGATTATCTAAATAAACCAAGTAACAGTGAATGATTGGTTTTTTGATGTATCCAATTATAAACTAATGACTGAAATAAGACAAATCAAAACGGAAGAAATTGAGTTTCAAAGATAAGACGAAGGTTGTTCGCACTTGAATCCACAATAGCTATCAATGCATGGATGAACGATATGCAATCTCAATTATTCAAGTTATAATGGCTTGGCGATTTCCTGCGATAGTCTTAGATCACTCTCGCGCCTCTAAGGATCTATTCCGCTCGACTATAGACTCCTCTCTCGAGCTAATCTACACCCCAACATAACGCATTAAAAGTGTTCGATGACATGCCACAACGATAAACGATGCAAAAAGCCTAGATTAAACGCTCCTCTCTCGAGCTAACAAGTAACCTATATTTCTTCCTAAGCGACCTATCAATCTATGTTCCTCTCGGACCCACAAATCAATAACGATGATTCAATCAAGATGATCAAACGAGAATGAATATGAAATTAGGTTTAGCAAGAAGACACGTTAATCCTGAATAACATCGATAGCAATATCACAGGTTTAGAAACTCATAATCCATTCAAAAGCTGAGCTAAAGTTTCATCTAATCCAAACAACACAAAAGGATTAGCCGCTCATGGTTCGGAGAGTAAATCACAAGAGAAGAGAAGAAAAATCGGAGAAGACGACATGTTCTTCATGGAAATCCCAATCTTTGACTTGATGATCCACCCTTCGCCAATTGTGGTTGATCCTCTCACTCCAATCGTCTCTCTGGAACCCTAGCTCACTCTAATAGCTCGAAAAATATGTGTATATTCAGTATATCTCGTCCATAAGGGTCTCAGGTGTATTTATAGGCTTATGGAGCAAGTTGGAGAAGGAAAATGACTTAAAACACGTCTGGGAGTGGGACACACCGTGCTCTATATGGAACATGCCGTGTTCCCGTCTGTGTTCCGCCCTTGTAACTTTCTCGGCCAATTCCAGCGGAGAAACACGCTGTGTTCCTTCATTATATGGAGTTTGACCATAATGTCATCATAAAATCTATAGGCAATCGGATTATCTTTCCAACACCGCTAACCTTGCATCAATTGGACTTCCGAGGGATGAGTTATGCTCAAAATACTAAGCAGTGGCGCTTTCTTCTCAAGTCGAATGCTTTGAGTTATTCTGGTCTCCCCGTCATGTCTTGGTTCATCTCTAAATGTCATATGACACCTCAAATGTACAAAAAACATACCAAGCACCATAAAACGGCCCCATGGGCAAGAGAACCAAACATGTTCCCAAAACCCGAATTTGAATACATTTCTACACACAAAAATATAGTTTATAACGAGAAAAGGTGTGTCGAAAATACAGTGCATCAGTGGTTCCTCTTCGCTGATCTCTTCAAGCTTGGTCTTTAGGTGGTTGATATTAGTTTCCTGACACAAGTATTTCATGACTGCGCAACAATTTTGAAGAGTCTCCATGTACTTTGGTGGAACGACAATCTCTGAGATGTCCTCATATATGGAGCCCTTTATCTCTTTTGTGACCAATGACTTTTTCCCGCATATCATTATCGTCATCCCAATAGCTTGAAGAAGACCCATCCCATTCGCATTTTCCAAGTTCACCATCACATACAACGTGAACTTCTGTAATGATTGGTGTATCTTCTATATCTTCATCTTCTTCCTCTAATAATTGGAAAGGGAAGTCACTCATGTCCCATTCCTGATCTTCTAACTTTTAATCATGGTCGGCTACATTTTGTTCAAGGATGTGTTCATCTTCTTCCTCTATGACCACCGTGTGTCTTGTAATAGTGAGTATGTCCTGAATTTCCTCATCATCGCCGAGCACGTGATCATCATCAAAGAAAGTGTTGGTTGGCTCTATCCTTGAAATCACTTCATTTGGGGCATTCCTTCTCTTCCAAAATGCTTCATGGGCCATCATCATTTCCTCAAACCACATTCTGTTTTAATTGCAGTGCCTTGAATATGCTCGTTTAGTTCTTCATAACTTGTAGGCGGTTGATAGTGATAGTTCTGCGTAAGTCTCATTCTCTTCATCATCTCTTTCTGTACAACAAGCATTTCCTCCTGGACAGCAAACATTTCCTCCTGGGCCGCAAGCAATTCCTTGATATCCAGAAGGTAATGGTTCTTTAATGACGCTTCATAATATTGAGGAATTTGAAAGTGATAGTTCCGTACAGGCTCTTGGTGGTGTAAAGTTGTGTAAGGATCATGGTAACAAGATGGTGATGGTTGAAGCTCCTTGTGACTCAACCACTTGTTGTATCTTCGATCATCCTGCATCATCACACTCAAATAAAACTACGAAGGTAAAACTGACAAAAGAAAAATATATAAAAAATGGAAATTTACAATGCATGAATGATTAACAATAAACTAACTCGTTTCAAACACAACAAAGAAGTCCCTGGCAATGGTGCCAATTCGATGAACGGTTTTTTAGGCATTATCAAAATAAACCTGTTATTGAACTAACCGAGTAGAATTTCCCTAGGGTCTCTTTAAGTATCGTACTCAAAGTTGTAATTCGTACTAATCCACATATAAATCAATGTCGTTTAGGTAACTAGGTTGCAAGACTGCACTATATAAGGTTGATAATCAAAGATGAAATTTCTTAGATGTTGAATCCCCCTAGGAAAATCTAATCCACAAATCACAGATAAATTCAATGATTTAAACGAAACAATGTTAGATGCATTACACTGTCGTAATTCTTCTCTAATCAAATTACACCCTTTCGGGTCTGCTAATTCGCGACCTAACTAGTATCCTAGTCCACTCTTTCGAAACAAAGATCTAAAACCCCGTTAGGTGATTTACCGATTTAGAATTGCTCATACGATAAACTATTTCATTCGCTCCCGGATGAGAGTTAACATCTAACCTAGTTATTTAATTTTGACGTTCTAGATATGTAAGCTCTCGCGAGTCTAAGAAAAATCTAATAGAGATTCATTCAAGTTTATATGGCAAGAACAAATCCAAAACAAAATGAAATCCACCCAATTTGCAGAAATCGTGAAACGTATCAAATCATTCGTTCATAGGAATTAACCTAGGGTTCATCTAACATAATCTCGAGAGAGAAATCAAAATAAGAAGAGGAACAAGTTGATCTAGGTTTACACAATGAATTATGAAAAACCTAATTTCACTGATCTTCTCGAGAACTTGATTATTTCACCGATCTGGAGCTGCTTGAAGTCGCCTTATCATTGCTCTCGAATCTCTGAATTTCTCTATCAATTTCGTCCAAAAAAGTCTATGAACTATGAGGGATAGTTGGGCTTTTATAGAGAAGGATTCTTTAAGCCTGTCGGATACCAAAAGTGCGCTACACACGGACCAAAAGCGTGTCGCACACTTTTGGTCTATTTTTGGCGCACTTTTGGTTTAATTTACAGGGACCTCTAAACTCGAAAGTTGTAGAAAATTGAATTTTATTTCCAGCGCCGCTGACTCAGCATCAGTCAGAATTCTAAGCTACAAGATATGTCTATAATACCAAACTGTAATGTTTTTTGAACAAGTCAAAATCCAAACTCCTTGAAGATTCAAAATGCTTCTCATTGCTTGTTCTAGACCATCCACACACAACGTATCACTCCGATTAATGCCTCGATGTCGTCATCTACCTTAAATCTATAAAAACACTCCAAAACAACATCAAATGGACCTCGAACGGGTACCAGACACTAAATCGAGGTAGATCTTAGAAATGTAAGAAACATCCTAAACTTCTACCCAAAACTATACGAATATGCATGAAATGTTGCTTAAACGAAGGCAATGAATACGAAAAATCGAGTGTCATCAAATGCCCATGTCGATGGTGTAACCACAACAACGATCATGATTGGTAATCGACCAGACCTATGGTCAATTACCCAACCACATACGTGACATCACACTCACCACACCCGTAGTTTTTTGCCCATCACCCCATTATATATATCCCGCCACAACTATGGCTTCCTTCCCATATTTAAAAGATTTCAATGCACAAATTATAAATGCCTAGCAACCAAACAAGGGATCTTTCCTCCAGAAGTTCAATTCTACAAGGATGTGGAATACTGGCTCACATTGAGTTGCATGACACTTTTGATACACCAAATAGTATATCTTTATAGAGGAGAACAACCAGACTGTGCTATTTGTTGTAGAACCCACCCCTAGAAGATCGTGGATACTAATCGCAGGGTTATACTAAACCAAATCAACAACTCAAGATATTCATAGACAATGATATAACTAATCATTCATGTTTCCAACACTAGAAATGATCCAAAAGGTTCAATAAACATCTCAAAAAATCTAAGAAAACTCCCACAACAGGAAATGCATCAATAAAAAATCAAATCCAGGAACAATAATAAATCAAACAACAAAGGTTTATCCCAAAATCACCGGGTCTGAAAAGAATTCGAAAACCAGTAACAACATCTGGCTTGAAAAACCTCCAAGTACCTCTCTCTGAGACTCTCAGAGCCTCTTGGTTGAGATACAATTGTCTCGTCCTCGTGAGGCATTGACTCCTGTAATTTCAGAAGTTGTACAAGATACATACATATAGATTGGGTCAGCAATAAACACTGAGTGTTTAGTCTTTTCCAACGCAGATACAGTGAAAAGATCAATGGGGATGGAACAGAAACAATAGTAGCAACTTAGGTCTATATCTACTAATGTGACCCTACCGGTTCTGTAATCGTTCTACCTAGTACCATTCATCCCTATCATCAAGCGAATGGCCTCATAGTGGAACAGATCATTAAACCACCCCATACCGTGGGAGTAATATCTGGAAGCATACTCTACACGTCTTGAACCTCTTAAAAAATTCGCCTAGAGGATTCTGCAATTCAGGGGTGGGTGACTGATACATTCACATCATCATCATCCTCTAGTATAACTAGGCAGGCCTATCTTATCCCACAATATATAGTATATCACACGCTACTGTAAAAGTATCAAGAGCTTCATGCTCAACAACATCATCATCATCATCATCGTTATAGGATATTCAATCATAGAATACCACATAATCTTTCAACAATTTTACACTGGACAAAGCAGTAACGAAACATGAACCCCCACCTCTTAATATCTATCCTGAAGATTCTGAATCGAAACTTTTGCTACTTGGTTATGCTTTTTGGTACCTCAAAATCAGACAATGCAGCTCAACAAGTCTCGGTATAGCAGTGATTCTCCTTAAAATGAATACGTTTAAGAACACCATAGATTCATTTTGAAATCCTCAAAATTCACTTTTAGATGTATAGAAGCGGAAAACCCAAGAAAGTATATAAATCCACCTTTAAAGAATGAAACTTTAGAGTAACCTGTTATCCTATAGACTAACCCTAACGCCCCACATATCGATTTTTTTCATTTTAGTACTAGACTGCATTTCTGTGTTACTCAAGTCTCATGCTCCAATCTGGCAGAAAGCATCGTCATCTACTAGCAGAAGAAATGATACAAAGTACCACTAGAACGTTGAAATATGAAACACATGATTGTCTCAGATGATAAATAAGAATTCCAAATAAACATTGAAATATGGAACACATCATTGCATTGGATCATTAATATTTTCTAAATAGGTGTATTACATAAAGTAGTAATCTCTATGCAATCCTATAATATGAATAAGTTTAACATAACAAATGATCATATATAAAAAACAATCATCATAGATAATTGAAACTCAAATTAATCATTTTAGCTTCATTTTTAATCGTAGTATCATGGTTCTTAAATAATTCATAATACAGTTGTGATGTTAATTCTTGTACTTATTCATAACCTTATCCAAGATATCTTATTCTTGGAATCCCCCAACTCAACTAACTTGCCATATTGCCCATTCGTAAGATTCGTAAATGTCTCGATGTATGTATCCATCAGACAATAATTCATAAGATAATATTAGCACGATTCATAATTCGTAAGGGCAACTTTGTCCCAATTCATAATTCACGAGGGCAATTGTAACCTAACTCGTGTGGGCGATAATCTAGATAGTGCGTTTGTATTTTACTCCACCTATTAAGCGTCTAAGTGCGGTGTACTAGTTCACTCATACTGATTTGTCATTTACCCTTATCATACCCCTAACCTTGTTGTTTTTTATGTAATCCTAAACTTATTGTTAGTCTAACTTTGATGATATTTAAGCACATATTACTTTTGCAACATAAAAGGAATTAATATATTAAATCATGTAATTTAATTTAAAATAAAAGCATACCATAAACCATAACAGATAACCTATTTATAACAATGTAAAGAATATACCTCCTTAAATGAACCTACCTTTTAAATTGGACGATGAGAGTCCAATATTAGGAAAATTGAGATTTAATCTGAAAAGCATAAACATCCGTATGAACTAAAGACAATGAAACTTGATCAAACTAAATTCCATAAGAAGTGGAACGAGTTTAGGGTGACAGTTCGACGACTTGAGGGAAAACCACTTCACGGCTGATTGTGAAGTGTGATTAAAGATTTGATTTAATCTACAAACTTATTGGAAAATAATTACTAATTCTGATATAGAATAAATCATATTATAATTTCTTACTAATGAATTCTATTCATATACAAATTCCTAATTATATTAAAATTACACTACAACATATTATCAATTTATAATCATATTAATCTTAGTAAGAGTTAGGTTCTTATTGTCTAATTTATATTCAACTTAAATACCTAAATACCAATCTCATAATTAATTATAAATTTCATTCATAATAAAATCTAATTAATCATGCTAATAATCTATTCTTGCTTCATCATCGCCTTAAAACTATTAGGAATCCCTTTGAAGTTTAAACTAATTGACGATTGATAAGTTAACCAAATTTCATACTATATTGAACTATTTAGATAGTTAGTTGGGTTCGTTCTGTCACAATCAGACAGTTACTGGCCACGACAATAATAAAGGGCTTTTTATAACTAAACCGTCAGATACTAAACTTTTGTATTCAGAACGTAATTTCCAAAATATATAGCGACCAAAACGTGATCATTGAAGTTTCCAACGACTAATTCAAAAGTTTTCCCCAAGTCAACTGTCGTCGTTCGCTGCTCTAACCCAGATTCCGGTGAAGCCTTCAATTCATCGAATCCTAATTAAACGAGACTACAATCAATAGGAAATATTCCTAACCTTGAATGAAGCGACTATATTAGGAAATTTCTCTTTCTAGGCAAGATTAAATCGAAAATTACGTAGATAATCAACTCAAATTGTAAATTACATGAAATGGCCATTCCACTCACTTACAACGCACGGCGTGTCATACGACCAGTTGCGTTGTAGGTAGCCTCTAACAGCTACTTTCTAACGGCCGTTACAAAGTAGCCTTTGGAGTCTACCTACAACACACCGCGTGTGGAAGGATGCTCCCCACGTCCTACGACGCGCCGCGCATTGTAGGTATCCTCCAACGGCTACTTTTTAACCCTATATATAAATCGTGCATTTTGTGGTGTAAGAACTCACCCATCGTACCAATTTCTTTTCTCCTTACTTCCTCCTACATTTTGTCAAAATGTCTTCAACTAAGTCCAACAAGAATGTTATGAACAAGTTTCGCCGCCCTGATGAGTCAAAGGATTTGTTCACCTACTTTGGAGAAGAAGTGAAGTGCGATTTTGAATTTTGTGCAGCGGGACATATGACACTAAAGTTCGAGAAATATTTCAATTATCCTTTCTATAAGTGTAGGTTCGAGAAGAAGTTTGAGGTGGTGTTTGCTGAGAACTCGGTGAGGCGCGAGATGCGAGCTATAATGCAGACGAAGCTTACTGAGAAGGATGCTGAGATTGAAGCTATTCGTGCTGAGCTGGCACATGATCGTTCTAAATGGCAACGTGAGAGAATAGACATCATACGGTCAAAAGATAGGTACATCCAGACTCTCACTAAAGAGTTGAAGGAAGCAAATATGATGCTTAGAAGGTTTAGGGTGGTGTAATATTTATGTACTTGTTATGCAATGTTGAATAAAAGAATTGGTTGTTTTTAATAAATCAATTGTGTTTCAAATTTTTGTAGTTAGTTAAATAATTTTTATCCTAACTATCAAAAGCTGAGTAACTGATAAAGCAGTCTGAAAGTTATATCAAAAGATGATAAAGCTGTATGGAATTGGTTTAAAGCTATAATTTTCTGGTCAAAAGATGGTAAAGTTGTCTGAATCCTGCCGAAAGCTGTATGTTTCAGTCAAAAGATGCTAAAGCTGTCTGCAAGGTGTATACAACTGTAATTTTTTGGCTGAAAGCATAACAGCCAGTGGTAAAAAGCTGCCACTGTTGCCTAAAGTTGCAGCGTCATGGTCAGAAGCTGCTGCCAGCTTAAATGTGATGGGAAATCCAAGAGATGATTGGATGGAATATGCTGTGGCACATGCTGGTAGAGGGAATATGTTGTGGCATATCCTGTTGTAATACTACCCTCTCCCATCTATTTAAGCATAGACCTCCATTGATCACAACTCACAAATTCTAAACACCATTTCCTGTTTTCCTGAAGAAAATGAAAATCCCAGCGGAGGCCATCCTCCGGACTGTGTACTATCATCGTCCTTTGGTGGCCGGCTATACTATTGTTGGGTACTATCTCCGGTCGTGCACCGATGAAGAGTCTTGGGGAGCTATTTACTACCTGATAAATACCTTTCCTATGTGCGATAATCCGGAGTTGTATTTCGAGTTCGAAGGTCACTATCGATATGGGCTTTGGCCAGCTCAACGTTTTACAAGTATGTGGTTAGGGCTTTCGATGTGTCTTGTAGTGTAACTTCATCATGCGTTCTTACAGTAGGTGTGTTGTGTTTGGTAGGCTTACTAGATTTTTTGATCATCGGTGCAAGAAATTTGAGGCAGAGGTTTGTGCTAATGAATATTGGAGTGAGAGGTGTTGTACAACCATGCGTGAGCGTAGTGTCAATGGGAAGACTCACACGGTGCGGGTATTTGATCACACGGCGGGCTAGTATGATGGGGTTTTTGCATACAACAACAGAAATGGATTTGGAAAACACACATATAGGGTATACCAAGATCACACAAACATGACTGGTTAATGTTCTTGTGGCATCTTCCAGCACTCGAAGATTCTGTATGCTTATACAGTGTGCAACGCGGTCAATCTCAACTCGTACCACAATCAACTAGTGGGTAATATTATTATTTGTTGAGGAATGAAGAGAGTTGATGTGAATTGTGAATGTTTGAGGAATGAAGGAGGGGATGAGGGTATTTATAAAAATCGTTGGAGGCTACCTACAAAGTGCGGCGCGCCCTTGGACGTGCGGCACATCCTAGGATGCACAGCGCATCTTACGGCGCGCGGCGCATTGTAGGTAGCCTCCAACGGCTACTTTTTAACGGTCATCTACCGACCTAATCTTGCCTAGAAAAAAATATTTCCAATTTAATCTTGAACGGCCTAGATTGATTCCGTGCTCGGGGTCGGGTGCCATCAAACAAAGAAAATATAAATCGTTGGATTAGCTTTTAGATCGTTGGAAAACCATCTAAATTTCTAAATTCATACAAATATTATAGACCGTCGGATTACCTTTTTTCGGTCATATCAACTCCAGATCATAGAGGAGAATAGACCGCACAACCATCCTAGTACCCTAAAAAATAAAATAAAAAAAAGGAAGAGGAGAGGAAGGAGGAGGAGGAGGAGGAGGGGGCGTGGAGGAGGGAAAGGGTCGTGGAGGCAAGGATGAATAGATAAAAATGCAATTACAAAAACAATATGGGAAAAGTTAAAAATTTAAGGGAGGTCGGTATATTACTCTTATTAGTTGGTAATAATTTTAAATAATAATTATTGGATGCATCAATAAATGGTGAGTGTGCAGTAGAAGCATAAGCGGAGAAGCATCCAATATGTATAGTGGTGAGGTTCAAACCATAAAATAATTGTGGATAGTTAGTGAATTACATACAAATCCACCTGATTGTTGATGAAGTGGTCAACCAACTACTTTTGTAGAAAGATGGCATGACCACATGGGAATCGAAAATATTAATTACTTTTGTATAAGTATGTCATTGGAAATAGAAGTCTAACCTCCTGCATTACACATGGTAGCAGGTCAGTACTTCTAACTACCATGAGCTGGCATGAACCAGCAACATTGAATGTTACTGCACTACAACGAAAAACGCTGTAGTAATTAATGCAGTTTCGTCGGCTAATAGGAAGAAATCTGCCTGAGGGGAAATCTCCCACAATATCTGTAAGTTTACAATCAAACCCAATAATTGCTAGCACTTGGGATGAGCTTGGGGATATATTTGTAGTCATTATAGGAAATAAAAGAGCTAAATACAGTTAGAAATGAACATATGACAATTTATAGAAATTAGATACAAGAGAGGAAGAGATGGATGACTCTAGCAGTACATAGATAATGCATGATTGTCAAATTAAACTATAGTTCTTTACCTTTGAATGGCAAGAGCAGCACACAAAACAAGTTCAATCGTTCGATATTAAACAAGTAAGCATCCAGAAAACGGTATGGTTTCCAATTTAAATAGGGATGCAACAAAAATTTTATGCTTGATTCAGATCCTAATAGAACTACTCCAATTGCCTACAAAGAAATTGCTAATGTTAGTAAAACCACCTCTATAAAACAGAAGGTGCACTGAAAACTTTTATAGCTCAAGAATAAGGGTTACCATCTATGGTGAGTACATGCATGTGCTAGCCTTACAAATTGCATTCATCTCAAAGTTTGGAAGACCGATATGGAGACTTGTTGCCGAGAAGAGAAGAAGACTAGGTTAGGGAAGGAAGAGGGAGATTGCCATGTAACAGTTAGAAGTTGTGATATATCAAGTTGAATGACGATGGTGGTGGATGAGAATTCAGCCAAGTATAGAGATGAGAGCAGGCGGATGGATCTGGGAAGTGGCAACAGAGAGACGGAGATGATGAGATGAGAGATGGTAATTTGGATCTTCTTACATCCAAAGTCAATTTTCGAAACATCCAGTTGGATTACCTTTATTTGATCCAATCGATAGATGTAATATAATAACTATAAAGGGTACCATTGTCAAATACCAAAATAAAACTGAATTTCTATTTGACGCTCTAACATTCGAACTAAACGCTCGCCATAATTTGAGTAAATTACAATATTATCCTTTCGTAAAATTGAAATCCATATAAGAAGTTGTGTATATTGACTAACTCAAACACTCACAAACACTATCAAACGTTGATCAGAAGAAAAAATCGAAGATCGGAAACAACCGTTTCAGGTACGAAATCGAATAAAAAGGCCATAGGAGGCCCCGACCGGCCGCCCGATTAGGCCGAGAAGGGCCCCGGCCGGCCGGGTATTTTTTTAGTTAATTTATTCAATTAGTGTAATTAGGATAATTAGATAACTATTAGTGAGTGATTAGTGTAATTAGATAATGTTAGTGAATAATTAGGATAAGTGGTGAATTCTCTAGTATATTTGGTATACCGAAATTTTCGGTGTGCCCGAATTTTTTTGTAATGTAAATCCATCACCAACGTCCATTTTCAGTTTGCGATCTCGACGGTTCACAATTATTCGAATATTAAATTTCTATTTCACATTTTATTTTTGATCTCATATATTATCTCAATTTGTAAACTAATCACTCTCTTTAATTCCTATATACCAATTGATACAGAAAAACACAATTCATTAACATCGCACAATCCTATCTAACAAATTCTATCCCACTTTCGCATTATCTTATATAACAAATATAACGATACCTTATTTCCCCTTCCCATCCTAATCATTATTCATCACCATCATATTGCCAAGTTGTCATCTCTGATGTCCGTGCTGCCGTGTCATTTTCCAAGTTCTCACCTAATGGGAAGTTTATTCTTGCTGCCACCCTTGACAGCACTCTTGTAAGTTGGCTTCTGTTTCCATGGTTAGCTGCATTGGTTGCTTGTGATTTTGATTGTTATTTTAGACAAAGTATGTTTAATCTGATTTTGGTTGCAAAGGCTTTGGTTTTGTTGTCTGATAATTCACCAATCCCCCACTTACAAGATATTGCTTTTAGGGTTTCGATTATGAAAGACAATTTACGGTTTATGTTATATAAGAATGTTAGAAATTATGCTTCTAAACGTCTGATAGAGAAAATTTCTGATAAAATGGGATGTATTTCCTTCTTTGAAACGACCGAGTGTAGGCTTCCCTTAGTTAAACTGGTTATTCATTATTGACATGCTAGTTAATTTGCTTGTGAACCTCAACTTCGTTGATAAACCAAGAATGGCTAGAAATAGAGGCTGGAGGAAGATAATTTGGTAGGTGTACTTTATGTGCTTTAGCTATCATATGATAGATGCATAATTATTGTGCCATTGCTATTATACATAACCGATAGATATCGTGGTGATGGTGATGAATGATGATTAGGATGGGAAGGGGAAATAAGATAGATATCGTGGCATTTGTTAGATAAGATGATGTGGAAGTGGGATAGAATTTATTATATAGGATTGTGCGATGTTAATGAATTGTATTTTGATGTATCAATTTGTATATAGAAATTAAAGAAAGTGATTAGTTTACAAATTGAGATAATATATGAGATCAAAAATAAAATGTGAAATAGAAATTGAATATTTGAATAATTGTGAACCGTCGAGATCGAAAACTGAAAATGGACGTTGGTGATGGATTTACGTTAAAAAAAGGGCACACCGAAAGTTTCGGTATATCAGGTATACTGAAGAATTCACCTAATAATTGTTAGTGAGTAATAAGTGTAGTTAGATAATTATTAGTGAGTAATTAGGATAATTAGATAATTGTTACTGAGGGTTTAAGATTTTGTTAGGAATAGTAAGTGAACTTAGTTTAGTAGAATGCGAATTTTATTAGAAATGTTCATTTCTGTAAATGCAGCTTACTACGGGGCTTCCAGATGGTGGACTGAGGAGGCCGACATCAATCCCCAGCTTTGGGGGTCACATTGCACATTACTTGTGGCAGTCTAGAGAGGGATACAAGGATCTGAAGAGCTTCAGGTTCCTGAAGCACCCTAAACAATGAGACACATTGAGCGACTTCGACATCAAGACGAAGACCATTTGGCCGATCATGCAGGAGACGAGACTTCTTCACTTGGGCCAGTGTATGTCGACCTACTTTGATGAGTCTCTTCTCGAGGCATTTGTTGAGAGGTGGCAGCTCGATATTAACATCTTTCACATGTCGTGGGGGAGATGACGATCACTTTGCATGACGTCTTCAATATTTCTCCGGGTCCCGGTGGCTGGAAGACAGCTTCATAAACCCCAAGCTCTTGTTGATTTGACGGCGGGTGTAGATGAGTCGCTTGGGTTTGGGTCTGCTGCTGCGTTGGAGTGTCGGGCTAGGGGTGAGACTGTTGGCCCACCGTTGTACGATCACGACGCCTTGCACGAGAGGGACATGATCTCGATCGGCAAGCATATGGGGGATGAGACTGCCTATACGGTATTCTTGTTATGTCTTCTTAGAGCTACTCTATTCCAGGAAAGATCTACAGATTGATTACGCCTTCTAGGTTTGGAGTACTTCATGGGTTCGATTAGTGATGTATTAGAGTACGGTTGGGGTGCTGGTGCGCTAGCTTGGTTGTATCGTGAGTTTGGGAAGGCTAGCCGTGCGGATGCGAAGGCGATGTCAGACCGTGTTACGTTCTTTGCAGTCCTAGAGTTATGATCAATTTCCCAGTGTACAGCCTCCCAAGATGGTTCGACAAGAGCGTAGGGCGAGAGCTGCATTAGTTGGCAATGAGATAGTACCGAGACACCCAGTAGGGGTGGCGGAGTCCTACGAGAGCGGTTGGACTACTACCGACGCCTCCTTAATAACATGGATCCCCATGATATGATTTGGCTTCCATTTGGGCCCTAATCTGAGCGTACCTGATCTTGTTCGACTGTATGTAAGTCACAAGCATGTCCCTCATTTCGCTCTTCTCTTCATTCGTAAGTGCATTGCTTTCCGTGCTAGCTTCGTGATATGGCACAAAAAATGATTGTGGTATCCTTTTGAGATTGTATGATTGTTGGTGTCGCCTACACCGTCAATAAAGATCTTCCACTTTCCACCTACAACTCGACAGCTCACCACCTGTTTGAAGGGGCAGTCACACTTCTTTGTCTTCGTAATCTAGTTCGGCGGGTTGGAAAATGAGGATTTGCGAGCAGGTCCCCCAGAGCAATACAGATACACACGGTACTCACTCTGCCTTATTTATTTTGTTGGATACTTTAGTTAACTTGAAATTACGCATCTGGGCAATTCGCTTTGCAGCTTC